>JAPQWN010000011.1:30505000-31705000 GCA_028538565.1 Umbellularia californica
ACTGAAGACCCGAAGACTAAAGAAAACACTGACACCCTAAGTTGAACCTCGGAAACTGAGCTATCCCTGATCAATCCTGACAAAGAGAAGCGCCGGCAACAACACGTCTGATTCGATTGAAAACTTCACACTATCACACATATCTGTCCAACAACCTGCTCTTCTAACAATCCCAATGTTCAAAAACTTCTCTAGTCATCCTTCTGTGGTCATTTGACGTCCTTACACTGGATCATCTCTTACTAACTTCGTTAATCACCGTCTGTCCGAGGAACAACGAGTTCTGTCTCATTCTATCACCCTGAAATTTATGCCAAATGCTATACCGAGATGTACACGATGATCCTGACATTTGCATGTAGATGTGATCGTAGACATGCTTTCTCTGAAATAATCTTCATCCCGGAGAAATTCTGGAATCCCATATATCTGCTCTCACTGTACTACTCAGATTCTGGTTCCTGGTCTTCGAAGAATTGGCGAAGCTGAAGTGCTACCACGTACCAGTCTCTTCCATCCTCTATCTATGTTATCCAAATTCTTGAAACTATGCTGCCACGTCTTATAAAATTCTATAAGTGTCCTGTTTCTGATTCAGTCGGTTACAACTCAGATACTTCACTACTACAAACCAGATGCTAAACTGCCATAACCTGCTGAGCTGCTTTGAGTTTCAACACTTTGTATGGTTTGCCTCTTTCAAATCTTATTTCTAAATCTCTTACCATTGACATGTATAACTGGTCTTAGAATTCAAATCTGTGTTCAAAGTCTTGGAGTCCAACCTTTCTGTGCCATACTCAAAGTTCCTGTTTACATCTGATTATATCTGCCTATTGTTCTAGATCTCTTATCTGAAGATGCGTTATCAACAAAACATCTGTCAACTTGGTATCCTTCTATGGAAAGCCAAAATCTTCAACCCAAGCCTTGAAACAATTCTACCACTTGCTCTTACTAATTCTCCTCTCTACCCTTGGTTTCGGAAAATTGGTGACGCTGAGTACTACCAGATGTGTCTTACTTCAGGCAATGTCGTCCAGTCCTCGGTACACTTCTGCCATCTCTGTTTGCTTGTTCAAACCAAGAGGTTCACAACTCTGTAGGTTTCCAGCTCTGACCAAACCTGCTAACATTCTAACAGTCATGCTACTCCACATTTCCAAACTTCGTAAGGTGTGCTTCTATCAAACTCTGTCTCTGTCTTCCGGTCTTTTACCCAGGCATGCATAGCTGACGTTACGAGCTTGATTCGTGTCCACAATCCTAGAATAAAGTCTTTCTTCAAAATAACCAAAAGTTCCTGTTACTCTGACTCTTTCTGTCCAGTTGCCATTGGTCCTCTGCATAGTAATCGATTCCTAACCAAACGTGTTTGTTCACTTCGCGTCACCTCAACGGTTACAACTCCGCATTTAAATCTCGAAACTGCTCAAATCAAACCTTGGTTGCTCAATCTTCTGCCTCTGTTTCAGGTTCACCACCCTCAAGTCTCGCACATGTTTCATTCTTTTCTATATCTTTCAACTGACCTCGTCCATGAGTTATGATTCTTCAGCTTGCATCTGTACTCTGCCCAAACTAATGTTCCAAGAGTCGGTAAAGTCTGCAAAATTTGCTCTATCATGTAACCAGGTAACAATCAATTCTGCATACTACTATCTACACTTTGCCAAAAACTGAGTTCTCATGCTTCTAACCGTTCACTGATACACCTCGCTGAGTCAACTTCCCCACCATAGCTACAATTGTTGAACTTCCTCGAACAATTCTCCGTCACAAATTCATCAATACTCGAGAAGTTTCTAACTTTCTCACATCTTCTTGGAGCCGTACCACTGAAAATCACCTCAAACCTCATAAAGTCCACCACTTATCCGGCTTTTGGAGTCTTCTAACTTAGGAAGATAATCCAAGTTTATCCAAAAATCTGCACTTACTTGTCTAACACACCATCTGACGATACACGATCAACTATAATTGGATCTTGATATGCTATTCACATAACTTGCTGACTAACAACTACTCACAAATTCCCTCGCTAACTCCATCTGCGACATCGAAAAGCTGAAAATTCTGCCAAAGTCCTTCGAGAACCACACGCTAAGTCCACAAAATGCCACAAAACATCGACTCTTTGCCACAAAAACAAGCAAAAGATACTAAATATGGGTACGGATACATTAAATCCTCCCCCACTAGAAAAGAATTTGGTCCTCCAAATTCCCTAACAACAAGGACAAGAACACGAGACAAAGAGGGTCTCCCCCACTAGAAGAAAACAAACCGAGCTGATAAAACAATGGCTAGCCAAAACAAAATCCACACGACCTAAGGAGTCCTCACCACACGTCTTAAGGTTACTAGAGTGTTTTATTTCCTAGAAACCTGCCCGCTCTGATACCAGTCTGTCGCGCCCCCAAAACCGGGATCCGATCTCGGGGACGCGAGCATGGGGAGAATTTGTAGTATTTCCCCTCCCAGGATCCGCGTGTGTGAGGATAACAAATTCACAACACATCAAAATATTTCGCGGAAGCTATACGAGACGTTACGACCCGGAATCCGTATCCATCGGGTTCCGTGTCGTACTCAATCTGTCAGCACAAAATTGTCATAGACATATTTAAATTCAGACTGGAACAATTCATAATATCAAGATATACAAAGCTGACAGCAACAGGCTTATCATTACCCAACATATTCAAGTTACAAATTAACAAGTGCATTGATTACAATTCCCAAGAAACAGGCTAACAAAAGCCGTACACAAAAACAAGCTAGAACAAATACTACCCAATGGTGTAACGTAACTCCGGAGTCAAGCATGACGTCAACATGACATCGCTGACACTACAAGACTGCAAAACTCGTGGCTCAACAGCCCTCCGCACGCGAACTAGCTCAAAACAAGGACCTGCTATCTAGAGCACCAAAGCAGAAGTATATCAGACACGACGGTCTGGCAGGAATTCAATATAGGCAAGAGCATAAACAAAACCGAAGTTTAAAGGAAACAAGAACTAAAAACACTTCATTGAACTTGAAACAAGTTTACAAGATTTAAAAACAATGCATGTACAAGATACTTATCGAGAAATCACTAGTGCATGCACGATATACGAAACAAGGTATGAATACATATAATATCATGAAAAGATAAATCCACATGAGCTCATCCTTTCTCCGTCATACATGATGACAAGAGCAAGCACGCAAGACAAGCACGACAAGAAACACGATCCCACGCCACACAAGGTAGACGGGGTATCCGGCCGCGGAACCGGACCACGAACACGCACGATGTGCCATTCAAGACACGACTAGTCTGCAGACAGTCCACGAGTTTAAGGACCCCCAGGTAGTGGATCAAGCTAAAAGGGCGGTCCAAGCTCAGTGAAATTCACTTATATCATGAATGCACAAAACACGGCAATACGCGATCGAAAACACGACAAAACAAGAGGGAAATCATTTGTCAAACACGTCACGACAAGGCTAGCACGATAGCATAATATAAATGCTTAACAACTGAAGAAATGATCCCCTTTTTCTTTCTTGAAACACGATTCTTGAAACACGTCTTAAAACAAGCTTATACTTGAAATTCAAACGAATGCACGATGATGCACAAAGCATCAAAACAATGGTCTTGGTTCTTGAAACAAATCTTCAAACAAACTTATACTTGGAAATCAAACGAGGACACGATGATGCATGAAGCATCAAAACAAGAATTCAAACACGAAATCTATCAAGTTTAGGCTAAGACCAATCATTGACCCTTGTGGAGTTGAAACCCAAATGTCGGAGTTTTTAACAAGATTTGGTGCCCCAGAAGTTATAGTACATTTTGGAATTTCAAGTGCACAAAGTCAATAAAAAGGTCTAAAACCTAGTCTAGTTTTCATTCCCGCAAAAATCTTCAAAAACAGTACTTCTGGTTGTGGTTCACGCTTCTCTACCGGTAGAAATACCGGTTGAAGCGTCTCTACCGGTAGTACTACCGGTAGAACCACCTCTACCGGTAGAACTTCCGGTTGGAGCACTTCTACCGGTAGAACTTCCGGTAGAACTCATGCTCCTTAACTTTTCTCACTCTCTGCCGAAATCTGGGCTATTTCTACCGGTAGAACTTGGGGTTTTTCAATTTCCTCACTCTCTGTCAGATTTTGGGCCCTTTCTACCGGTAGAACTTCCGGTTGAAATACCTCTACCGGTAGAAATTCCGGTAGAACTCAGGGTTCACGGTTTTCTCAACTCTTTGTCAAATTTTGAACCATTTCTACCGGTAGAACTTCCGGTAGAGTTCTGAAGCTCATTTCTTTCACACTTCTCTCCCTTCTTCACTTCCACATTTGAACCACATGCACTCCCCAAGCCTTCATGCTTTCCAAGGGATACATTTACAACATTTGGCATCATTCCATCCACAATTAAACCCATTCATTCTATAACAAAGACATCAAAGCATTTTCATGTACAAAATCATAAAACTTACCAGACTAAACATGATTCAAGAGCTTGAAAAATCAATGCTAACAAGACAAATGAAGAAGCCCAAAACTCATGACTTGAAAGAGCATGAACATGACTTGCATTAATTAAACATGGAAAACATGTCTTAATGAAATGTTAAAACCCAAAATGAAAGCATAAGACAATAAAAATAAGAAGTCCTATAAAGATCACTTGCCTTTGTCCAAATGCCAAGCAAATCTTTCACAAATCCAAATCAAAGAGTTGATCCACGAAATCTACACAAAAGCCCCAAAATAGAACACACAAAAATCACATTTTGGCCACTACAAACCCCCATTTCGAAAATGGGTTTGAAAGTTAGAGAAAAGAGCTCTTTATGAGCTAAATAAACTCCATGGAAGAGATGGGTTCAAGCTCTTACCAATGGCTGCCCAAACAAGAAGAGATGAAGAAAACGAAGTGGGTGCTCAGCTGAAATCCTCAACTAGATGGGTGTAATGGAGAGCTCGAGTTGAGAGGAAGAAAACCACGTTTTTAGATTTGCAAATGGAGCTTCCTAGCCATGGATCCAAGAGAAAGAAACTTGGGGCAAAAAGAGGGTTTTCTCTCCAGCCCTAGGTCAAGAAGTTGCAGGAATTTGAGAAATGGGCATGGAAGAGGAGGAAGACAACTTATGTGACTTGAAAATGGGACCCATTCAGCTGAAACTTAAAATGGCTAAATCATGGTCTTGCGGGCCCCGGATGAAATCGACGAAGAAGACTAAAATGATCCTCAAAATATCTAGTTTCCAAAAAGTATATTTTCCCCAATTTCTGAAATTTTCGAAATTCATGGACAGATTTAGTGAAAATTGTCATTTTTGCCCTTTTTCTTGAAAAACGCGATTTCTGAGTATTAAATCAAGATGGTCAAAACATGAAAGTTGTTTATAACAATAAAATGAGTCAAAAGGAATAAAATTTGGGATTTTTTAGAAACCAATAATAAATTCTCACAAAATACAATTTACAAGGGTCGGGTCAAAACAAAGTCAATGGTCTTTTAAAACTCTCCAAAGTTATGAAAAATCTATTCAAACTCAAAAACAAAGTCAAATCATCTCTAATCTTGTTTAAAAAGCTAAATCATGGTTAA
This sequence comes from Umbellularia californica, assembly GCA_028538565.1. Taxonomy (NCBI): domain Eukaryota; kingdom Viridiplantae; phylum Streptophyta; class Magnoliopsida; order Laurales; family Lauraceae; genus Umbellularia; species Umbellularia californica. The sequence continues at coordinate 30,510,620 of JAPQWN010000011.1, forward strand.
AACAATGCTAAACCCAAAAATTGAGGGTCGGGGTCTTACAGATGGTATCAAAGAGAGAGTGTTTTGTGGTGATATGTGTCTGTTTATACTAAGGATGCTGGTTCTTTATCTGTTTTTACGAAGTGAGGTTTATTTCTAGTTGTTTTCTTTTCTATTGAATGATTGCAACTGTTTACTCTTATGTTCTTATTTTGGTTTTACTAAGCATTGATTCTTTTTTTATTTCAGTAATATTATTAGCCAGATTGTTGGGATGAGATGGATTTCACATTTTGTTTTTGCCTCTAATTTAGGGGAGATAAAATATAAGTAATGATGTCCTCACATGAATTTGTTCCTGAAATACATTCCTTTGGGAAGGTGGTTTTGCTTCATGATGACATGGTTTCATGTTGATTCAATTAGTGGACTTGGTTTCATATTGATTCAAGTAATGGATTTTGTTTGTCTGTTCACATGTTCTCTCTTGCTTTGTTTTTGAGTTGGTTTTTTTCTATGAGAAATTGCTGTATAGCAACTATGATAGCTTAAGTTTGAAAAGGAATTCAATCATCTCTAGATTAATATGCTTTTGCATTTCTATGTGTAAGTATGGTTCTTCTGTTTCCTTCACTCTATGTTATGCAGAAGCTATAGATTTGCTCCAGATGCTATCAATAGATTCTCAAACCAATACCCTTGAAGTTCCTGAGCCTACTAAAAAGGTAATTATGAACTCCGTTTCATGCCTGCATGGTAATTTCTATAAGCTTGTAACCTTTCTTCCATGTCCCTTGAAGTTTATGCTCTAATTATGTATTTTAGAAACCAAAGCTTATCGGGAGTCATACATTATCTGGTATGAGATACTTAAACAATAATGAATGTTGGGGATCATAGATAGTTAGTCTTAATTCTAATTTTGAAAAACTTTGATTCGCACCAATCTAAGTGGCATTTACACTCCCTAAGGAGGCATGCCCTATGGGATTGGAATTCCTATGTATTGTAAATTTAGTGGTAAGAGGATTCCCACATGAATTTGGTAAAATACTAAATCCTAATGTCATTTATATTCTTTTATTAAATGTTTGGTTATGTGCTACAGCTTTTTCCAGCATGAATTCAAACACTTTCAATCTACTTGCAACCATTCTCAACCAGAACAAGTTGGTATTGCCCTGACTGCTCCAAGATACAAATATGTCCTTACCATACCCCCCTTGATGAGACTGGGCCAGATGCACCACAAAATGAAAAAGACCTTTACACTAAATGAGCCAAAGACGATGAGATAGCCATATGTTATATACAGGCATCCATGTCTAGTGTTTCACAACACTAACATCAATCCTTTAAGACTACATACGATACTATATTGAACTTAAAGAAGATGTTTGCAGACTAGGGTAGGCCTACTAGGTAGGCTGCTATGAGGGTGCTTATAAGCACTAAGATGACTAAAGGAACACCAGTACAATACCACATGCTAAAGATGATGGCTTCATTAAATGAGTTAGATGTACTGGGTGCTACGATTGATGCAGAATCGCAGATCAACATGATCTTTGAGTCACTACCTAATTCATTCAACAATTTTAAGGTCAATTATAATATGAATAAAATGGATCTGATAATAGTTGAGTTGACTAGCCAGCTGGTAGTGACTAAAGGAATCATGAAGAAAAAGCCAACTGCCCTCATGACAGAAAACTCATTTTTCAAAACCAAGCTGAAAGGCAAGGGCTGAAAAGCAAAAAGAAATCGGTCTACAAGGGTCCTAATGTGGAGAATGGTGCTAATGGTGGTGTGGCTAAGGCTAAGGGTGCAGGATCAAAAGGAAAATGTTTCCATTATGGTATGACAGGACATTGGAAGAGGAATTATACTGATTTTCTGTCTAAAAAAAGATCTCAGGTATGATTGAGTCACTTATTTTTTAAGTTAATTTTGCAACTGATACTTCAGAATCCTAGTGTTGACTCCGGTGCAACTAATCACATATGTAATTCGTTGTCGGGGTTCCAGGAAACCAGGAGGCTTAGTGACGACGAAATCATTGTCAACCTAGGATCTGATGCTAAGGCGGAGGTGGTTTCAATGAGAGTCATTACTTTATATTTTTCAGATAATAAATTGGTTTTGTCAGACACTCTATATGTACTGTCTTTAAGACGGAATTTAATTCCAGGCTCTAGTTTGGTGAATTAAAGTTATTCTATTACTTTTGGTACTAAAGTTGTCATAAAGAGGAACGGTACTTTTATATGTTCTGACAAGGTAACCAATGGACTTTATTTGTTAACTCCCACAATGTATGAGATACATAATACCGAAATAATTAACAGGCTATCATTAAAGAGGAAGTCACATTCATCTAATCCAACAAAACTTTGACACCTGAGGATAGATCACATAAACCTAAACATGATTAATAGGATAGTGAAAGATGGTATCTTGCCTTCATTGGTTGTAGAACCAATGCCTGTCTGCGAGTCCTGTCTGAAAGGTAAAATGGCCAAAAGACCTCTTTCATCTAAAGGCAATAGGGCCAAAGATTTATTGGAATTAGTGCAAATTGATGTGTGTGGACCCATAAATGTTAGAGCGAGAGGTGAGTATGAGTACTTCATCACTTTCACCAATGATTACTCAAGATATGGATACATATACCTTATGCATCGCAAGTCCGAGGCTTTTGAAAAGTTCAAAGAGTTTGGAGCAAAAGCAGAAAAGCAATTAGATAAAAGTATCAAGACTCTTCGATCAGATCGATGAGGGGAATATCTCTCTACTGATTTTATGGGATACTTATCAGTTAATGAGATTCTATCCTAGTTGTTTACTCCCGGTATGCCTCAAAAGAATAGAGTAGCGGAAAGAAAGAACCGGACTCTTTTAGATATGATTCGGTCTATGCTGAGTTTCTCAAGATTATCGATATTATTTTGGGGACATGCTTTGAATACTACAATGTACATACTAAACCTCGTACCATCTAAGTCTAAACCTAAGACTCCCTGGGAGTTGTAATCCGGCCGAAAGCCTAGTCTACAACATTTACATATTTGGGTTTGTCCAACACATGTGCTAAAGGTTAAGACAAATAAGTTGGAATTGAAGTCGAAAATATGCACATTTATAGGATATCACAAAGGAACTAAAGGTTGATTATTCTGCAATCCCAGAGTGCAGAAAGTACTTGTCAGCACTAATGCTATTTTTTTGGAGGAATATTATTGATTGACCAGAAATCTTTAGAAAATGTCATCTTGGAAGAGATTCAAAAGCGATCAATCCTAAATCCAAGTGAAACCGAACTTGAAGAGAATCCGCACATACTTGACCCAGTAGTTACACTAGAGCCTCGTCGTAGTGGGATAATAGTCACGCCCCCTGACAGGTTCTTGTTCTTGGGAGAGTCTTACGAGGTAATCCCGGAAAAACTCGAACAAGATCCATGTAACTATGATGAAGCAATTAATGACATAGATTCGAGATGTTGGAAAAATGCTATAAAAGCTGAAATGGAGTCTATGTACTCCAATAAGGTTTGGACACTTGTGGACTTGCCTGCCAATATTAAACCTATTGGGTGCAAGTGGGTCTACAAGAGAAAGAGAGGACCAGATGGAAGAGTTGAGACCTTTAAGGCCAAGCTTGTTGTGAAAGGATATACTTAGAAAGAAGGTATCGATTATGACGAAACCTTCTCACCGGTAGCCATGCTCAAGTCCATCCAAATACTCTTATCCATTGCGGCTCATCTCGATTATGAAATTTAGCAAATGGATGTCAAGACAGCATTTCTTAACGGCCATATTAAGGAAGACATCTATATGATGCAGCCAGACGGTTTTGTAGCTAATAATCAAAAGCAAAGAGTTTGCAAACTGCAGAAGTCCATTTATGGATTGAAGCAGGCATCCAGGAACTTGAACATCCGTTTTGACCAGGCAATCAAGTCATTTGGTTTTTGTCAGAATGAAATTGAGTCATGTGTGTACATGAAAAATGAAGCAGGCAGGGTAGTTTTTCTAGTTTTATATGTCGATGACATACTTCTCCTAGGGAGTGATATTGGAATGTTGTTGACAGTAAAAGTTTGGTTGGCAAAGAATTATTTTGATATGAAGGATTTCGGAGAAGCTAGCTACATCCTAGGGATCAAACTCCATCGAGACTGAAAGAATAGAATGTTAGGCTTATCCCAAGCTACTTACACAGATGAGATACTGGTACGGTTTGCTATGCAAGACTTTAATAAGGGTATCACACCTTTTAGGCATGGAATGCACATTTCCAAGGATCATGGTTCCAAGAAACCTGAGGAAAAGGAGCAGATGAGAGTAATCCCATACGCTTCGGCTGTTGGTAGCCTCATGTATGCTATGCTTTGTACTAGACCGGATATCTGTCATGTAGTGGGCTAAGTCAGCAGATATCGGTCTAAACCAAGTCCTGGCCATTGGATTGTCGTAAAATATATTATCAAATACTTGAGAAGGACTAGAGCTTATAGGTTGATTTAGGGTAGCGATGAGTTAATTCCAATCGGATACACAGATTCTAACTTCATGTCAGATAAGGATTCTAGAAATGCTTGGCGGCGGAGCTATCAGCTGGAGGAGTATTAAACAAGAATGTACCGCCAATTCCACCTCGGGGGCTGAACATGTAGCGGCTTGTGAAGGAGCTAAGGAAGCAATATGGCTCAAAAGAATCCTTTTGAAACTTGGAGTGGTACCTTTGGCGCGACAACCGCTCATAATCTACTGTGACAGTAGTAGGACAGTCGCTCAGTCCAATGAGCCATAAAAGTTAGAAGCACGTGCAAAGGAAGTATCATTTGGTAAGGGAGATTGTGCAGAGAGGTGACATTGCCATCACCAAGATAGCATCTGTGGACAATCTGGTAGATCCCTTTACTATGCCTTTGACTACCAAAGTCTTTGAGCAATATGTAGATGGGATGGGCATGAGATGCAACCCTGACTAGCATTGAGCCCAAGTGGGAGATTGTAAGACTGTATGGTCTCAATCCATCATATGTTGTAATAAACTGATTCATTTCTTTATTTATCAATATAATCATGCTTTCCTCCCATGAGATGAATGGTGTTTTATTACTTAATACACATAACCAATACATATGACATAATAGTTCATGAGATGAACCGAAGTCCATTAGTATATTAGATGTGATATATATGTATGGATGAGATCCACATACAGGAGACATATGTCGCAAATCTTATACTTAAATATCTTCACAACCAGTGATGAGATTAGGCATCTTATCTAACAAGGTTGCAGCTCTTTGATCACTATAAGATAGTGTGATTTGTCTCGATCATCAGAATGTAAGATTTTAGATCATTGTGCTGGTACATTGAATGTATTGAAAGACCATAAGAAGCACCTTATGAAACACTGTCTTTACCTTAAGGTTTACTCTCATAATTCCCTAACAATAGACTCATAATCTTGAGACATTAATGAACTCAAGTTTCCTTCTATTCATTTGCTTTGAGTCACCAATGAGTGAAGCCAATTGTAGGTCAATACCTCGGTGTCTTGGCTACATGATGGTATGACTGTGAGAACATTCAATGGTCAAGATGGAATATATCCTCATTATCCCCTTGTGCTAATTAATGGATTTATCATTAGTAAGTGCACACCCATCTCAGTTAAGAGTTAATTGGATGGTACTGATAATCACTGGAATTAATTGGGTCTCAAGGATAATAAGATATGGATCCAATATGGTGGACAGGACCAATTGATCCATGGATATGGATGGAGGGGCCTATTTGTGGTCACAGGGAAGTTTATGATCTTCTTTGTAATTTATTTCTAAGACTGGAGTGCAATTGCATTTATATAGTGGAGGTTTTTGCAATTAACTGCGGGCCCGGATTGCATATGAGATGTGGGGTCGCGGTATCCCAGTTGTAGCCAACTTTCTTTGAAATCGCTAGTGGTCCCCAAGCTAGCCCAAGTTATTAGAAAGTTACTAATCCTACTTGAACTTTAAAAGGAAAAGAAATAGAAAGTTACTAATTAGATTTGAAGTGAGACTTTTAATTGTGATATAGTTACTAATTATTATAGAAGTGAGACTTCTATTTCAATTAGTAAAAGAGGAGGTTGCTTCAGGGCTATAAATAGGGGAACAAAAGGGCTGGACGTCCCATGCTAATTCGACACATAGGAATTCACGCCCAACCCTTGGATAGTGCAAGTGTTGCATGTCTCCTCTTCTCCTTCTAGTTTCTTCTTCTGGTTTCCTTAAGAGCTTTTAGTTGGTTTCTTTTGGAGATTCCACCCATCTCCTTGAGAAAAGATATCTAATACAGGTTATAGCGTGGAAAACGATTGGGTCTTGGAGATTCTAATTTGTTAAGAAAGAAAGAGTTCTTCCTCAGACAAGTTAACGATTTCTCCATTACAGCATTACCGAGACAAGTTAACGATTTCTCCATTACAGCATTACCGAGCTCCCAAGGTACAATCTACTTCCTTGTATATTGTAGATTTATTGTGGTTGCATGGTGATGCTATTTTCTATCTTAGAGATAGTTTTTCTACTGATCTTGGTTGATGAGTTTGAGGATTGGATCCTAGATTAGGTTTAAAGCCTTATGGATAATTGATCTCTACATCAAGAGGGTCAAAAGTTTTTGAAACATATCCACGAGGCCTACCTATTTCCAACAGGTGCCATGTCATCGGTAAGTTAGTTATCATTTAAGAAAAATACTATAAAATCACACAAATCTTTGAGTTTAATGTGGGCCGCTACACCTCCCAATTCTCCTCCCTAAATCTTTCTATCTAAATTAAGATTATGGTTTCCTAAACCTACATTTCTAAAATCCTTCTAACTTCCCCTAAACCTCTTTTTTCCTAACTTTTCTATTTTATCTTCTTATCTTAATCTTCAAATCACTCTCTAATTTTAATCCATCCTAAAATCTGTCTAACCAATCCTCTTATCATTATGATTTTAGTAATAACTTTGTCAACTGTTGGATTCAGTCACGTGATGGATTTTCATGGAAATTACATACTGCTATGCTATTTATTACTTGACAAAAGGAGCTCATATCAAGGCCCACCCTGATGCACGCCTGCATTCACTAGGAACATATGGACCATACATGTGAATGAGATCCACAAGGTGGGCCCCACATAATTATTAGTATGCAATTGTTGTTTAGTTTCCACACCTTTTGGTATCTAATTGACTACACCGCTTGCACTACAGGCCTCACATGTGAGATTACTACTTCACAAAGGCATGAAGTCTAATTGAAGTGGCCTGCCATATGCTATTAATCACATAAAAAACTCATAATCCAATGATATGCATGAAGCTCTAAGATTTTCACCGATGGAAATCTTATAATAAACCCTAAGCCCCACATGAGAGATTTTACTTCACAAAGGCTAGAAGTATACTTGAAGTGGCCCACCACATGCCATTGATCCATAGAAATTAACCTTAATTGAAGGAGGATCAAGGGACTTGGATGATCAATGGGGAAACAAATAGGCTCAAAAAGAAAATAATATGCATTTGTGAATGCATATTATTGATCATGCTAATTTCTTCTTTGAGGCATCGCTAGATTTTATAATAAAAGAAATGCACTCCTTCGGATTGAATTTAGGAAGGAGTTGGAGTTATATATACTAAATTCCAAATGTCATCGATAATCATTAATGTTTAGTGGCAAAAACTTCATCAGTTATTTTTATTATTCTTTTTTTTTCCACAAATAAGAAGATAGAAAAAGTTTTTTCTTCTTTGCAAGAATTTTTCATAGATGAATAATATATCTAAAACTCAATATATTGATTTTCCTTGATGCATTTGCCATTGTGTTTTCTTGAGGTTCATTTATTCATTTTTAGTGATTCAACCTCATGAAATGCGCATGTGAATGGATAATATATGTTATTTATTTTTATTTTTATTTTTCTTATCAGTTTATGTTATACATTATTTTGGGTTATTAAGAAAATATTTTCTCTATTCATTTTTCCATTGCTTTTTTTTTTCCTAAATAGGTACTGTTGGGACAACCCAAGCCATTTTTTGAAATAATATATATATTATTCATCAATAATATTCTAAATAAAATATTAAATAAAAAAGTATTTTTATTTTTTAGGCCCAAGCTTAGAATGGGCTTGTGTTACTAGTTATATATATTAAAGCAAATGGGGAGGTGGGTTGTTAGGGGTGCCACGTGATCCCTGAAAAGTCTCTCATTTCGAAGAAATACAAAAGAAAAATATACACAAAAATCATACCGTGTATTGATGTGCCACATCAACAGTAGGTATTTCCAATCCTTATCTCTTGATTTCCATTCCTATGTTTCTAAATTAAAACCCAACAATCTAGGCAATAAATCTGGACTCATTTGCTAACTATATTTCCTAAAATATATCCTAACAACCCATCTCAAAACCATTTCTTTTATCTTTAAATCCTACCCATATAACGACCGTGAGTGAAATTTGGATAATCAAGATGTTGCTTTACATACTAATGAGTAACAAATCTCATCCTAATACCAAGTCATCTAGGCCCATTTTTGAAATCTATAGCAACCCAAACACGATAATCTAGCCTACATATTCGAAATTTAAATGGAAAGGAAAGAAACCCACGTTTCATTCTCCGTACTCCTTTTAAGCAACCTCAAGCCTTTATTTGTGTAATAATTTCATTTCTCTTCTACATCTTCTCAAATCAAAGCTAAAGCTATGGTTTTGTTTTTTGGTATTGATCGAGATCTCAAAAATAATTCTAGGATCACATATATCTACGACTCCTCTTCCACGACCTCAAACCTGTATTTTCATAATCTTCTATCACACCAAAATCCGAAGACTCCGATCAGTTATCTTTTTTTCTAGCTAACTTTCTTTCATGTTTTAATAAAACTCTAAGCTATTTTCATTTTACCTCCTGATCTTCTATAATTTTGTTTTCCCCGTTTCTTTCTAATAAAGCCTTTTGGGTTTTCCCTTTTCTTTTATCTTTTTCTTATAGATTCTCTTCTAATGGGGCGTCAATTTTTGCAGAACGTAAATATGTGTCAGAGGCTAACCCTTAAATAGGGTTACAGCAAAACTGAAATAAGGTTGCCACTGTTGACACTGAAAAAGTCACTATGTCTCCTTAACATCAAGAAGCCTCGTGAATCTGCATGATGCTAAAAATTGGCAAGGCTACTTCAAACATCAGATTTTGTCAGAATCAGACAGAAACTGAGAGATCCTTCAAGAGAGCTAAAAGAGGGGTACACCTGAGGTTTCGGGTCATTCCGACATCGTTTGGCCCAACTTCACTGCTCCGACAGCTAAACAAGCGCTCCCGACGGCGACATCATCAAAGACACCAAAACTTTGATCAGAGCCTACGGATGACTCCAGCATGTCTCCAAAGGGCTCCATGCCAAATTTCAAGTCAAACCGACAACGTTTGACCGTCCATCAATGCTCGAGCAGCAAAATCAAGCCTCCCGGCTGCGGGAACCACCGAAGCCATCACTCATCAAACAAAATACATGAGTGGCTTCAACATGCTTCCAAAAGGCTGCACGTCGAATTTCAGGTCATTCCGACAGCGTTTGACCAGGTTTCGATGCTCCGAGAGAAAATCAAGCCTACCGACGGCAGAGCAACCCGGGACCATGACATCCAAAACGGAGCCCATGGAACGTCTCAAAATGAATCCAATAGGCTTCCCGTCAAATTTCAGATCAATCGGACATCGTTTGACCACATATCAAAGCTCAGCATTTTCCCCGCAGCAAAATCAAGTGAAGCATCGATAGGACCTCAAACGGCTTCAAAACTAAAATAAAAGCCCATGGTTGGTCCTATCCACTGCTCAAGAAGCTTTACCTCAATTTTCAGGTCATTCCGACATCGTTTGACTTAGTTTCGACTCTTGACGGAAAATCGGCTACAAAGTCTTCGGCTTTCCCGAAAAATGGGAAACTCTGTGTTCCGATTTCGTGCGGGTTCTCGTCAAGTTTTCTCCAAGAAAATGAAGTCAATAATTGAGGAAAAATGTCAAGAAAAATACAGAAGAAAAAAGGAACGAAAAAGACGCAAAATCGGCCGAAAACGGAACTCGGCGACCAAAGGGCAAAAACCCTAAGGTCGCCGGCGACCCTGCAAATCCGGGTCGCCGGATTTTGCACCAAATTGTCCGTTTTCCGATTCTTTTCGCGTTTCATGTTCTGGCCTCTGTGATTTTCTGAAAATTCAATGTTTGATGCTTGAAAACGACTGATCTTCATCGACATCTCGGATCTGCCGTCAAAAGCATGAAATCATCACCGATCGCCTCAAGATCGCCAACCGGCTGACCAAGAAAGTGCACTTTCTGTCCGACCGATCGTGAAATCGACAAGACAGATGTCACCGGCCCGCCAACATCAATCAATGTCTGAAATTGCACTGCAATCCGACATCAAACAATGTGTGGATCCACCTGTGATGATCGCAAGAAGAATCTCAAAAGGCGCAGCACGGCCCGCGACTCTTCACATGCCCTGGCGACCACTTAATGACGTTAATTGACCCATTTATGACAACTTAATGCGGTCATTAACTCATTATTTTGGACGGCCCAATCAGATTCAAGCATTTGAGAGCTACAAATCCAAGCAATCATGGCATTAAACCCATGAAACTCCCATCATCATGAAGCATAAAGGTGATTAAATGCCCACTACCTTCATCGGCCAATCACAAGCCTTGAAAAAGGAGTTACAAAATCAATTTGTAACTCCTTATCAATTCTTTCATCATGGCCATCAATGCCAATAAACACCTCATGGCTACCAAAAGCCTATAAAAGGAGGTCCATTCCAAGAAGAAAGCGATGATGAAAATAGATCCCAAGTGCAAGCTCTGAAAATCCAGAAAATCCAAGAGAGAGGCGAAGTTCTGCTACTTTGCTCCCTGAAGCACCACAAGGTGATCGACGTCCCTTGGGGGGCCACCCCCCCCAAGGTCTCCTCCTTCTCCAACATGGCCTAAACGCGGCTTTTCAGCCCGTTTACTTGGTTTTTCATTGGATATAGGACCTCCTCTTGGTCCTTGTCCTTTAAAAAATCGAGGTTAGGAGCCAAGCCAAAGAATCAAAGCATCACATGTTCTCATTTGAAGGACGATGGCTGAGCCCACACATGACTTGCGACCGTCGATCTCAACGTGTCCCCACAATCTCCTGAGCAGTTAGATCCATTTTCTTACTTTTCTATTGTAGTTTGTATTTCCTAAAGAGACAAAAAGAAATCACAATTCTTGTCTTTCATATTTGATGAGTTTTGTAAAATCGCCTTTCACGGCAAAATCGCATTTTACGGCAAACAAATAAAAACGCCTCCTACGGCATTCTAAAAAAACAAACTTGTCTCTTTTCTTAATATTAATGCAATTTGAAAATTTAGAAAAAAAGGATTGATTTCCTTTCCACTTGTGAAGGTGAATCTCCGGATTATCACCATTCCAAATTCCAAGTAGAAAGTAAATCTGGCATACCCGTACAAAAATGTTGATGCCCGAGATCTTCCCTCCTCCGCCGAGACCCAGGTTAGCCCCCGGGGTGCAAAGGGAGAGGACGGAAGATTCCCCCTCTTTCGGGTCCATCAAGTTGGCATACCCGGTGGGACACGTTGACTTGAGAGCGTGATGCTTTGATCACTTGACTCCTTTCTAGTTGGTGGCCCATGTTGCATCTTGCATCTAAAAAAAAAACATGAGATGGGATTTCAATTGTTCTTTCTCACTTCAAAAAAAAATCTGATTTCTTTTCTTAAAAACTCAACTTTGAGAAATTTTGATCATTCCCTCTTCGAACTTGATAGCTCACAAAAATGTTCGCAGCTATCGTTCATATCGAGGATTGGGCCATCTTTTCTCTTTGATGAGTTCAATTGGGATTTAAAAAAAAAAAAAAAACACCTTCATTTCAAACTCTTTCAAAAAAAAAATGATCTCTCTTTCTCAACATTCAACTTTGAGAAATTTTGGTCCTTCCTTCTTTGAACTTGATAGCTCACAGAAATGTTCGCAGCTATCATTCATATCGGGGATTGGGCCATCTTTTCTCTTTGATGAGTCCAATTTGGATTTCAAAAAAAAAAAAGTTATAATTTCAGGAAAAAATTATTTTTCTCTCTTTTGAATTCAAATTTGAGAAACCTTGGTTTCCTTCCCTTTCGGATTTAGCGCTCGCAGAAATGTTGAGCCTTTGTTCGGATTGGAACACCATTCGCTCTCTTTGATGAGTTCATTAAAAAACCTTTAAAAAAAAAAGAGTTCAAAAAAAAAAAAAAAAAAAAACACAAAGGTTCCACCAATTGCGTTCTTTGACCAAAGTGGATTTAAGAAAAGCCTTGTCCAGAGTGTGGAGACAGCTAGACTGTTCAAGGCAAGGGTCCTCCAAACGGGTTCATTAAGTAATCCTACCCTTACCTGGGGGCTGATCTATCTACTAAGGTTTCATAAGATCGAATTTGAAACCTATGTGCACCTTTCAAAATAAAAAAATCCTCTAAACAAAATCTTTTTTTTAAAAAAAAAACTTCTGTCACTTTTGAATTCAGAGTTAAGAAATCTTGGTTCCCTCCCTTTCAGATTTAGCGCTCGCAGAAATGTTGAGCTTTTGTTCGAAACGGAACACCATTTGCTCTTTTCGATGAATTCAATCTTGACCTTTCAAGAAAAAAAAAACTTCCGTCACTTTTGAGTTCAGAGTTGAGAAATCTTGGTTCCCTTCTTTTCGGATTTAGCGCTCGCAGAAATGTTGAGCCTTTGTTCGAAACGGAACACCATTTGCTCTCTTTGATGAATTCAATCTGGACCTTTTAAAAAAAAAAACTTCCGTCACGTCTGGATTCACATCCGAGAAATTATGGTTCCTTCCCTTCTGAATTTAGTGCTCGCAGAAATGTTGAGCCTTTGTTCGAATTGGAATACCATTTGCTATCCTTTATAAACCCAAATTTGACCTTTCAAAAACAATCCCATCTCGTGTCCTTCCCAAGGATGCGATTTGCAACATTTGTGCCTAGCGGTGCTAGTACGCCCTTTCGGGTCTAATGTATTCGCGACCGACACATTTGTATCTCCAACCTTATATCATTTTACCTCGAGTGAGCCTTGCTTCTCGGAAATTTGAATTAAGGTCTACAATTGCTTGTAGCAGTCACTAGAACGCAAACTCTGAGCCTAGCATACTTGCATTTTAGAACAATTGTATCCTTTATGGCTTTTTGCCTTCTTCATCGTCCTTGGGCTTTATCACACACATCTAGCAGTTGGAACAAGGACAACAGAGAATTGAGACTCTGATGGAAAATCTGATTCTCACTCTACAGCATTCACCACCTAACAATGAAACCCCTCCGAATCATGAAGATGATGAGGGTAATGCAGAAAACAATGAGTCTCGCGCCCTTACTAGAAAGGACGTGGACGATATCCTCGCAAAAGCAAAAGAAGAGGATACATTGAAGGAACATGGGATCAAGCCACCCTACCCTTTATGGATGGACTCGGTTCCGTTCCCTGCAAAATTCAAGCAACCTACTCTCCAGACATATACGGGGAAAGGTTCAGCCAGACAACATGTCATCCATTTCAAGATCCTGACAGGAGCTATTGCGGATCAAGATACCCTCAAGATTCACCTCTTTCCAAGTACCTTAAAAGGTACAGCCTTTGATTGGTACTCCACTCTGCCGGAGAACTCCATTCAGAACTGGGCTATGTTAGAGACACGCTTCCTGACCCACTTCCAAGGTGAGGATCATCCTGTTACTATGGCTCAACTTTGCAGCCTAAAACAGGGAGAGAATGAATCAACATACGACTTCATTCACAAATGGAAGGCAATGGCGTACAAATGCTTAGATGTGCTGCCACAAGCGTCGCTGGTTGACATCTGCCGGAACAATATGAGAGCAAAAATCCGCTCCATGATCATCGACAACAAATCAATGAACCTGGGGGAACTCCTCGAAGCTTCCATGGAAGCTGAAATGGTGATCAAAGACCTCAACAATCAGAAATCATCAAAGAAAGAGCCGACTGCTATTACAATCATCAAAGAAGATTTGGCTCCCATGCCTGATCTTGAAGAATATGCAAGAATCTTGCAACATCTTGCCATAGAGCAGGAGCATGATCGCATCAATCTTCGTCATGATCCAGAATTGGAAGTCCCTGAAAATCAACGGGAACTCCCTCCCTCAACTCCTGAAAATGGAGAAAACAGTTGGATCAATGATCCTCTCACATCCGAGGATGAGTCCGATTCCCAACAGTCTACACTGGGGGCATCTCCTATCAGGATAACCTGCAATGCAATAGCTCAGGACGACAGTGCCTCTGAAGCTTCCGAAGACACGTACTCCCCAACCAGTAGCGTATCTTCCGGAGCAACATCCTCTCAGGTGACTTCCACTGAGATAACATCCTCTCAGCCCTCGTCTCCTGAAGCTGTGACATCAGAACTCAAGCCTCTCCCAATTGATCATCTTGAAGAAACTTCTACCAATGAAATCTTCTTCAATGAAAACTCAGTCAATTGGTCCCAGATACCCTATCTCACGGGCGATGTCTGGGCTAATAAAGAAAAGTTGCCGGCTGCTGTTCAGGACTTGTTCTTGGAAATTGCTCCGTGCAACACAATTACTGAAGACACCAATGTTGTTACAGAGACGTCTTCAGCAAAGGATCAACCTCTTGATCCTGAGAACGATCTTCCAAAAGAAGACCCTTCTCTAGAGGCTCTTGAAGTTGGTAGAGGTACCCGTTCTGGCCGGGATTACCATAAAAATTACAATCAACCCTCTTCTTCTTATGTAAATCCTTCGGGAAAGCAAGATGTAAGCGCCCCAAGTGGCAATAATAATGAAAATGCAGGCCTGAAGGAGGCTTTCAAGTACGACTTGATTGAGCACTTCAAACACATACCTGCACGTCTGCACATCCTTGACTTATTACAAATGTCTCCGCAAACTCGTGATAGTCTCATTTCAGAATCATAAAGGCTGAATGCGGATGTCGACAAACATGCCCCACAAGTCCTACAAATTGAAATGGACTATAGGGTCAAAGAATCAAATACTTCCTCAAAGGGAGAAAAGAAGAAAACTGAGGGATCAAGCAATGAATGCCTCTCGGTAAAAAAAGCAGCAAGTGCAACAATTACCTTCGACAAGGATGACCTCCTCCAAGGCGAAACAAAGCACAACCGTCCCTTGTACTTTACAGGGTACGTCAAAGAAATGCCAGTACAAAGAGTTCAGATCGATCCAGGTTCTGCACTCAACCTCATTTCTACTTCGGCACTCGAAGAGCTGGGCATCCCACCTAGCAAACTGAGTCACACGTCCGTGTTGACACCAAAAATGTCACTTTGCCTCTTCAACATCAAGAAAGTTGCATGAAGTCGCAACCTGCCATAAATAGGCAATGCAACTTCTCCAAAAAATCAAAACTTGTCAGAATCAAACAAAAACTGCAAGATCCTTTAAGACAGCCAAGGGAGGAGTACACAAGGAGTTTCGGGCCATTTCAAAATCATTTGGCCTAACTTCGCTTCTCCGACAGCTAAATTGGCGCTCCCGGCGGCGACATCATCGAAGACGTCAAAACTTCGATCAGAGCCTACGGATGACTCCAGCATGTCTCAAAAGGGCTCCATGCCAAATTTCAAGTCAAACCGACATCGTTTGACCCTCCATCAATGCTCGAGCAGCAAAATCAAGCCTCCCGGTGGCGGGAACCACCGAAGCCTTCGCTCATCAAACCAAGTGCATGAGTGGCTTCAACATGCTTCCAAAAAGCTGCACGTCGAATTTCAGGTCATTTCGACAACGTTTGACCAGGTTTCGACGCTCCGAAAGAAAATCAAGCCTACCGGCGGCGGAGCTCCCCAGGACCATGGTTTCCAAGACAGAGCCTGTGGATCATCTCAAAATGACTCCAATAGGTTCCCTGTCAAATTTCAGGTCAATCGGACATCGTTTGACCGCACATCAACGCGCGGCATATCCCTCGCGGTAAAATCAAGTCTACTGGCGACGGGACCCCAGACGGCTTCAAAACTCAAACAAAAGCCTATGGTTGGTCTTATTTATTGCTCAGCAGGCTTCACCTCAAATTTCAGGTCATTCCGACATCGTTTGACCAAGTTTCAGCTTCTGGCGGAAAATCAGCAGCTTTACGCGACAAAGTCTTCGGCTTTCCCGGAAAATTGGAAACTTTGCACTCTAAAAATGCAAGGATTCTCATCAGGTTTTCTACCGGGAAATTAAGCCAATAAATGAGAAGAAATGTCAGGAAAAATACAGAAGAAAACGGCGACGAAAAAGACCACAAAACGGACCAAAAAGGGGAGAAAAACCCCCAGGGTCGCCGGCGACCATGGAAGTCCGGGTCACCGGATTTTTCGCCGGTGACCCATTTTTCCGTCCCTTTTCGCGTTTCGCGCACTTTGGCCCCTGTGGTTTCCTGAAAATGTGATTTTTAGTGCTTGAAATTGACTCATATCCGACGACATCTCAGATCCGCCGTCAAAAGCATAAAATCATCAGTGATCGCTCCAAGATCCCCAACCGGTCGACCAAAAAAGTGTGCTTTCCGCCCGATCGATCGAAAAATCGACAGGACAGATGTCACCGGCCCGCTCTTAGCTATCAATGTCTGAAGTTACATGTTCATCCGATGTCGATCAGCATGAAGATCCATCGATGATCATCGTCAGAAGAATTCCAGAAGACACGGCACGGCCCGCGACTCTTGGACTGCTCGGCGACCAATTAATGTGGTTAATTGGCTAGCTTTATGGCAGTCATTAACTCATTCTATTGGACGGCCCAATCAGAAGCAAGCATTCGGGAGTTACAAATCAAGAGATTCATGGCATTCAAGTCATGAAACTCCTCCCATTATGGTAATTAAGGTGATTAAAAGCCCTTAATCTCCATCAGCCAATCAGATTCAAGGAAAAAGGAAAAAGGAGTTACAAAATCAAGAAATAAATCTTGTAACTCCTCCCATCATGGCGATTAAATGCCCTCAATCTCCACCGGCCAATCAGAAGCCAAGATCCAAGAGTTACAAAATAAAGGAATTAAACCTTGTAACTCCTCCATTTATGTAGCTTTATGATAATTAAAGCTCATAAACCCTCCTAAATGGCTACCAGAAAGCCTATAAATAGGAGAACACCCCAAGCATTCCGGGGGGATCACTTCAAAAAGCACCACAGATCCAGAAATCTGAGAGAAAGAAAAAGGGAGAAAACTCTGCTAAAGTCCTGCACCGGCTACTACTACAAGGTGACAAAAGTCCCTTGGGGGACACCCCCCCCATGGTCCTTCCCTTCTCCCAATGCCTCCAATGGCTTAGACGTGGCTTTTCAGCCCGTCTACTTAGCTTTTTATTGGACATAGGACCTTCTCTTGGTCTTTGTCCTCTAAAAACCTGAGGTTATAGCCAAGCCAAACGAATCAAGAGCATCCACTGTTCTCATCTGCATGGATGATGGCGAAGCCCACACATGGCTTGCGACCGTCAATCTGAGCGAGTCCCCCACAATCTCCTGAGAAGTTAGATCCTCCTTTTCTTGCTTTTCATTATAGTTTGTATTTTTCTAAAGAGACAAAAAAAATCACAACTCTTGTCTTTCATTATCGATAAGAATTGTAAATCGGCTATAAACACCAAAATCGGCTATAAATGCCAAAATCGGCTATAAATGCCACAAAATCGGCTATAAATGCCAAAACATCGCCTTTCACGGCAAATCAAAAAAAAAATGTCTCTTTTCTTAAATATATGTGCAATGGAAAACTTGAAAGAAGTTGATTTCCTTTTTACTTGCGAAGGTCGATCTCCGGATCACCACTTGCAATTCCAAGTAAAATAGAAAATCTGGCACACCCACACAAAGAAATGTTGATGCACGCTTCAGCCCCCCGGGCGCGAAAGGGCCGGACCCGACGAACTCCCACGTCTGCCGACCCCGGTAGCACCCTCGGCAGGAGCGCGTTCCATCAAGCTGGCACACTCGGTGGGACTCGTTCATTTGAGATCACGGTGCTCGGAAATGAAATATTTGCATATCATACTTTTTGCTCTATGCTTATACTTCTTTTCCGGATTCCTGGGCTACTTTCTAGCTGGTAGCCTATGTTGGATTTTGCATCCTAAAAAAAAAATGAGATGGGATTTTTTGGAAATTTCTATTTCTTTGAGTTTGTTTCCACTCTTTCTCTTTTCAAAAAATAAAAATAAAAAAAAATCAGTTTTCTTAGTTTGAATTCAAAATTGAGAAACTTTGATCCTATCCTATCGTTCTTTGGTGCTTGCAGAAATGTTGAGCCCGTTCGACTAAGGTTTTGGGCCATCGTTTCTCTTCGATGAGTTCATTAGAGATTTCAAAAAACAAATCAAGAAAAAATAATCAGTTTTCTCGTTTTGGATTCAAAATTGAGAAACTTTGATCCTCTCCTATGGTTCGTGTGCTCGCGGAAATCGTTGAGCCTGTTCGAAATGGGATTTGGGCCATCGTTTCTCTTCGATGAATCTGTCAGGGATAAATAAAAAATAAAAAAAAAATCAAATTTCTCGTTTTGGATTCAAAATTGAGAAACTTTGATCCTTTCTCTTCTGGGATGTGTGCTCGCAGAAATCGTTGAGCCCGTGTTCGGATCGGGGATTGGGCCATCGTTTCTCTTCGATGAGTCTGTCAAGGATCTAAAAAAAAAAAATTTAAATAAATAAATAAAAAGACATAGACCACTAAGGTTAAACCAATTGCGTTCTTTGATCACGATTGATTCAAGAAAAGCCTTGTCCAGAGTGTGGAGACAGCTTGACTGTTCTAGGCAAGGGTCCTCCAAACGGGTTCATTAAGTTATCCTACCCTTACCTGGGGGCAATTCTATCAATTGAGATTTCATAAGACCGGGTTAGGAGGCCTATGTGTACTCTCTCATCTTTAAAAACCTTCAAAAATATATATATAAAAAAAAAATCTCTTCAAAAAAAAAATAAATAAATAAATAATCTTAAAAAAAAATATTTAAAAAAAATTAAAAAAAATAAAAATAATAAAAAAAATCAAAAAATCATTTCAAAAAAAAAAATCTTCAAAAACTCGTCACTTTTGGATTCGGATCGGAGAAATTGTGGTTCCTTCCCTTCTGGGTACTGGTGCTCACGGAAATCGTTGAGCCCATATTCGGATTGGAATGCCACCTGCTCTCTTTGACGAATCCATTTCTGACCTTTCAAAACAGAGAATCCCATCTCATGGATGCGATCTCCGACATTTGTGCATAGCGGTACTAGTACGCCCTTTCAGGGTCTACTGTATCTGTGACCGGCACATTTGTAACTCCTACCTTATATTCTTCTTATCTCGAGCAAGCTCCACTTCTCGATAAGTCAAATTTAGGTATACAATTGCTTCTAGCAGTCATTGGAACGCTCATTTCGAGCCTACCATGCTTGCAACCAGAACAATTGTACCCTCTATGGCTTTTTGCCTTCTTCATATTGCTTGGGTCATGTCCCTTGAGCGATTTGAAAAGACAAAATCATAGAATTCCCCATTTATGATCATCATATTCTTGTGATTACTAATGGATGTGGTCTTGTTTCAGAAATTTTGAAACTAACAATGGCAGCTTCACTGATCATCACCTTCGATGAAAACAAGCACCAGCTCATGCTTCAACAGAAGCAAACCGAGCGCACTTACAAGCGCCCTGCTAGCTGCCGAAGTACCAACCCCCTCATCAACTCTCTGAACTCCGGGTCGACCTCGACTCCCCGGACCATCGTCTTCGGGACACTGGGACCATTCCCACTTCCCGAAGAAGAAACTACTCCTGCCAAAAGGCAGAAGGTCGCCTCGCAACGTGTCACTACTGTGACACCAAAGGCAACTGCCGAGAAGCAGAACATCGCCCCTCAACGTGTCACTTCTGTGACACCAAGGGCGAACCCAAAGAATACCAAAACCCGCGGCATCCCCGCGAAACCTCAACCAACAACCAACTAGGTCTACCCTTAGACTTGGTCTCCAAGACCTTCCCCAAAACAAAGAAGGTCTCAAACCTCCACCAAGCCAGCATACCTGGCCCCACTCAAAGAGAACCAGTTCTACCCTCTTGCCTACATGAAAGAGGAGAGACCCATCTCCAACTTGACTCCCAAGTCAACCCAGCATGAACCGGCTTGCTCCCACAAGCCCAAAATCAGATCATGCATCACTAGGCCTCTACAAGCACCTGCCAAGGCCTACACTCCTTCAGTTCGACCCTTCATCTCTACAGGGGCCGAACTCGAAAGGTTCAAAGCTTCACTGCAATAGGCAAAGGACCGGGTCCGCATCCTGTCCTTGCCCAATTACGAAGAAGACAAGCTCGGCTGCTGCGCCCGAGGGAGTACATCCTTCATTGTTAAAGCCCAGCCAGAGCTGACTGAAGCTCAAATCGCTCGTCGAGCACGCCGCCGTGCGTCATATCGACAAAAGAGACTAGAGAAGCAACGGACCCAGCCTCCTACACTTCAAGTCTCCCACAAATGGGTCGAAAAAGAAAGACCCGACCAAGTTGCTGCCGTCCATATGGTTGAAAAAACCAGAAGACGCCAAAAGTCAGCATAAAAAATCCATGTCCGACGTCCGGTGACCCGTAGCGTCACCAGGACACGAAGACATCCCGAAGAATCTCCTGCCCCTTCAAGCCAAGGACGGGAGAGTAATCCTTCATCAAGCTCGTCATCAAAAAGAATGAGCCCCAGCTCAGTCACCAGGACGGTTTCTTCGTTTGAATCCCGAAGAATGAACGTCCTGGTTACAAATTCTGAGCCACCACCTCAGAATCCACCTCAAGATGATGCGCTCACATGCATCCAGCAGTTGGAACAAGGCCAGCAGAGGATTGAAACTCTGATGGAAAACCTTCTCCTTGTTGTCCAAAATCAGGTGAACAATGAGCCTCCTCCGAATCATCGCAATAACGAGGAAAATTGTGAAGAAAATGAGTCACGCGCCCTTACCAAAAAGGACGTAAATAGTATCCTCGCCAAAGCTAAAGAAGAGGATATACTCAAAGAGCATGGGATCAAGCCACCATATCCCTTATGGATGGACTCAATCCCATTCCCAACAAAATTCAAACATCCTACTCTCCAAACATATACGGGGAAAGGATCAGCCAGACAACACGTCATCCACTTCAAGATCCTGACGGGAGCTATTGCAGATCAAGATGCCCTCAAGAATTCAAAACCTTTGGTCATCACGACTAAAGTGAAGAAGGCGAAACAAAAGTCTGGGGGCAAATTTGTTGTTTCTCTCGTGTCTATCATGCAAGACACAGACTAGGACTCAGAGCCAGAAGACGATGCATCGTCAAGCCAAGCTGACACTCAGCAAGTTCAGCCTGCTCTCACTCCGATGGAGACACCTGCTGATGTAGAAGATCTTACGTCTGCTACCTTTGTTGTTCCGGCAACATCACCAAAGCAAAGACCGATCTTCTTTCATAGATCGGATGCTTCTTCATTAAGTTCCTTGCTTGAACCTTTCCAAAACGAAGGTATGCCTCAACTATCTCTATATAGTCCTGTGACACAAGCTATCATGAAGAAAATGGGCTTTGACGCTCAGAACCCAGTCGGTTTGGGGGAAGGCCGTGGTATTCTCAC
Organism: Umbellularia californica; assembly: GCA_028538565.1. Taxonomy (NCBI): domain Eukaryota; kingdom Viridiplantae; phylum Streptophyta; class Magnoliopsida; order Laurales; family Lauraceae; genus Umbellularia; species Umbellularia californica. The sequence goes on from JAPQWN010000011.1 coordinate 30,532,376, forward strand.
GCCATTGGGGCCCGCCTTGACCAAAAGCCAGCTGGAAGATTGGAGACTCTACGGATATGTAGAAAAGTCTTCACATGGGTTAGGGTATGATCCTAATACCCCCCTGAGACAGTTGACACAAAGGCTTAAAAGTCGATTTACCGACCAAGCCTCAACATCTCAAGTCCATAAAGACATCGATCTCCCTGGATATCTCTTTAAAGAGTCGTTTGACAAAGATCCAGGAAGCTCCTCCAATTGGTACGATTTCTCTGATGATGAAGAGGAATCGCCCGATGACACAGACGGGTGGCATCCTGACCCGGAAGAACCCTCGTCTCCAAAACAAATACCAGACTCAATAGGCGATTGGGACTATCTCATAGCAAGCCTTGAGGAGATCACCAATCAAGAAAATCCATGGAAAGGAACAGAGCCTTGGTCTGGTAATGCAGTTGAAACTCCAGAAGGTTTCGTTGAGTTGGAAGCCTCCGAAAATATTGTGGAGGAACCACCTTCGAACCTTCCGACAGAAGATCCTGTTCAAAAGATAAACTTGGGAACGCCTGATGACCCACGTCCTGTATTCATAAGCAAGAATATAAAGGATGATGAGTTACCCGAGTATATCTCTTTTCTTCGTGAGTTCGTTGATTGTTTTGCTTGGTCTTACACTGAAATGCCTGGTTTAGACCCCAAAGTAGCAGTCCACAAACTCAATCTTCAAGAAGACATCAAGCCTGTCAAACAAGGCCAAAGAAGATTCCGTCCGGATGTGATGGATAAAATTGAACAAGAAGTTCAAAAACTCAAAAGCGTTGGCTTCATCCGTGAGGAACAACATCCTAAATGGTTGGCCAACATTGTCCCCGTGACAAAGAAAAATGGGCAGATCAGAGTCTGTATTGACTATAGAGACTTGAATGGCGCTTGCCCTAAAGATGAATTCCCGCTCCCCATACCAGAGGTAATGATTGACAATACCTGTGGATTCGAGCGAATGACATTCATGGATGGCTTCTCTGGCTACAATCAGATAAAGATGCATCCTGAAGATGAAAAGCACACTTCATTTCGGACTCCATTTGGCGTATATTGCTACACTGTCATGCCATTTGGTCTGAAAAATGCTGGTGCCACATATCAGAGGGCTATGATGAAAATATTCCAAGATATGCAGCACAAGACGGTCGAATGTTACGTTGATGACCTCGCCGTCAAAAGCAGAAGAAAAGAAGACCATCTCAGAGATCTTCGGGAAGTCTTCCTCTGACTCCGCAAACACAAACTGCGGATGAATCCTCTAAAATGCTTCTTCGGCGTCTCGTCGGGTAAGTTTCTCGGATTCCTTGTTCGGAAAGCTGGAATAGAACTTGACCCCATACAAGTCAAGGCTATTCTAGAAATGCCCTCTCCAAGAACCTTGAGAGAATTAAAAGGGCTCCAAGGGAGATTGGCCTACATCAGACGGTTCATCTCCAATCTTTCGGGGAAATGCCGTCCATTCTCTCGATTGATGAAAAAGGGTGTAGACTTTGTCTGGGATGCTGACTGTGAAGCCGCATTTCAAGATATCAAGTCATACCTGACCAAACCTTCAGTGTTAGCTGCCCCTGCCACTGGAAAACCATTCATCTTGTACACAAGAGCTCTTGATCATTCTGTAGGCGCTCTGCTTGCACAAGAGAATGGTGAGGGAAAGGAAGCTGCTCTATATTACCTCAGCCGCATGCTAGTAGGTGTAGAGCATCGTTACTCTCCAATCGAAAAAGAATGCCTTGCAGTGATGTTCGCCGTACAAAAGCTACATCACTACTTGCTTTCCAACACAATCTACCTCGTCTCAAGGATCAACCTCTTGAAGGTCCTTGTTACAAAAGCAGGTTCTCTCAATGCACGACTGGCAAAATGGTCCATCCTTCTATCACAATTTGATATTAGGTATGTGCCACAAAAAGCAATCAAAGGCCAAGCTCTAGCAGATTTCCTCACAGATCATCCATTGCCTAAAGATTCACCACTCAGAGATGATCTCCCAGACGAACCCGTCTACAACGTGGAGACCTTCTCGCCAAATGCCTCCTGGGACATGTACTTTGATGGTGCAACCAGGACAAATGAAAAAAGACAGCTGATCTCGGGAGTTGGAATCCTCTTTGTTAGCCCCGACAAATACATGATTCCACACGCTTTCTCGCTACTGGAACCATGCACAAACAATGCAGCTGAATACCAAGCTCTGATCCTAGGATTGGAACTCGCCATTGAATCCGGTATTACCATGCTGGAAGTCTTTTGAGACTCTCAACTGATCGTCAACCAGATGAATCAGAAATATGAAGTCAGGAAGCCCGATCTGCTGCCTTACTACAACAAGGCACAATCGCTTCTGCAAAAGTTTGACATCTGCAACATCACCCACATTCGTAGAGGTGAAAACATCCGTGCAGATGCCCTGGCTGGACTTGCTGCATCTATGGCAATTCAAGAAGGGGAAAACATGCAAATTACAGTGTGTGAGAGAAGGATCCTCCCTCCTCTTAACACACACCAAGCAGTTGCTGAATGCCACCGAGTGGTTGGAAGTCGGATCTCTATCCTTCAAACTTCAATCGGCGACTGGAGGGATCCGTTCATTGATTACACTATGTTCGGAATCCTACCTGAAGATCCAAAAGAACGGGTAAGCATCCAAAGGCGAGCCCCAAACTTTCATTTGGATATTCCTTCAAAAATCCTCTACAGGAAATCCTTCAACGGAGTACTTCTACGCTGCTTGTCACAACAAAAGGCCGAAGAAACACTTAAAGAAGTTCACGCTGGTCTTTGTGGAGCTCATCAGGCTGGTCCCAAGCTCTACGACCAAATCAAAAGGTTGGGTTACTACTGGCCTACCATGGTACCCGACGCAATGCAATTTGCTAAGCGCTGCCAACAATGCCAAGTTCATGGAGACTACATTCACATGCCTCCAGAATGGCTGCATCCTACAGCAATCTCATGGCCTTTTGAAGCATGGGGCATGGACATCATAGGTCCTATCTCTCCCCCTTCAAGCAAAGGTCATCGCTTCATCTTCGCCGCTACGGATTATTTCTCCAAGTGGTCAGAAGCATTTGCGTTCAACGAAATGAAGACCTCATCAGTTCTTCAGTTCCTGCGCACCAACATCATTTGTCGTTTCGGCATACCCAAAAGATTCGTCCATGATAACGGACCACAATTCCGGGATCATCGATTCTACAGGTTCTGCGACAAATACAAAATCCAAAGCTGTCCTTCGACTCCATACAATCCGGTAGCAAACGGATTAGCAGAAGCCTTCAACAAGACACTCTGCAAAATCCTCAAGAAAATGGTCTCTAGTCACAAAAGAGACTGGAGCGACAAACTGTCTGAAGCTTTGTGGGCCTATCGAACCACCGTTCGAGGACCAACCCATAGTACACCATTCTCCTTGGTCTATGGATGCGAAGCTGTCATGCCATTAGGAGTCCAAATTCCTTCTCTGAGGGTATCTCTACAAAATGACATGACTCAAGAAAGCAATGCGAAATTACGACTTCATGAGCTGGACAATCTCGATGAGAGACGGCTTGAAGCTCGACAAAGCATTGAACTTTACCAAGCACGCATGGCAGGATCTTTTAACAAAAGGGTCCAGCAACGAGCCTATAAAAGGGGTGACTTGGTTCTTGCAGTAAAAAGACCAATGGTCTTCGCACACAAATCCAAAGGCAAATTTGAACCAAAATGGGAGGGACCCTACGTCATCGACAAGGTCTTCTCCAACGGCGCATATGCCCTCCTAAACATGGAATGTCTCCACATAACTGTACTTCAAACACATACCTGCGCGTCTGCACATCCTTGACTTATTACGAATGTCTCCACAAACTCGTGATAGTCTCATTTCAGAATTACAAAGGCTGAATGCGGATGTCGACAAACATGCCCCACAAGTCCTACAAATTGAAATGGACTATAGGGTCAAAAAATCAAATACTTCCTCAAAGGGAGAAAAGAAGAAAACTGAGGGATCAAGCAATGAATGCCTCTCGGTACAAAAAGCAGCAAGTGCAACAATTGCCTTCGACAAGGATGACCTCCTCCTAGGCGAAACAAAGCACAACCGTCCCTTGTACTTTACAGGGTACGTCAAAGAAATGCCAGTACAAAGAGTTCAGATCGATCCAGGTTCTGCACTCAACCTCATTTCTACTTCGGCACTCGAAGAGCTGGGCATCCCACCTAGCAAACTGAGTCACACGTCCGTGTTGACACCAAAAATGTCACTTTGCCTCTTCAACATCAAGAAAGCTGCATGAAGTCGTAACCTGCCATAAATAGGCAATGCAACTTCTCAAAAAAATCAAAACTTGTCAGAATCAAACAAAAACTGCAAGATCCTTCAAGACAGCCAAGGGAGGAGTACACAAGGAGTTTTGGGCCATTTCAGAATCATTTGGCCTAACTTCACTTCTCCGACAGCTAAATTGGCGCTCCCGGCGGCGACATCATCGAAGACGTCAAAACTTCGATCAGAGCCTATGGATGACTCCAGCATGTCTCAAAAGGGCTCCATGCCAAATTTCAAGTCAAACCGACAACGTTTGACCCTCCATCAATGCTCGAGCAGCAAAATCAAGCCTCCCGGCGGCGGGAACCAACAAAGCCTTCGCTCATCAAACCAAGTGCATGAGTGGCTTCAACATGCTTCCAAAAAGCTGCACGTCGAATTTCAGGTCATTCCGACAACGTTTGACCAGGTTTCGACGCTCCGAAAGAAAATCAAGCCTATCGGCGGCGGAGCTCCCCAGGACCATGGTTTCCAAGACAGAGCCTGTGGATCATCTCAAAATGACTCCAATAGGTTCCCAGTCAAATTTCAGGTCAATCGGACATCGTTTGACCGCACATCAACGCGCGGCATCTCCCTCGGGGCAAAATCAAGTCTACTAGCAACGGGACCCCAGACGGCTTCAAAACTCAAACAAAAGCCTATGGTTGGTCTTATTTATTGCTCAGCAGGCTTCACCTCAAATTTCAGGTCATTCCGACATCGTTTGACCAAGTTTCAGCTTCTGGCGGAAAATCAGCAGCTCTACGCGACAAAGTCTTCTGCTTTCCCGGAAAATTGGAAACTTTGCACTCTAAAAATGCAAGGATTCTCATCAGGTTTTCTACAGGGAAATCAAGCCAATAAATGAGAAGAAATGTCAGGAAAAATACAGAAGAAAACGGCGACGAAAAAGACCGCAAAACGGACCAGAAAGGGGAGAAAAACCCCCAGGGTCGCAGCCCGCGACCCTGGAAGTCCGGGTCACCGGATTTTTCGCCGGTGACCCATTTTTCCGTCCCTTTTCGCGTTTCGCGCACTTTGGCCCCTGTGGTTTCCTGAAAATGTGATTTTTAGTGCTTGAAATTGACTCATATCCGACGACATCTCAGATCCGCCGTCAAAAGCATAAAATCATCAGTGATCGCTCCAAGATCGCCAACCGGTCGACCAAAAAAGTGTGCTTTCCGCCCGATCGATCGAAAAATCGACAGGACAGATGTCACCGGCCCGCTCTTAGCTATCAATGTCTGAAGTTACATGTTCATCCGTTGTCGATCAGCATGAAGATCCATCGATGATCATCGTCAGAAGAATTCCAGAAGACACGGCACGGCCCGCGACTCTTGGACTGCTCGGCGACCAATTAATGTGGTTAATTGGCTAGCTTTATGGCAGTCATTAACTCATTCTATTGGACGGCCCAATCAGAAGCAAGCATTCGGGAGTTACAAATCAAGAGATTCATGGCATTCAAGTCATGAAACTCCTCCCATTATGGTAATTAAGGGGATTAAAAGCCCTTAATCTCCATCGGCCAATCAGATTCAAGGAAAAAGGAGTTACAAAATCAAGAAATAAATCTTGTAACTCCTCCCATCATGGCGATTAAATGCCCTCAATCTCCACCGGCCAATCAGAAGCTAAGATCCAAGAGTTACAAAATAAAGGAATTAAACCTTGTAACTCCTCCATTTATGTAGCTTTATGATAATTAAAGCTCATAAACCCTCCTAAATGGCTACCAGAAAGCCTATAAATAGGAGAACACCCCAAGCATTCCGGGGGGATCACTTCAAAAAGCACCACAGATCCAGAAATCTGAGAGAAAGAAAAAGGGAGAAAACTCTGCTAAAGTCCTGCACCGGCTACTACTACAAGGTGACAAAAGTCCCTTGGGGGGCACCCCCCCAAGGTCCTTCCCTTCTCCTAATGCCTCCAATGGCTTAGACGTGGTTTTTCAGCCCGTCTACTTAGCTTTTTATTGGACATAGGACCTTCTCTTGGTCTTTGTCCTCTAAAAACCTGAGGTTATAGCCAAGCCAAACGAATCAAGAGCATCCACTGTTCTCATCTGCATGGATGATGGCGAAGCCCACACATGGCTTGCGACCGTCAATCTGAACGAGTCCCCCACAATCTCCTGAGAAGTTAGATCCTCCTTTTCTTGCTTTTCATTATAGTTTGTATTTTTCTAAAGAGACAAAAAAAATGACAACTCTTGTCTTTCATTATTGATAAGAATTGTAAATCGGCTATAAACGCCAAAATCGGCTATAAATGCCAAAATCGGCTATAAACGCCACAAAATCGGCTATAAATGCCAAAACATCGCCTTTCACGGCAAATCAAAAAAAAAATGTCTCTTTTCTTAAATATATGTGCAATGGAAAACTTGAAAGAAGTTGATTTCCTTTTTACTTGCGAAGGTCGATCTCCGGATCACCACTTGCAATTCCAAGTAAAATAGAAAATCTGGCACACCCACACAAAGAAATGTTGATGCACGCTTCAGCCCCCCGGGCGCGAAAGGGCCGGACCCGACGGACTCCCACGTCCACCGACCCCGGTAGCACCCTCGGCAGGAGCGCGTTCCATCAGTCCGTATCCATCTTCGGATATGACGGGAGCGCTCAAAGGCCTATCGGCAAAATCAGGTTCAAATTGCAAATCGGTGATCTTATTTCTGAAGTCACTGTGTATGCAATAAGGACCCCTTCATGCTACAATATACTCCTTGGACGCCCCTGGATAAATGAGAATGGTGTCATCCCTTCAACTCTACATCAGTGCATCAAGTTCGTTGGCGACGATGGCTTGATACATCGAGTATTTGCAGACAAAAAACCCTTTAAAAGCAGAGATGTCCATTTTGCAGATGCTCAAATGTATAAAGATGGAAAAGAAGAACAGGAGGAAAAAACAAATCACTTTGCCGACAGTCTCCAGAAAGATAAAGGCAAGGCTCCTCAGCAATCATCGGAGGTAAACAAACCCTCCACCAAACCAGAAGTAAGCAGTTAAGCTCCCTTCGTCGTCTCCTTCAAATCTTCAAAGCCTTTGGTAATCACTACCAAAGCAAAGAAGACAAAACAAAAGGCTGGGGGCAAGTTCACTGTCTCCTTTGTATCTATTATGCATGACTCAGACTCAGAGTCAGAGTCAGAAGATGACACAGCATCAAGCCAAGCTGATTCTCAGCGAGATCAGCCCTCTCTCAATCCATTGGAAACACCTACGGACATAGAAGACCCATGGTCCCGGGGAGCTCCGCCGCCGGTAGGCTTGATTTTCTTTCGGAGCGTCGAAACCTGGTCAAACGTTGTCGGAATGACCTGAAATTCGACGTGCAGCCTTTTGGAAGCATGTTGAAGCCACTCGTGCACTTGGTTTGATGAGCGAAGGCTTCGGTGGTTCCCGCCGCCGGGAGGCTTGATTTTGCTACTCGAGCATTGATGGAGGGTCAAACATTGTCGGTTTGACTTGAAATTTGGCATGGAGCCCTTTTGAGACATGCTGGAGTCATCCGTAGGCTTTGATCGAAGTTTTGACGTCTCCGATGATGTCGTCGCCGGGAGCGCCAATTTAGCTGTCGGAGAAGCGAAGTTAGGTCAAATGATTCTGAAATGGCCCGAAACTTCATGTGTACTCTTCTCTTGGCTATCTTGAAGGATCTTGCAGTTTTTGTTTGATTCTGACAAGATTTGATTTTTTGGAGAAGTTGCATTGCCTATTTATGGCAGGTTGCGACTTCATGCAGCTTTCTTGATGTTGAAGAGGCAAAGTGACATTTTTGGTGTCAACAAATGCCCCCTCGAGGTACGGCGACGAGTTGCTTGACTTTTGTAGTCAATGTGTCTCGAAGAGATTTTTAAAGGAGAGCTTGTGTCTTGACCAAGAGTCTTTGAGCAATCTTTCCTTTGGTAGAGTAGCCTTTGAGCTTCCAGGGGAATTTTATGGTAATGAAAGGAATCAAGTACAATCTCGAGGCAAAGTTTTGAAGATGACATCAGGGATGTGGATTTGGGTTTTTGTTTTTGACCTTGTGACCTAACAAGCTGTATGTGGCATGTTAGGGGGTCGGGTTTTGGTTTTGACCTTGTAACCCAACAAGCTGTATGTGGCAAGTTGGGGGATCATGATTTGGTTTTTGGTTTTGGTCTTGTGACCTAACAAGCTGTATGTGGCAAGTTAGGGGACCAGGATTTGGTTTTTGGTCACTCTTTGGGACTGTGTGGGTCCATTGGAGTGGTTTGGATTTTTGTGGAATGTCAATTTCAAGATTTTGGCTCAATTTGGTATATGAGGCTGGATGGTTTGATTTTTGGAAGCTCATGGGGCTTGGAATTTTTTTGTATGGTTCAATCAACTCAAAAGAGGCATGGAACCATTTTTGTATGCTCTTGGTAAGAGGGATTTTTTCCTGACTAAAAGGCCATTTTTTTTTGTGCCTCCTTTTCTTTTTTTTTTTCTTTCTTTTTGCACGTTTTCTTTTTTTTATTGTGGGCCGTACGGACAGATCCGTACGGATCTGGTCCGTACGGCCACGTGGCCTGTGGGCCACGGCCTGATGGGCTAGCCCCTCTCTTTTTTTTTTTTTTGCTGTTTTCTTTCTTCTTTTTTTTTTTGAGAAAATTTCTTTTTTTTTTTTGTTGCCCATGCATGCATTTTTTGTAGATTGAATTTGAGAGCATGATAGCATACCTGAAAATCTTTGCAAATTTGGTAATTTGGAGCTCGCAGCGATGTTGAGCCCTTCTTGATTTTGAGGAGATTTTGAGGTTTCGAAAGTTTGGAGTTTCGGAGCTCGCAGCAATGTTGAGCCCATCTTCAAACTTTCTATTTCTTTCGGGGTATTTCCCTTTTTCTTTGGAATTGCCCCGGAGTCATGCCAAAATTTCACCAGATTTTTGGTGGGACAAAGGGACCCCTTTTTTAGTGAAATCCTGTCATTTTGATGACGATCTTTTTTCTTTTCCAACCTTTGCAGGTGGTTCCTCCAGAGCGAACAAGGGTAAAGAGCCTGCTACAAGCGTACCTCGTCGATCTGCTAGATCTTCCAATGTGGCCGTTCAGCAGGCCTGGGAGAAGGTCCAGTATATTGTGAGAAACTTGGAAGAGTGCGACTCTCTCAACAGAGATGAGATGAGGCAACAACTGATCGCTCTCAAGAGTGAGGAATATTATAAGATCATGGTAAGCAACCGTCCTTGGGTTATGGACGATTTGAGGGTTTTGCCCAAGCCTACCTTCTTTTTTGGAGATGCAGTCCCTGACGACTTGACATACCAAAGGAGATGTTTTCAGTTCTCTTGCACAGCAGATGGTGAGGAGAGAACTATTTCTACCCGGTCGTCTTTTGATCGGACCATCTCGATCCTGAGCCTTTCTCCCACGTGCCCTAAGAGGGAAGATCCTCCGAGCTGGGTGAAGAGGACCAGTGTGATCAAGACTGGGGTTTTTGTTGGTGGACCTTCCGGTTTTGCAGAGAAGCCACTTGTCCAAATGGACATGTTGATGCCAGCCAGCGGCTACCAGGGCTCTGATTATCCGTCGGTCGATTTGGGACCGGTGGGCCTTGGCGTTTTTAGCGGTGACGGCAGTAATTGGGTGAAGCTTTTTTGACTTCGTGGTCGTTTTAATGCTGACTCCGATTGGAAGTCATGGACTGACCACACCTTGCTGATTGGGGGCGCCGTTTTGAAGGACGCCGGGATTTTTGACGCGGTCCGTGCCTTCAGAGATACCGTGGCTTTTTCCGACGAGGCCTTCATGGCCATGTTGGAATCATTTCTCCCACAAACCAATACCTTCGTTGTAACGAATGGTGAGATTGGTTTTTCCTTGAAGGAGTTGAGCGCCATTACTGGATTGCCCATCCTTGGCAAACTCTACGAGGAGTTCATGCCGATTGACAGCATTCTTGAGGAGCAGTCAGAGGAGTTTAGGCTCCTATACTTTCAGCTCGTCGCCTTCTATGATTTTTTGAAGGAGAAGGAGGGCTCGAAGGTAAGATCCAGCAGTTGGAAGAGTTGTGGCTCTTCATTCTTCAACTTCTTTGATAGCAAAGAGTCTTCTGACAGCATGACCCTGGAGGACCGGAAGAAGGCTTCCGCCATGCAAGAAAAGTTGAAAGACTTCTTCGCAGGTACAGATGTAATTTGTTCTGACATTGCACTGCGGAGAGAAATTGCAGCTTACCTCACTTATTGGCTAGGTGAGGCTATGTTTGCTGGAGGAGATGGAACACACATCAGGCCGCATTGTATTTTTCCGGCTTGTCAGATGGCGTTTGGAGAGCTGCTGGCTTTGGTACCTGCTCTTTACTCCTATTTGTGTACCGAACTGCAGGCTGCTGCTTTCTTGGTTCGGCTTGGGCTCCCTATGAATAGGGTATTTTCAGCCCATATCTTTTATTCGTGGTTTGTATACCACTGTCCTGGCTTCCACCAGCTGGGTGCTGCACAGGATGATGATCCTCTGATGATTCGATTGGCTAAGGGAAAAGCCATATCCGAATCGCTTTTGTTTGCCCGCATGAGGATCCGACGGTTCAGGGACGTCAAGATGGGGCAGTCTTCAGTGAAGCTTTCTCCGGAGTTGCGGAAGAAGGCTTTTGACTTTGGTGCCCCCCGTGACTCTACCAGGGCAGGGTCAGGGAGACATTATGCTTTGACAAATGCAGAGAAGGAGTGGCTTTTCAGCATACGCGTTGGCACGATGGTGTACCGCAGACATCTTTTCGTCGATATCCAGCCGTATGTACCTTCTCGCTTTGCACTTCAGTTGGGCTTCTCTCAAGGCGTTGTTGGAGCACCTTCAAGCATGGTAAAGCGCTTTGGGGGTTTGCAGGATGGCAGAAATGCATGGGTTTTTTATAGTGCTGAAGACACTACTGCCACGATTTCTTATCCTGAGCTGTCGACTTTCCGAACTGCCGGCTTCACGAAATGGTTCGCGGAGAGCTTTCTGGCATATCGGGGGCTTTCCAAGAAGGAGCTTGATGTAAAGCTGTCTTCGGGGAAAGGTACTAGAAAGTCGGATGGCGTCCGGCGAGAGGAAGTTTGGGCCTTCCTTTCTGGAGAGAAGCACAAGATAGGCTTTCTCGGTGACCAGGGCGTCATTGGTTCTGAAGCTGTTCGGGAAGTACCTGATGAGGCTTTGGAGCATCTAGAACAGGAGGAAGCTGAGCTCGACGCTTGGATGCAAGCGGCATAGAGGCGAGCTTCCGTGGAGTCTACTGGCAAGAGCTGACCATCCAGTGAGGAGCCAAGTGGGAGACCTGACTCTGACAGTGGGGCAGGATCTTCTAGGAAACGAGCCCACAGAAGTAAGAGGAAGAGGAGTCAGCGTCACACGGGGTGGGACGAAGACTCTCCTGATGTGGAAGTCCCTCTCACTGTCAATGAGGAGGTGCCAGGGGAAGCTGACGAACCTCCGGAGAAGAGGATTCGGGAAGAAGAGACCATCGGTGAAGGTATGATTCTTCCTTTTTCTTTTTCTGCTTCTTTCATGGGGCTTTCCATGTTCTGATTTTTTTTCTCACCCTACTGCTGCTGCTTTTTTTTTTTAGCAGAGGATGAAGACTTGGCGATGCCTGAGGTTCCGATCGATGAGGCGGTGATGGAGCCGGTTATGGCATCTGAAGAAGAAACGAGGGACTCTGGAATGATTCCAGAATCTCCAATTGGTATAACTTCTTTCGCTTTCTCTTTTTTTTTTTTGCTTGCGACTTGATTTGCTAACATTTTTCTTGTCAGCTGACTTGCCACAGGATTCCGATGACTTTAAACCATCAATGGACGCAAATGTTGATGATGCTTCCGATGAGTTCATGGAGGAAGAGAGTGTTCCGCCAGTCGTCGAAGAAGGTACTTTGTAGTGATGACCCTGATGATTTTTTTTAACAGGATCATATTCATACCTTTTTGTGTTTCATTTGTAGGTTTTGAAGTGACAGAAGAGAGTCCATCGCTTTGTTCAGAACCAGAGCAAGGGATGCCAGAGGTCGATCCGGAGGTAGAGACTCCTACAACCAGTTCTGACGCAATAGAGGAGATACCTCGTGCTGAGATTCCTTCTCCAGTGGCTCCAAGTGGAAAGAGTTCTTTTGTTACTCTTCCAATGGGACATGACATGAGCAGCCGATCAACGGAGAAGGGTGAATCTTCATCCAGTTCGTCTCTTCAATTTGCGAAGAAGGTGCTGGCTCGTGTTTTGAGTTCTTGGATCGAGACTCTCTTTTCTGGACACCTGGATGCCGGATTTGGCATGATCCCACATGTACAGGAGATTCTCACTGATACCGAAGAGGTTGGTCTGGATGTCACAGGTGCCAGGGCGATCGTTGATAGGATCATTGCACTGGGTGACAAGTGATTTGAGACCATGGATTTCCCTGACGACCAATTCTTCAAGGAGATGTTCTTGGACCCTGCTGGTAAGGCTAAGTCTGACCTGAATGAGGCTACACAAAGCAAGAAGCAGCTAGTTCGGGAGAAGAACTTGGAAGAGCTAGCCATCATCGGATTGAGGCATGACCTTAACGTCCTTAATAGGGAAGTTGAGGAGGCCAGGAAACGTCTTGAGCATTTAAAAGCGCAAGTCGCTGCCAAGTGGGCTGCTATAACAGAGGCTCGTGACAGGGAGAGTGCTCTGATTCGCAGGGTTGCAGATGCCGGTCAAGTTCTCGAGAGGAGGACTCTAGAAAACGAACAATGGCAAACTGCTGGGGAAAAGCTTCTCGTTGTAAAAGAAGGGTTACGGCATTCGCCAGCATCTCATGGCAAGTTCCTGAAGAAGCGTGCCTTAGAAACTCTGACGGCTGAGGCCAAAAGTTTGCTTGAGGAGCTGAAGCTTTGGCTAGAGACCATTTTTGGCTGAGCTCCTGATTTTTTATATCAGAAACTATCATCTCTTTCTCTTATCTCCCCCTTTTTTTTTTTGGTACCACATGTATTTTTGGTACTTTTTTTTTTTGCAGTGCTTGTGAACACTTTTTTTTTGTACCACATGTATTTTTTTGGTACTTTTCTTTTTTTGTTTTCCCTACGCTCACTCAAATCTTTTTGTGATGAAAGCAATTGCTAAATGGGATGTTTGTTTGAAAATTTCATCAAAAGGTTGTCTTTTTGTGAAAATCTTTTGTCAAATAATTGTTTTGGCATGGGAGCCTGATTTTGGTTGTGGCGTGAAAGCCGATTTTGAGATGGCATGGAAGCCGAAATTTTATAGCGTAAAAGCCAAAATTTGGGTTGGCATGGAAGCCGGTGTTTGTTTTGTGGCATCTATAGCCGGTTTGGTGGCATTGATAGCCAATTTGTGGCATTTATAGCCGGTTTGGTGGCATTGATAGCCAATTTGTGGCATTTATAGCCGGTTTGGTGGCATTGATAGCCGGGTTTTTTGAAAGCCAAGTTTTGGTTTGTCGGCGTGAAAGCCAATTTTTTGTGGCATTGATAGCCGGTTTGTGGCATTTATAGCCGGTTTTGACATGAGAGTCAGGTTTTTTTTTTTATGTGGCATTTAGCCGATTTTTTTTTGAAAACCAAGTTTTGTTTTGTTGGCATGAAAGCCGATTTTGGCGTTTATAGCCGAAAATTTTTTGTTTTGGCATTTATAGCCGACTTTTGGCATTTATAGCCAGATTTTGGCGTTTATAGCCAGATTTTGGCGTTTATAGCCGAATTTTGGTTTTCAAAATGCAGGTATCGACTAAATGTCGCCTCCCCGCTGAATGGTCTTGCAAGTATCGATGGAATGTCGCTTCCTTGCTCATTCGGTTTTGAGAGTATTGATGGAATGTCACTTCCTCGCGGGTTAGGTTTTGCGAGTATCGATGGAATGTCGCTTCCTCGCGGGTTGGGGTGCAAATATCGACTAAGCGTCGCTTCCCTGCGTTTCCCAAAACTTTTGGTTTTGCGGGTACTGACTTGATGTTGTTTCTCCGCGATTTTTTGAGGTTTTCTCGAACCATTTGAAATTTGGGTTGTGGATAGCAACTGGTATGTTGCGTCTCCACGATTTTTGAAATTTGGGTTGTGGATATCAACTGGTTTGTTGCTTCTCCACGATTTTCGAAATTTGGGTTGTGGATATCAACTGGTTTGTTGCTTCTCCACGATTTTCGAAATTTGGGTTGTGGATATCAACTGAAATGTTGTGTCTCCACGATTTTAGGTTTTCTCGAACCTTTGAAATTTGGGTTGTGGATATCAACTGAAATGTTGTGTCTTCACGATTTTCGAAATTTGGGTTGTGGATATCAACTGGTTTGTTGCTTCTCCACGATTTTAGGTTTTCTCGAACCTTTGAAATTTGGGTTGTGGATATCAACTGAAATGTTGTGTCTCCACGATTTTCGAAGTTTGGGTTGTGGATATCAACTGGTTTGTTGCTTCTCCACGATTTTAGATGTTTTGGGAAGTATCGAATGGGGTTCGCATCCTTCCGATTTTTTGAGTCTCGCGAGTATTGACTAAGTGTCACTTCCCCGCGGTTTTTGAAAAACCATTTTTTTTTTGTTTAAAGACACGAGGGTCGTAAATTTTGACCTAAAACCATTTGGCGGTAAAAGGTAAGGTGGACTAGGGTGGAAATCCCTGAATCCGGATTTTTGTTCCAAACCATGAATTTTGGTTCAAGGATCGAAAGTTTTGGTCAAGTCAGGGAGAGGCTCCTAAACTTGGATTTTTTTTGTTTTTGAACAATGAAACGATAAAAGTAAGCATTGTTTTTTGAATCTCTAGAAATTTTGACATTTGATATGAAAATTCTAAAGAGAGTGGGTTTGACGAGCGAGTACCTGAGAACAGGTTTTGGCCATACAGGCATTGCTCTTACCCAGTTAGGTAAGTCTTCAAGGGTAGTACCGCTTCAAGAACTTTCCGTTGATAGGCAGCATACATCTGTCGCCTTCCATGTTTAGGAGGGCATATGCGCCGTTGGAGAAGACCTTGTCGAGGACGTAGGGTGCCTCCCATTTTGGTTCAAATTTGCCTTTGGATTTGTGTGCGAAGACCATTGGTCTTTTTACCGCAAGAACCAAGTCACCCCTTTTGTCGGCTCGTTGCCGGACCCTTTTGTCAAAAGATCCTGCCATGCGTGCTTGGTAAAGTTCAATGCTTTGTCAAGCTTCAAGCCGTCTCTCATCGAGATTGTCCAACTCATGAAGTCGTAATTTCGCATTGCTTTCTTGAGTCATGTCATTTTGTAGAGATACCCTTAGATAAGGAATTTGGACTTCTAATGGCACGACAGCTTCGCATCCATAGACCAAGGAGAATGGTGTGCTATGGGTTGGTCCTCGAACGGTGGTTCGATAGGCCCACAAAGCTTCAGACAGTTTGTCGCTCCAGTCTCTTTTGTGACTAGAGACCATTTTCTTGAGGATTTTGCAGAGTGTCTTGTTGAAGGCTTCTGCTAATCCGTTTGCTGCCGGATTGTATGGAGTCGAAGGACAGCTTTGGATTTTGTATTTGTCGCAGACCCTGTAGAATCGATGATCCCGGAATTGTGGTCCGTTATCATGGACGAATCTTTTGGGTATGCCGAAACGACAAATGATGTTGGTGCGCAGGAACTGAAGAACTGATGAGGTCTTCATTTCGTTGAACGCAAATGCTTCTGACCACTTGGAGAAATAATCCGTAGCGGCGAAGATGAAGCGATGACCTTTGCTTGAAGGGGGAGAGATAGGACCTATGATGTCCATGCCCCATCCTTCAAAAGGCCATGAGATTGCTGTAGGATGTAGCCATTCTGGAGGCATGTGAATGTAGTCTCCATGAACTTGGCATTGTTGGCAGCGCTTAGCAAATTGCATTGCGTCGGGTACCATGGTAGGCCAGTAGTAACCCAACCTTTTGATTTGGTCGTAGAGCTTGGGACCAGCCTGATGAGCTCCACAAAGACCAGCGTGAACTTCTTTAAGTGTTTCTTCGGCCTCTTGTTGTGACAAGCAGCGTAGAAGTACTCCGTTGAAGGATTTCCTGTAGAGGATTTTTGAAGGAATATCCAAATGAAAGTTTGGGGCTCGCCTTTGGATGCTTACCCGTTCTTTTGGATATTCAGGTAGGATTCCGAACATAGTGTAATCAATGAACGGATCCCTCCAGTCGCCGATTGAAGGTTGAAGGATAGAGATCCGACTTCCAACCACTCGGTGGCATTCAGCAACTGCTTGGTGTGTGTTAAGAGGAGGGAGGATCCTTCTCTCGCACACTGTGATTTGCATGTTTTCCCCTTCCTGGATCGCCATTGATGCGGCAAGTCCGGCCAGGGCATCTGCACGGATGTTTTCACCTCTACGAATGTGGGTGATGTGACAGATGTCAAACTTTTGCAGAAGGGATTGTGCCTTATTGTAATAAGGCAGCAGATCGGGCTTCCTGACTTCATATATCTGATTCATCTGGTTGACGATCAGTTGAGAGTCTCCAAAGACTTCCAGCATAGTGATACCGGATTCGATGGTGAGTTCCAATCCTAGGATCAGAGCTTGGTATTCAGCTGCATTGTTTGTGCATGGTTCCAGTAGCGAGAAAGCGTGTGGAATCATGTATTTGTCGGGGCTAACAAAGAGGATGCCAACTCCCGAGATCAGCTGTCTTTTTTCATTTGTCCTGGTTGCACCGTCAAAGTACATGTCCCAGGAGGCATTTGGCGAGAAGGTCTCCACGTTGTAGACAGGTTCGTCTGGGAGATCATCTCTGAGTGGTGAATCTTTAGGCAATGGATGCTCTGCGAGGAAATCTGCTAGAGCTTGGCCTTTGATTGCTTTTTGTGGCACATACCTAATATCAAATTGTGATAGAAGGATGGACCATTTTGCCAGTTGTGCATTGAGAGAACCTGCTTTTGTAACAAGGACCTTCAAGAGGTTGATCCTTGAGACGAGGTAGACGGTGTTGGAAAGCAAGTAGTGACGTAGCTTTTGTACGGCGAACATCACTGCAAGGCATTCTTTTTCGACTGGAGAGTAACGATGCTCTGCACCTACTAGCATGCGGCTGAGGTAGTATAGAGCAGCTTCTTTTCTTTCATCATTTTCTTGTGCAAGCAGAGCACCCAGAGAGTGATCAAAGGCTCTTGTGTACAAGATGAATGGTTTCCCAGTGGTAGGAGCAGCTAACACTGGAGGTTTGGTTAGGTATGACTTGATATCTTGAAATGCGGCTTCACAGTCAGCATCCCAGACAAAGTCTACACCATTTTTCATCAATCGAGAGAATGGACGGCACTTCCCCGAAAGATTGGAGATGAACCGTTTGATGTAGGCCAATCTTGTTAGTGCCACATTCCAATGAGCACTTGTTTTGTATTGTCAATCCCGTGTCAAAGAGTCCAAGACCTTGCCTCTCAGAGTTTCACAAGGAAGATCAAGTTTGAAGGCAGAAGATCAAGTCTTGGAAAGCCTGGATTCATCGAGGAAGAACTCCATGTGTGTGCCAACCTATTCAGGTAAAATGGGACCCAAACCAACCAAGTAGTGGACCCTAAAAACCCTTAGTTTAATGGCTTATTTAATGGGGTTTTAGAAATTGTTTTTGAGCCTTTTCAAGACTCAAAATTGGTCCCAGAGGTCAGCTAACCGCCATGGTTTTCGGTCAGCCCCGCGGTCACCTCGCGGTTAACCGCTGAGACCCTTCACGGGTAACCGCCCAGTAACCGAAGTCCTGCGGTCACTTTTCCAGAGGCTTAATGTACAAGTTTCTGTGAAAATTCGGTTACCTCGCGGTTACCTCGCGGTCACCTCGCGGTTACCTTACGGTTACCTCGCGGCTAGCCCCCTACTCAGCACAACTTTACAAAAACTAGCCGTTTATGACCGTTGGAGTGGCGGCTAACCGCGGATTTGAAGGGGGCTAGCCGCCAAAAGACGTTAGAGAGCCGTTGGAGGGTGTTTTATAAATAGAAAAGGCCCCAAATCATGAAAAGTGGCTTGAAGATCATGAGAGCTCATGTCCTAACCATGGTCCATCATATTTGACCTCTCATAGATCATTCCACACACACTTTGAGCTTGTATTGGCAAATCTAAGAGCTTCATTAGCTTAAGGAAAGTGTGATGTGTGGAAACAATATTGCCCACACACACTATGAGCTTGTATTGGCAAATCTAAGAGCTTCATTAGCTTAAGGAAAGTGTGATGTGTGGAAACAATATTACCTAGGGAAGAACTTGAGCCATCATAGGTTAAAATCCAAATCCCTAGACCAAAGACCCCTTCCCTTGATTGCGCACAACTTTGGAGCATCATCATCAACATCAAGGAAGCATTGCAAGAGGCATCAAAGCTTGGAGCTGCGGTGACAAGCTTGGAAGAGCATCCTCCGGACTTCGTCAAAGAGGCAAGTGGCAACCTCCAGACTTTGTCAAAAGAGGCAAGTGTTCTTCCCCCTCACTTCATTAAATTCAGAGCATTGTAAGAGTGTCTTATGTCTTTGTGATTTAACCACTATAAAAATATAGAGGGGAGTAGATCTTTGTGATCGAACCTCGTAAACAAAATTGATGTAGAATCAGTACTTGTGTAGTTTGATTCTTCATAGTGGAACCAGGGGACTGTGTGACCCTTGAGAGTGGATGTAGGTCTGTGTGACTGAACCACTATAAATCCCGTGTGTCAATTTCTCTTTCTCTATCTCTTATGCTTGATTTGCATATCTATATGTTGTGGAGATTGATATGAATGATATTTCTTCTTTGAGTTTAAATTGACACACATCCACTTGTGCGAGAACAACACTTGAACATATTTGTAAATCTTGTCTTGTTTAGCACACACTCTTTAAACACATATTCAATTGAGCACATTGATATAAATCATAAGTGAATTTGTGAAGAGTATTGTACACACACTTGTGCTTATTAATATGAAATTAATTGTCATAACTTTGATTGCTTAAGCACTCACACATTGAACACATATCCCGTATAAGTTGTATTCTTATTTGTGTTCATTGTGTTCTTTGTCCTAGTTGAGATTAAAATTGGACTAAATAATTTTTTATTAGGAAAAGAATTCCATTAGTCCTATTCACCCCCCTCTAGGACACTTTCATTGGCTCTAGCTGCACTTTCAATTGGTATCAGAGCGAGGTTACTCCATAAAGGCTTAACAACCTGGAGTTGATCTTCGATCATTGCTAGTGCCAATTCCTTTGAGAGACCTCATGTATTGGAAGGACCTCAAGGACAAACCTACCAAGACCTTAGGATGATTTTCAAAGGAAGATCGTTAGAGAGATCTTAGGTTTGAACCCCTTTGGACCAACCTATTTATTTTCAGGTATTTCATATTGTTGGCCCTTGTACTTTTG
Source organism: Umbellularia californica (assembly GCA_028538565.1). Classification (NCBI taxonomy): domain Eukaryota; kingdom Viridiplantae; phylum Streptophyta; class Magnoliopsida; order Laurales; family Lauraceae; genus Umbellularia; species Umbellularia californica. The sequence continues at coordinate 30,552,018 of JAPQWN010000011.1, forward strand.
CAAAAGTATTTGTTGTCAATTGATTTTGTTTTCATAAACTTTTATAGTTATATCTTGTGGTTCACAAAATCAATTGATTGCATCATATTGATGTGCATTTTGTTCTCATATTGTTATTTCTATGAAAATGCATTTCAATGCTCTTTTAATGTGCTTCAATTAATTATGGACTTAAAGGATCTTTTATCCATGATCAATTGATGTTACATCCCCTGTTTTTCAAAAACTAATGAATTTCATAAGTTATATCTTTTTAAAGAAAAATTAGATATTTTTGAAAAACGAATTTTTTTGTTTATAGTGTTTGTTTTCAAATGGGAAATTATTCTCAATTTTTTTAAATAATTATTTTGTTTAAAAAAAATACAAATTGAAAAATGATTATGTGTTATCTTCTAAATCATTCTCTTTATGCTCATTGTTGGATTTTGTGTATTGAAATGATTTGAAGATTGTATGAATGGAAAATGCTCTAAAACATCATTAGTTATAATCATCAAAGCATGTTCCATGTTCTCATTTCCTTGTGCATATGGTTATATCATCTTAGAAATGGAAATGAATTTGTTACAAGCAATTTGCATCTTTACTCATTTGGTTACATTCTTTTTATATGCAAATTGAATTGTATGTTTGGTGGATCATGAAATAGATTTGCATTCTTCGCATGGTCTTGTGCATCTTTTCATTGCATAGTGATAATGTTTCATGATTCTCTTAGTACATTTGCTAGAGTGGAATTTTTGTATGGACCATGTTAGAAGAATTGATGTTAAACTCTTTTTGCATGCTCTTTATAGTTAAACTCACATATATGTAAGAAAGTTATTTTCATTCCTATGTAATTCATGGCTCCTTTTTAACTTCATATCTACATGTGCACACATAGTTGTATTCTTCATTAATGATATGGTATAAGTTAGATCTTGATTTTAATTGATACTCTCTATGCAAATGTCAAATCATTCCTTGTATGGTTGCATTATTAGTTACATTTGAAGATACCATACTAGAACTCACAAATCCATCCTTTATGCTTTCTAGTCATTTTTTTTAAATGGATGGTTATGATGTTGATTCATGTATATTCTTTAAATGATGTTTTCCTTACATGCTTCAACTTCATATTAGTGATCTTGATCATATGAACCTCTTTGAAATTCATTTCTTGTATTTCATAGTTATATGTATTGTTTGATGAACTTTTTAGACGTTGAATTCATATGGTTTTGACACTTTGAAAATTGCATGCTTTATAAAGCTATATCCTTTCATGCAATTTAGATTGTTCATCACTATACTCAATTGTTATATCATTAAAAGTGATGAATATTCATTTATGATGCTTGATGAAATTTTGTGTTTATCACATCCTTGTTCTTAATCATGTTTCAAATTCAATTGGTTTCAATTAGTATCATTTTCAATTGATGTCATATCTTGAGAATGTGATAGACCTTGTGTACATTGGATTGAACTTGATAGTAAATATGTTTTTATTCCATGTCACATTCTATTAGCATCATAATTTTCATGTTTGCCACCTCTCTTGCACCTATAGGTAAATCTCATGACCACCATGTTTATATATTCATAATCTTGGTTGGTTAATAGTTAAGGTAGGCTTCATGTTTGAACTTCATTTCCTTCATCTTGCACATGATAGTCATATTTAATGATTGAATGAAATGATTTCAAAATATTCATAGCATATGATTTTCTTAGTTATATTGATTAATGCTATGTTTGGTAAACCCCATAACCTCATGGATAGCTCTAATTTGGATTAATCCTGGTAGCTATATTCTTTTTAACTCCATTTTAGAGTGATTGAGTTAATTGTCTTATCCTTGAATCTCAATTGGTTTTCTTTATTCCAATTGGTATCCATGATTGCTTTTCTACATGGTCTTGAACACTTAGAGACTACTACCACACATGATATCCTGTTATGTATTCCTTTTTTATTTCTTTTGTTAACAGGTGTTTCTAAAAAGGCATTTTTCTTATTTCATGTGTACGTACATTTGCAAGGGTAAATGACCCTCTATATGCAAATGCTAAATTGTTCTATGTATGGTTGTGTTGTTTTCATTTGTTGACACCATACTAGAACTTTAAAATCCATCCTTATGCTTGATAGTCTTTATTTCTGGCGGATGGTTATGTTAATTGACCCATGTATATGATTTCATTCTTGTACATGTTTCAATTTTTATAAGTATGTTCTTGCTCATGTGAATCTCTTCAAATCCATTCCTTGTACACTATGGTCATAACTATTGTTTAATGGATATGATATTTGTTGAGTTCATATGTTTTTACACCTTGAAAAATTGCACACACCACACAATCATATTTTTATGCAATTTCCTATATTCATCGTTATGCTTTCTAGTTATATTTTTTTTTTAAATGATGAATATTCATGGTGCTTAGTGAATTTTGTGTTTGTCATCCATGTTCTATTCATGGTTTCCTATTTTTGGTATACCATAAAATGTGACAAATCTTGTGAACATTGATTTGAAATGTCACTTTAGCATCATATCTCTCATGTTTGCCTCCTCTAATACGTGATTATGGTTGTTTTCTTGAAGAGGTTCGCTTCATGATAGTTGAACTTCATTTCATAATACCTGTTCTCTATAGTTATATTTTATGAAATGATGATAATTCACATAGCATAAGATTTTCAAGTTTTAAACATGCTTATGCTATGATTAATATCACTATTCTCATGGATTTCTCTGTTTTGGAACATATCTATTAGTCACATGATTTCAAAACCAGTTCAGAGTCTTTGTATTTAAAATATATATATATATTTTACAATCCATGATTTTAAAATGATTGATTGTATCCTTAACATGTTCATATTTCCGGAATTGATTTAATGCTTTGGATACTCCACCTTGATTCATTCCAAGTTGCACTCTTATTGGTATATCTATTTGAATCATTCAAACATTAATGTTTAAGGTAGGATGGCTAGGAGAGTGGGAGGAGACCCCTCTCGTGTTGGGTTCGCCAAGCGTAAATCCTTAGGGGGTAGCTTTGGGACAGACCTGTAATTCTGTGTGATCACGTAAAACACTACTCTGATGCTTTTATCATCACCACATGAAGCATGATTCATATACTTGGTTGAATCACAAGTTGTTATCCTCCATTACACTTAAATCTCTGTCGATCTTGTCTATGTTTTGGAATCAACAATTCATTTATTTCAAAAGAATTTGTTGTAAATTTTTTTTCTAGAAACCCACATTGACCATCCTTGTTCTCTTTATTGGTATATTAGTATGATAGTCAAGTTGTGTGGAAATTCATTTTGCATATGTTCTTGATAGGTATATATTTTGAAATGCAAAATTGAATGAGATGTGATGAGCTAAAAAGGTTTTTCAATTAATGTTCCATCTCATATTTTTCAAATTAATTGCTTTGTCATTTTGAAAATAAATATGGTTTGAAAAATAAATTTTCCATGGATTTTAAGTTTTTACTTCATTGGAAAATTATGCAATTGATTTTCATTTTGGGCTTTGTTAAGTTAAATGTTTTTAAAAATGAAATTCTCAATTGGTACTCATCTATTCATCATCATGTCTTTCCATGATTAGCAACATCCTGAGAAATTTGATCAATGTGAACTTTAATAAGTTATATTTGAGAACTCCCTAGTTTCATGCCTTACATCTTCTTCTTGCATTACATAGGTATATTCATTGTCATCATCATATTGACAAAAGAAGAGAATGATGTTGAGAGGGAGTGTAGACATCTCTAAAATGATCAAATGTGAGTTTATATTTGAGGATCATGGAGATACATATATGGATAGGATGAATATTTGTTTTTAAGTATTTTGAAAACAAAACAATTTTTACTTGAGAATACATTAACTTTTATAGGTACATCTTTATGTATTTCTCATATTGCCACATCCATGTGCTTTTAGTTCTGGTATTTTTTTTCTAAGATATGGATGTTTTTACTTTTGATCATCACTATGCTTTTTAATGCGATTTTTTTGTGATGATTTTGCAAGTCATATGCTTTTTCTATTTGTAAAATTCCTATCTTGATGACTTGTTTGGAATGCAATGTACTCAATTCATCATTTTGGATTATAATCACTTTGTTTGATGATTGAATACATTTGGTGATTGCATTCATTCTCATAACATTCATTATGCCTTTGTAAGTTAATTTTTTCTAAAGATTGAATGTTATGGCTTTGGATTTTATTTCCATTGGTATCATTTTGAGTTTTAAACCCGAGCTTTAAAAGTCTAAAATATTTTGTTCTTAATGCATGTTCCTATCATATGCTTTTGAATGGATTGATTTTTCATTTGGAACTTCATGCATTTCTCATAATCATTGTCTGTGCTTCATAGTTATATCAGTATGTTAAACTAATGATTATGCAGGTTCATCACTATGCTTAAGTGGTGAAAATGATCAATGAAATAAAATTTCATGTGATCTTTATTGAGTCCTTGATCTTCAATCAGTTTGTATCTTTGGAAGGACTTAGAGAATCCTAATTAAATGGATTCATGGAATTGATATGGACTTACTTAGTTGATTTATATAGCTCAATTCCAACTTAGCATGATTGCATCTCTTTATAGTCAAATCCTTTGATATCATGCTTGCTAACTTCCCTTCATGCATATAGGTAAATATTTTTATGTCCTTGGTATTATAATGTGCTGAATATTGATATCTCTCTAACATCTCTTTGTCAACTTATGACAAAAAGGGGGAGAATAAATGGATTGAATCTTGAAAAATGGAGAGATTAAATTAAGGGGGAGAGTGTAGAACAAAAGGCGAGAACACTCTATCTATGATATTTTGTGACTAACAATTAAGGGGGAGTAGCAATCCCACCAAAGAATGTATTTCTTAATGTTCTATGCAGGTGCATCTTTAAGAGACAAAGCACATTCTCTGGGGGAGCTTCTAGAGTCATGAGTCTTTGAGTTGCAATTGTTGTATCTTGTATAAAGATCATGTACTCCTATAATCTTGGTTATATTTGAGTCCATTTGTTGAAATTCAATCTAGAATAGGTATTTTGCCACGAAATTGACAAAGGGGGAGATTGTTAGTGCCACATTCCAATGAGCACTTGTTTTGTATTGTCAATCCCGTGTCAAAGAGTCCAAGACTTTGCCTCTCAGAGTTTCACAAGGAAGATCAAGTTTGAAGGCAGAAGATCAAGTCTTGGAAAGCCTGGATTCATCGAGGAAGAACTCCATGTGTGTGCCAACCTATTCAGGTAAAATGGGACCCAAACCAACCAAGTAGTGGACCCTAAAAACCCTTAGTTTAATGGCTTATTTAATGGGGTCTTAGAAATTGTTTTTGAGCCTTTTCAAGACTCAAAACTGGTCCCAGAGGTCGGCTAACCGCCATGGTTTTCGGTCAGCCCCGCGGTCACCTCGCGGTTAACCGCTGAGACCCTTCACGGCTAACCGCCAAGTAACCGAAGTCCTGCGGTCACTTTTCCAGAGGCTTAATGTACAAGTTTCTGTGAAAATTCGGTTACCTCGCGGTCACCTCGCGGTTACCTTACGGTTACCTCGCGGCTAGCCCCCTACTCAACACAGCTTTACAAAAACTAGCCGTTTATGACCGTTGGAGTGGCGGCTAACCGCGGATTTGAAGGGGGCTAGCCGCCAAAAGACGTTAGAGAGCCGTTGGAGGGTGTTTTATAAATAGAAAAGGCCCCAAATCATGAAAAGTGGCTTGAAGATCATGAGAGCTCATGTCCTAACCATGGTCCATCATATTTGACCTCTCATAGATCATTCCACACACACTTTGAGCTTGTATTGGCAAATCTAAGAGCTTCATTAGCTTAAGGAAAGTGTGATGTGTGGAAACAATATTGCCCACACACACTATGAGCTTGTATTGGCAAATCTAAGAGCTTCATTAGCTTAAGGAAAGTGTGATGTGTGGAAACAATATTACCTAGGGAAGAACTTGAGCCATCATAGGTTAAAATCCAAATCCCTAGACCAAAGACCTCTTCCCTTGATTGAGCACAACTTTGGAGCATCATCATCAACATCAAGGAAGCATTGCAAGAGGCATCAAAGCTTGGAGCTGCGGTGACAAGCTTGGAAGAGCATCCTCCGGACTTCGTCAAAGAGGCAAGTGGCAACCTCCAGACTTTGTCAAAAGAGGCAAGTGTTCTTCCCCCTCACTTCATTAAATTCAGAGCATTGTAAGAGTGTCTTATGTCTTTGTGATTTAACCACTATAAAAATATAGAGGGGAGTAGATCTTTGTGATCGAACCTCGTAAACAAAATTGATGTAGAATCAGTACTTGTGTAGTTTGATTCTTCATAGTGGAACCAGGGGACTGTGTGACCCTTGAGAGTGGATGTAGGTCTGTGTGACTGAACCACTATAAATCCCGTGTGTCAATTTCTCTTTCTCTATCTCTTATGCTTGATTTGCATATCTATATGTTGTGGAGATTGATATGAATGATATTTCTTCTTTGAGTTTAAATTGACACACATCCACTTGTGCGAGAACAACACTTGAACATATTTGTAAATCTTGTCTTGTTTAGCACACACGCTTTAAACGCATATTCAATTGAGCACATTGATATAAATCATAAGTGAATTTGTGAAGAGTGTTGTACACACTTGCGCTTATTAATATGAAATTAATTGTCATATCTTTGATTGCTTAAGCACTCACACATTGAACACATATCCCGTATAAGTTGTATTCTTATTTGTGTTCATTGTGTTCTTTGTCCTAGTTGAGATTAAAATTGGACTAAATAATTTTTTATTAGGAAAAGAATTCCATTAGTCCTGTTCACCCCCCCTCTAGGACACTTTCATTGGCTCTAGCTGCACTTTCACCTTGGAGCCCTTTTAGTTCCCTTAAGGTTCTTGGAGGGGGCATTTCTAGAATAGCCTTGACTTTGATGGGGTCAAGTTCTATTCCGGCTTTCCGAACAAGGAATCCGAGAAACTTGCCTCACGAGACGCCGAAGAACCATTTTAGAGGATTCATCCGCAGTTTGTGTTTGCGGAGTCGGAGGAAGACTTCCCGAAGATCTTTGAGATGGTCTTCTTTTCTTCTGCTTTTGACGGCGAGGTCATCAACGTAACATTCGACCGTCTTGTGCTGCATATCTTGGAATATTTTCATCATAGCCCTCTGATATGTGGCACCAGCATTTTTCAGACCAAATGGCATGACAGTGTAGCAATACACGCCAAATGGAGTCCGAAATGAAGTGTGCTTTTCATCTTCAAGATGCATCTTTATCTAATTGTAGCCAGAGAAGCCATCCATGAATGTCATTCGCTCGAATCCACAGGTATTGTCAATCATTACCTCTGGTATGGGGAGCGGGAATTCATCTTTAGGGCAAGCGCCATTCAGGTTTCTATAGTCAATACAGACCCTGATCTGCCCATTTTTCTTTGTCATGGGGACAATGTTGGCCAACCATTCTGGATGTTGTTCCTCACGGATGAAGCCGACGCTTTTGAGCTTTTGAACTTCTTGCTCAATTTTATCCATCACATCTGGACGGAATCTTCTTTGGCCTTGTTTGACAGGCTTGACTTCTTCTTTAAGATTGAGTTTGTAGACTGCTACTTTGGGGTCTAAACCAGGTATTTCAGCGTAGGACCATGCAAAGCAATCAACGAACTCACGCAGAAAAGCGATATACTCGGGTAACTCATCATCCTTTATATTCTTGCTTATGAATACAGGACGTGGGTTATCTGGTGTTCCCAAGTTTATCTTTTCAACAGGATCTTCTGTTAGAAGGTTCGAAGGTGGTTCCTCCACAATATTTTCGGAGGCTTCCAGCTCAACGAAACCTTCTGGGATTCCAAGGGCATTTGTAGACCGAGGGTTTGTTCCTTTCCACGGGTCTTCTTGATTAGTGATCTTCTCAAGGCTTGCTATGAGATGGTCCCAATCGCCTGTTGAAACTGGGTCGAAGTAAGGTACTTCTTTTGGAGACGAGGGCACTTCTGGGTCAGAATAGCACAAGTCTGTATTATCGGACGATTCCTCTTTATCATCAGAGAAATCGTACCAATTGGATGAGCTTCCTGGATCTTTGTCAGGTAACTCTTTAAAGAGATATCCAGGGAGATCGATGTCTTCATGGACTTGAGATGTTGAGGCTTAGTCGGTAAAATGACTTTTAAGCTTTTGTGTCAACTGTCTCAGATGAGTGTCGGGATCATACCCTAACCCATATGAAGACTTTTCTACATGACCGTAGAGTCTCCAATCTTCCAGCTGGCTTTTGGTCAAGGCGGGCCCCAATGGCGTGAGAATACCGCGTCTTTCTCCCAAACCGACTGGGTTTTGAGCATCAAAGCCCATTTTCTTCATGATAGCTTGTGCCACAGGACTATATAGAGATAGTTGAGGCATACCTTCCTTTTGGAAATGTTCAACCAAGGAACTTGATGAAGAAGCATCCGATCTATGAAAGAAGATCGGTCTTTGCTTTGGTGATGTTGCCGGAACAACAAAGGTAGCAGACGTAGGATCTTCTACATCAGCAGGTGTCTCTATCGGAGTGAGAGCAGGCTGAACTTGCTGAGCGTCAGCTTGGCTCGACGATGCATCGTCTTCTGGCTCTGAGTCTGAGTCTGTGTCTTGCATGATAGACACGAGAGAGACAACAAATTTGCCCCCAGGCTTTTGCTTTGCCTTCTTCACTCTGGTTATGATGACCAAAGGTTTTGAAGATTTGAGGGAGATGACGAAGGGAGGTTGACTGCTCTCTTCGGATTTACCGAAGTGTTTGTTTTCTTCCGGTGATTTTTGAGGAGCCTTGCCTTTATCTTTCTGGAGATTTTCAGCAAAGGGTGCTATTTCCTCTTTTTCTTCTTTTTCTCCTTCATACATCTGGGAGTCTGCAAAGTGGACTTCTTTACCTTTGAAGGGTTTTCTGTCCGCAAAGACACGATGTACCATGCCGTCGTCGCCGACGAACTTGATGCATTGATGTAGAGTTGAAGAGACAACACCGTTCTCGTGTATCCAAGGACGTCCGAGGAGGATGTTATAGCATGAGGGGGTTTTTATTGCATACACAGTGACCTCAGAGATAAGATCACCGATTTACAATTTGAACCTGATTTTGCCGATAGGCCTTTGAGTACTCCCATCGTATCCGAAGATAGATACGGATGTGTGGCTCAGCACTTTGGGTGGGATGCCCAACTCTTCAAGAGCCGAAGTGGAGATAAGGTTGAGTGCAGAACCTGGGTCGATCTGAACTTTATGTATCGGCATTTCTTTGATGTACCCTGTGAAGTACAGGGGGCGGTTGTGCCTTGCTTCGCCAAGTAGGAGGTCTTCCTTAGTGAAGGCGATGGTTGCACTAGCTGCCTTTTGAACCGAGAGGCATTGGATGCATGATCCCTCGCTTTTCTCTTTTTCTCCTTTTAAGGAGGTTTCTGAGTTTTTGACCCGGTAGTCCATTTCAATTTGGAGGACTTGTGGGGCATGTTTGTCGACATCCTCATTCAGTTTTTGTAATTCTGAGATGAGATTATCACGAGTGCGTGAAGACATTCGCAATAAGTCTAGGATGTGAAGACGTGCAGGTATGTGTTTGAAGTGCTCAACCAAGTCATACTTGAAAGCCTCCTTGGGGCCTGCATGTTCATTGTTTTTGCCACTGGGGGTGCTTACAACATCTTTTCCCGAAGGATTTACATAAGTAAAGGAAGATTGGTTGTAATTCTTGTGGTAGTCCCGGCCAGAGCGGGTGCCTCTACCAACTTCGAGAGCTTCTTGAGAAGGGTCTTCGCTTGGAAGATTGTCCTCAGGATCAAGAGGCTGTCGTTTCTCATTTACTGAGGATGCGTCTGCAGCAGAATTGCCATCCTCAGTGATTGTGTTGCATGGAGCATTTTCCGGGAGCGAGTCCTGAACAGCATCCAGCAGCTTTTCTTCTTCATTGACCCATCCATCATCCCAAGTTGGGTTTTCTTCATGATGATGAGTCAGGAAGAGCGTGAATTCTGAAGTCACAGTCTCAGGGGACGAAGCCTGAGAGGATGTCATCTCTGTGAAAGTCACGCGAGACGAGGTAGCCCCAGAAGATATGGTGCTAGGTGTCGTCGGAGTATAGGTAATCTCATCAGACGACCCTTCAAAAGAGCTATAGTCCTGATATACTACATTACAGGAAGCTCTGATAGGAGATGTTGCCTGTTCGGAGTCAGACTCATCCTCAGATGTAAGAGGATCGTCTACCCAGCAATTTTCTCCATTTTCAGGAGTTGAGGGAGGAGGTACCTGGTGGGCTTCAGGGACTTCCGACTCTGGATTGTGAGGAATCTCGTTGATGCGGTCTTGCTTTTGTTCTAGAGCGAGATGCTGCAAGATCCTCGCATATTCTTCAAGATCAGGTGTGGGAACCAAATCTTCTTCTTCGTCTGCTCTTTATGGCTCAAGATGGTTGATTTCCACTGGAGCAACGACGGGTGCTGGCTCAACAGCATTTTCTTGTACAGCCTCTTGGTCTTCCTCATCATCAGACTAGGATCCTTGTGGCTGTAAGGGGTTATACCAGATTACTGGCATAAGGTGAGTTTCAGGAACCCATTCTTCGTCGGAGAGATACTCTCCTGTTTCAAGAGATTCCTCCCACTCGCCGGTGTAGTTGGGCTCGAATCCATCGTCGGTGTCGCTGGACTCGTATCCATCGATGGAGAATCCAACTACCGAGTTGCAAGAGTATGATGCCCCCTACATAGCTTCTTTTTTGAATCGAGGTGGCATGAAATCACTGAGAGTGAAGTTTCTTACCGCCTTTGAAGTCTCTGGAAGGAACGTTTCTGTTGCCCCGAGTGAAGTGGTAGAGGAGGCCTCTGCCTTTTCATTGACTTCTTGTTTTGGCTGGGTCTTCTCTTACCGTTTGAGCCTGAGGAGATGTTTCCTAGCCTGCCTTCGCTGTTGAGCTGTCGGCTTTGTTTTTACGATCTCCCAATTTTCATCTTCCAGGAGATCGGGATGTACCCATATAGGTTGTCCGTCTGGTGATGGGAAAGGAACCAACACTTCGGACGCTTGAATTTTGTTTATCACCATGAAGGAAGTAGTGATCTTCTTCTTCGGTGATTTTGGTGTTTGTCCACATGACACCATGTTGACGGAGGCAGTCCCATAGTTTTTGTCAAAGGTGATGACTCTGTTTTTCCACATCTCATTGATTTTCTCTCTCACAACGAAGCATTGATTTAGAGGATGTGAGATCATCTGATGGTATGGACAGTATCGGGGATCATTGGTTTTGCCAACATCTCCCGGTCTTTTGGGCTCTGGCAAAATAAGTTTGCCATTTGCTAGGAGAGCCTCAAAGATTTCCTCAACATCTTCATTGAACGGATATTTCTTTTCTACACGTTCTTTGAAGGCATCAGAGAGTTCAGGTCTCTTACCTGCAGCTCTGTTTTCAGCTTTCTTGGGTTGCTGAGGAGCTGACTTGGTTTGCACATTGAGGACCTCTTTTTTCTTTGGTTTAGAGGTTACAATGGCGGTTGGCTCTTTTCTTGATGACTTCTGACTGTTGAGGTCTTTAATCACCGTTTCAGCTTCCAGGAGTTCTCCCAGGTTTTTTGATTTGTTGCCGATGATCATGGAGCGGATTCTAGCTCTCATGTTGTTTCGGCAGATGTCGACTAGCGACGCTTGTGGCAGTACATCTGAGCATTTGTACGCCATTGCTTTCCACTTGTGAATGAAGTCGTATGTTGACTCATTCTCCCCTTGTTTTAAGCTGCAGAGTTGAGCCATAGTAACAGGATGATCCTCACCTTGGAAGTGGGTCAGGAAGCGTGTCTCTAGCATTGCCCAGTTCTGGATAGAGTTCTCCGGCAGAGTGGAGTACCAATCGAAGGCCGTACCTTTTAGGGTACTTGCAAAGAGGCGGATCTTGAGGGCATCTTGATCTGTAATAGCTCCCGTCAGGATCTTGAAGTGGATGACGTGTTGTCTGGCTGATCCTTTCCCCGTATATGTTTGGAGAGTAGGATGTTTGAATTTTGTGGGGAACGGGACCGAGTCCATCCATAAAGGATATGGTGGCTTGATCCCACGCTCCTTGAGTATATCCTCTTCTTTAGCTTTGGCGAGGATACTGTCTACGTCCTTTTTGGTAAGGGCGCGTGACTCATTTTTTATGGAACGCGCTCCGAGGCGCCGTGGGGCGGCTACCGGGGTCGGCGGAACGTGGGAGTCCGTCGGGTCCGGCCCTTTCGCGCCCTGGCGGGCCCTGAAGCGTGCATCAACATTTCTTTGTGTGGGTGTGCCAGATTTTCTATTTTACTTGGAATTGCAAGTGGTAATCCGGAGATCAACCTTCGCAAGTAAAAAGGAAATCAACTTCTTTCAAGTTTTCTATTGCACAAATATTTAAGAAAAGAGACATTTTCTTGGTTTGCCGTGAAAGGCGATTTTGTTTGGCATTTATAGCCGATTTTGGCGTTTATAGCCGATTTACAATTCTTATCAATAATGAAAGACAAGAGTTGTGATTTTTTTGTCTCTTTAGAAAAATACAAACTACAATGAAAAGCAAGCAAAAGGAAGATCTAACTTTTCAGGAGATTGTGGGGGACTCGTTCAGATTGACGGTCGCAAGCCATGTGTGGGCTTCGCCGTCATCCATGCAGATGAGAACAGAGGATGCTCTTGATTCGCTTGGCTTGGCTATAACCTCAGATTTTTAGAGGACAAAGACCAAGAGAAGGTCCTATGTCCAATAAAAAGCTAAGTAGACGGGCTGAAAAGCCACGTCTAAGCCATTGGAGGCAGCAGGAGAAGGCAAGGACCTTGGGGGGGGGGGGGGGGGGGGTGCCCCCCAAGGGACTTTTGTCACCTTGTAGCGGTGGCCGGTGCAGAACTTCAGCAGAGTTTTTTCTCTCTTTTTTCTTTCTCTGGATTCTTTCCGCTCTCTTCCGATCCGATCTCTTTTTTTTTTTATTTTTTGATTTCAATGGAATGCTCTCCTATTGATAGGCTTTTGGTAGCCATTTAGGAGAGTTTATGGGCTTTAATGGCTTTAATGGGAGGAGTTACAAGATTTATTTCTTGATTTTGTAACTCCTTTTTCCTTGAATCTGATTGGCCGATGGAGATTAAGGGCTTTTAATCACCTTAATTACCATAATGGGAGGAGTTTCATGGTTTAAATGCCATGAATCAATTGACTTGTAACTCCCAAATGCTTGCTTCTGATTGGGCCGTCCAAAGAAATGAATTAATGACTGCAATAAAGCTAGTCAATTAACCACATTAATTGGTCGCCGAGCAGTCGAAGAGTCGCGGGCCATGCCGTGTCTTCTGGAATTCTTCTGGCGATGATCATCGATGGATCTACATGCTGATCGACATCGGATGAACATGTAACTTCAGACATTGATAGCTAAGAACGGGCCGGTGACATCTGTCTTGTCGATTTCTCGATCGGTCGGACAGAAAGAGCACTTTTTTTGGTCGACCGGTTGGCGATCTTGGAGCGATCAATGATGATTTTATGCTTTTGGAGGTTGACCCGTGATTTTGACGGATGCCGGCGGACATGAGTCAATTTCAAGCACTAAAAATCACATTTTCAGGAAACCACAGGGGCCAAAGTGCGCGAAACGCGAAAAAGGACGGAAAAAACGGGTCACCGGCGGAAAATCCGGTGACCCGGACTTCCATGGTCGCCGGCGACCATGGACCATGGTCGCCGGCGACCATGGGCCGGCGACCATGGGCCATGGTCGCAGGGGCCTGCGACCCTGGGGGAATTTTCCCCTTCGGAGCCCGTTTTGCGGTCGTTTTGAGGTCTTTTTTGTCACCGTTTTCTTCTGTATTTTCCTGACATTTCTTCTTATTTATTGGCTTGATTTCCCTGTAGAAAACCTGATGAGAATCCTTGCATTTTTAGAGTGCAAAGTTTCCAATTTTCCGGGAAAGCCGAAGACTTTGTCGCGTAGAGCTGCTGATTTTCCGCCAGAAGTTGAAACTTGGTCAAACGATGTCGGAATGACCTGAAATTTGAGGTGAAGCCTCCTGAGCAATAAATAAGACCAACCATAGGCTTTTGTTTGAGTTTTGAAGCCGTTTGGGGTCCCGTCGATGCTTCACTTGATTTTACTGCGGGGAAAATGCCGAGCTTTGATATGTGGTCAAACGATGTCCGATTGACCTAAAATTTGACGGGGAGCCTATTGGAGTCATTTTGAGACGTTCCATGGGCTCCGTTTTGGATGTCATGGTCCCAGGTTGCTCCGCCGCCGGTAGGCTTGATTTTCTCTCGGAGCATCGAAACCTGGTCAAACGTTGTCGGAATGACCTGAAATTCGACGTGCAGCCTTTTGGAAGCATGTTGAAGCCACTCATGCACTTGGTTTGATGAACGAAGGCTTCGGTGGTTCCCGCCGCCGGGAGGCTTGATTTTGCTGCTCGAGCATTGATGGAGGGTCAAACGTTGTCGGTTTGACTTGAAATTTGGCATGGAGCCCTTTTGAGACATGCTGGAGTCATCCGTAGGCTCTGATCGAAGTTTTGACGTCTCCGATGATGTCGCCGCCGGGAGCGCCATTTTAGCTGTCGGAGAAGCGAAGTTAGGCCAAATGATTCTGAAATGACCCGAAACTTCATGTGTACTCTTCTCTTGGCTATCTTGAAGGATCTTACAGTTTTTGTTTGATTCTGACAAGATTTGATTTTTTTGGAGAAGTTGCATTGCCTATTTATGGCAGGTTGCGACTTCATGCAGCTTTCTTGATGTTGAAGAGGCAAAGTGACATTTTTTGTGTCAACAATTTTCTTCACAATTTTCCTCGTTATTGCAATGATTCGGAGGAGGCTCATTGTTCACCTGATTTTGGACAATGAGGAGAAGGTTTTCCATCAGAGTTTCAATCCTCTGCTGGCCTTGTTCCAACTGCTGGATGCGTGTGAGCGCATCATCTTGAGGTGGATTCTAAGGTGGTGGCTCAGAGTTTGTAACCAGGACGTTCATTCCTCGGGATTCAAACGAAGAAACCGTCCTGGTGACTGAGCTGGGGCTCATTCTTTTTGATGACGAGCTTGATGAAGGATTACTCTCCCGTCCTTGGCTTGAAGGGGCAGGAGATTCTTCAGGGTGTCTTCGTGTCCTGGTGACGCTACGGGTCACCGGACGTCGGACATGGATTTTTTATGCTGACTTTTGGCGTCTTCTGGTTTTTTCAACCATATGGACGGCAGCTACTTGGTCGGGTCTTTCTTTTTCGACCCATTTGTGGGAGACTTGAAGTGTAGGAGGCTGGGTCCGTTGCTTCTCTAGTCTCTTTTGTCGATATGACGCACGGCGGCGTGCTCGACGAGCGATTTGAGCTTCAGTCAGCTCTGGTTGGGCTCTGACGATGAAGGATGTGCTCCCTCGGGCGCAGCAGCCGAGCCTGTCTTCTTTGTAGCTAGGCAAGGACAGGATCCGGACCCAGTCCTTTGCCTGTTGCAGTGAAGCTTTGAACCTTTCGAGTTCGGCCCCTGTAGAGATGAAGGGTCGAACTGAAGGAGTGTAGGCCTTAGCAGGTGCTTGTAGAGGCCTGGTGATGCATGATCTGACTTTGGGCCTGTAGGAACAAGCCGGCTCATGCTGGGTTGACTTGGGAGTCAGGTTGGAGATAGGTCTCTCCTCTTTCATGTAGGCAAGAGGGTAGAACTGGTTCTCCTTGAGTGGGGCCAGGTATGCTGGCTTGGTGGAGGTTTGAGACCTTCTTTGTTTTGGGGAAGGTCTTGGAGACCAAGTCTTAGGGTAGACCTGGTTGATTGTTGGTTGAGGTTTCGCGGGGATGCCGCGGGTTTTGGTATTCTTTGGGTTCGCCCTTGGTGTCACAGAAGTGACACGTTGAGGGGCGATCTTCTGCTTCTCGGCAGTCGCCTTTGGTGTCACAGTAGTGACACGTTGCGAGGCGACCTTCTGCCTTTTGGCAGGAGCAGTTTCTTCTTCGGGAAGTGGGAATGGTCCCAGTGTCCCGAAGACGATGGTCCGGGGAGTCGAGGTCGACCCGGAGTTCAGAGAGTTGCTGAGCGAGTTGGTGCTTCGACAGCTAGCAGGGCGCTTGTAAGTGCGCTCGGTTTGCTTTTGTTGAAGCATGAGCTGGTGCTTGCTTTCATCGAAGGTGATGATCAGTGAAGCTGCCATTGTTAGTTTCAAAATTTCTGAAACAAGACCACATCCATTAGTAATCACAAGAATATGATGATCATAAATGGGGAATTCTATGATTTTGTCTTTTCAAATCGCTCAAGGGACATGACCCAAGCAATATGAAGAAGGCAAAAAGCCATAGAGGGTACAATTGTTCTGGTTGCAAGCATGGTAGGCTTGAAATGAGCGTTCCAATGACTGCTAGAAGCAATTGTATACCTAAATTCGACTTATCGAGAAGCGGAGCTTGCTCGAGATAAGAAGAATATAAGGTAGGAGTTACAAATGTGCCGGTCACAGATACAGTAGACCCCGAAAGGGCGTACCAGTATTGCTAGGCACAAATGTTGGGGATCGCATCCATGAGATGTGATTCTCTTTTTTGAAAGGTCAGAAATGGATTCGTCAAAGAGAGCAGGTGGCATTCCGATTCAAATACGGGCTCAACGATTTCCGCGAGCGCCAGTACTCAGAAGGGAAGAGACCACAATTTCTCGAATCTGAATCCAAAAGTGACGAGTTTTTTTTTCGAAATGTCAAGATTGGTTTCAAGGAGAGCAAATGGTATTCCAATCTGAACACGGTCTCGGCGATTTCCGCGAGCGCCAGTGCTCAGAAAAGAAGAAACCAAAATTTCTCAGATCTGAAATCAAAAGTGATGAGTTTTTGAAGATTTTTTTTTTGAAATGATTTTTTTTATTTTATTATTATTTTTATTATATATATATATTTTTTTAAAAAAAATATGTTTTTTTTTAAGATTTTTATTTTTATTTTTTTGAACATTTTTTATTTTAAGATTTTTTTTTTTGAAAATCTTTTTTTTTTATTTATTTTTTTTATTTTTGATTTTTTTTTGTTTAAGATTTTTTTTGAAAATCTTTATTTTTATTTTTTTTATTTTGATTTTTTTTAATTTTTTAAGATTTAAAGACGAGAGAGTACACATAGGCCTCCTAACCCGGTCTTATGAAACCTCAATTGATAGAATTGCCCCCAGGTAAGGGTAGGATTACTTAATGAACCCGTTTGGAGGACCCTTGCCTAGAACAGTCAAGCTGTCTCCACACTCTGAATAAGGCTTTTCTTGAATCAATCGTGATCAAAGAATGCAATTGGTTTAACCTTAGTGGTCTATGTCTTTTTATTTAATTTTTTTTTAGATCCCTGACAGACCCATCGAAGAGAAACGATGGCCCAATCCCCGATCCGAACACGGGCTCAACGATTTCCGAGAGCACACATGCCCAGAAAAGAAAGGATCAAAGTTTCTCAATTTTGAATCCAAAACGAGAAATTGATTTTTTTTTTATTTTTTTATTAATTTTTTTTTTGAAATCTCTAATGAACTCATCGAAGAGAAACGATGGCCCAAAACCTTAGTCGAACGGGCTCAACATTTCTGCGAGCACCAAAGAACGATAGGATAGGATCAAAGTTTCTCAATTTTGAATTCAAACTAGAAAACTGATTTTTTTTTTGTTTTTTTTTTTTTTTTGAAAAGAGAAAGAGTGGAAACAAACTCATAGAAATAGAAATTTCCAAAAAATCCCATCTCATTTTCTTTTAGGATGCAAAATCCAACATAGGCTACCAACTAGAAAGTAGCCAAGGAATCCGGAAAAGAAGTATAAGCATAGAGCAAAAAGTATGATATGCAAATATTTCATTTCCGAGCACCGTGTTCTCAAATGAACGAGTCACACCGGGTGTGCCAGCTTGATGGAACGCGCTCCAATGCCGAGGGTGCTACCGGGGTCGGCGGACGTGGGAGTCCGTCGGGTCCGGCCCTTTTGCGCCCAGGGGGCTGAAGCGTGCATCAACATTTCTTTGTGTGGGTGTGCCAGATTTTCTATTTTACTTGGAATTGCAAGTGGTAATCCGGAGATCAACCTTCGCAAGTAAAAAGGAAATCAACTTCTTTCAAGTTTTCCATTGCACAAATATTTAAGAAAAGAGACATTTTCTTGGTTTGCCGTGAAAGGCGATTTTGTTTGGCATTTATAGCCGATTTTGTGGCGTTTATAGCCGATTTTGGCGTTTATAGCCGATTTACAATTCTTATCAATAATGAAAGACAAGAGTTGTGGTTTTTTTTTTGTCTCTTTAGAAAAATACAAACTACAATGAAAAGCAAGAAAAGGAGGATCTAACTTCTCAGGAGATTGTGGGGGACTCGTTCAGATTGACGGTCGCAAGCGATGTGTGGGCTTCGCCATCATCCATGCAGATGAGAACAGTGGATGCTCTTGATTCGTTTGGCTTGGCTATAACCTCAGATTTTTAGAGGACAAAGACCAAGAGAAGGTCCTATGTCCAATAAAAAGCTAAGTAGACGGGCTGAAAAGCCACGTCTAAGCCATTGGAGGCAGCGGGAGAAGGCAAGGACCTTGGGGGGAGTACCCCCCAAGAGACTTTTTGTCACCTTGTAGTGGTGCCCGGTGCAGAACTTCAGCAGACTTTTCTCTCTTTTTCTTTCTCGCAGATTTCTGGATCTGTGGTGCTTTTTCCGAAGTCCTCTGGAATGCTAGAGGTGCTCTCCTATTTATAGGCTTTCTGGTAGCCATTTAGGAGGGTTTATGAGGGTTTATGAGCCTTAATTATCATAAAGCTACATAAATGGAGGAGTTACAAGGTTTAATTCCTTTATTTTGTAACTCCTGGATCTTGGCTTCTGATTGGCCGGTGGAGATTGAGGGCATTTAATCGCCATGATGGGAGGAGTTTCAAGGTTTAAGTGCCATGAATCTCTTGATTTGTAACTCCCGAATGCTTGCTTCTGATTGGGCCGTCCAAAGAAATGAATTAATGACTGCAATAAAGCTAGTCAATTAACCACATTAATTGGTCGCCGAGCAGTTGAAGAGTCGCGGGCCGTGCCGTGTCTTCTGGAATTCTTCTGGCGATGATCATCGATGGATCTTCATGCTGATCGACATCGGATGAACATGTGACTTCAGACATTGAGAGCTAAGAGCGGGCCGGTGACATCTGTCCTGTCGATTTTTCGATCGATCGGGCGGAAAGTACACTTTTTAGGTCAACCGGTCGGCGATCCTGGAGCGATCAATGATGATTTTATGCTTTTGACGGCGGATCTGAGATGTCGTCGGATACGAGTCAATTTCAAGCACTAAAAATCACATTTTCAGGAAACCACAGGGGCCAAAATGCGCGAAACGCGAAAAGGGACTGAAAAACGGTCACCGGCGAAAAATCCGGTGACCCGGACTTCCATGGTCGCCGGCGACCATGGGCCGGCGACCCTGGGGGTTTTTCTCCCCTTTTTGGTCCGTTTTGCGGTCTTTTTCGTCGCCGTTTTCTTCTGTATTTTTCCTGACATTTCTTCTCATTTATTTGGCTTGATTTTCCTGTAGAAAACCTGATGAGAATCCTTGCATTTTTAGAGTGCAAAGTTTCCAATTTTCCGGGAAAGCCGAGGACTTTGTCGCGTAGAGCTGCTGATTTTCCGCCAGAAGCTGAAACTTGGTCAAACGATGTCGGAATGACCTGAAATTTGTGGTGAAGCCTGCTGAGCAATAAATAAGACCAACCATAGGCTTTTGTTTGAGTTTTGAAGCCGTTTGGGGTCCCGTCGCCAGTGGACTTGATCTTGCCGCGAGGGAGATGCCGCGCGTTGATGTGCGGTCAAACGATGTCCGATTGACCTGAAATTTGACAGGGAACCTATTGGAGTCATTTTGAGATGATCCACAGGCTCTGTCTTGGAAACCATGGTCTCGGGGAGCTCCGCCGCCGGTAGGCTTGATTTTCTTTCGGAGCGTCGAAACCTGGTCAAACGTTGTCGGAATGACCTGAAATTCGACGTGCAGCCTTTTGGAAGCATGTTGAAGCCACTCGTGCACTTGGTTTGATGAGCGAAGGCTTCGGTGGTTCCCGCCGCCGGGAGGCTTGATTTTGCTGCTCGAGCATTGATGGAGGGTCAAACATTGTCGGTTTGAATTGAAATTTGGTATGGAGCCCTTTTGAGACATGCTGGAGTCATCCGTAGGCTTTGATCGAAGTTTTGACGTCTCCGATGATGTCGCCGCCGGGAGCGCCAATTTAGCTGTCGGAGAAGCGAAGTTAGGCCAAATGATTCTGAAATGGCCCGAAACTTCATGTGTACTCTTCTCTTGGTTATCTTGAAGGATCTTGCAGTTTTTGTTTGATTCTGACAAGATTTGATTTTTTGGAGAAGTTGCATTGCCTATTTATGGCAGGTTGCGACTTCATGCAGCTTTCTTGATGTTGAAGAGGCAAAGTGACATTTTTGGTGTCAACACCTACCATTGTAGCTAATGCAATGCAATTTGCCAAGCGCTGCCAAAAATGCCAGATTCACGGAGATTATGTCCACATGCCTCCAGAATGGCTACATCCAACAGCAATCTCATGGCCTTTCGAAGCCTGGGGTATGGACATCATAGGTCCCATTTCTCCCCCATCAAGTAAAGGTCATCGCTTCATCTTCGCCGCTACGGATTATTTCTCCAAGTGGTCAGAAGCATTTGCGCTCAGCGAAATGAAGACCTCATCAGTCCTTCAGTTCTTGCGCACCAACATTATTTGTCGCTTCGGCATACCTAAAAGATTCGTACATGATAACGGACCACAATTCCGGGATCACAGATTCTACAAGTTTTGCGACAAGTACAAAATCCAAAGTTGTCATTCGACTCCATATAATCCAGCAGCGAATGGACTAGCAGAAGCCTTCAACAAGACACTCTGCAAAATTCTCAAGAAAATAATCTCTAGTCACAAAAGAGACTGGGGCGACAAACTACCAGAAGCCTTGTGGGCCTATCGAACCACCGTTCGAGGACCAACCCATAGCACACCATTCTCTTTGGTCTATGGATGCGAAGCTGTCGTCCCTTTGGAAGTACAAATTCCTTCCTTAAGGGTATCTTTGCAAAATGACATGACGCAAGAAAGCAATTGCAAATTGAGACTCCAAGAGCTGGATAATCTCGATGAACGACGACTTGAAGCTCTACAAAGCATTGAGTTGTACCAAGCACGCATGGCAGGATCTTTCGACAAGAAGGTCAGGCAACGCGCCTACAAAAAGGGTGACTTGGTTCTTGCAGTAAAAAGACCTATAGTCTTTCCCCACAAATCCAAAGGCAAATTCGAACCAAAATGGGAAGGACCCTTCGTCATCGACAAAGTCTTCTCCAACGGTGCATACGCTCTTCTAAACATGGAAGGAGATAAATGTATGCTTCCCATCAACGGCAAGTTCTTGAAGCGGTACTACCCTTGAAGACTTCCTCAAACGGGTCAGAGCAATATCTACACGGCTAAAGCGTATTTCCAAGGTACTTGCTCGTCAAACCCACCCCTTTTGAAATTTTCATCTTTATGTTGAAGTTTCAAAAAAAAAAAAAAACAATCTCTCAAAACAATGCTTACTTTCATCGTTTCATTGTTCAAAAGAAAAATCAATCCAAGTTTAGGAGCCTCTTCCCAGACTTGACAAAAATTTTCGATCCTTGAACCCAAAATTCATGGTTTGAAACAAAAATCGGGACTTAGGAATTTTCACCCTAGTAAACCGCGGGGAAGCGACATTCAGTCGATACTCGCAAAACCCAAAAAAACCGGAGGGATGCGAACCCCATTCGATACTTCCAAAACCCAAAAATTGGAAGGAAGCGAACCCCATTTGATACTTGCAAATTTCAAAAATCGTGGAGACGTAATATTCCAGCTGCT
Organism: Umbellularia californica; assembly: GCA_028538565.1. Classification (NCBI taxonomy): domain Eukaryota; kingdom Viridiplantae; phylum Streptophyta; class Magnoliopsida; order Laurales; family Lauraceae; genus Umbellularia; species Umbellularia californica. The sequence goes on from JAPQWN010000011.1 coordinate 30,573,972, forward strand.
ATCCACAACCCAAATTTCAAATGGTTCGAGAAAACCTCAAATTTCAAAAAAAATCGAGGGGAAACGACACCAAGTCAGTACCCGCAAAACCAAAAGTTTTGGGAAAAGTAGGGAAGCGACGCTTAGTCGATATTTGCACCCCAATTCGCGAGAAAGCGACATTCCATCGATACTCGCAAAACCTAACTCGCGAGGAAGTGACATTCCATCAATACTCGCAAAACCGAATGAGCAAGGAAGCGACATTCCATCGATACTTGCAAGACCATTCAGTGGGGAGGAAACATTTAGTCGATACCTGCATTTTGAAAACCAAAACTTGGCTATAAATGCCAAAATCCGGCTATAAATTCCAAAATTCGGCTATAAATGCCAAAACAAAAATTTTTCGGCTATAAACGCCAAAATCGGCTTTCATGCCAATAAAACAAAACTTAGTTTTCAAAAAAAAAAAAAAAAAAAAAACTCAGCTATAGACGCCAAAACTCGGCTATAAACGCCAAAATCCGGCTATAAATGCCAAAACAAAAAATTTTCGGCTATAAACGCCAAAATCGGCTTTCATGCCATCTCAAAATCGGCTCTCATGCCACAAACAAAATTTTAGGCTTTCATGCCATCCAAAATTTCGGTTTTCAAACCATCAAAAAATCAGGCTTTTCACCACAAAATTGGCTTTCATGTCCAAAACAACCCTTTGACAAAAGCTTTTCACAAAATAACAACCTTTTGATCAAATTCTTAAACAAACATTCCCATCAAACTTTTGCTCAAATTTGTTTTCATCAAAAAATGATTTAAGTGAAAAGAATGGGATACAAAAAATATAGTATCAAAACTGTTTATACATAGAGGTACCAAAAAAAAAGAAAAGAAGAAGGAAAAAGAGTTTGTTACAACCCAGGAGCTCAATCCGACATGGTTTTCAACCAAAGATTCAACTCCTCAAGCAGACCCTCGGCCTTGACCTCCAAAGTTTTTAGGCCACGCTTCTTCAAAATGTCCCCATAAAACGCGGCCGAATGCCGTAACCCATCTGCAGTACGAGGAAGTTCTTCCCAGAGGACCTGCCACTGCTCATTCTCTTGAGTCTTCCTCCGGACATTACCTTTGGCTTCCTCAACCTGGCGAATGAGAGTCCCCTCCTTGTCACGGGCCTCCACAATGGCGGTCCATTTGACAGCAGCTTCTTCCTCCAAAAGATCAAGACGTTGTCTAACCTCGACAACCTCCTTATCGAGGCGGTCCAAGTCTTGCTTCAGTCCCATGATGGATAACTTGGTAACGTTCTTCTCCCGAACGATCTGCCTCCGAGTCTTCGTGATCTCAGTCAGCTCAGCTTTGACTTTGCTGGAAGGTTTTATGAACATCTCATCAAAGAAGTCACCATCTGGGAAACTCTTGGTCTCAGTCCATTTGTTCCCCAAGGTGATGATCTCCTCAACAAAATCCTTGGCGCTTGCGATGTCCAAACCGACTTCTTTGCTATCAGCGAGGATGTCCTGCACATGCTTGATCATGCCAAAACCAGCTTCCAAATGACATGAAGAAAGAGTCTCAACCCATGAGCTCAAGACAGTCTTCAACACCTTCCTTGCATACTGAAGGTGCGGTGCAGATGAGGATTCGCCATGCTCTGGTGCCCGACTGCCCACGTCATGCTCCATTGGAAGAGTAATCAATAAACTCTTTCCAATGGAAGAAGCTGACTCATTGAAAGTGGAAGAAGCCCCTACTTCTGGATCAGCAGCAGGTGTCCCCTATTCTGGCTCTGAAGAAGACGGAGGAATCTCTCCTACTGCTTCACAATCTGTCAAAGAAAAAAAAAAGAAGAAAAAGACAAAAAGGTATGAATATAATCTTGTCAAAAATATATCAAGATTATTATTGCAAATATACCTGCTTCGACGACCGGCGGAGTACTCTCTGCCTCTTTGAGCTCATCCGAAGCATCGTCAAAAGTTGCGTCCATATATGGCTCGAAATTGTCGGAATCCTCTGGTAAGTCAGCTACATGTTAGCAAATGACAGCAAAAGAAAAAAAGAAAAAAAAAAGAGCCAAAGCAAATCATACTAGGTGAAGGTTCTGGAACCACGCCAGAGTCCCTAGGCTCTTCCTCAGATGCCACGACTGGATCCGTCATTGCCTCATCGGCCGGAACCTCAGGCATCACCAGGTCATCATCCTCTGCTAAACAAAGAAGCAGCGGATCAAAACAAAATCTTTCACAAAAAAAAAGGAAGGAAGAAACAAAAGGAAAGAAAGGGGATCATACCAGCTATCTCCTCTTTTCTGCTTCTCTTCTCCGGAGGCTCGTCAGCATCCTCAGACACCTCCTCAGCAATGGTGAGAGGACTTCAAGATCAGAAGGACTATCGTGCCGTCTTATGTTACGGCATTGTCCTCTCCTCCTCTTGCCTCGACGGGTCAATCTGCTCGACGATCCTACCCCACTATCAACATCAGGCCTCTCACAAGAGTCCTCACTGGATGATCTACTTTTCTCAGTAGACTCCATGGAAGCCTTCGAATGCTCTGCCTGTATCATAGCATCGATCTCGGCCTCCTTCTCTTCCAGCTGCCTCAAGACCTCACTAAGAATCCCTTGTGCAACTCCTGATCTGATAACGTCCTGCCCGTTGAGAAAGCCTATCTTGTGCTTCTCTCCAGAAAGGAAGGCCAAAACTTCCTCCCGGCGGACACCATCTGATTTGCCAAGACCCTTCCCAGGAGACTGCTTAACATCAAGCTCTTTCTTGGAAAGCCCCCGGTACACTGAAAAGCTATCCACGAACCACTTCGTGAAGCCAGCAGTCCGGAAGGTGGGCAGCTCAGGATAGGAAATCATGGCGGTAGTGTCCTCAGCGCTATAAAAAGCCCATGCATTTCTCCCATCCTGCAGACCTCCAAAGCGCTTCACCATGCTCGAAGGCGCTCTAACAACGCTTTGAGAGAAGCCAAGCTGCAATGCAAAACGCGAAGGGACATACGATTGGATATCGACGAAAAGATGTCTACGGTACACCATCGTACCAACCCGTATGTTGAAGAGCCATCTCTTCTCCGCGTTCGTCAAAGCATAGTGTCTTCCCTACCCTGCCCTGGTCGAATCACGGGAGACACCAAAGTCAAAAGCCTTCTTCCGCAAGCCCGGAGAAAGCTTCACCGAAGACTGCCCAATCTCCACGTCCCTAAATCGTCGGATCCTTAGACGGGCAGATAAAAGTGATTCGGGAACGGCTGTCCCTCTAGCCAAACGAATCATAAAAGGATCTTCGTCCTGTGCAACTCCCAAACGATGGAAGCTAGGACAGTGGTATACATACCACGAATAGAAGATATGGGTAGAAAATACCCTGTTCATGGGAAGCCTAAGCCGAACCAGGAAAGCAGCAGCCTGCAGTTCGGTACACAAATAGGAGTAAAGAGCAGGTACCAAAGCCAACCGCTCTCCAAACGCCATCTGACAAGCCGGAAAAATACAGTGTGGCCTGATGTGCGTCCCATCTCCTCCAACAAAAACAGCCTCACCCAGCCAGTAAGTGAGGTAAACAGCGAGATCTCTCCGCAACGCAATGTCAGGACAAATGTCATCCGTGCTTGCAAAGAACTTCTTCAAATCTTCTCGCATAGCAACGATGTTCTTCAAACTTGATGCTTTAGCCCTAAAATCCTGGGCCATGCCATCAGAAGAATCCCCGCTGTCAAAAAAGTTGGAGCTGCAACTTCTCCAACTGCTGCATCTAACTTTCGAGCCCTCCTTCTCCTTAAAAAAATCATAGAAGGCGACGAGCTGAAAGTACACAAGCCTAAACTCCTCAGATTGCTCCTCAAGGATGCTGTCAATGGGCATAAACTCCACATAGAGTTTGCCGAGGATAGGCAACCCGGTGATGGCGCTCAGTTCCTTCAAAGAAAAACCAATCTCACCATTCGTCACAATGAAGGTGTTGGTTTGCAGAAGGAATGACTCCAGCATTGCCATGAAAGCCTCATCGGAGAAAACGACGGTTTGCCGAAAAGCGCGAACCGCATAAAAAATCTCGGCCTCCCGAAGAACGGCCTCACCAATCCTCAGGGTGTGATCAGTCCATGACTCCCAGCTCGAGTCAGCACTGAAACGGCCACGAAGTCGAAAAGGCTTCACCCAATTGCTGCCGTCACCCCGAAAAACGCCAAGGCCCACCGGTCTCAAATCAACCGATGGATGATCATAACCTTGGTAGCCACTGGCTGGCATCAACATCTCCATACGGACAGGTGGCTTCTCTGCAAAACCGGAAGGTCCACCAACAAAAACCCCGGTCTTGATCACACTGGTCCTCTTCACCCAGCTCGAAGGATCTTCCCTCTTAGGGCACGTGGGAGAAAGGCTCAGGATCGAGATGGTCCGATCAAAAGACGATCGGGCAGAAATAGTTCTCTCCTCACCATCTGCTTTGTAAGAGAACTGAAAACATCTCCTATGGTATGTCAAGTCGTCGGGGACTGCATCATCGAAAAAGAAGGTAGGCTTGAGCACAAGCTTTGATCGTCCGTAACCCAAGGACGGCTACTTACCATGATCTTATAGAACTCCTCATCTTTGAGAGCGATCAATCGCTGTCTCATCTCATCACGATTGAGGGAATCGTATTCTTCCAAGTTCTTCTCCACGAACTGGACCTTCTCCCAAGCCTGCTGAACGGCTGCATTGGAAGATCTAGCAGACCGATGAGGTGCGTAGTAACAGGACCTTTACCCTTGTTCGTTCTAGAAGAACTGCCTGCAAAAGATGGAAGAGAAAAGATAAATCAACATCAAAATGACAGAATTCTGCTACAAAAATTCTAGCAAAATTTTGACATGGTTCCGGGGCAATTCCGAAGAAAAGGAAAATACTCCGAAAAAGACAGGAAGCCTGAAGATGAGCTCAACATCGCTGTGAGCTCATATTCAGTGGAGAATTCTCAAAGAAGGTTCGAACTCAACATCACTGTGAGAACGAGCCAATCTCATCAAACTTCCGCAAAATCTGGAAAAGAGCTTAACATTGCTGTGAGCTTCAGAATCCAAAAATTGCAAACTTCCTCAAAATCCAGCAAGACCAAGAAAGAACTCAACATCGCTGCGAGCTCAAAATCCCAATACTTGCAAAAGATTTTCAGGTATGCATCATCATTGTTCCAAATCTATTTACCGATGCATCAAAAAATATCATCATGCATTAGATGCTAGGAAAACCTTGACCAAAGTTTGACCAATTCCAATCCAATTTGGTCAAAACCAATCAAACTTTGTCCAAGTCAAAAATCATGTTGGCTTGACCTAGAGACTCTAGCCTTCTATCTTGATGCATCAAACAAAAAAAAAAAAAAAATGCATACATATTGAAATTGCATAACCTCATTATCATGGTGAGCAAACAAGGAAAAAGAAAGGGAAACAAAATTCTCGGCGAAAAAAAAAAAAAAATTCTGGCCCACGGGCCGTGGCCCACTGCCACGTGGCAGTACGGTCAGGTCCGTACGCACCTGTCCGTACAGCCAGGAAAAAAAAAAACAGCAAAAAAAAAAAAAAAAAAAAGAAGAGAAAATCACTGAAAAAAAAAAAAACAAGAATCAGCGTGGAAAAAAAAAAAGAGAAAACCGTGGAAAGAGAAAAAAAAAGAAAGAAAAAAAGAAGCACAAAAAAAAAAGAGAAGGAAAACGTGCATGAAAAGAAAAAAAAAAGGAAAGAAAAGAAAAGAAAAAGAAGAAAAAAAATAAAGAAGCTACTTATACAATGGAGATTCTTGACGAGGAAGAAAACTTACTTGAAGCCATTGATGGAGAAGAAGAAGAAAAGCTTGGAGATCCTTGAAGAAGAGAAAGCACTTCTTATCTTGGGGAGCACTCTTGAAGATTTCTTGCAAAAAGAAAGTAATGGAGCAAAAGCACCAACCCTCTTTGCTTTTATAGAAGAGAGCAAGCCAAAAGAGGAAACAAGGAGAAAGAAAGGAGGTAAGTGCTAAAATTTAGCTACTTTACCAAAAAGAAAGATATTTTGAGAGAATCTCTCCACAAAAAGAAAACTTGAGAAATTCTCTCCAAGTAAAGATATTTTTAGATATTCTCTACACAAAAGAGATATTTTTAGATATTCTTTACAAATATGACACCATATGAGATCTAGGTCATCTCCAAAGCCTAAGGTCCCATGGGTTAGCCCATATGAGCCAGGTTTGACCACCTAGGCACTAAAATTGGCTTTTAGTCAAAATATTCCTCTTACCAAGAGCAAAAAAAAAGAAAAGAGCAAAAAAAAAAAAAAGTCCCATGCCTCTTTTGAGTTGATGGGACCATTCAAAAAAAAGAAAAGAAAATCTCATGAGTTTCCAAAAACCAAACCATCCAACCTCATGAACGAAATTGAGCCAAAATCTTGAAATTGACATTTCACAAAACCAAATTCCGGTCCCCTAGCTCGCCACATACAGCTTGTTAGGTCACAAGACCAAAACCAAAATCAAAATCCAAAACCAACAAACCAAATCTGACCCCCCCAACCTGCCACATACAGCTTGTTGGGTCACAAGGTCAAAGTCAAAATCAAACCCCGATCCCCTAACCTGCCACATACAGCTTGTTAGGTCACAAGGTCAAAAACCAAAATCCAAAACCCAAAATCCAAACACCCCATGCCATTTTCAAAAATTTGCCTTAAGATGGTGTGTGATCCCTCTCACTACCATAAAATTCCCCCGGAAACTCAGAAGGCTATTCCAAAAATAAAAATAAATAAATAAAAAGAAAAAATTGCTCAAGACTCTTGGTCAAGTTGGAATCTCTACTCCAAGTTTCTCTTCGAGGCACATCGACTCCAAAAAGCTACTCGTCGCTGTACGTCGAGGGGGCATTTGTTGACACTGAAAAAGTCACTATGTCTCCTTAACATCAAGAAGCCTCGTGAAGCTGTATCCTGCTAAAAATAGGCAAGGCTACTTCAAACATCAGATTTTGTCAGAATCAGACAGAAACTGAGAGATCCTTCAAGACAGCTAAAAGAAGTGTACACCTGAGGTTTCGGGTCATTCCGACATCGTTTGGCCCAACTTCACTGCTCCGACAGCTAAACAAGCGCTCTCGGCGGCGACATCATCAAAGACACCAAAACTTTGATCAGAGCCTACGGATGACTCCAGCATGTCTCCAAAGGGCTCCATGCAAAATTTCAAGTCAAACCGACAACGTTTGACCGTCCATCAATGCTCGAGCAGCAAAATCATGCCTCCCAGCGGCGGGAACCACCGAAGCCATCACTCATCAAACAAAATACATGAGTGGCTTCAACATGCTTCCAAAAGGCTGCACGTCGAATTTCAGGTCATTCCGACAACGTTTGACCAGGTTTCGATGCTCCGAGAGAAAATCAAGCCGACCGGCGACGGAGGAACCCGGGACCATGACATCTAAAACGGAACCCATGGAACGTCTCAAAATGACTCCAATAGGTTCCCCGCCAAATTTCAGGTCAATCGGACATCGTTTGACCATATATCAAAGCTCAGCATTTTCCCCGCAGCAAAATCAACTGAAGCATCGATGGGACCCCAAACGGAAGTTCTGCTACTTTGCTCCCGGAAGCACCACAAGGTGATCGACGTCCCTTGGGGGGCCACCCCCCCAAGGTCTCCTCCTTCTCCAACATGGCCTAAACGCGGCTTTTCAGCCCGTTTACTTGGTTTTTCATTGGATATAGGACCTCCTCTTGGTCCTTGTCCTTTAAAAAACCGAGGTTAGGAGCCAAGCCAAAGAATGAAAGCATCACATGTTCTCATTTGAAGGACGATGGCGAAGCCCACACTTGACTTGCGACCGTCGATCTCAACGTGTCCCCACAATCTCCTGAGAAGTTAGATCCATTTTCTTACTTTTCTATTGTAGTTTGTATTTCCTAAAGAGACAAAAAGAAATCACAATTCTTGTCTTTCATATTTGATGAGTTTTGTAAAATCGCCTTTCACGGCAAAATCGCCTTTTACGGCAAACAAACAAAAACGCCTCCTACGGCATTCTAAAAAAACAAACTTGTCTCTTTTCTTAATATTAATGCAATTTGAAAAGGTACAAAAAAGGATTGATTTCCTTTCCACTTGTGAAGGTGAATCTCCGGATTATCACCATTCCAAATTCCAAATAGAAAGTAAATCTGGCATACCCGTACAAAAATGTTGATGCCCGAGATCTTCCCTCCTCCGCCGAGACCCAGGTTAGCCCCCGGGGTGCAGAGGGAGAGGACGGAAGATTCCCCCTCTTTCGGGTCCATCAGCCACCAATGCAAAAGAAGGTTGGAGAAGGAGGGATCTATATAAATTGTAATGAACATGTAATTTTTATATTTTTCCCATTCTCATTGAATAAGAATTTCTAAATTTTTTCTCTTTCTATATTTATTCTACCTATTTTTAATTGAGTTCATGAGTATATAGGTTGTGAATTCATTTTCTTATTTTTTTACTATTTTCTCTTCGATTTCATTTCTTGTTATTAACAACATTGCTAATCATTTTTTTTACCTTAAATTAAATTAACATTGCTTGCTTATGATTAGATGAGTTTTTGTCTGTAGGGCAATTGGAAGTGGAAGCTACCTCCATGAATCCAGCTCCCAACACATGGTGCAATAGCTGTTCAAAAACACCTGCCTGACGAAATAGGGAGCACTACTAGAAAAAGGACTTTTAGCGGCCGTAAAAAGCCGTCGCTAAAAGTCCCCTGGCGGTCGCTAATACCCTTTAGCGACTGCACAGCGGCTGCCAACAAAGGGCCGCGACAAATTCGTCGCTAATACTATTAGCGACCGCCGCGAACAATTTTTGTTTTTAATTTTTTTAATTTTATTTTATTTTTTAACTCTATTAGCGACCGCCAGTTGCAGTCGCTAATAATTCCTATTTTATTTTTTTAAATTTACCATTAGCGACCGCCACTGGCAGTCACTAATGGTCATTTTTTTTTTAATTTTTTATTTAAATTTTTTTTACTAATTTTCCTGCTTTTTATACCTATACTATATTATATCAACCTACCAGAATCAATTAAAAATACTAATACCAAAACAAAGTCTTATATTAATGATATTCAAAACATTACAAAAGTTCCAACAAATTAAATTCATTACAATTCATTACAAAAGTTTCAACAAATTATATTCATTACAAAAATAAACAAATTGTCTCAGAAGGGTGCTGAGATCAATCCGATGCTCTCAAACCTGAAGAGAAAAAGAGAAATAAATATTAATATTCAATTATAAAAATTGGCAACATATGGTAAATACAAAAAAAATGAAAAATTAAGATTAAAATTTTGAAAGTTAAACCTACGTTTAAATTGTACGGGCAATCCGGGAGTCGGATTCCCGAGCCGTCAGTTCCGACAAGTCAGGAACGACTATGGGCCCGTGCCCGTCCAAGTTCACAAGCATTGGAACCCGTTTGCCCGGTTTGGGCGCTCGGGGGCCAATTTACTAAGTTTTAACTTAAACCTACGTTTCGACACTACGGGCAATCCGGGAGTCGGAATCCCGAACCGTCAGTTTTAACAGGTCATGAATGACTATGGGCCCATGCCCGTCCAGTTTCACGGGCATCGGAGCCCGTTTGCCCAGTTTGGGCGCTCGGAGGCCCATTTCCTAAGTTTTAACTTAACGTTTTAACTTAAATCTACATTTCGACACTACGGGCAATCCGGGAGTCGGAATCCCGAGCCGTCAGTTCTAAAAGGACATGAATGAATATGGGCCCGTGCCCGTCCAGTTTCACGGGCACCAGAGCCCATTTACCCAGTTTGGGCGCTCGGAGGCCCATTTACTAACTTTTCATTTCAACGTTTTAACTTAAATCTACATTTCGAGACTACGGGCAATCCGAAAGTCGGAATCCAGAGCCGTCAGTTCTAGCAGGTCATGAATGACAATGGGCCCTTGCCCGTCTAGTTTCACGGGCACCGGAGCCCGTATGCCTGGTTTGGGCGCTCGTAGGCCGATTTCCTAAGTTTTAACTTAAACCTACGTTTCGACATTACGGGCAATCCGGGAGTCGGAATCGCGAACCGTCAGTTCCAGCAGGTCATGAATGACTATGGGCCCGTGCCCGTCTAGCTTCATGGGCACCGGAGTCCGTTTGCCCGATTTGGGCTTTCGGAGGCCAATTTTCTAACTTTTATATTAACGTTTTAACTTAAACCTATATTTCTACTCTACGGCCAATCTCGGAGTCCGATTCTCAAGCTGTCAGTTCCGAGAGTACTTTCTAAGTTTCTACATTTATAAGTTTCCAACTTTTTAAGTTTCTAAATCTATAAGTTTCTAAAACAACTTAAAAAAATTTCTATACATGTTGAAATCTGGAATTAAAAAAATAATTATAGCTGGTCAGGTTCAGTCGAGGAATCTGGTTCATGACTGCCCTCTCCAGCCGAGTCATGTCTCGTCCTATGGCCGCTACCAGCGTCAGGTGCCTGTAATTATTTATTATACAACAAAAAATAATTAAAAAAATATAAATATTGACACATTAATGATATAATTGACAATTTAAACATACAAAAAATTTTCTTACTAACCCGAGTAGTGGGTGGCGGGTCTCATGCGAGCGGGCCGCGACTCTGTGATAGACGAGCCTCCAGCTCTCCTATATCGGATCTCTACTCGGCCCTCATCTCTGTCCTGACCTCCTCTCTGATCCTTGCCTCCATGGACTGCAACAATTGCTCTACCTCCACATCTGTACAGAGGCGCAAGCCCTGGGAGGAGCTAGCACCGAATGACTCCGCTCGCACGATGTACGAGCGTGGAATGCCAGACCCATACGTGAGCGTGTATCCATGCCAGTCCCGGCCAATGACATCGTGGAATAACTAATCCCTCCGCGATGACAAACTGCGCTCCTCCTCGGGCAAGTCCTCCAGACGTGACTGAAATAGGGCCTACCTAATTGATACATTTATTATACTATCATGCATAACAAGACATAGTAATAGACAGATAATATAAGCGGTTCAATATAAAAACTTACGATGATAGCTGCAACCTCCGGGTGGCGAGGATTTCGAGAACACATCCAGATAGACATCCTGTCGACCGGACCGCCCTCGGTCCACAACTGTTTGGTGGAGAGTCATATTATTAGTATAATATCATACAAAATGAAAAAAATATAAATTACATGTACGATCTAATTTTTTACCTCGTGGCGGACCTGCGTGATGTGTCGAGTCCCCAACCTGTGTGTGGGACCCTGCATTGCGCGGTTCCGCGCATTCGTATCGGCCTCTCTCTGTTTTCAACATTTATCAATGAATTTTTATTAGTTACGTTAGTCATTAGTAAATTGTTAAAATTAAAATAAAAAAATTATAAGTTTCTCACTCGAGCCTCCTCGCTCGTCAAGTACCAGACGAGCTGAGTTCACTGATCCGAAAGAACACCCCTCGGAACTCGCGTCAGTATGTCTAGGGCATCCTGGTGTGGCTTCCAGTGCTGCATCTTTATTTTATTTTTATGATCTTTCAACATTTTTCTGCACTTAGACATGCACACTGGCCGGAAAAGCTCAGGACATGCCCTCACATTGTCCTGAAAAGGATAAATAATTTTTCATTAGGTTATGATTTAAATTGACACATCCTGTTGAGAAATGTTAACTTATTACCTTAACCTGCTGCCAAACACGGTCTAGTGTATCCACTGGGAATGCCTTCCAATCGAGTGTAGTCAAAGGGAATGCATATGGATCCCGGACCATTTGTCCCAACTGGCTGATGAGCTACCTAGCATGCGGACCCACCGGATGCCACGTCTCATCAAACTCCACATCAATGGGATTACGGGAATTCCACGTCCAGATCCTTCTGGCAGCGCCTCTCCCCCTGCTGGAAGATGGGCCTGTGCTTATAGAATCTATTCAAATTAGAGATAATCTAATTGAATTGAAATAAATTAATTTACTAGATTTAATATGTCTAACTATATAAACGTGTACCGGTCTGTGAAGCTGATGGACTCCGCTGGGAGGTCGATGGCCTACTCGGTGGGGCCATCTCACTAGGCTAGGAGTGTTGACACCAAAAAAAGTTACTATGTCTCCTCCACATCAAGAAGCCTCGTGAAGCTGCATCCTGCTACAAAACAGGCAAGGCTACGTCAAGCATCAGATTTTGTCAGAATCAGACAGAAACTGGGAGATCCTTCAAGACAGCTAAAAGAGGGTTACACCTGAGGTTTCGGGCCATTCCGACATCGTTTGGCCCAACTTCACTGCTCCGACAGCTAAACAAGCGCTCCCGGCGGCGACATCATCAAAGACACCAAAACTTTGATCAGAGCCTACGGATGACTCCAGAATGTCTCTAAAGGGCTCCATGCAAAATTTCAAGTCAAACCGACAACGTTTGACCCTCCATCAACGCTCGAGCAGCCAAATCAAGCCTCCCTGTGGCGGGAACCATAGAAGCCAACACTCATCAAACAAAGTACATGAGTGGCTTCAACATGCCTCCAAAGGGCCGCACGTCGAATTTCAGGTCATTCCGACATCGTTTGACCTAGTTTCGACTCTTGACGGGAAATCGGCTACAAAGTCTTCGGCTTTCCCGAAAAATGGGAAACTTTGTGCTGTGATTTCGCGCGGGTTCTCGTCAAGTTTTCTCCAAGAAAATCAAGTCAATAATCGAGGAAAAATGTCAAGAAAAATACAGAAGAAAGAAGGAACAAAAAGGACGAAAAAACGACCGAAAACGAAGCTCGACGACTGAAAAGGGCAAAACCCTACGGTCGCCGGCGACCCTGCAAATCCGGGTGCCGGAATTTGCACCAAATTCCCCGTTTTTCGATCTTTTCACGTTTCAAGCATTCCTACCTTTATGATTTTCTGAAAATCCAATGTTTGATGCTTGAAAACGACTGATCTTCACCGACATCTTTGATCCGCCGTCAAAAGCATGAAATCATCACCGATAGCCTCAAGATCGCCAACCGGCTGACCAAGAAAGTATACTTTCTGTTCTACCGATCGTGAAATCGACAAGACAGTTGTCACCGGCCCACCAACATCAACCAATGTTTGAAATTGCATCGCGATCCAACATCAAACAATGTGTGGATCCACCTGTGACGATCGCAAGAAGAATCTCAAAAGAAACAGCGCGGCCCGCGACTCTTCACATGCCTTGGCGACCACTTAATGACGTTAATTGACCCGTTTATGACCACTTAATGCGGTCATTAACTCATTATTTTTGACGGCCCAATCAGATTCAAGCATTTGGGAGTTACAAATCCAAGCAATCATGCCATTTAACCCATAAAACTCCCATCATCATGAAGCTTAAAGGGAATTAAATGCCTACTACCTTCATCGGCCAATCACAAGCCATTGAAAAGGAGTTACAAAATCAACTTGTAACTCCTCATCAATTCTCTCATCATGGCTATTAATGCCCATAATCACCTCATGGCTACCAAAAACCTATAAAAAGAGGTGAGTTCCAAGAGAAAAAAAAAGAGAAAAGAATCCCAAGTGCAATCCCAAGCTCTGAAAATCCAGAAAATCTAAGAGAAAGACGAAGTCCTGCTGCTTTGCTCCCGGAAGCACCACAAGGTGATCAACGTCCCTTGGGGGGCCACCCCCCCAAGGTCTCCTCCTTCTCCAACATGGCCTAAACGCGGCTTTTCAGCCCGTTTACTTGGTTTTTCATTGGATATAGGACCTCCTCTTGGTCCTTGTCCTTTAAAAAACCGAGGTTAGGAGCCAAGCCAAAGAATCAAAGCATCACATGTTCTCATTTGAAGGACGATGGCGAAGCCCATACATGACTTGCGACCGTCGATCTCAACGTGTCCCCACAATCTCCTGAGAAGTTAGATCCATTTTCTTACTTTTCTATTGTAGTTTCTATTTCTTAAAGAGACAAAAAGAAATAACAATTCTTGTCTTTCATATTTGATGAGTTTTGTAAAATCGCCTTTCACGGCAAAATCACCTTTCACGACAAACAAACAAAAACAACTCCTACGGCATTCTCAAAAAACAAACTTGTCTCTTTTCTTAATATTTATGCAATTTGAAAAGTTAGAAAAAAGGATTGATTTCCTTTCCACTTGTGAAGGTGGATCTCTGGATCATCACTATTCCAAATTCCAAGTAGAAAGTAAACCTGGCATACCCGTGCAAAAATGTTGATACCCGTGATTTTCCCTCCTCTGCCGAGGCCCAGGTTAGCCCCCGGGGTCCGGAAGGAGAGGACGGAAGATTTCTGAGGGTCCATCAAGTAGGCATACCAGGTGGGACACGTTGACTTGAGAACGTGATGCTTTGATCCCTTTGCTCCTTTCTAGTTGGTGGCCTATGTCGCATTTTGCATCTAAAAATAAAAAACATGAGATGGGATTTTAATTGTTCTTTCTCACTTCAAAAAAAAAAAAAAAAAACAAATCTGATCTCTTTTTCTTAAAAACTCAACTTTGAGAAATTTGGATCTTTCCCTCTTCGAACTTGATAGCTCACAGAAATGTTCGCAGCTATCGTTCATCTCGAGGATTGGGCCATCTTTTCTCTTTGATGAGTCTAATCGGGATTTCAAGAAAAAAAACACCTTCATTTCAAATTCTTTCAAAAAAAAAAAGAAATTGATCTCTCTTTCTCAAGATTCAACTTTGAGAAATTTTGATCCTCTTCTCTTTGAACTTGATAGCTTACAGAAATGTTTGCAGCTATCGTTTATATCGGGGATTGGGCCATCTTTTCTCTTTGATGAGTCCAATTTGGATTTCAATAAAAAAATTATAATTTGAAAAAAAAAATCAGCTTTCTTTCTTTTGGGCTCAAAATTGAGAAATCTTGGTTCTTTCCCTTTTGGATTTAACGCTCGCAGAAATGTTGAGTTGTGGTTCGGATTGGAACACTACTTGTTCTCTTTAATGAGTTCATTAGAAATGTTTAAAAAAAAAAAAACACTAAGGTTACATCAATTGCGCTCTTTGACTAAAGTGGATTCAAGAAAAGCCTTGTCCAGAGTGTGGAGACAGCTAGATTGTTCGAGGCAAGAGTCCTCCAAACGGGTTCACTAAGTAATCCTACCCTTACCTGGGGGCTAATCTATCTACTAAGGTTTCATAAGATCGAATTGGAAACCTATGTGCATTTTTCAAAAAAAAATAAAAAAAGAAAAAAAAGAAAGAAAAAATTTCTCGTCATTTTTGAGTTTAGAATTGAGAAATCTTGGTTCTTTCCCTTTCGGATTTAACGCTCGCAGAAATGTTGAGTTGTGGTTCGGATTGGAACGCCATTTGCTCTCTTTGATGAATTTAATCTTGACCTTTAGAAAAAAAAAACTTCCATAAATACTGGATTCACATTTGAGAAATCTTGGTTCTTTCCCTTTCGGATTTAACGCTCGCAGAAATGTTGAGTTGTGGTTCGGATTGGAACGCCATTTGCTCTCTTTGATGAATTTAATCTTAACCTTTCAAAAAAAACTTTCGTCAATACTGGATTCACATTTGAGAAATTCTGGTTCCTTTCTCTTTCGGATTTAACGCTCGCAAAAATGTTGAGTTGTGGTTCGGATTGGAATACTATTTGTTCTCTTTGATGAATTTAATCTTGACCTTTAAAAAAAAAAAAATTTCGTCGATACTGGATTCACATTTGAGAAATTCTGGTCCCTTTCTCTTTCGGATTTAATGCTCGCAGAAATGTTGAGTTGTGGTTCGGATTGGAATACCAGTTGCTCTCCTTTATGAACCCAAATTTGACCTTTTAAAAAAAATCCCATCTCGTGTCCTTCCCAAGGATGCGATTTGTAACATTTGTGCCTAACGGTGCTAGTACGCCCTTTCGGGTCTACTGTATTCATGACCGACACATTTGTATCTCCAACCTTATATCATTTTACTTCGAGTGAGCCTTACTTCTCGGTAATTTGAATTAAGGTCTACAATTGCTTCTAGCAGTCACTGGAACGCTCACTCTGAGCATACCATACTTTCATTTTAGAACAATTGTATCCTCTATGGCTTTTTGCCTTCTTCATCGTCCTTGGGTTGGGCCACGTCCCCTCAAGTGATTTGAAAAGACAAAACCATAGTTGTTCTCCATTTATGATCACTATATTCTTGTGATTACTAATGGATTTGGTCTTGTTTAAGAAGTTTTCCAAAACTAACAATGGCAGCTTCATTGACCATCACTTTCGATGAGAACAAGTACCGGCTTATGCTTCAAGACAAGCAAAATAAGCATAAGCGCCCTGCCAGTTACTGAAGCGTCATTTCCCTCGACAACTCTTCAAACACGGGGTCAACCTCAACTCCTCGGACCACCGTCTTCGGGTCGTTAGGACCATCCCCACTTCCCACAGAAGAAACTGTACCTGCCAAGAAGCGGAAAACCGCCCCGCAACGTGTCACTAACATGGCACCAAGGGCGAATACCAAGAAGCTTGAAGCCTGTGGCGTTCCCACGAACCTTCAACCCACAAGAAACCAGGTTTACCCCAAAACCTGGTCCCCTAGATCTTCACCAAAGCAACAGAGGTCCCGAACATCTGCAAAGCTAGCATACCTGGCCCCTCTCAAGGAGAATCAGTTCTACCCTCTCTCTTACATGAAAGAGGAGAAACCTACGCTCCAGCCAAAGAACAAACAAAATCATCATGAGCCGGCTTGCTCCTACAAGCCCAAAATCAAATCCTGCATCGTTAGGCCTACGCAAAAGCATGCTGAAGCCTGCACTCCCGCGAGTCGACCCTTCATCTCAACAGGGGCCGAGCTCATAAAATTCAAGTCTTCATTGCGACAGACAAAGGACCGCGTTCAGATTCTGTTCTTGCCCAGCTTCAAAGAAGACAAACTCGGCTGCTGCGCACGAGGGACTACATCCTTCATCGCCAGAGCCCAGCCAAAGCTGACTGAAGCTCAAATTGCTCGTCTATGCGTCGCCGTGCAGTATATCGACAAAAGAGACTTGAGAAACAAAGAACCCAGCGTTCTAATCTCCATGTCTCAAACAAATGGGTCGAAAAAGAAAGACCCGACCAATTCGTTGTTGTTCATATGGTTGGTAAAACCAGAAAACACCAGAAGTCAGCAACCAAAATCAGTGTTAGACGTCCGGTGACTCACAGCGTCTCCCGGACACGAACACATCTAGAAGAATCCTCCACTCCTCTAAGCCAAGGACACCGGAGTAATCATTCCTCAGATTCTTCATCCAGAAGAATGAGGCCCAGCTCAGTCACCAGGACGATTTCTTCGTTTGAATCCCGAGGGATGAACGTCTTGGCTACAAGTTCTGAGTGGCCTCCACAACATGATGTAACTTCACGTATCAGCAGTTGGAGCAAGGACAACAGAGAATTGAGGCTCTGATGGAAAACCTTATTCTCACTCTACAGCGTCCACCACCTATAATGAAACCCCTCCGAATCATGAAGATGATGAGGGCAATGCAGAAAACAATGAGTCCCGCGCCCTTACGAAAAAGTACATGGACGATATCCTCACAAAAGTAAAAGAAGAGGATACATTGAAGGAACATGGGATCAAGCAACCCTACCCTTTATGGATGGACTCTGTTTCGTTCCCTGCAAAATTGAAGTAACCTACTCTCTAGACATATATTAGGAAAGGTTCAGCCAGACAGCATGTCATCCATTTCAAGATCCTGACGGGAGCCATTGCGGATCAAGATGCCCTCAAGATTCACCTCTTTGCAAGTACCCTAAAAGGTGCAGCCTTTGATTGGTACTCCACTCTGCCAGAGAACTCCATCCAGAACTGGGCTATGCTAGAGACACGCTTCCTGACCCACTTCCAAGGTGAGGATCATCCTGTTACTATGGCTCAACTCTACAGCCTAAAACAGGGAGAGAATGAGTCAACATACGACTTCATTCACAAATGGAAGGCAATGGCGTACAAATGCTCAGATGAACTGCCACAAGCGTCGCTAGTCGACATCTACCGTAACAATATGAGAGCAAAAATTCGCTCCATGATCATCGACAACAAATCAAAGAACCTGGGAGAACTCCTTGAAGCTTCCATGGAAGCTGAAATAGTGATCAAAGAACTCAACAGTCAGAAATCATCAAAGAAAGAGCCGACTGCTGTTACAACCTCAAAACCAAAGAAAAAGGAGGTTCTCATTGTGCAGACTAAATCAGCTCCCCAGCAGCCAAAGAAACCTGAAAACAAAACTGCAGGTAAAAGACCTGAACTCTCTGATGCCTTCAAAGAACGTGTAGAAAAGAAATATCCGTTCGATGAAGATGTTGAAGAAATCTTTGAGGCTCTCCTAGCTAATGACAAACTCATTTTGCCAGAGCCCAAAAGACCGGGAGATGTTGGCAAAACCAATGATCCCCGATACTGTCCATACCATTAGATGATCTCACATCCTCTCAATCAATGCTTCTTTGTGAGAGAGAAGATCAATGAGATGTGGAAAAACGGAGTCATAACCTTTGATAAAAACTATGGCCCCGCCTCTGTCAACATGGTGTCATGTCGGGAAACTTCAAAGTCACCGAAGGAGAAGATCACTACTTAATTTAAGTGATTAAAATGGCTCAAACGTCCCAAGAGTTCGTTCCCTATCTAACACCAGATGGACAACCTATATGGGTGCATCCCGATCTCTTAGAAGATGAAAATTGGGAGATCGTCAAAACAAAGCCGACCGCTCAGCAGCGAAGGCAAGCCAAGAGACAGCTCCGCAAGCTCAAACAGCAGCAGAAGTTTCAACCACAACAAGAAGTCATTGAAAAGGCAGAAAACTCTTCCACTGCTTCACTAAGGGCGACAGAAGAATCCCTTCCCAAAACTTCAAAGGCAGTAAGAAAATTCACACTTGATGATTTCATGCCACCTCTATACAAAAATGAAAATGTGCAGGGGGCATCATACTCTTGCAACTCGGTAGTTGGATTCTCCATGAATGGATACGAGTCCAGTGATACTGCCAGTGATATCGATGAGTGGGAAGAATCCCTTGAAACAGGAGAATACCTCTCCGACGAGGAATGGATTCCCGAGTCTCATCTTATGCCAGTAATCTGGTATAACCCATTACAGCCACAAGGATCCTGGTCCGATGATGGAGAAGACCAGGACCATGTTCAAGAAAATGTTGTCGATCCAGCACCAACCAATGCTCCGGTGTAACCCAACATTGGTGAACCACGAGGAGCGGGTGATGAAGAAGATGTGGCTCCTATGCCTGATCTTGAGGAATATGCAAGAATCTTGCAACATCTTGCCATAGAGCAGGAGCAGGATCATGTTAATGATCTTCGTCATATTCTAAAACTAGAATTCCCTGAAAATCAAAGGGAACTTCTTCCCTTAACTCCTGAAAATGGAGAAAACAGTTGGATCGATGATCCTCTTACATCTGAGGATGAGTCCGATTCCCAACAGTTTGCACTGGGGACATCTCTTGTCAGGATAACCTGCAATGCGATAGCTCAGGGCAACAGTACCTCTGAAGCTTCCGAAGACTTGTACTCCCCAACCGGTAGCAAATCTTCCGGAGCTACATCTTCTCAGGTGACTTCCACTGAGATATCATCCTCTCAGCCCTCATCTCCTGAAGCTATGACATCGGAGCTCAAGCCTCTTCCGGTTGATCATCTTGAAGAAACTTCTGCCAATGAAATCTTCTTCAATGAAAACCCAGTTTATTGGTCCCAGATACCTGATGGAACGCGCTCCGAGGCGCCGCGGGGCGGCTACCGGGGTCGGCGGAACGTGGGAGTCCGTCGGGTCCGGCCCTTTCGCGCCCTGGCGGGCCTGAAGCGTGCATCAACATTTTTTTTGTGTGGGTGTGCCAGATTTTCTATTTTACTTGGAATTGCAAGTGGTAATCCGGAGATCAACCTTCGCAAGTAAAAAGGAAATCAACTTCTTTCAAGTTTTCCATTGCACAAATATTTAAGAAAAGAGACATTTTCTTAGTTTGCCGTGAAAGGCGATTTTGTTTGGCATTTATAGCCGATTTTGGCGTTTATAGCCGATTTACAATTCTGATCAATAATGAAAGACAAGAGTTGTGATTTTTGTCTCTTTTAGAAAAATACAAACTACAATGAAAAGCAAGAAAAGGAAGATCTAACTTTTCAGGAGATCGTGGGGGACTCGTTCAGATTGACGGTCGCAAGCCATGTATGGGCTCCGCCATCATCCATGCAGATGAGAACAGAAGATGCTCTTGATTCGCTTGGCTTGGCTATAACCTCAGGTTTTTAGAGGACAAAGACCAAGAGAAGGTCCTATGTCCAATAAAAAGCTAAGTAGACGGGCTGAAAAGCCACGTCTAAGGCATTGGAGGTAGCAGGAGAAGGCAAGGACCTTGGGGGGGGGGGTGCCCCCCAAGGGACTTTTGTCACCTTGTAGTGGTGGCCGGTGTAGAACTTCAGCAGAGTTTTTCTCTCTTTTTCTTTCTCTCAGATCTCTTTCTGATCTTTTTTTTCTGATCCTCTCTGATCTCGATTTTCTCCTTTTTTTCCGATTTCAATTTCAATGGAATGCTCTCCTATTTATAGGCTTTTGGTAGCCATTTAGGAGGGTTTATGAGCCTTAATGGCTTTAATGGGAGGAGTTACAAGATTTATTTCTTGATTTTGTAACTCCTTTTTCCTTGAATCTGATTGGCCGATGGAGATTAAGGGCTTTTAATCACCTTAATTACCATAATGGGAGGAGTTTCATGGTTTAAATGCCATGAATCAATTGACTTGTAACTCCCAAATGCTTGCTTCTGATTGGGCCGTCCAAAGAAATGAATTAATGACTGCAATAAAGCTAGTCAATTAACCACATTAATTGGTCGCCGAGCAGTCGAAGAGTCGCGGGCCATGCCGTGTCTTCTGGAATTCTTCTGGCGATGATCATCGATGGATCTACATGCTGATCGACATCGGATGAACATGTAACTTCAGACATTGATAGCTAAGAGTGGGCCGGTGACATCTGTCTTGTCGATTTCACGATCGGTCGGACAGAAAGTGCACTTTCTTGGTCGACCGGTTGGCGATCTTGGAGCGATCAATGATGATTTTATGCTTTTGGAGGTTGACCCGTGATTTTGATGGATGTCGGAGGATATGAGTCAATTTCAAGCACTAAAAATCACATTTTCAGGAAACCACAGGGGCCACAGGGGCCAAAAAGACGGAAAAACGGGTCACCGGCGGAAAATCTGGTGACCCGGACCTCCATGGTCGCCGGCGACCATGGGCCATGGTCGCCGGCGACCATGGACCGGCGACCATGGGCCATGGTCGCAGGGGCCTGCGACCATGGGCCATGGTCGCAGGGGTCTGCGACCCTGGGGGATTTTTCCCCTTCGGAGCCCGTTTTGCGGTCGTTTTGAGGTCTTTTTCGTCGCCGTTTTGACATTTCTTCTCATTTATTGGCTTGATTTCCCTGTAGAAAACTTGATGAGAATCCTTGCATTTTTAGAGTGCAAAGTTTCCAATTTTCCGGGAAAGCCGAAGACTTTGTCGCGTAGAGCTGCTGATTTTCCGCCAGAAGCTGAAACTTGGTCAAACGATGTCGGAATGACCTGAAATTTGAGGTGAAGCCTCCTGAGCAATAAATAAGACCAACCATAGGCTTTTGTTTGAGTTTTGAAGCCGTTTGGGGTCCCGTCGATGCTTCACTTGATTTTGCTGCGGGGAAAATGCCGAGCGTTGATATGTGGCCAAACGATGTCCGATTGACCTGAAATTTGACGGGGAGCCTATTGGAGTCATTTTGAGACGTTCCATGGGCTCCATTTTGGATGTCATGGTCCCGGGTTGCTCCGCCGCCGGTAGGCTTGATTTTCTCTCGGAGCATCGAAACCTGGTCAAACGTTGTCCGAATGACCTGGAATTTGACGTGCAGCCTTTTGGAAGCATGTTGAAGCCACTCATGCACTTGGTTTGATGAGCGAAGGCTTCGGTGGTTCCCACCGCCGGGAGGCTTGATTTTGCTGCTCGAGCATTGATGGAGGGTCAAACGTTGTCGGTTTGACTTGAAATTTGACATGGAGCCCTTTTGAGACATGCTGGAGTCATCCGTAGGCTCTGATCGAAGTTTTGACGTCTTCGATGATGTCGCCGCCGGGAGCGCCAATTTAGCTGTCGGAGAAGCGAAGTTAGGCCAAATGATTCTGAAATGGCCCGAAACTTCATGTGTACTCTTCTCTTGGCTATCTTGAAGGATCTTGCAGTTTTTGTTTGATTCTGACAAGATTTGAATTTTTGGAGAAATTGCATTGCCTATTTATGGCAGGTTGCGACTTCATGCAGCTTTCTTGATGTTGAAGAGGCAAAGTGACATTTTTGGTGTCAACAAATGCCCCCTCGAGGTACAGCGACGAGTTGCTTGACTTTTGTAGTCGATGTGCCTCGAAGAGAGTTTTGAAGGAGAGCTTGAGTCTTGACCAAGAGTCTTTGAGCAATCTTTCCTTTGGTAGAGTAGCCTTTGAGCTTCCAGGGGAATTTTATGGCAGTGAAAGGAATCACACACCATCTCGAGGCAAAGTTTTGAAGATGACATCAGGGATGTGGATTTGGGTTTCTGTTTTTGATCTTGTGACCTAACCAGCTATATATGGTAGGTTAGGGGATCGGGTTTTGGTTTTGACCTTGTGACCCAACAAGCTGTATGTGGCAAGTTGGGGGATCATGATTTGGTTTTTGGTTTTGGTCTTGTGACCTAACAAGCTGTATGTGGCAAGTTAGAGGACCAGGATTTGGTTTTTGGTCACTCTTTGGGACTGTGTGGGTCCATTGGAGTGGTTTGGATTTTTGTGGAATGTCAATTTCAAGATTTTGGCTCAATTTGGTATATGAGGCTGGATGGTTTGATTTTTGGAAGCTCATGGGGCTTGGGATTTTTTGTATGGTTCAATCAACTCAAAAGAGGCATGGAACCATTTTTGTATGCTCTTGGTAAGAGGGATTTTTTTTCTGACTAAAAGCCCGTTTTTTTTTTTTTTTTTTTCAGTGCCTAGGTGGTCAAACCTGGCTCATATGGGCTAGCCCATGGGACCTTAAGCTTTTTAGGATGGCTTAGATCTCATGTGGGGTCATTTTTGTAAAGAATATCTAAAGATATCTCATTTGGATAGAGAATATCTAAAAATATCTTTATGGGAGAGAATCTCTCATATTCCCTTAATTTGGGAGAGAATATCTCAAGGTATCTTTCTTTTTGGGAAGAAATCTCCAATATCCTTTTTTGTTGGAGAGAATCTTTCATTGATTGATTTTGGGAGGAAATCTCTCAAAGACATCTTTCTTTTTGGGAAAGAATCTTTCTAATTCCTTCTCTTTTGGTAAGGTTACTAATTAGTAACACTTACCTTTCTTCTTTGTTTCCTTCTTTGATTTGCTCTCTCCTATAAAAGCAAAGGAAGGTAGGATCTCTTGCTCTTATTGCTTTCTTTTGCAACAATCTCAAGAGAGCTCCAAGACCAAGAGTTTTTCTTCTTCAAGGATCTTCAAGCTTTTTCCTTCTTCTTCTCCATCAATGGCTTCAAGTAAGTTTTCTCTCTTTTTCTTTCAAGAAAACTTTATGTAGAGAATAGGATGGTAAAAAAAAAGTTTCTCTTCTTTTTTTTTTTTCTTTCTTCTTTTTTTTTTTTTTCTTTTTCTTTTCTTTCTATTCTTCTTCTCTTTTTTTTTTCTTTTCTTTTCCACGTGATTTCTTTTTTTTCACGTTTTTTTTTTCTTTTTTTTTTTTTTTTTTGGGCCGTACGGACAGATCCGTACGGATCTGGTCCGTACGGCCATGTGGCCTTTTTTTTTTTTTTTTTTTTTTTTTTTTTGCTGTTTTCTTTCTTCTCTTTTTTTTTCTTTGAGAAAGTTTCTTTTTTTTTTTTTTTGCTCATCATGATAATGCGTTTTTATGCAAATCTAGATGTTCATGCATGTACTTTTTGTAAATTGAATTGAGTAGCATGATGTGATAGCATACCTGAAAATCTTTGCAAATTTGGGAATTTGGAGCTCGCAGTGATGTTGAGCCCTTCCTGATTTTGCGGAGATTTTGAGGTTTCGAAAGTTTGGAGTTTCGGAGCCCGCAGCAATGTTGAGCCCATCTTCAAACTTTCTATTTCCGTCGGGGTATTTCCTTTTTCTTTGGAATTGCCCCGGAGTCATGCCAAAATTTCGCCAGATTTTTGGTGGGACAAAGTGACCCCCTTTTTTTTTTTTTAGCGAAATCCTGTCATTTTGATGACGATCTTTTTCTTTTCCAACCTTTGCAGGTGGTTCCTCCAGAGCGAACAAGGGTAAAGAGCCTGCTACAAGCGTACCTCGTCGATCTGCTAGATCTTCCAATGTGGCCGTTCAGCAGGCCTGGGAGAAGGTCCAGTTGGTTGAGAAGAACTTGGAAGAGTGCGATTCCCTCAATCGCGATGAGATGAGACAGCGATTGATCGCTCTCAAAAATGAGGAATTCTATAAGATCATGGTAAGCAACCGTCCTTGGGTTATGGACGATCTGAGGGTTTTACCCAAGCCTACCTTCTTCTTTGGAGATGCAGTCCCTGACGACTTGACATACCAAAGGAGATGTTTTCAGTTCTCTTACACAGCAGATGGTGAAGAGAAGACTGTTTCTACCCGGTCGTCTTTTGATCGTACCATCTCGATCATGAGCCTTGCTCCCACGTGCTCTAAGAGGGAAGATCCTCCGAGCTGGGTGAAGAGGACCAGTGTGATCAAGACCGGGGTTTTTGTTGGTGGACCCTCCGGATATGCGGAGAAGCCACCTGTCTGTATGGACATGTTGATGCCAGCCAGCGGCTACCAGGGGTCTGATTATCCGTCGGTCGATTTGAGACCGGTGGGCCTTGGCGTTTTCAGCGGTGACGGCAGTACTTGGGTGAAGCCTTTTCGACTTCGTGGCCGTTTCAATGTTGACTCCGATTGGAAGTCATGGACTGACCACACCTTGCTGATTGGGGGCGCCGTTTTGAAGGAAGCCGGGATTTTTGACGCGGTCCGCGCTTTTAGGGAGACCGTGACTTTTTCCGATGATGCCTTCATGGCTATGTTGGAGTCTTTCCTCCCTCAGACCAATACCTTCGTTGTCACGAATGGTGAGGTTGGTTTTTCTCTGAAGGAGTTGAGTGCTATTACTGGATTGCCCATCCTTGGCAAACTCTACGAGGAGTTCATGCCGATTGACAGCGTCCTTGAGGAGCAGTCAGAGGAGTTCAGGCTCCTATACTTTCAGCTCGTCGCCTTCTATGATTTTTTGAAGGAGGGCTCGAAAGTGAGATCCAGCAGTTGGAAGAGTTATGGCTCTTCATTCTTCAACTTCTTTGACAGCAAAGAGTCTTCTGATAGCATGACCCGGGAAGACAGGAAGAAGACTTCGGTCATGCAGGAAGAGTTGAAGGGTTTCTTCGCGAGCACAGATGCCATTTGTTCTGACATTGCATTGCGGAGAGATCTTGCTTTTTACCTCACTTTTTGGCTAGGTGAGGCTATTTTTGCTGGTGGAGATGGGACGCACATCAGGCCGCATTGTATTTTTCCGGCTTGTCAGATGGCGTTTGGAGAGCGGCTTGCTTTGGTGCCCGCTCTTTACTCCTACCTGTGTACCGAACTGCAGGCTGCTGCTTTCTTGGTTCGGCTTGGGCTCCCTATGAATAGGGTATTTTCAGCCCATATCTTTTATTCGTGGTTTGTATACCACTGTCCTGGCTTCCACCAGCTAGGTGCTGCACAGGATGATGATCCTCTGATGATTCGATTGGCTAAGGGAAAAGCCGTATCTGAATCACTTTTGTTTGCCCGCATGAGGATCCGACGGTTCAGGGACGTCGAGATGGGGCAGTCTTCAGTTAAGCTTTCTCCGGAGTTGCGGAAGAAGGCTTTTGATTTTGGTGCCTCCCGAGACTCTACCAGAGCAGGGTCGGGAAGGCATTACTCTTTGACCAATGCAGAGAAGGAGTGGCTTTTCAGCATACGAGTCGGCACGATGGTGTACCGTAGACATCTTTTCGTCGACATCCAGCCGTATGTACCTTCTCGCTTTGCACTTCAGTTGGGCTTCTCTCAAGGCGTTGTTGGAGCGCCTTCGAGTATGGTGAAGCGTTTTGGGGGTTTGCAAGATGGCAGAAATGCATGGGCTTTTTATAGTGCTGAAGACACTACTGCCACGATCTCTTATCCTGAGCTGTCGACTTTCCGAACTGCCGGCTTCACGAAGTGGTTTGCGGAGAGCTTTTTGGCATATCGGGGGTTTTCCAAGAAGGAGCTTGATGTAAAGCTGTCTTCTGGAAAAGGCATTGGGAAGTCAGATGGCGTCCGGCTAGAGGACGTTTGGGCCTTCCTTTCTGGAGAGAAGCACAAGATAGGCTTTCTCGGTGACCAGGGCGTCATTGGTTCTGAAGCTGTTCGGGAAGTACCTGATGAGGCTTTAGAGCAGCTAGAACAGGAAGAAGCTGAGCTCGACGCTTGGATGCAAGCGGCACAGAGACGAGCTTCCGTGGAGTCTACTGGCGAAAGCAGACCATCCAGTGAGGAGTCAAGTGAGAAACCTGACTCTGATAGTGGGGCGGGTTCTTCTAGGAAGCGAACCCGTAGAGGTAAGAAGAGGAGGAGTCATCATCGCAGCGAGGGGCCACATGAGGACTCTCCTGACATGGAAATCCCTCTTACCATCAACGAGGAGGTGCCAGAGGCTGTCGACGAGCCTCCAGAGAAGAGGAGTCGTGGGGAAGAGACCATCGGTGAAGGTATGATTCTTCCTTTTTCTTTTTCTACTTCTTTCATGGGGCTTTCTATGTTCTGATTTGTTTTCTCACCCTGCTGCTGCTTTTTTCTTAGCAGAGGATGAAGACTTGCCGATGCCTGAGGTTCCAACCGATGAGGCGGTGATGGAGCCGGTTATGGCATCTGAAGAAGAACTGAGGGACTCTGGAATGACTCCGGAATCTCCAATTGGTATAACTTCTTTCGCTTTCTCTTTTCTTTTTTTTTTTTTTGCCTGCGACTTGATTTGCTAACATTTTTTTGTCAGCTGACTCGCCACAAGATTCCGATGACTTTGAACCATCAATGGACGCAAATGTCGATGATGCTTCTGATGAGTTCATGGAGGAAGAGAGTGTTCCGCCAGTCGTCGAAGATGGTACTTTGTAGTGATGACCCTGATGATTTTTTTTTGAACAGGATCATATTCATACCTTTTTGTGTTTCATTTGCAGGTTTTGAAGTGACAGAAGAGAGTCCATCGCTTTCTTCAGAACCAGAGCAAGGGATGCCAGAGGTCGATCCGGAGGTAGAGACCAGTTCAGACATGATTGAGGAGATGCCTCGTGTTGAGATTCCCTCTCCAGTGGCTCCAAGTGAAAAGAGTTCTTTTGTTACTCTTCCAATGGGACATGACATGAGCAGCCGATCAGCGGAGAAGGTTGAATCTTCATCCAGTTCGTCTCTTCAATTTGCGAAGAAGGTGCTGGCTCGGGTTTTGAGTTCTTGGGTCAAGACTCTCCTTTCTGGACACTTGGAGGCAGGATTTGGCATGATCCCACATGTACAGGAGATTCTGACCGATACCGAAGAGGTTGGTCTGGATGTCACAGGTGCCAGGGCGATCGTTGATAGGATCATTGCACTGGGTGACAAGTGGTTTGAGACCATGGGTTTCCCTGACGACCAATTCTTCAAGGAGATGTTCTTGGACCCTGCTGATAAGGCTAAGTCTGACCTGAATGAGGCTACACAAAGCAAGAAGCAGCTAGTTCGGGAGAAGAACAAGGAAGAGCTATTCATCATCGGATTGAGGCATGACCTTAACGTCCTTGATAGGGAAGTTGAGGAGGCCAGGAAACGTCTTGAGCATTTGAAGGCACAAGTCAATGCGAAGTGGGCTGCTATAACAGAGGCTCGTGACAGGGAGAGTACTCTGATCCGCAGGGTTGCAGATGCCGGTCAAGTTCTCGAGAGGAGGACTCTAGAAAACGAACGATGGCAAACTGCTGGGGAAGAGCTTCCCGGTGTAAAAGAAGGGTTACGGCATTCGCCAGCATCTCATGGCAAGTTCCTGAAGAAGCGTGCCTTGGAAACTCTGACGGCTGAGGCCAAAAGTTTGCTTGAGGAGCTGAAGCTTTGGCTGGAGACCATTTTTGGCTAAGCTCCTGATTTTTTATAGCAGAAACCATTCTTCTTTTTTTGGTACCACATGTATTTTTTGGTACTCTTTTTTTTGTAGTGCTTGTGAACACTTTCTTTTTTTTGGTACCACATGTATTTTTTGGTACTTTTCTTTTCTTTTTTTTTGTAGTGCTTGTGAACACTTTCTTTTTTTTCTTTTCGGTACCACATGTATTTTTGGTACTTCTTTTTTTTTGTTTTCCCTACGCTCACTCAAATCTTTTTGTGATGAAAGCAATTGCTAAATGGGATTTGATCAAAAGCTTTGTCATTTTGTGAAAATCTTTTGTCAAATGGTTGTTTTGGTAGGGGAAACGAATTTGGCATGAAAGCCGGATTTTTGTGGCATTTACAGCCAGTTTGGTGGCATTGATAGCCAATTGGTGGCATTTATAGCCGGTTTGGTGGCATTGATAGCCAATTTGTGGCATTTATAGCCGGTTTTGACATGAGAGTCAGGTTTTTTTTGTGTGGCATTTGTAGCCGAGTTTTTTGAAAACCAAGTTTTGTTTTATTGGCATGAAAGCCGATTTTGGCGTTTATAGCCGGAAATTTTTGTTTTGGCATTCATAGCCGGATTTTGGCATTTATAGCCGAGTTTTGGTTTTCAAAATGCAGGTATCGACTAAATGTCGCCTCCCCGCTGAATGGTCTTGCAAGTATCGATGGAATGTCGCTTCCTTGCTCATTCGGTTTTGCGAGTATTGATGGAATGTCACTTCCTCGCGGGTTAGGTTTTGCAAGTATCGATGGAATGTCGCTTCCTCGCGAATTGGGGTGCAAATATCGACTAAGCGTCGCTTCCCTGCTTTTCCCAAGACTTTTGGTTTTGCGGGTACTGACTTGATGTCGTTTCTCCGCGATTTTTGAAATTTGAGGTTTTCTCAAACCATTTGTAATTTTGGTTGTGGATAGCAACTGGTATGTTGCATCTCCACGATTTTTGAAATTGGGTTGTGGATATCAACTGGTTAGTTGCTTCTCCACGATTTTAGGTTTTCTCGAACCTTTGAAATTTGGGTTGTGGATATCAACTGGTTTGTTGTTTCTCCACGATTTTTGAAATTGGGTTGTGGATATCAACTGGTTTGTTGCTTCTCCACGATTTTTGAAATTGGGTTGTGGATATCAACTGGTTTGTTGCTTCTCCACGGTTTTTGGATTTTGCAAGTATCGACGAAATGTCGCTTCCCTGCGATTTTGGGTGCAAGTATCGATGGAATGTCGCATCCTTGCTTTTTTTCAAAATTTTTGTTTTGCGGGTACTGACTTTGATGTCGTTTCCCCACGATTTTTGAAAAACCATTTTTTTTTTTTTTTAAAGACACGAGGGTCGTAAATTTTGACCTAGAACCATTTGGCGGTAAAAGGTAAGGTGGACTAGGGTGGAAATCCCTGAATCCGGATTTTTGTTTCAAACCATGAATTTTGGTTCAAGGATCGAAAGTTTTGGTCAAGTCAGGGAGAGGCTCCTAAACTTGGATTTTTTTTTTTGTTTTTGAACAATGAAACAATGAAAGTAAGCATTGTTTTTGAATCTCTAGAAATTTTGACATTTGATATGAAAATTCTAAAGAGAGTGGGTTTGACGAGCGAGTACCTGAGAACAGGTTTTGGCCATACAGGCATTGCTCTTACCCAGTTGGGTAAGTCTTCAAGGGTAGTACCGCTTCAAGAACTTGCCGTTGATAGGCAGCATACATCTGTCGCCTTCCATGTTTAGGAGGGCATATGTGCCGTTGGAGAAGACCTTGTCGATGATGTAGGGTCCCTCCCATTTTGGTTCAAATTTGCCTTTGGATTTGTGTGCGAAGACCATTGGTCTTTTTACCGCAAGAACCAAGTCACCCTTTTTGTAGGCGCGTTGCCGGACCCTTTTGTCAAAAGATCCTGCCATGCGTGCTTGGTAAAGTTCAATGCTTTGTCGAGCTCCGAGCCGTCTCTCGTCGAGATTGTCCAGCTCATGGAGTCGCAATTTGACATTGCTTTCTTGAGTCATGTCATTTTGTAGAGATACCCTCAGAGAAGGAATTTGTACCTCTAGGGGCACGACAGCTTCGCATCCATAGACCAAGGAGAATGGTGTGCTATGGGTTGGTCCTCGAACGGTGGTTCGATAGGCCCACAAAGCCTCAGACAGTTTGTCGCTCCAGTCTCTTTTGTGACTAGAGACCATTTTCTTGAGGATTTTGCAGAGTGTCTTGTTGAAGGCTTCTGCTAATCCGTTTGCTGCCGGATTGTATGGAGTCGAAGGACAGCTTTGAATTTTGTATTTGTTGCAAAACCTGTAGAATCGATGATCCCGGAATTGTGGTCCGTTATCATGGACGAATCTCTTGGGTATGCCGAAACGACAAATGATGTTGGTGCGCAGGAACTGAAGAACTGATGAGGTCTTCATTTCGTTGAACGCAAATGCTTCTGACCACTTGGAGAAATAATCCGTAGCGGCGAAGATGAAGCGATGACCTTTGCTTGAAGGGGGAGAGATAGGACCTATGATGTCCATGCCCCATGCTTCAAAAGGCCACGAGATTGTTGTAGGATGCAGCCATTCCGGAGGCATGTGAATGTAATCTCCGTGAACTTGGCATAGCTGGCAGCGTTTGGCAAATTGCATTGCATCAGCAACCATGGTAGGCCAATAGTAACCTAACCTTTTTATCTGATCATAGAGCTTAGGACCTGCCTGATGGGCTCCACAAAGACCAGCATGAACTTCTTTAAGTGTTTCTTCGGCCTCTTGTTGTGACAAGCAGCGTAGAAGTACTCCGTTGAAGGATT
Organism: Umbellularia californica; assembly: GCA_028538565.1. Lineage (NCBI taxonomy): Eukaryota > Viridiplantae > Streptophyta > Magnoliopsida > Laurales > Lauraceae > Umbellularia > Umbellularia californica. The sequence continues at coordinate 30,604,944 of JAPQWN010000011.1, forward strand.
TCCTGTAGAGGATTTTTGAAGGAATATCCAAATGAAAGTTTGGGGCTCGCCTTTGTATGCTTACCCGTTCTTTTGGATCTTCAGGTAGGATTCCGAACATAGTGTAATCAATGAACGGATCCCTCCAATCGCCGATTGAAGGTTGAAGGATAGAGATCCGACTTCCAACCACTCGGTGGCATTCAGCAACTGCTTGGTGTGTGTTAAGAGGAGGGAGGATCCTTCTCTCACACACTGTAATTTGCATGTTTTCCCCTTCCTGGGTCGCCATTGATGCGGCAAGTCCGGCCAGGGCATCTGCACGGATATTTTCACCTCTACGAATGTGGGTGATGTGACAGATGTCAAACTTTTGCAGAAGCGATTGTGCCTTGTTGTAATAAGGCAGCAGATCGGGCTTCCTGACTTCATATTTCTGATTCATCTGGTTGACGATCAGTTGAGAGTCTCCAAAGACTTCCAGCATGGTGATACCAGATTCGATGGCGAGTTCCAATCCTAGGATCAGAGCTTGGTATTCAGCTGCATTGTTTGTGCATGGTTCCAGTAGCGAGAAAGCGTGTGGAATCATGCATTTGTCGGGGCTAACAAAGAGGATGCCAGCTCCCGAGATCAGCTTTCTGTTTTCATTTGTCCTGGTTGCACCGTCAAAGTACATGTCCCAGGAGGCATTTGGTGAGGAAGTCTCCACGTTGTAGACAGGTTCGTCTGGGAGATCATCTCTGAGTGGAGAATCTTTAGGCAATGGATGCTCTGCGAGGAAATCTGCTAGAGCTTGGCCTTTGATTGCTTTTTGTGGCACATACCTAATATCAAATTGTGACAAGAGGATGGACCATTTTGCCAGTCGGGCATTGAGAGAACCGGCCTTCGTAACAAGGACCTTCAAGAGATTGATCCTTGAGATCAGGTAGACTGTGTTGGAAAGCAAGTAGTGACGTAGCTTTTGTACGGCGAACATCACTGCAAGGCATTCTTTTTCGACTGGAGAGTAGCGATGCTCTGCACCTACTAGCATGCGGCTGAGGTAGTATAGAGCAGCTTCTTTTCCCTCACCATTCTCTTGTGCAAGCAGAGCGCCTACAGAATGATCAAGAGCTCTTGTGTACAAGATGAATGGTTTTCCAGTGGCAGGAGCAGCTAACACTGGAGGTTTGGTCAGGTATGACTTGATATCTTGAAATGCGGCTTCACAGTCGGCATCCCAGACAAAGTCTACACCCTTTTTCATCAATCGAGAGAATGGACGGCATTTCCCCGAAAGATTGGAGATGAACCGTCTGATGTAGGCCAATCTCCCTTGGAGCCCTTTTAGTTCTCTCAAGGTTCTTGGAGAGGGCATTTCTAGAATAGCCTTGACTTTTATGGGGTCAAGTTCTATTCCAGCTTTCCGAACAAGGAATCCGAGAAACTTACCCGACGAGACGCCGAAGAAGCATTTTAGAGGATTCATCCGCAGTTTGTGTTTGCGGAGTCGGAGGAAGACTTCCCGAAGATCTTTGAGATGGTCTTCTTTTCTTCTGCTTTTGACGGCGAGGTCATCAACGTAACATTCGACCGTCTTGTGCTGCATATCTTGGAATATTTTCATCATAGCCCTCTGATATGTGGCACCAGCATTTTTCAGACCAAATGGCATGACAGTGTAGCAATACACGCCAAATGGAGTCCGAAATGAAGTGTGTTTTTCATCCTCGGGATGCATCTTTATCTGATTGTAACCAGAGAAGCCATCCATGAATGTCATTCGCTCAAATCCGCAGGTATTGTCAATCATCACCTCCGGTATGGGGAGCGGGAATTCATCTTTAGGGCAAGCGCCATTCATGTCTCTATAGTCAATACAGACCCTGATCTGCCCATTTTTCTTTGTCACGGGGACAATATTGGCCAATCACTCTGGATGCTGTTCCTCACGGATGAAGCCAACGCTTTTGAGTTTTTGAACTTCTTGTTCAATTTTATCCATCACATCTGGACGGAATCTTCTTTGGCCTTGTTTGACAGGCTTGATGTCTTCTTGAAGATTGAGTTTGTGGACTGCTACTTTGGGGTCTAAACCAGGCATTTCAGCATAGGACCATGCAAAGCAATCAACGAACTCACGAAGAAAAGCGATATACTCGGGTAACTCATCATCCTTTATATTCTTGCTTATGAATACAGGACGTGGGTTATCTGGTGTTCCCAAGTCTATCTTTTCAACAGGATCTTCTGTCGGAAGGTTCGAAGGTGGTTCCTCCACAATATTTTCGGAGGCTTCCAACTCAACGAAACCTTCTGGAGTTTCAACTGCATTACCAGACCAAGGCTCTGTTCCTTTCCATGGATTTTCTTGATTGGTGATCTCCTCAAGGCTTGCTATGAGATAGTCCCAATCTCCTGTTGAGTCTGGTATTTCTTTTGGAGACGAGGGTTCTTCTGGGTTAGGATGCCACAAGTCTGTATTATCGGACGATTCCTCTTTATCATCAGAGAAATCATACCAATTGGATGAGCTTCCTGGATCTTTGTCAGGTAACTCTTTAAAGAGATTTCCAGGGAGATCGATGTCTTCGTGGACTTTAGATGTTGAGGCTTGGTCGGTAAAACGACTTTTAAGCCTTTGTGTCAACTGTCTCAGAGGAGTGTCGGGATCATACCCTAACCCATATGAAGACTTTTCTACATGACCGTAGAGTCTCCAATCTTCCAGCTGGCTTTTGGTCAAGGCGGGCTCCAATGGCGTGAGAATACCGCGTCTTTCTCCCAAACCGACTGGGTTTTGAGCGTCATAGCCCATTTTCTTCATAATTGCTTGTGCCACAGGACTATATAGAGATAGCTGAGGCATACCTTCATTTTGGAAAGGTTCCAGCATGGAATTTGATGAAGAAGCGTCCGATCTATGGAAGAAGATCGGCCTTTGCTTTGGTGATGTTGCCGGAACAACAAAGGTAGCAGACGTAGGATCTTCTACATCAGCAGGTGTCTCCATCGGAGTGAGAGCAGGCTGAACTTGCTGAGTGTCAGCTTGGCTTGACGATGCATCGTCTTCTGGCTCTGAGTCCGAGTCTGTGTCTTGCATGATAGACACGAGAGAGACAACAAATTTGCCCCCAGGCTTTTGTTTCGCCTTCTTCACTTTAGTCGTGATGACCAAAGGTTTTGAAGATTTGAGGGAGATGACGAAGGGAGATTGACTACTCTCTTCTAATTTGCCGGAGGGGTTGTTTTCTTCCGGTGATTTTTGAGGAGCCTTGCTTTTATCTTTCTGGAGATTTTCAGCAGGGGGTGCTATTTCCTCTTCTTCTTTTTATCCTTCATACATCTGGGAGTCTGCGAAGTGGACTTCTTTACCTTTGAAGGGTTTCCTGTCCGCAAAGACTCGATGTACCATGCCGTCGTCGCCGACAAACTTGATGCATTGATGTAGAGTTGAAGGAACAACACCATTCTCGTGTATCCAAGGACGTCCGAGAAGGATGTTGTAGCATGAGGGGGTTTTTATTGCATACACAGTGACCTCAGAGATAAGATCACCGATTTGCAATTTGAACCTGATTTTGCCGATAGGCCTTTGAGTGCTCCCATCGTATCCAAAGATAGATACAGATGTGTGGCTTAGCTTGCTGGGTGGGATGCCCAAGTCTTCAAGAGCCGAAGTGGAGATAAGGTTGAGTGCAGAACCTGGGTCGAACTGAACTCTATGTATCGGCATTTCTTTGATGTACCCTGTGAAGTACAGGGGTCGGTTGTGCCTTGCTTCACCAAGTAGGAGGTCTTCCTTAGTGAAGGCGATGGCTGCACTGGCTGCCTTTTGAACCGAGAGGCACTGGATGCATGATCCCTCAGTTTTCTTTTCTCTCTTTGAGGAAGTTTCAGAGTTTTTGACCCGGTAGTCCATTTCAATTTGGAGGACTTGCGGGGCATGTTTGTCGACATCCTCATTCAGTTTTTGTAATTCTGAGATGAGATTATCACGAGTGCGTGGAGACATTCGTAATAAATCCAGGATGTGAAGACGTGCAGGTATGTGTTTGAAGTGCTCAACCAAGTCATACTTGAAAGCCTCCTTAGGGCCTGCATGTTCATCATTGTTGCCACTGGGGGCGCTTACAACATCTTTTCCCGAAGGATTTACATAAGTAAAGGAAGATTGGTTGTAATTTTTGTGGTAGTCCCGGCCCGAACGGGTGCCTCTACCAACTTCGAGAGCTTCTTGAGAAGGATCTTCGTTTGGAAGATTGTCTTCAGGATCAAGAGGCTGTCGTTTTTCATCTACTGGGGATGTATCTGTAGCAGAGTTGCCATCCTCAGTGATTATGTTGCACGGAGCATTTTCCGGGAGCAAGTCCTGAACAGCATCCAGCAGCTTTTCTTCTTCGTTGACCCATCCATCACCCCAAGTTGGGTTTTCTTCATGATGATGAGTCAGGAAGAATGTGTATCCTGAAGTCACAGTCTCAGGAGAAGAAACCTGAGAGGGTGTCATCTCTGTGAAAGTCACGTGAGACGAGGTAGCTCCAGAGGATACATTGCTAGGCGTCGTCGGAGTGTAGGTAATCTCATCAGACGACGCTTCAGAAGAGCTATAATCCTGATATATTACATTACAGGAAGCTCTGATAGAAGATGTTGCCTGCTCGGAGTCAGACTCATCCTCGGATGTAAGAGGATCGTCAATCCAGCAATGTTCTCCATTTTCAGGAGTTGAGGGAGGAGGTACCTGATGGGCTTCAGGGACTTCCGGCTCTGGATTGTGAGGAATCTCGTTGACGCGGTCTTGCTCTTGTTCTAGAGCGAGACGCTGCAAGATCCTTGCATATTCTTCAAGATCAGGCATGGGAGCCAGATCCTCTTCTTCGTCTTCTCCGTGTGGCTCAACATAGTTGATTTCCACTGGAGCAATGACAGGTGCTGGGTTAACAGCATCTTCTTGTGCAGCCTCTTGGTCTTCTTCATCATCAGACCAGGATCCTTGTGGTTGCAAGGGGTTATACCAGATTACTGGCATAAGGTGAGTTTCAGGAACCCATTCTTCATCGGAGAGATATTCTCCTATTTCAATAGATTCCTCCCACTCATCGGTGTAGTTGGGCTCGAACCCATCGTCGGTGTCGCTGGACTCGTATCCATCAATGGAGAACCCAACTACCGAGTTGCAAGAGTATGATGCCCCCTGCATGGCTTCTTTTTTGAATTGAGGTGGCATGAAATCACTGAGAGTGAAGTTTCTTACCGCCTTTGAAGTCTCTGGAAGGGACGTTTCTGCTGCCCCGAGTGAAGTGGTAGAGGAGGCCTCTGCCTTTTCATGGACTTTTTGTTTTGGCTGGGTCTTCTCTTGCCGTTTGAGCTTGAGGAGATGTTTCTTGGCTTGCCTTCGCTGCTGAGCGGTCGGCTTTGTTTTGACGATCTCCCAATTTTCATCTTCCAGGAGATCGGGATGTACCCAAATGGGTTGTCCGTCTGGTGTCGGGCAAGGAACCAACACTTCGGACGTTTGAATTCTATTTATCACCTTGAAGGAAGTAGTGATCTTCTTCTTCGGTGATTTTGGTGTTTGTCCACGTGACACCATGTTGACGGAGGCGCGGCCATAATTTTTGTCAAAGGTGATGACTCCGTTTTTCCACATCTCGTTTATCTTCTCTCTCACAACAAAGCATTGATTGAGAGGATGCGAGACCATCTGGTGGTATGGACAGTACCGAGGATCATTGGTTTTGCCAACGTCTCCAGGTCTTTTGGGCTCTGGCAAAATGAGTTTGCCATTTGCTAGGAGAGCCTCAAAGATTTCTTCGACGTCTTCATCGAACGGATATTTCTTTTCTACTCGCTCTTTGAAGGGATCAGAGAGTTCAGGTCTCTTACCTGCAGCTCTATTTTCAGCTTTCTTTGGCTGCTGAGGAGCTGACTTAGTCTGCACATTGAGAACCTCCTTCTTCTTTGGTTTAGAGGTTGCAACAGCAGTCGGCTCTTTCTTTGATGATTTCTGACTGTTGAGGTCTTTGATCACCGTTTCAGCTTCCATGGAAGCTTCCAGGAGTTCCCCCAGGTTCTTTGATTTATTGCCGATGATCATGGAGTGGATTTTAGCTCTCATGTTGTTTCGGCAGATGTCGACTAGCGACGCTTGTGGCAGTACATCTGAGCATTTGTACGCCATTGCTTTCCATTTGTGAATGAAGTCATAAGTTGACTCATTCTCTCCCTGTTTTAGGCTGCAGAGCTGAGCCATAGTAACAGGATGATCCTCACCTTGGAAGTGGGTCAGGAAGCGTGTCTCCAGCATAGCCCAGTTCTGAATGGAGTTCTCCGGCAGAGTGGAGTACCAATCGAAGGCCGTACCTTTTAGGGTACTTGCAAAGAGGCGAATCTTGAGTGCATCTTGATCCGCGATAGCTCCCGTCAAGATCTTGAAGTGGATGACGTGTTGTCTGGCCGATCCTTTCCCCGTATATGTTTGGAGAGTAGGATGTTTGAATTTTGTGGGGAACGGGACCGAGTCCATCCATAAAGGATATGGTGGCTTGATCCCATGCTCTTTGAGTATATCCTCTTCTTTTGCTTTGGCGAGGATACTGTCTACGTCCTTTTTGGTAAGGGCGCGTGACTCATTTTCTTCTCCATTTTCCTCGTTATTGCCATGATTCGGAGGAGGCTCATTGTTCACCTGATTTTGGACGACAAGGAGAAGGTTTTCCATCAGAGTTTCAATCCTCTGCTGGCCTTGTTCCAACTGCTGAATGCGTGTGAGCGCATCATCTCGAGGTGGATTCTGAGGTGGCGGCTCAGAACTTGTAGCCAAGACGTTCATCCCTCGGGATTCGAACGAAGAAATCGTCCTGGTGACCGAACTGGGGCTCATTCTTTTTGATGAAGAGCTTGATGAAGGATTACTCTCCCGTCCTTGGCTGGAAGGGGCAGGAGATTCTTCGGGATGTCTTTGTGTCCTGGTGATGCTACGGGTCACCGGACGTCGGACATGGATTTTTGATGCTGACCTTTGGCGTCTTCTGGTTTTTCCAACCATATGGACGGCAGCAACTTGGTCGGGTCTTTCTTTTTCGACCCATTTGTGGGAGACTTGAAGTGTAGGAGGCTGGGTCCGTTGCTTCTCTAGTCTCTTTTGTCGATATGAAGCACGGCGGCGTGCTCGACGAGCGATTTGAGCTTTGGTCAGCTCTGGCTGGGCTCTGACGATGAAGGATGTGCTCCCTCGGGCGCAGCAGCCGAGCTTGTCTTCTTTGTGGTTGGGCAAGGACAGGATGCGGACCCGGTCCTTTGCCTGTTGCAGCGAAGCTTTAAACCTTTCGAGTTCGGCCCCTGTAGAGATAAAGGGTCGAACTGAAGGGGTGTAGGCCCTGGCAGGTGCTTGGAGAGGCCTGGTGATGCGTGATCTGATTCTGGGCTTATGGGAGCAAGCCGGTTCATGCTGGGTCGACTTGGGAGTCAGGTTGGAGATGGGTCTCTCCTCTTTCATGTAGGCAAGAGGGTAGAACTGGTTCTCCTTGAGTGGAGCCAGGTATGCTGGCTTGGTGGAGGTTTGAGACCTCCTTTGTTTTGGGGAAGGTCTTGGAGACCAAGTCTTGGGATAGACCTGGTTGTTTGTGGGTCGAGGCTTCGCGGGGGTGCCGCGGGCTTCGGGCTTTCGGGCTTTCGCCTTTGGTGTCACGAGAGTGACACGTTGAGAGGCGATCTTCTGCATTTTGGCAGGAGCAGCTTGTTCTTCGGGAAGTGGGAATGGTCCCAGTGTCCCGAAGACGATGGTCCGGGGAGTCGAGGTCGACCCTGAGTTCAGAGAGTTGCCGAGGGAGTTGACGCTTCGGCAGCTGGCGGGGCGCTTGTAAGTGCGCTCGGTTTGCTTCTGTTGAAGCATGAGTTGGTGCTTGTTCTCATCGAAGATAATGGTTAAGGCTGCCATTGTTAGTTTCGAAAAAGTTCTGAAACAAGACCACATCCATTAGTAATCACAAGAATATAATGATCATAAATGGGAATTCCTATGGTTGTCTTTTCAAATCGCTTAAGGGATATGACCCAAGCGACATGAAGAAGGCAAAAAGCCATAGATGGTACAATTGTTCTGACAGCAAGTATGGTGAGCCCAGAATGAGCGTTCCAGTGACTGCTAGAAGCAATTGTAAACATAAATTCGACTTATCGAGAAGCAGGGCTTGCTCGAGATAAGAAGAATATAAGGTAGGAGTTACAAATGTGCCGGTCACAGATACAGTAGACCCTGAAAGGGCGTACCAGTACTGCTATGCACAAATGTTGGAGATCGCATCCATGAGATGGGATTCTTTGTTTTGAAATGTCAGAAATGGATTCGTCAAAGAGAGCAGGTGGCATTCCGATTCAAATACGGGCTCAACGATTTCCGCGAGCGCCAGTACTCAGAAGGGAAGAGACCACAATTTCTCGAATCTGAATCCAAAAGGGACGAGTTTTTGGAGATTTTTTTTTTTGAAATGATTTTTTTTATTTTATTTTTTTTATTTTTTTTATTTTTTTATTTTTTTTAAAATATTTTTTTATTTATATTTTTTTTATTTTTTTTTTTTTGAAAATTTTGTTTTTTTGTTTTTTTTTTTTAAGATTTTTTTTTTTGAAAATTTTTTTTTATTTTTTTTTTTAATTTTTTTAAGATTTAAAGACGAGAGAGTACACATAGGCCTCCTAACCCGATCTTATGAAACCTCAATTGATAGAATTGCCCCCAGGTAAGGGTAGGGTTACTTAATGAACCCGTTTGGAGGACCCTTGCCTAGAACAGTCAAGCTGTCTCCACACTCTGGACAAGGCTTTTCTTGAATCAATCGTGATCAAAGAACGCAATTGGTTTAACCTAGTGGTCTATGTCCTTCTTTATAAAAATCCCAAATAGACTCATCGAAGAGAAACGATGGCCCAAAACCTTAGTCGAACGGGCTCAACATTTCTGCAAGCACCAAAGAACGATAGGATAGGATCAAAGTTTCTCAATTTTGAATCCAAACTAAGAAAACTAATTTTTTTTTTTATTTTTTTTTTAATATTTTTTTTTTTGAAATCTCTAATGAACTCATCGAAGAGAAACGATGGTCCAAAACCTTAGTCGAACGGGCTCAACATTTCTGCAAGCACCAAAGAACGATAGGATAGGATCAAAGTTTCTCAATTTTGAATTCAAACTAAGAAAACTGATTTTTTTTTATTTTATTTTTTTAATATATTTTTTTTTTGAAATCTCTAATGAACTCATCGAAGAGAAACGATGGTCCAAAACCTTAGTCGAACGGGCTCAACATTTCTGCAAGCACCAAAGAACGATAGGATAGGATCAAAGTTTCTCAATTTTGAATTCAAACTAAGAAAACTAATTTTTTTTTATTTTTTTTTTTTGAAATCTCTAATGAACTCATCGAAGAGAAACGATGGCCCAAAACCTTCGTCGAACGGGCTCAACATTTCTGCAAGCACCAAAGAACGATAGGATAGGATCAAAGTTTCTCAATTTTGAATCCAAACTAAGAAAGCTGATTTTTTTATTTTGATTTTTTTTTTTTTGCAAAGAGAAAGAGTGGAAACAAACTTAAACAAGTAGAAATTTCCAAAAAATCCCATCTCATTTTTTTTAGGATACAAAATCCAACATAGGCCACCAGCTAGAAAGTAGCCAAGGAATCTGGAGAAGAAGTATAAGCATAGAGCAAAAATATGGTATGCAAATATTTCATTTCCAAGCACCGTGTTCTCAAATGAACGAGTCCCACCGGGTGTGCCAGCTTGATGGAACGCGCTCAGAGGCGCCGCGGGGCGGCTACCGGGGTCGGCGGAACGTGGGAGTCCGTCGGGTCCGGCCCTTTCGCGCCCTGGCGGGCCTGAAGCGTGCATTAACATTTTTTTTGTGTGGGTGTGCCAGATTTTCTATTTTACTTGGAATTGCAAGTGGTAATCCGGAGATCAACCTTCGCAAGTAAAAAGGAAATCAACTTCTTTCAAGTTTTCCATTGCACAAATATTTAAGAAAAGAGACATTTTCTTAGTTTGCCGTGAAAGGCGATTTTGTTTGGCATTTATAGCCGATTTTGGCGTTTATAGCCGATTTTGGCGTTTATAGCCGATTTACAATTCTTATCAATAATGAAAGACAAGAGTTGTGATTTTTGTCTCTTTTAGAAAAATACAAACTACAATGAAAAGCAAGAAAAGGAAGATCTAACTTTTCAGGAGATCGTGGGGGACTCGTTCAGATTGACGGTCGCAAGCCATGTATGGGCTCCGCCATCATCCATGCAGATGAGAACAGAAGATGCTCTTGATTCGCTTGGCTTGGCTATAACCTCAGGTTTTTAGAGGACAAAGACCAAGAGAAGGTCCTATGTCCAATAAAAAGCTAAGTAGACGGGCTGAAAAGCCACGTCTAAGCCATTGGAGGCAGCAGGAGAAGGCAAGGACCTTGGGGGGGGGGTGCCCCCCAAGGGACTTTTGTCACCTTGTAGTGGTGGCCGGTGCAGAACTTCAGCAGAGTTTTTCTCTCTTTTTCTTTCTCTCAGATCTCTTTCTGATCTTTTTTTTTCTGATCCTCTCTGATCTCGATTTTCTCCTTTTTTCCGATTTCAATTTCAATGGAATGCTCTCCTATTTATAGGCTTTTGGTAGCCATTTAGGAGGGTTTATGAGCCTTAATGGCTTTAATGGGAGGAGTTACAAGATTTATTTCTTGATTTTGTAACTCCTTTTTCCTTGAATCTGATTGGCCGATGGAGATTAAGGGCTTTTAATCACCTTAATTACCATAATGGGAGGAGTTTCATGGTTTAAATGCCACGAATCAATTGACTTGTAACTCCCAAATGCTTGCTTCTGATTGGGCCGTCCAAAGAAATGAATTAATGACTGCAATAAAGCTAGTCAATTAACCACATTAATTGGTCGCCGAGCAGTCGAAGAGTCGCGGGCCATGCCGTGTCTTCTGGAATTCTTCTGGCGATGATCATCGATGGATCTACATGCTGATCGACATCGGATGAACATGTAACTTCAGACATTGATAGCTAAGAGTGGGCCGGTGACATCTGTCTTGTCGATTTCACGATCGGTCGGACAGAAAGTGCACTTTCTTGGTCGACCGGTTGGCGATCTTGGAGCGATCAATGATGATTTTATGCTTTTGGAGGTTGACCCGTGATTTTGACGGATGTCGGAGGATATGAGTCAATTTCAAGCACTAAAAATCACATTTTCAGGAAACCACAGGGGCCAAAGTGCGCGAAACGCGAAAAAAGACGGAAAAATGGGTCACCGGCGGAAAATCCGGTGACCCGGACCTCCATGGTCGCCGGCGACCATGGACCGGCGACCATGGGCCATGGTCGCAGGGGCCTGCGACCATGGGCCATGGTCGCAGGGGTCTGCGACCCTGGGGGATTTTTCCCCTTCGGAGCCCGTTTTGCGGTCGTTTTGAGGTCTTTTTCGTCGCCGTTTTCTTCTGTATTTTTCTTGACATTTCTTCTCATTTATTGGATTGATTTCCCTGTAGAAAACTTGATGAGAATCCTTGCATTTTTAGAGTGCAAAGTTTCCAATTTTCCGGGAAAGCCGAAGACTTTGTCGCGTAGAGCTGCTGATTTTCCGCCAGAAGCTGAAACTTGGTCAAACGATGTCGGAATGACCTGAAATTTGAGGTGAAGCCTCCTGAGCAATAAATAAGACCAACCATAGGCTTTTGTTTGAGTTTTGAAGCCGTTTGGGGTCCCGTCGATGCTTCACTTGATTTTGCTGCGGGGAAAATGCCGAGCGTTGATATGTGGCCAAACGATGTCCGATTGACCTGAAATTTGACGGGGAGCCTATTGGAGTCATTTTGAGACGTTCCATGGGCTCCGTTTTGGATGTCATGGTCCCGGGTTGCTCCGCCGCCGGTAGGCTTGATTTTCTCTCGGAGCATCGAAACCTGGTCAAACGTTGTCCGAATGACCTGAAATTTGACGTGCAGCCTTTTGGAAGCATGTTGAAGCCACTCATGCACTTGGTTTGATGAGCGAAGGCTTCGGTGGTTCCCGCCGCCGGGAGGCTTGATTTTGCTGCTCGAGCATTGATGGAGGGTCAAACGTTGTCGGTTTGACTTGAAATTTGACATGGAGCCCTTTTGAGACATGCTGGAGTCATCCGTAGGCTCTGATCGAAGTTTTGACGTCTTCGATGATGTCGCCGCCGGGAGCGCCAATTTAGCTGTCGGAGAAGCGAAGTTAGGCCAAATGATTCTGAAATGGCCCGAAACTTCATGTGTACTCTTCTCTTGGCTATCTTGAAGGATCTTGCAGTTTTTGTTTGATTCTGACAAGATTTGAATTTTTGGAGAAATTGCATTGCCTATTTATGGCAGGTTGCGACTTCATGCAGCTTTCTTGATGTTGAAGAGGCAAAGTGACATTTTTGGTGTCAACAATACCCGATCTCACAGACAATGTCTGGACTAATCAAGAAAGGTTGTTGGATGCTATTCAGGATTTGTTCCCGGAAATTACTCCGTGCAACACAATCACTGAAGATGCCAATGTTGTTACAAAGACGTCTTCAGCAAAGGATCATCCCCTTGATCCTAAGAGTGATCTTCCAAAAGAAGACCCTTCTCTAGAAGCTCTTGAAGTTGGTAGAGAATTACAAAGGCTGAATGCGGATGTCGACAAACACGCTCCACAAGTCCTATAAATTGAAATGGACTACAGGGTCAAAAAATCAAATACTCCCCCATAGGGAGAAAAGAAGAACACTGAGAGATCAAGCAATGACCTCTCGGTAAAAAAAGTAGCCAGTGCAACAATTGCCTTCGACAAGGATGACCTCCTGCTAGGCGAGACAGAGTACAACCGAACCTTGTACTTTATGGGGTACGTGAAAGAAATGCCAGTACACAGAGTTCAGATCGATCCAGGTTCTGCACTCAACCTTATTTCTACTTCGGCACTCGAAGAGCTGGGCATCCCACCTAGCAAGCTGAGTCACACATCTGTATCCATCTTCGGATATGGCAACAGCGCTCAAAGGCTTATCGGCAAAATCAGGTTCAAATTGCAAATCGGTGATCTTATTTCTGAAGTCACTGTGTATGCAATAAGGACCCCTTCATGCTACAATATACTCCTTGGACGCCCCTGGATACATGACAATGGTGTCATCCCTTCAACTCTACATCAGTGCATCAAGTTCGTTGGCAACGAAGGCTTGATACATCGAGTGTTTGCAGACAAAAAGCCCTTCAAAGGCAGAGATGTCCATTTTGCAGATGCTCAAATGTTTAAAGATAGAAAAGAAGAACAAGAGGAAAAAACAATTCACTTTGTCGACAGTCTCCAGAAAGATAAAGGCAAGGCTCCTCAGCAATCACCGGAGGTAAACAAACCCTCCACCAAACTCGAAGTAAGCGGTCAAGCTCCCTTCGTTGTCTCCTTCAAATATTCAAAACCTTTGGTAATCACTACCAAAGTAAAGAAGACAAAACAAAAGGCTGGGGGCAAGTTCACTGTCTCCTTTATATCTATTATGCATGACTCAGACTCGGAGTCAGAGTCAGAAGATGACACAGCATCAAGCCAAGCCGATACTCAGCGAGATCGGCCCTCTCTCAATCCATTGGAAACACCTGCAGACATAGAAGACCCTACGTCTGCTTCCTTTGTTATTCCGGCAACTTCGCCAGAAGAAAAAGCCATCTTCTTCCATAGATCGGGAGCATCTCCACTGAACTCTCTTCTTGAACATTTCCAAAATGAAGGTATGCCTCAGCTATCCTTGTATAGTCCAATGGCACAAGCTATCATGAAGAAAATGGGCTACGACGCTCAAAATCCGACTGGTTTGGGAGGTGGCCGTGATATTCTTACACCATTGGAACCCACCCTGACCAAAAGTCAACCAGAAGATTGGAAAATCCACCTTCAATAAGGCAAGTCTTCATATGGGTTGGGGTATGATCCTACTGCTCCTATGAGACAGTTGACACCATGGCTACAAAGTCGCTTTACCGACCAAGCCTCAACATCTCATGAAGACATCTAAATCCCTGGATATCTCTTTGAGGAGTTATTCGTAAAAAATCCAGAAAGCTCCTCCAATTGGTATAATTTCTCTGAAGATAAAGAGGAATTGCCCAATGACACAGACGAGCGGTTCTCTGTCCCAGAAGAATCATTGTCTCCAAAAGAAGTACCCTACTTCAACCCAATTCCAGCAAATGATTGGGACCATCTCATTGCAAGCCTTGAAAAGGATACTGATCAAGAAGATCCATGGACAGAAACAGAGCCTCAGTCTGAAAATACCTCTGACACTTTATAAGGTCTTGTTGAGTTGGAAGCCTCCGAAAATATTGTGGAGGAACCACCTTCAAACCTTCCGACAGAAGATCTTGTCCAAAAGATAGACTTGGGAACATCTGATAACCCACGTCCTGTATTCATAAGCAAGAATATAAAGGATGATGACTTACCCGAGTATATCTCTTTTCTTCGTGAGTTCGTTGATTGCTTTGCGTGGTCTTATGCTGAAATGCCTGGCTTGGATCCCAAAGTAGCAGTCCACAAGCTCAACTTACAAAAAGAAATCAAGCCTATCAAACAAGGCCAAAGAAGATTCCGTCCCGACGTGATGGACAAAATTGAACAAGAAGATCAGAAACTCAAAAACGTTGGCTTCATCCGCGAGGAACAGCATCTTGAATGGTTGGCCAACATCGTCCCTATGACAAAGAAAAATGGGCAGATAAGGGTCTGTATCGACTACAGAGACCTGAATAATGCATGTCCTAAAGATGAATTCCCGCTCCCCATACCAGAGGTGATGATTGACAACACCTATGGGTTAGAGCGAATGACATTCATGGATGGATTCTCTGGCTACAATAAGATAAAAATGCATCCTGAAGACGAAAGGTATACATCATTTCACACACCATTTGGCGTGTATTGCTACACTGTCATGCCATTTGGTCTGAAAAATGCAGGTGCAACAAAGCAGAGGGCTATGATGAAAATATTCCAAGATATGCAGCACAAAATGGTCAAATGCTATGTTGACGACCTCGCCATCAAAAGCAGAAGAAAAGAAGACCATCTCGATGATCTTCGAGAAGTCTTCCTCCGACTTCGCAAACACAAATTGCGGATGAATCCACTAAAGTGCTTCTTCGGTGTCTCATCGGGTAAGTTTCTCGGATTCATAGTACGGAAAGCTGGAATAGAACTTGACCCTACCGAAGTCAAGGCTATCCTGGAAATGCCATCTCCCAGAACCCTAAGAGAATTAAAAGGGTTTCAAGGAAGGTTGGCCTACATTCGACGGTGCATCTCCAATCTATCAGGGAAGTGCCGTCCATTCTCTCGCCTGATGAAGAAAGGCGTAGACTTTTGTCTGGGATGCTGAATGTGAAAATGCATTTCAAGACATCAAAGCATACCTCACCAAACCTCCAGTACTGGCTGCTCCCACAACTGGAAAACCATTTATCTTGTATACAAGAGCTCTCGACCACTCTTTGGGTGCTCTGCTCGCACAAGAAAACGACGACGGAAAAGAAGTTGCTCTATATTACCTTAGCCGCATGATGGTAGGTGCAGAGTATCACTACTCTCCAGTCGAAAAAGAATGCCTTGCAGTAATGTTCGCTGTACAAAAGCTGCGTCACTATCTGCTGTCCAACACAGTCTACCTGATTTCGAGGATTAACCTCCTAAAGGTCCTTGTCAACATCTGTCACATCACCCACATCCTCAGAGGTGAAAACGTCCGTGCAGATGCCCTGGCTGGACTCGCTGCATCCATGGCAATCCAAGAAGGGGAAAACATGCAAGTCACAGTGTGTCAAAGAAGGATTCTCCCTCCTCTCAACACACACCGTGCAGTTGCTGAATGCCACCAAGTGGTTGGAAGTCGGATGTCCATCCTCAAACCTCCGATTGGTGACTGGAGAGATCCGTTCATTGATTACATCATGTTCAGAATCCTACCTGAAGATCCAAAAGAGCGGGTAAGGATCCAAAGATGAGCCCCGAACTTTCATTTGGATATACCTTCAAAAGCACTTTACAAAAAATCCTTCAACGGAGTACTCCTACGCTGCTTGTCACAACAAGAGGCTGAGGAAACTCTCAAAGAAGTGTATGCTGGTCTTTGTGGAGCTCATCAGGCTGGCCCTAAACTCTACAACCAGATAAAAAGGCTATGTTATTATTGGCCTACCATGGTAGCTGATGCAATGCAATTTGCCAAGCGCTTCCAAAAATGCCAGATTCATGGAGATTATGTCCACATGCCTCCAGAATGGCTGCATCCAACAGCAATCTCATGGCCTTTCGAAGCCTGGGGTATGGACATCATAGGTCCTATTTCTCCCCCATCAAGCAAAGGTCATCGCTTCATCTTCGCCGCTATGGATTTTTTCTCCAAGTGGTCAGAGGCATTTGTGCTCAGCGAAATGAAGACTTCATCAATCCTTCAGTTCTTGCGCACCAACATTATTTGTCGCTTCGGCATACCTAAAAAATTCGTCCATGATAACGGACCACAATTCCGGGATCACAGATTCTACCGGTTCTGCGACAAGTACAAAATCCAAAGTTGTCCTTCGACTCCATATAATCCAGCAGCGAACGGACTAGCAGAAGCCTTCAACAAGACACTCTGCAAAATTCTCAAGAAAATGGTCTCTAGTCACAAAAGAGACTGGGGCGACAAACTACCAGAAGCTTTGTGGGCCTATCGAACCACCATTCGAGGACCAACCCATAGTACACCATTCTCCTTGGTCTATGGATGCGAAGTTGTTGTCCCTTTGAAAGTACAAATTCCTTCCTTAAGGGTATCTTTGCAAAATGACATGACGCAAGAAAGCAATGTCAAATTGAGACTCCAAGAGCTGGATAATCTCGATGAAAGACGACTCGAAGCTCTACAAAGCATTGAGTTGTACCAATCACGCATGACAGGATCTTTAGACAAGAAGGTCGGCAACGCGTCTACAAAAAGGGTGACTTGGTTCTTACAGTAAAAAGACCCATAGTCTTTACCAACAAATCCAAAGGCAAATTTGAACCAAAATGGGAGGGACCCTTCGTGATCAACAAATTCTTCTCCAACGGTGCATACGCTCTTCTAAACAAGGAAGCAGACAGATGTATGTTACCCATCAACGACAAGTTCTTGATGTGGTACTACTCTTGAAGACTTCCTCAAACGGGTCTGAGCGATATCTACATTGCCAAAGCCTATTTCCAGGTACGTGCTCGTCAAACCCATCCCCTTCTGAAATTTTCATCCTAATGTTTAAATTTCCAAAAAGAAAAAGTCTTTCAAAACAATGCTTACTTTCATCGTTTCATTGTTCAAAAAAAAAAATCAAAATCCAAAAATCCAAGTTTAGGAGCCTCTTCCCAGACTTGACCAAAATTTTCAATCCTTGAACCCAAAATTCTTGGTTTGAATAAAAAACCAGGACTCAGGAATTTTCACCTTAGTCTGCCTCGGCTTTTACAAACAAAATGGTTTTAAGTCAAAATTTATGACCCTCGTGTCTCTAAACAAAAAAATGGTTTTTTTAAACTGCGGGGAAGCGACATTCAGTTGATACTCGCAAAACCAAAAAACTGGAAGGATGCGAACCCCATTCGATACTTCAAAAAACCCAAAAAACGGGAAGGATGCGAACCCCATTCGATACTTCCAAAGCCAAAAAAAAAACCGCAAGGAAGCGAACCCCATTCGATACTTGCAAAACCTAAAAATTTAAAAATTACGGAGACGTAACATCCCAGTTGCTATCCACAACCCAAATTTTAAATGGTTCGAGAAAGCCTCAAATTTCAAAAATTGCTGGGAAATGACACCAAGTCAGTACCCATGAAAACCAAAAGTTTTGGAAACCGCAGGGAAGCGACGCTTAGTCGATACTTGCACCCAAATTTGCGAGGAACCGACATTCCATTGATACTCGCAAAACCCAGTCCGCGAGGAAGTGACATTCCATTAATACTCGCAAACCGAAAGATCAAGGAAGCGACATTCCATCGATACTTGCAAAACCATTCAGCGGGGAGGCGACATTTAGTCGATACCTGCATTTTGAAAACCAAAACTCAGCTAAAAAGGGCAAAACTTGGCTATAAACGCCGAAATCGGCTATAAACGCCAAAACTCGGCCATAAACGCCGAGCACCGCGACCCATCTGCAGCACGAGGAAGTTCTTCATAGAGGACCTGCCACTGCTCATGCTCCTTAGTCTTCCTCCGGACATTACCTTCGGCTTCCTCAACCTGGCGAATGAGAGTTCCCTCCTTGTCATGAGCCTCCACAATGGCGGTCCATTTGGCAGCAGCTACTTCCTCTAAAAGATCAAGACGCTGCCTAACCTCGACGACCTCCTTATCAAGGTGGTCCAAGTCTTGTTTCAACTCCATGATGGATAACTCGGTAACGTTCTTCTCCCGAACGATCTGCCTCCGAGTCTTCGTGACCTCAGTCAGCTCTGCTTTGACTTTGCTAGATGGCTTTATGAACATCTCATCAAAGAAGTCACCATCTGGAAAACTCTTGGTCTCAGTCCATTTGTTCCCCAAGGCGATGATCTCCTTAACAAAGTCTTTGGCGCTTGCGATGTCCAGACCGACTTCTTTGCTATCAGCAAGGATGTCCTTCACATGCTTGATCATGCCAAAACCAGCTTCCAAATGACCTGAAGAGAGAGTCTCAACCGATGAGCTTAAGACAGTCTTCAACACCTTCCTTGCATACTGAAGGTGCGGTGCAGATGAGTATTCACCATGCTCTGGTG
Source organism: Umbellularia californica (assembly GCA_028538565.1). Classification (NCBI taxonomy): domain Eukaryota; kingdom Viridiplantae; phylum Streptophyta; class Magnoliopsida; order Laurales; family Lauraceae; genus Umbellularia; species Umbellularia californica. The sequence continues at coordinate 30,623,738 of JAPQWN010000011.1, forward strand.
CTCGACTGCCCATGTCATGTTCCATTGGAAGAGTAATCAATAAACTCTTTCCAACTGAAGAAGCTGACCCATTGAAGGAAGCAAAAGCCCCTACTTCTGCATCACCGTAGGTATTCCCTGTTCTGGCTTTGAAGAAGACGGAGGAACCTCTCCTGCTGCTCCACAATCTGTCAAGGAAAGGACAAAAAGGTATGAATATAATCTTGTCAAAAATATATCAAGATTATTATTGCACCTTTTTCGACGACCGGCGGAGTACTCTCTGCCTCTTTGAGCTCATCCGAAGCATCGTCAAAAGTTGCGTCCATGGATGGCTCGAAATCGTTAGAATCCTCTGGCAAGTCATCTAACAAGAAAACAAAAGCTACATGTTAGCAAATGCCAGCACGAAAAAAAAAAAAAAAAAAGAAGCCAAAGCAATCATACCAGGTGAAGTTTTTGGAACCACTCCAGAGTCCCTAGGCTCTTCCTCAGATGCCACGACTGGATCCGTCATCGCCTCATCGGTAGGAACCTCAGGCATCACCAGGTAATCATCCTCTGCTAAAAGAAAAGAGAAAAGAGCAGCGGATCAAAACAAAATCTTTCACAAAAAAAAAAGAGAAAAGAAGAAACAAAAGAAAGAAAGAGGATCATACCAGCTGTCTCCTCTTCACTGCTTCTTTTCTCCGGAGGCTCGTCAGCATCCTCAGACACCTCCTCAACAATGGTAAGAGGAACTTCCATATCAGAAGGACTATCATGCCGTTTCATATTTCGGCGTTGTCCTCTCTTCCTCTTGCTACAGCGGGTCAATCTGCTTGACGATCCTGCCCCATTATCAACATCAGGCCTCTCGCTAGAGTCCTCACTGGATGGTCTACTCTTCTCAGTAGACTCCACGGAAGCCTTCGTATGCTCTGCCTGTATCATAGCATCGATCTCGGCCTCCTCCTCCTCCAGCTGTCTCAAGACCTCACCAGGAATCCCTTGTGCAACTCCTGATCTGATGACGTCCTGCTCATTGAGAAAGCCTATCTTATGCTTCTCTTTAGAAAGGAAAGCCAAAACTTCCTCCCGACGGACACCATCCAATTTGCCAAGACCTTTCCCAAGAGATTGCTTGACATCGAGCTCTTTCTTGAAAAGTCTCCGGTACACTAAAAAGCTCTCCACGAACCACTTTGTGAAGCCAGCAGTCCGAAAAGTGGGCAGCTCAGGATAGGAAATCATGGTGGTAGTGTCCTCGCACTATAAAAAACCCATGCATTTCTCCCATCCTGCAAACCTCCAAAACGCTTCACCATGCTCGAAGGCGCTCCAACAACGCCTTGAGAGAAGCCAAGCTGCAATGCAAAACGCGAAGGGACATACGGTTGGATATCGACGAAAAGATGTATGCGGCACACCAACGTACCAACCCGTATATTGAAGAGCCATCTCTTCTCCGCGTCTGTCAAAGCATAGTGTCTACCCAACCCTGCCCTGGTCGAATCACGGGAGACACCAAAGTCAAAAGCCTTCTTTCGCAAACCCGGAGAAAGCTTCACTGAAGACTGCCCAATCTCGACGTCCCTAAATCGTCAGATCCTCAAACGGGCAGACAAAAGTGATTCGGGAACGGCTGTCCTTCTAGCCAAATGAATCATAAAAGGATCTTCGTCCTGTGCAACTCCCAAATGATGGAAGCTAGGACAGTGGTATACATACCACGAATAGAAGATATGGGCAGAAAACACCCTGTTCATAGGGAGCCCAAGCCGAACCAGGAAAGCAGCAGCCTGAAGTTCGGTACACAAATAGGAGTAAAGAGCAAGTACCAAAGCCAGCCGCTCTCCAAACGCCATCTGACAAGCCGGAAAAATACAGTGCGGCCTGATGTGCGTTCCATCTCCTCCAGCAAAAACAGCCTCACCCAGCCAATAAGTGAGGTAAACAGCGAGATCTCTCCGCAACGCAATGTCAGGACAAATGGCATCCGTGCTTGCGAAGAACTTCTTTAAATCTTCTCGCATGGCGGCGATCTTCTTCAAACTTGATGCTTTAGCCCTAGCATCCTGGGCCATGCCATCAGAAGACTCCCCGCTGTCAAAAAAGTTGGAGCTGCAACTTCTCCAACTGCTGCATCTAACTTTCGAGCCCTCCTTCTCCTTCAAAAAATCATAGAAGGCAACGAGCTGAAAGTACACAGCCTAAACTCCTGAGATTGCTCCTCAAGGACGCTGACAATAGGCATAAACTCCTCATAGAGTTTGCCGAAGATAGGCAATCCGGTGATGGCGTTCAGTTCCTTCAAAGAAAAACCAATCTCACCATTCGTCACAATGAAGGTGTTGGTTTGTGGAAGGAATGACTCCAACATGGCCATGAAAGCCTCATCGGAAAAAATGACGGTTTGCCGAAAAGCACGATCCGCATAAAAAATCTCGGCCTCCCACAGAACGGCCTCGCCAATCCTCAAGGTGTGATCAGTCCATGACTCCCAGCTCGAGTCAGCACTGAAATGACCACGAAGTCGAAAAGGCTTCACCCAATTGCTGCCGTCACCCCGAAAAATGCCAAGGCCCACCGGTCTCAAATCGACCGATGGATGATCAGAACCTTGGTGGCCCCTGGCTGGCATCAACATGTCCTTATGGACAGGCAGCTTCTCTACAAAATCGGAAGGTCCGCCAACAAAAATCCAGGTCTTGATCACACTGGTCCTCTTCACCCAGCTCGGAGGATCTTCGCTCTTAGGGCACGTGGGAGAAAGGCTCAGGATTGAGATGGTCCGATCAAAAGACGACCGGGTAGAAATAGTTCTCTCCTCACCATCTGCTGTGTAAGAGAATTGAAAACATCTCCTTTGGTATGTCAAGTCGTCAGGGACTGCATCACCAAAGAAGAAGATAGGCTTGAGCACAACGCTCTAATCGTCCGTAACCCAAGGACGACCGCTTACCATGATCTTGTAGAATTCCTCATCTTTGAGAGCGATCAATCGATGTCTCATCTCATCACGATTGAGGGAATCGCATTCTTCCAAGTTCTTCTCCACAAACTGGACCTTCTCCCAAGCGTGCTGAACGGCCACATTGGAAGATCTAGCAGACCGATGAGGTGCGTCAGTAACAGGACCTTTACCCTTGTTCGTTCTAGAAGAACTACCTGCAAAAGATGGAAGAGAAAAGATCAATCAACATCAAAATGAGAGAATTCTGCTACAAAAATTCTAGCAAAATTTTGACATGTTTCCGGGGCAATTCCAAAGAAAAGGAAAATACTCCGAAAAAGACAGGAAGCCTAAAGATGAGCTCAACATCGCTGTGAGCTCATAGTCAGTGGAGAATTCTCAAAAAAGGTTCGAACTCAACATTGCTGCGAGAATGAGCCGATCTCATCAAACTTCCGCAAAATCTGGAAAAGAGCTCAACATTACTGCGAGCTTCAGAATCTAAAAATTGCAAACTTCCTCAAAATCCAGCAAGACCGAGAAAGAGCTCAAGACCGCCGCGAGCTCAAAATCCCAATACTTGCAAAAGATTTTCAGGTATGCATCATCATACTTCCGAATCCATTTACAAAATCATGCATAAAAAAATATCATCATACATTAGATGCTAGGAAAACCTTGACCAAAGTTTGACCAATTCCAACCCAATTTTGTCAAAACCAATTAAACTTTGTCCAAGTCAAAAATCATGTTGGCTTGACCTAGAGACTCTAGCCTTCTATCTTGATGCATAAAAAAAATGCATACATATTGAAATTGCATAGCCTCATTATCATGGTAAGCAAACAAGGAAAAAGAAAAAGAAAGAGAGAGAAAAAAAAATCTCAGCAAAAAAAAAAAAATTCTGGCCCACTGCCACGTGGCAGGCTGTCCATACAGCCAAGAAAAACAAAAAAAAAAAAGGAAAAAGTCGCTGACAAAAAAAAAAAAAAAGTCAGCGTGTGGAAAAAAAATATATATATACACGGTGAAAAAAAAAAAGAAAACCGTGAAAAGAAGAGAAAAAAAAATAAAGAAAAAAAGAATAAGAAGAAGCACGAAAAAAAAAAAGGGAAAACGTGCTTGAAGAAAAAAAAGAAAAGAGAAGAAAAAGAAGAAGAGAAGAAAAAAAAAATGAAGAAGCTACTTCTACAATGGAGATTCTTATGGAGGAAGAAAAGTTACTTGAAGCCACTGATGAAGAAGAAGAAGAAAAGCTTGAAGATCCTTGAAGAAGAAAAAAAGCACTTTTAATCTTGGAGAGCACTCTTGAAGATTTCTTGCAAAAAGAAAGCAATGGATTAAAAGAAACAACCCTCTTGCTTTTATAGAAGAAAGCAAGCCAAAAGAGGAAACAAGGAGAAAAGAAAGGAGGTAAGTGCTAAAATTTAGCTACTTTCCCAAAAAGAAAGATATTTTGAGAGAATCTTTCCACAAAAAGAAAACTTGAGAAATTCTCTCCAAGTAAGGATATTCTTAGATATTCTCTACACAAAAGAGATATTTTTAGATATTCTCTACAAAAATGACACCATATGAGATCTAGGCCTTCTCCAAAGCCTAAGGTCCCATGGGTTAGCCCATATGAGCCAGGTTTGACCACCTAGGCACTAAAAATGACTTTTAGTCAAAATATTCCTCTTACCAAGAGCAAAAAATAAAAAATAAAAAGAGCAAAAAAGTCCCATGCCTCTTTGGAGTTGATGGGACCATTCAAAAAAAAAAAAAAAAAAAAAACAGAGAGAAGAAAGCCTCATGAGTTTCCAAAAACCAAACCATTCAACCTCATGAACCAAATTGAGCCAAAATCTTGAAATTGACATTTCAAAAAACCAAATTCCGGTCCCCTAGCTCGCTACATACAGCTTGTTAGGTCACGAGACCAAAACCAAAATCAAAATCCAAACCAAACCAAAACAAAAAACCAAAACTGACCCCCCAACCTGCCACATACAGCTTGTTGGGTCATAAGGTCAAAATCAAAATCAAACCCCAATCCCCTAACCTGCCACATACAGCTTGTTAGGTCACAAGGTCAAAAACAAAACCCAAAATCCAAATACCTCATGTCATTTTCAAAACTTTGCCTTGAAATGGTGTGTGATCCCCCGCACTATCATAAAATTCCCCCGGAAACTCAGAAGGCTATCCAAAAAAAAAAAAAATCTCAAGACTCTTGGTCAACTTGGAATCTCTCCTCCAAGTTTCTCTTCGAGGCACATCGACTCCAAAAAGCTACTCGTCGCTGTACCCTGAGGGGGCATTTGTTGACACCAAAGAAAGTTACAATGTCTCCTCCACATCAAGAAGCCTCATGAAGCTGCATCCTGCTATAAAACAGGCAAGGCTATTTCAAGCATCAGATTTTTCCAGAATCAGACAGAAACTGAGAGATCCTTCAAGAAAGGTAAAAGAAGGGTACACCTGAGGTTTTGGGCCATTCCGACATCGTTTGGCCCAACTTCACTGCTCCGACAGCTAAACAAGCGCTCCCGGCGGCGACATCATCAAAGACACCAAAACTTTGATCAGAGCCTACGGATGACTCCAGAATGTCCCCGAAGGGCTCCATGCCAAATCTCAAGTCAAATCGACAATGTTTAACCCTCCATCAACGCTCGAGCAGCAAAATCAAGCCTCCCGGCGGCTGGAACCACAGAAGCCAACACTCATCAAACAAAGTACATGAGTGGCTTCAACATGCCTCCAAAGGGCTACACGTCGAATTTCAGGTCATTCCGACATCGTTTGACCTAGTTTCGACTCTTGACGGAAAATCGGCTACAAAGTCTTCGGCTTTCCCGAAAAATGGGAAACTTTGTGCTCCGATTTTGCGCGGGTTCTCGTCAAGTTTTCTCCAAGAAAACCAAGTCAATAATTGAGGAAAATTTTCAAGAAAAATACAGAAGAAAGAATGAACAAAAAAGACGAAAAAACGGCCGAAAACGAAGCTCGGCGACTGAAAAGGGCAAAACCTCAAGGTCGCCGGCGACCCTGCAAATCCGGGTTGCCGGATTTTTCACCAAATTGCCCCTTTTTCGATCTTTTTTGCGTTTCGAGCATTCCTGCCTCTGTGATTTTCTGAAAATCCAATGTTTGATGCTTGAAAACGACTGATCTTCACCGGCATCTTTGATCCACCGTCAAAAGCATGAAATCATCACCGATCGCCTCAAGATCGCCAACCGGCTGACCAAGAAAGTATACTTTCTATCCTACCGATCGTGAAATCGACAAGACAGATGTCACTGGCCCACCAACATCAACCAATGTTTGAAATTGCATCGCGATCCAGCATCAAACAATGTGTGGATCCACCTGTGACGATCGCAAGAAGAATCTCAAAAGACGTAGCGCAGCCCGCGACTCTTCACATGCCTTGGCGACCACTTAATGACGTTAATTGAACCGTTTATGACAACTTAATGCGGTCATTAACTCATTATTTTGGATGGCCCAATCAGATTCAAGCATTTGGGAGTTACAAATCCAAGCAATCATGGCATTTAACCCATGAAACTCCCATCATCATGAAGCTTAAAGAGAATTAAATGCCCACTATCGGCCAATCACAAGCCATGAAAAAGGAGTTACAAAATCAACTTGTAACTCCTCATCAATTCTCTCATCATGGCTATTAATGCCCATAATCACCTCATGGCTACCAAAAGCAAATAAAAAGAGGTGAGTTCCAAGAGAAAAAAAAAGAGAAAAGAATCCCAAGTGCAATCCCAAGCTCTGAAAATCCAGAAAATCTAAGAGAAAGACGAAGTGCTGCTGCTTTGCTCCCGGAAGCACCACAAGGTGATCAACGTCCCTTGGGGGGCCACCCCCCCAAGGTCTCCTCCTTCTCCAACATGGCCTAAATGCGGCTTTTCAGCCCATTTACTTGGTTTTTCATTGGATATAGGACCTCCTCTTGGTCCTTGTCCTTTAAAAAACCGAGGTTAGGAGCCAAGCCAAAGAATCAAAGCATCACATGTTCTCATTTGAAAGACAATGGTGAAGCCCATACATGACTTGCGACCTCGATCTCAACGTGTCCCCACAATCTCCTGAGAAGTTAGATCCATTTTCTTTTCTATTGTAGTTTGTATTTCTTAAAGAGACAAAAAAAAATCACAATTCTTGTCTTTCATATTTGATGAGTTTTGTAAAATCGCCTTTCACGGCAAAATTGCCTTTCACTGCAAACAAACAAAAACGCCTCCTACGACATTCTCAAAAAACAAACTTGTCTCTTTTCTTAATATTTATGCAATTTGAAAAGTTAGAAAAAAGGATTGATTTCCTTTCCACTTGTGAAGGTGAATCTCCGGATTATCACCATTCCAAATTCCAAGTAGAAAGTAAATTTGGCATACCCGTACAAAAATATTGATACCCGCGATTTTCCCTCCTCCACCGAGACCTAGGTCAGCCCCCGGGTGCGGAAGGAGAGGATGGAAGATTTCCGAGGGTCCATCAGGGAGGTCGATGGCATACTTAGTGGGGCCATCTCACTAGGCTGGGCGACACCCGGTGCAGGAGTAGGGTCCCCAGATGGCCCACTGGCCTGGGCCGACGCAACAGCTCCTCAATCGTTCGCGGACGATCTCTCCTCTTTTGTCCTGACATATCTATTCAAATGTTTGTAAGATAAATTAATTTAACGAGATAATTGATATTGACATTTAAAAAATATTACACTGAAATTTAACATTGGTGAATTAGTTCCCAACTGTTTTACAGGACGTGTAAGTCAACTGTATCTCCTTCAATGGTTTCCCGAACCCAATTAATATCTTCATTACGTTGAACAAGTGCAATCTGATCAAGAACTTGTTGGGCGAATGCGTCAATATCTAGCTCATCACATTCAATCCGATACACACCCCTCCTTGACATTTTAACTGCAACCTGCCAGTTAGGATCTTTCGGATCTTTGACATAGTAAACTTGCTCCGCCATTGAGGACAGTCTGTAAGGTTTGGCACTTATTCGATCATCCCGGTGTAACAAATTGTTAAAATTTACTAATGTAAACCGGTAATTATCTGTTTTCACCCCTCGGATGGGATCCACCCAGTCACACTTAAATAATAGAAATTTTAACCCATGACTGTATACAACTTCAATAATATCCTTCAACCGGCCGTAGTAGTAACCAGCATCGACAGACGGACAACCGAGACTGGTTAGACCCTAAGTTGTGTTTGCAATTTGATGTCCAACATTTGCATCATGTTCATCTCATATCATTTCTCACAGTTTTATCTTTAAAATCACGGGATTTTAAATCAACTTGCTCAAACTCTATTTCGAATCTTTTGGTTGATTTTAGTCCCATTTTGAAAAGCATTTTCTTGATTGAGTCTAGTCTCAAAAACACATTTACATTCTGTGTTTCAAAAGTTTTTCAAAAGTTAGATTTTTCTTGATACCTCAGAACTTCAGAAAACAGTCTGACCATATTGTCGGTCAGCCTGTCGGTCAGGTGTCGGCTAACCGACCTTGGACCGAAGCCTAACCGAACTCACTCGGTTAACTGTTTTGAAGGGTGTTTCTGATGTCGGTTAGTGTGTCGGTTAACCGACCATAGAAAATGAACTAACCGAACACCATGTCGGTCCGATTTCCAGAGAGCTGATTTTCATATAATTTACATGTCGGTCATCTTGTCGGTTAGGTATCGGTTAACCGAAAATAGAAAATAGTTAACCGAAAGCATACTGTCTAGAAAAATCAGAAGTTAGAATTTTACAATCTTTTTCTGTCGGTTAGTATGTCAATCAGGGCTCGGTTAACTGACCTTGCTTCTGAACCTGACCGAAGCTCTCTCGGTTAGAATTCCAGAGAGGTGTTTTATGACCAAATTTTCATTGTCGGTTAGGGTGTCGGTCAGGCCTCGGTTAACCGAAAATGTCGGCTAACCGAATCATGTTTGTTGGTCATCAAATTTTCGAAAATATGACCGTTGGCCTGTGACCGTTGGGGTGTCGGTTAACCGACCCCTGGATGTCGGCTAACCAACAAATAGCCGTTGGGGCACTTTTTCTATAAAAGGAAGTTCATTCCAAGGCCAAGATTGATGATTCTTGAAGCCATTTCTGAGGAGTTCTAAGGCCAATCAAAGGGGAATGAACTAAGAAGGCCAAAGGATCATTAGTAAAGCTAAAACTTGGATTAATGAAGTTAAATCACCAAGTAAGCTTTGACTTTTCCTAACCATATGTTTTATGCTTTGTCTAAATTATTGGTAAATGATTTTTAGCATATTAACTATGATGTGTTGAATCCATTCCACTCTTAATATTTGATTTAAGTTATTGGATTCTTCACCTTGATTCAAATCAAGTTTGTTGTAGAAAACTTCATAAACATGTTTTATCAAAATCTTTAATTTCTGTTATAACATGTTTCATTAACCTATATGAATCTTCTTTGTTGTTTTCAATCTTTAAAACATTAGTTAAATTACTTTGATTTTGAAAACAACATATCACATGCATCACATGTTTAGACATAATTAATTTCATACAACTTGCAAGCTTTTGATTTTCATATCATCAGCAAGTTTGTACTTTGTACATGTGATTTGCATATCACTTCAAGCAAATCATTTTATGTGTATTAAATTTTTAATTGCTTCAAGCATAAACTGATTGAGCTTTCATTTTAAACTTGATTGAAGTTTTCACACACACACATCATGAGCATTCATCTTTGCATTTTATAGTGTGTTGTGTGAGTTGATTTACACTTTCTTATCCGCCTAATTTAGAGGCAATTATATTGAGCTTAAATTGTATCTCTTAGAGTGTTTTGTGAAGACACCTTCTTCAGAGAAAATCTTTTATTGCAAAGGTTATTGCTTAGCCTAAGAAAAGCATTGTGTAAAGGTTATTTCTTAGCCTATAAAAGCACATTGTAAGGTTATTGCTTAGCCTAGAAAAGCATAGTGTTTAAGGTTATTGCTTAGCCTATTAAAAAGCATAAATAGTGGAAATCCGGTGGGTGTAGATTCACAAGCCGGTAGTGGATATAGGCATTGAGGCCGAACCACTATAAATGATTGTGATATGGTGAATGCTTTTGTGGTGATTGTTATTGTTTAGCTTCCGCATCTTATTTGTTAATCATCACTAGTGGCTAATTGTTTTAAAGAAGTTTAAAATAAGCATAATTGGTCATTAAGTTGTAGCTCACCCTATTCACACCCCCCCCCCCTCTAGGGTTCGGATCCTGAACTTTCAGAGACCACTATTTTGCGTCGCTCGTTTCTCATCTACATCCTTGATGCGAAATCAAAAACCGTTGACGTCACAAGTTGTGTAACGTCGGGCCGTTATGAAGGGACCATCAGCTAACTGATTCATTTCATCGGTCAAATTAAGATCGTTGGTTCTTCGTAAATTACATACTTACGCAATGCATGTAATCACTGAATATCACTACATGAAAGTAATATGACAGGAACAAGTTAAATTTGTCCTAATGATTGAATACGTACGTGATTCTTGAACCATTCGTGAAATGACCGATAATGGGACTGATGAATTTCATGAGCTGTAGCACGAGACATGTCCCGTTTGAGCTCATCGATATGTGTCTTGCGATGCATAACACGTGTTAATGACAACTACGATAATTTAGACAAGAAATTGACAAGTTACAGTTATGAATGAGTAATAACTTACTGATGAACTCATTGTCAAACCCATTGGTAAATTCCATGAACTGGTTAATCCCCTCCATGTATTCCCTGGACATCCTATTCGGTAAATCAATCCAGTTCTTGTCCATCTCGGTAACTATTTATGTGGAAATCTAAAATGAGCAAGTACAATTAGCCCGAGATACCGTGCATCGTGCAAGTCACCTATCCATAAACTGCAAACTCCTTACTATAGGGTGGTTGATCCTATCCCATTCGAGAATGCACGATCCAACTTGCACTCAATAACTCGAATGCTTCGTCCCCTGGTCAGACAAAATTTCGGCAGCATGTCCGCGTGGTTCTCAAAGTACACGACACAGATACAACATCAATCGTACCTATGTATGTACCCAGAGAACAATGAGACATCAACTGAAACTCTATCTAACATCGGACTTGCATGACCTATTGAGTATAAGATGGATAATTGCATTCTCAAACTGTCCGAACTAGACAATTCAAGAATCGCATACGACAAAGTTCGAATATACATCACAAGAACAACGAATCTAGTCAAAGACCCAATCCGTCGCGTCAAGGATTACCGAACAGATGTCATACACAATTCTCAAACGGGTATAAGTTTCACTAATGCATGCAAATGAATAAAAGTTGCAGTGGAAGGTTCACAACCAATGAAATCTTCAAATATAAAACCATCAATATACTTATAACATAATCCACAAAAACAATACATCTAAAAAATACAGTATTCTCAAAAGCTGAACCATATTTCAATAAATTTTAAAACTAATGGAAATCCAAGAAGAGAGATATCCATAGTAGCTAAAGAGCACAGTGGTAGCTAAAGAGCACATATGTACTGAGTTGCCGAAAGAAACTGGAGAAAATACATACTTATTAAACTACTTGAAGTAAATCAAATGAAAATACATATTGAGCACATACATGGCTAAAGAGCACATAGCTAAAGAGCAACTGCTCAGTCTCTCTAACGCTTTTGAAGGGTATTGATGTTTCTAACTATAGTCATGCTAAAAAACCATGACTTGATGACTCGGTCTAGTCAGACCATAACAACAATAACACTAACTAGTATGAACTGAGTCACACAATGACTCAACTAGAAACAAAAAAGGGAACTCATTTTTTCATGTTTCCTCTAAGTTTCAACTTTGAAAGTGAAAGAAACTAGTACTAGTATAGTACTCAAAACAACAAAACTAAATATCCCTACAAGGGACTTTTAAGGTACAATTAAATTATGAAATCTACAAGTTTTTTTTTATCATTTTTAGTTAATCATTTATTTCAAATGTTTGTGATTTTTTTAAGACCGGCATGCCAGTAGCAATTCAACACCGCCAACATGGACCACATAGGTGCTACTGACTTGTCCCAATCTCCACTGTCGCAAAGACCGTCACCAAAATCCAAAACTTTTGTAGGTATTAACACACAAATCAGGTGCCCGCGTTATGTAATAAGGAAAAATACCATAGATAAAAATCCCTTTTGTATGCAACTACCAAGAGCAAATCCCTTTTGAATGTCTTATGAGGCTGGAGGGTTGATATCATGTGGGAGAACTCATAATACCACATTGCGACAACCATACATTGTTGTGGGGATCCTCAATTGTAAGGCCACTAGATCCACCAGGAAATTATACCATATTGATATGGAGACACACAAGAAAGCAGAATAATATGAAATAAGAAAATTATTATATGGAAGATTTATTTTAATGAATGGAAGTACAATTTAAGAACTACAATGTAATTTATATAAGATCATGGAATATTTATTAAGGAATGAAGTACAAATGAAGAATTCCAATGTGATTCATATAATAAGTTAATAATATAGAAGATATGACAATTAATGGTGTGCATGAATGAAGTAGGATGTCCTTGAAATGACCCATTTCTCCTTCTCTATGTTCCCTTTGTCCTCTAGCTTGTTTGGGCCTATTTATTAGAAGGATATCTAAGAATTCCTACTGGAACCTCTTTTTTTTTTCTAATAAATATCTAAGAATTCCTTTTGGAGGGATATTTAAATTCTCTAAGATTTATTTCCCGTTTGGATTTACACTGTTCAAACATTTTGAAAGCTCGAATTTAAAAAACTTTGTAAGCCAAAAGTGTCGATCAATATTGTTGAATATTTTAAAACTCATAAATCAAATAGAAAATTTCAAATGCTAGAGAAGAGGAAGGTAAAAAAAAAAAAAAAAAAAAAAAAAAAAAAACCCATCACAAATGTTCCAGTGTTGATAATGCATTTGCAATGTTTCGTATATGGGCATGTTTCAAGATCTGAAACAGAGAGCAGTTAGAAAGTCAGCTAAACAATCAACCCGGACTATCAAAATCCATATAGCCAAATTCTGAATGTACTCTTGAGTGAGCAAATCCTTACAGCTAATGAAAATAAAAGAAAATGATAATGGAATCAGAATCATGTTCACTATGGCCTATAAAATCAGTGTTTTCAATAGGCTCAGTCAGACCAGCTCAAAAACTGGGTATTAACCAACCCAAGCACTGCCATTGGTGATTGATAGCCTCTAATGCCAGTCCTTAGTTAGGGCCCATAACTCTGACATGATGATGGCCTTCTGGTATGATTTATAAACTAACAAAAGGACCATGGAAGCCTGCATTCTCACGACAAAATGCTCTTAATATGTAATCGATTAGGTTACCATATTAATCATATGATCGTAATATGGTATTAACATCTTGTCTGGGTAGTAGGTACAGAACCGTTACCCATATTCTTCAAGGAAGTCTTTAATTTCCTTAATTGAGCTCTCTTGGTTCTGCTATTTTCTCTAACTAATCAAGTGCTTAGCACATGGTCACAACAAACTGAAATGCTTACACAAACCACCACTCCATCGGGCAACACAGTTGCCTTTCAAGATTCCATGACAATGCCAATAAAGTAGTTGGCTACTTGTCCACTTGTCTAAGTTGAATTGGCCAACTTTCATAATTTTTGCCTCCTTCCTTTTGTCCAAGTTGAATGGGCCAGCTTTCATAACTTTTGCCTCCTTCCTTACCACAACAGCAAATGAGTGGTCCATTCTTTTTTTTTTTTTTTTTTTATAATAAATGAGTGGTACATGAAAGAAAAAGAAGTGTTGTTGTCATAATAAGTATATAACTTGAAGAAAATGAGAAAGTCAATAGCTTTGATTTCAACATCCATCCTCATGAGGCTGATCTTCAGTTCCATCAATTCCTATAGCGAAGAGGATTGCTTGCAGTTTGATGGTGTTTTGTTTGCGTTGATATGTTCTTTCTTAATCTTTGTTTCTATTTCTTTTTCCTACTTTGTTTATTTATTTATTTTATTTCTGTGTAACCCTTTGGATGTAGCAAAAAAAAATCCCAATCCCAATAAATGACCATGGATTGATTTCGAGTTGTAACACTAATGGCAAGGGACTAGGGCAGTATAATATTTCCTATAATATTTTTGGCTCTTTCTTGAAGGCTGTCTATCGCAACTGTTAAACGTCACAAATTCTACAAATGATATAAATTATATTATCAAGAAGGGATTTGTATTCACTGGAGCTTAAAGAAAAAGAAAGAAACGAACAATCTTCACTGGAGAGCAAGACTTGGATGCGATCGACTTTTGTAGGACACAGTGCACGGCTACAACATAATCACCACTGTGTAGGAAAAGGGGCCTAAACTTTGGTTGTGAAATGTCACAAAATTCCCCTCTAAACTGAAATCAGTGCTCTCTTTTCACTAGGGAAAAACAATATCCGAATCCCCTATATATATAATTAGTTTGAGTTTGTCCGAATCAAATCCAGAATTGACGCTGTTGACACCAAAAAAGTCACTATGTCTCCTCGACTTCAAGAAGTCTCCTGAAGCTGCATCCTGCTACAAAACAGGCAAAGTTACCTCAAGTATCAGATTTTTTCAGAATCAGACAAAAACTGAAAGATCCTTCAAGACAGCTAAAAGAGGGGTACACCTGAGGATTCTGGCCATTCCGACATCGTTTGGCCTAACTTCACTTCTCCGATAGCTAAACAAGCGCTCCCGGCGGTGTCGCGACCCCGGACCGGGTTCGGGAACCAAATCCGGGATCGGGACTAATTGTGATGAAGCCAATGATGTGATCATATGGAGTGATGACAATAATGAAAGGTATTTTTTTTTTTTATGATCAAGCGTACACGGGTTAACAAAAGACCACACACTACTCGTGCACGTGATTTCCCACAGGTGTCCGCGGTGAGGATATTCCAACACACATAGTCATATAGTATAATTGCGGAAGCGTATGGTAAATCATGTATGTATTTTATTTCACAAAATATCAAGGCTGATTACATTTGAATATGAGTATCAGAATGAGCAATGTCCTAAAGCATAACCCAGAATTACATATTCAAGTTTAATCAGAAAATCAGTTAATTACAATTCCCCAAAAATAGAGGCCAATAAAGGCCAATATAAACAAAACAATAACCACCAGAAAACTATCCAACCAATCCCCCAAAATGTTTCGCAGCTCGGCAGCCCGATGTTTACATAACATCGTCAGCACGCCACTCAACTAGCGGCTGCGGTTCTCCGACCACCTCCTCTGGCTCCTCCTCGGGATAACCGACAACGGGACCTGAGTACCAAAGCAAAGGGTCAGACACGACGGTCTGGCAGGTAGATGAAAAGATATGAACATTTAATAATAAAGACCTTTACCTTAGAAAACATGTAAACCTGTTTAAACAATGGCTTTCAAAAGTAAATGAATCATTTCATTGAAGACACACATGCAGTAATAAAGCATGTAAGGTGACCAAGGAAATCGGGAAACAATCAAGATGGCATCCACGAGAAGCTAAATCCTCTATCACCGAAGTGACGTGAGTATCGGGTGTTGACCCCGGTCACCGAAGTGAGGAGGTGCAACCAAGTTACATATATATATACAATAATACGGGACGGGACCGCGGTAGCAAACCGGGTATCGGGAATCACGGTAGCGAACCGGATATCGGGAACCACGGGAGCGAGCCGGGTATCGGGACGAGACCACGGTTAATAAACCGGGTATCGGGATCCAAGCTGCAGCTGGCGGGACGAGAAGGGATCTCCAAGTCGGTAGATCAGACCGACAAGGTTATCCAAGCTTAGTGGTGCCGACTCATAGGTCAAATCACATAAATCGAGACATGTATAAAACAAATCCAGTGCATAGCTATAAAAGGGCAAGACGGGGTGCTCAAGGCACAGCTATCATATCAGGCCTGGCATGTATATCAAAGCTAGCAAAACAGTACAAGTATACTTTCAAAGTTTTCGGGATGACAGGTTCCAAATCATAAATTTCGAGAAGAACAAGGTAAAGTACTCTTTTGAAAAGCCAAACAATGTCGGGTTAAAACTAGTCCAAGTGAATAGGGATCCCGTCTGTCTGTATAATAGAGGAAACTTGGTACTCTTTGAATTTGGGAGACACTCCGGGTTCCTTATACACTATAGTAGCCTCAATGCTTAAAGGAATCTCGATGATGTGGCTTCTCTCTCTAACGTACTACCAACAACACCCCACCTACGCTTCGAGCACAATCCCACGTGAGCGGTGTCCATTGCTCTCAGAAGGTTCACAAGCAATGGGGTGGAGGCTCCCTTCAATCCTCTTTTATTCATAGAATTCAGGGAATTTCGGTTACCTTGCGGTCAGATGGCGGTTAGCCGCCTGTGCATCCGGCGGTTAACCGCTGGCTGACCGTGGAATTGCAGCTCTCTGGAGAAGTGACCGTAACTGTTCGGTTGGCTGGCGGTTAGCCGCTGAAGAATTCGGCGGTTAGCCGCTAGATGACCGCGGAGCTGACCGTGAGGTTACAGCTTTCTGGAAATGTAACCGAACTTGCTTCGGTTATCCGCTAGTCACCAGGCGGCTAGCCGCTGGACGACCGCCAGCTGACCGCCAGTCACGGGAATTTCTTCACTGGGTTCAGATTCAGGTCTTCCTTTCCTCCAAACCAATTCCTTTCATTCTCCATTGACATTCACACAATTTATAAGGGAAGGAGGACAACCATCATCACAAGGATTCACTTAGGCATTGTACAAAAGATGAACTCAAACTACAATCCATGATTTAAAAACAATAGATGAAAACAAAAGCTAGAAATCATGTTTCAAGACAATAAAGATGCTTACCAACTCTTTTCAAAAGCATTTAATAGCATCATGAATGCAAGTAAAAGCTCATCATAAATGATACAATAAATACAAACACTTGATCATGGAAATCACTTTTAAAACTAAACATCCACTTGCCTCAAGGTCTCTAAATCAAGAAATTCAAGCTCTACTCCACTCTTCCAAGCCAAATACCAAGCTACACCAAAAACCCCCAAAAACAAACCCTAAAATGGGTCAAACCAAGAAACAAGAAGAGAGACTCACAATAATGAAGATAGGGCTCTCCCAAGACTAGAAGAACAAGGATCTAAGATATTAGGGAAGGAGCTTACTTGTAAGTTCTTCAAATGGATAAGGTGAGCTCAATGAGGGTCTTGAGTTGAGTAGATCCTTCCACAAATGGTATCAATGAGTAGCTCTAGTAGTGAGGAAGAAGAGGGTGAAGTTCAATCTCGATTGGTGTAAGGTTTGGTAGGGACTTGGGACGAGGAAGCAAGAAGAAGAAGAAGAAGAAGAAGAGAGAAAGAAAACCCTAGGCTGTTCTTGAGCTTGTGCTGGAAAAAGAGAAATGAAGGGAAAAAGTTCTCTATATAAAGCAATGGGTGTGGGTTCCACCACTAGAAAGTCTTTGGAGGCTGAAAGTACTAATCTCGGGACTTCAGACGAAATCGACGAAGAAGAGAAAAGTGATCGTCGAAATATCTAGTTTCCAAAAAGTGTATGTTTCGTGGGTTTTGGGGATATCGACTTTTGGGTACAGATTTCATGTATAATGACTGTTTTGCCCTCAATGCAAGAAAATAGGGTTTCGAGGTTCCGAACGGGCACGGTATCAACACGAGAATCGTAGGGATTAACGAGACGAGTAAAACGGAATATAAATGCAATTCACTGGAATACGAACAATCCCCCCACACAATAGTAAAGCCAACCAAAAAGGGAACCCCCAGAGGGTCCCACCAACACAAAGCACTAAAACTCTCCCAAAACCATATAAGAGCTATTCTAGTCCAAGCTTAGTCAAAAACCACTAATCGAGCTTAGCACTAATACGCAACATAATTAGCACTAATCGAGGTCACTCGGGTCGGGGTTTTACAGGCGGCGACGTCATCGAAGACACCAAAACTTCGATCAGAGCCTATGGATGACTTCAGGATATCTCCAAAGGGCTCCATGCCAAATTTCAAGTCAAACCGACAACGTTTGACCCTCCATCAACGCTCGAGCAGCAAAATCAAGCCTCCCGGCGGCGGGAACCACCGAGGCCATCACTCATCAAACCAAGTACATGAGTGGCTTCAACATGCTTCCAAAAGGCTGCACATCGAATTTCAGGTCATTCCGACAATGCTTGACCAGGTTTCGATGCTCCGAAAGAAAATCAAGCCTACCGGCGGCGGAGCAACCCGGGACCATGACACCCAAAACGGAGCTAATGGTTTGTCTCAAAATGACTCCAATAGGCTCCCCGTCAAATTTCAGGTCAATCGGACATCGTTTGACCACATATCAAAGCTCGGCATTTTCCCCGCATCAAAATCAAGTCAAGCATCGATGGGACCCCAAACATCTTCAAAACTCAAATAAAAGCTCATGGTTGGTCCTATCCATTGCTTAAGAAGCTTCACCTCAATTTTCAGGTTATTCCGACATTGTTTGACCTAGTTTCGACGCTTGATGGAAAATCGGCTACAAAGTCTTCAACTTTCCCAAAAAATGGGAAACTTTGTGTTCCGGTTTTGCGCGGGTTCTCGTCAAGTTTTCTCCAAGAAAATCAAGTCAATAATTGAGGAAAATGTCAAGAAAAATACAGAAGAAAGAAGGAACAAAAAAGACGGAAAAACGGTCGAAAACGAAGCTCAGCGACCGAAAAGGGCAAAACCCTAAGGTCGCCGGCGACCCTGCAATTCCGGGTCGCCTGATTTTGAACCAAATTACCCGTTTTTCGATCCTTTTCGCGTTTCGGGTGTTCCTGTATCTGTGATTTTTTGAAAATCCAATCTTTGATGCGTGAAAACGACTGATCTTCGTCGACATCTAGGATCCGCCGTCAAAAGCATGAAATCATCACCGATCGCTCCAAGATCGCCAACCGGCTGACCAAGAAAGTGCACTTTGTGTCCAACCGATCGTGAAATTGATAAGACAGATGTCACCGGCTCACCAACATCAACCAATGTTTGAAATTGCATCGCAATCCGACATCAAACAATGCGTGGATCCACCTGTGATGATCGCAAGTAGAATCACAAAAGACGCGGCGAGGCCCGCGACTCTTCACATGCCTTGGCGACCACTGAATGTCGTTAATTGACCCGTTTATGACAACTTAATGCAGTCATTAACTCATTATTTTGGACGGCCCAATCAGATTCAAGCATTTGCGAGTTACAAATCCAAGCAATCATGGCATTAAACCCATGAAACTCCCATCATCATGAAGATTAAAGGGAATTAAAAGCCCACTACCTTTATCGGCCAATTACAAGCCATAAAAAAGGAGTTACAAAATCAACTTGTAACTCCCCATCAATTCTCTTATCATGGCCATCAATGCCAATAAACACCTCATGGCTACCAAAAGCCTATAAAAGGAGGTTTATTCCAAAAAGAAAGAAAAAAAGGAACTTTGCAACCTTTGAACTTTTTTTCAACTTTCCACTGGTCTGCACACTTGCATTCTTCCGAAGAAATCCTGACGAAGTCCTGCTGCTCTGCCGCCAGAAGCACCACAAGGTGATCAAAGTCCTTTGGGGGGGGCCACCCCCGAAGGTCCCCTCCTTCTCCAACATGGCCTAAACGCGGCTTTTCAGCCCTTTTACTCGGTTTTTCATCGGATATAGGACCTTCTCTTGGTCCTTGTCCTTTAAAAAACTGAGGTTAGGATCCAAGCCGAAGAATCAAAGCATCACATGTTCTCATTTGAAGGTCGATGGCGAAGTCCATACATGACTTGCGACCGTCAATCTCAACGTGTCCCCACAATCTCCTGAGAAGTTAGATCCCTTTTCTTACTTTTCTATTGTAGTTTGTATTTCTTAAAAAGACAAAAAGAAATCACAATTCTTGTCTTTCATATTTGATGAGTTTTGTAAAATCGCCTTTCACGGCAAAATCGCCTTTTACGGCAAACAAACAAAAACGCCTCCTACGACATTCTAAAAAAAAAACAAACTTGTCTCTTTTCTTAATATTTATGCAATTTGAAAAGTTAGAAAAAATGATTGATTTCCTTTCCACTTGTGAAGGTGAATCTCCGGTTTATCACCATTCCAAATTCCAAGTAGAAAGTAAATATGGCATACCCGTACAAAAATGTTGACACCCGCGTTTTCCCTCCTCTGCCGAGATCCAGGTCAGCCCCCGGGG
Source organism: Umbellularia californica (assembly GCA_028538565.1). Lineage (NCBI taxonomy): Eukaryota > Viridiplantae > Streptophyta > Magnoliopsida > Laurales > Lauraceae > Umbellularia > Umbellularia californica. The sequence goes on from JAPQWN010000011.1 coordinate 30,643,917, forward strand.
TGCGAAAGGAATGGATGGAAGATTCCCGAGGGTCCATCAAGTTGGCATACCCGGTGGGACACGTTGACTTGAGAACATGATGCTTTGATCCCTTGGCTCCTTTCTAGTTGGTGGCCTATGTTGCATTTTGCATCTAAAAAAAAAACATGAGATGGGATTTTAATTGTTCTTTCTCACTTAAAAAAAAAAAAAACAAATCTGATCTCTTTTTATTAAAAACTCAACTTTGAAAAATTTTGATCTTTCCCTCTTTGAACTTCATAGCTCACAGAAATGTTTGCAGCTATCATTCATATCGGAGATTAGGCCATCTTTTCTCTTTGATGAGTCCAATTGGGATTTCAAAAAAAAAAACTTCATTTTAAATTCTTTAAAAAAAATCATCTTTCTTTCTTAAAAACTCAAATTTGAAAAATTTTGATCCTCCCCTCTTCGAACTTGATAGCTTACAGAAATGTTTGCAACTATCGTTCATATTAGGGATTGGGCCATCTTTTCTCTTTGATGAGTCCAATTGAGATTCCAAAAAAAAAAAAAAAAGCATATAATTTCAAAAAAGAAAAGTCTTTTCTCTTTTGAATTCAAATTCACAAAGAAACTTTGGTTATTCCCTTTCGGATTTAACGCTCGTAGAAATGTTGATTTGTGGTTCGGATTGGAACACCACTTGTTCTCTTTGATGAGTTCATTAGAAACTTTAAAAAAAAAAAAAAAAAAACACTAAGGTTGCACCAATTGCGCTTTTTGACTAAAGTGGATTTAAGAAAAGCCTTGTCCAGATTGTGGAGACAGCTTGACTGTTCGAGGCAAGGGTCCTTCAAACGGGTTCATTAAGTAATCATACCCTTACCTGGGGGCTGATCTATCTACTAACGTTTCATAAGATCGAATTGAAAACCTAGGTGCATTTCAAAAAAAAAATTCGTCACTTTTGAGTTTAGAATGGAGAAATCTTGGTTCTTTCCCTTTCAGATTGAACGCTCGCAAAAATGTTGAGTTGTGGTTCGGATTGGAACACCATTTGCTCTCTTTGATGAATTCAATCTTAAACCTTCAAAAAAACAAAAAAAAAAAAAAAAAACTTCCGTCACGTCTGGATTCACATCTGAGAAATCTTGGTTCTTTCCCTTTCGGATTTAACGCTCGCAGAAATGTTGAGTTGTGGTTCGGATTGGAACACCATTTGCTCTCTTTGATGAATTCAATCTTGACCTTTCAAAAAAAAAAACTTCCGTCATGTCTAGATTCACATCCGAGAAATCTTGGTTACTTTCTTTTCGGATTTAACGCTCGCATAAATGTTGAGTTGTGGTTCGGATTGTAATACCATTTACTCTCTTTGAAGAATTCAATCTTGACCTTTCAAACAAAAAAAAAAAAAAAACTTCCATCAATACTGGATTCACATTTGAGAAATTCTGGTTCCTTTCTCTTTCGAATTCAGCGCTCGCAGAAATGTTGAGCCCTTGTTCGGATTGGAATACCAGTTGCTCTCCTTTATGAACCCAAATTTGGCCTTTTAAAAAAAATCCCATCTCGTGTCCTTTCCAAGGATGCGATTTGCAACATTTGTGCATAGCGGTACTAGTAGCCCTTTTGGGTCTACTGTATTCGCGACCGACACATTTGTATCTCCAACCTTATATCATTTTTATCTTGAGTGAGCCTTGCTTCTCGGTAATTTGAATTAAGGTCTACAATTGCTTCTAGCAGTCACTGGAACGCTCACTCTGAGCCTACCATACTTGCATTCTAGAACAATTGTATCCTCTATGGCTTTTTGCCTTCTTCATCATCCTTGGGCTGGGCCATGTCCCCTCAAGTGATTTGAAAAGCCAAAACCATAGTGGTTCTCCATTTATGATCACCATATTCTTGTGATTACTAATGATTTGGTCTTGTTTAAGAAGTTTTCCAAAACTAACAATCGCAGCTTCATTAACCATCACTTTCGATGAGAACAAGTACCAGCTTATGCTTCAAGACAACCAAAACAAGCATAAACGCCCTGCCAGTTGCCGAAGCGTCATTTCCCTCGACAACTCTTCAAACACCGGGTCAACCTCAACTCCCTGGACCATCGTCTTCGGGTCGTTTGGACCATTTCCACTCCCCACAGAAGAAACTGTACCTGCCAAGAAGCGGAAAACCGCCCCTCAACTTGTCACTAACATGGCACCAAGGGCGAACACCAAGAAGCCTGAAGCCCGTGGCGTTCCCACGAAGCCTCAACCTACAAGAAACCGGGTTTACCCCAAAACTTGGTCCCCGAGATCTTCACCAAAGTAACGGAGGTCCCGAACATCTATAAAGCCAGCATACCTGGCTTCTCTCAAGGAGAATCAGTTCTACCCTCTCTCTTACAAGAAAGAGGAGAAACCTACCCTCCGCCCAAAGAACACATCTGGAAGAATCTTCCACTCCTCCAAGCCAAGGACACCGGAGTAACCACTCCTCAGATTCTTCATCTAGAAGAATAAGCCCCAGCTCAGTCACCAGGACGATTTCTTCATTCGAATCTCGAGGGATGAACGTCTTGGCTACAAGTTCTGAGCCGCCTCCACCACCTGATGACGTAACCGCACGCATCCAGCAGTTGGAGCAAGGACAACAGAGAATTGAGGCTCTGATGGAAAACCTTATTCTCAGTTTACAGCGTCCACCACCTAACAACCAAGACCCTCCGAATCATAAAGATGACGAAGGTAATGTAGAAAACAATGAGTCACGCTCCCTCACCAAAAAGGACGTGGACGATATCCTCGCAAAAGCAAAATAAGAGGATACATTGAAGGAACATGGGATCAAGCCACCCTACCCTCTATGGATGGACTCAGTACCGTTCCCAGTAAAAATTAAACAACCTACCCTCTTGAAGCTTCCATGGAAGCTGAAATGGTGATCAAAGACCTCAACAGTCAGAAATCATCAAAGAAATAGTCAACTGCTGTTACAACCTCAAAACCAAAGAAAAAGGAGGTTCTCAGTGTGCAGACTAAGTCAGCTCCTCAGCCGCCAAAGAAACCTAAAAACAAAACTGCAGGTAAAAGACCTGAACTCTCTGATGCCTTTAAAGAACGTGCAGAAAAGAAATATCCGTTCGATGAAGATGTTGAAGAAATCTTTGAGGCTCTCCTAGCAAATGGCAAACTCATTTTGCCAGAGCCTAAAAGACCGGGAGATGTTGGCAAAACCAATGATCCCCGATATTGTCCATACCATCAGATAATCTCACACCCTCTCAATCAATGCTTCGTTGTGAGAGAGAAGATCAATGAGATGTGGAAAAACGGAGTCATAACCTTTGACAAAAACTATGGCCCCACCTCTGTCAACATGGTGTCATGTCGGCAAACTTCAAAGTCACCAAAGAAGAAGACCACTACTTCATTCAAGGTGATTAAAATGGCTCAAGCATCCCAAGAGTTTGTTCCCTATCCAGCATTAGATGGACAACCCATATGGGTGCATCCCGATCTCCTAGATGATGAAAATTGGGAGATCGTCAAAACAAAGCCGACCGCTCAGCAGCGAAGGCAAGCCAAGAGACAACTCCGTAAGCTCAAACAGCAGCAGAAGTCTCAACCAAAATAAGAAATCCTTGAAAAAGCAGAAACCTCTTCCACTGCTTCACTAGGGGCGAAAGAAGAATCTCTTCCCAAAACTTCAAAGCCGTTATAAAATTCACCCTTGATGATTTCATGCCACCTCAATACAAAAATGAAACTGTGCAAGGGGCATCATACTCCTGCAACTCGGTAGTTGGATTCTCCATGGATGGATACGAGTCCAGTGATATCGATGAGTGGGAAGAATCCCTTGAAACAGGAGAATACCTCTCCGATGAGGAATGGATTCCCGAGTCTCATCTTATGCCAGTAATCTGGTATAACCCATTACAGCCACAACGTTCTTGATCTGATGATGAAGAAGACCAGGACGTTGTTCAAGAAAATGTTGTCGATCCAGCACCAGCCAATGCTCCAGCGGAACCCAACATTGGTGAACACAAGGAGCAGATGACGAAGAAGATTTGGCTCCCATGCCTAATCTTGAAGAATATGCAAAAATCTTGCAACATCTTGCCATAGAGCAAGAGCAGGAGCAGGATCGCATCAAGAATCTTCGTCATGATCTAGAACCAGAATTCCCTGAAAATCAACGGGAACTTTCTCCCTTAACTCCTGAAAATGGAGAAAACAGTTGGATCGATGATCCTCTTACATCTGAGGATGAGTCCGATTCCCAACAGTCTGCACTAGGGGCATCTCTTGTCCGGATGACCTGCAATGCGATGCTTAGGATGATAGTACCTTTGAAGCTTCCGAAGACACGTACACCCCAACCGGTAATATATCATCTGAAGTTACATCCTTTTAGGTCACTTCCATTGAGATATCATCCTCTCAGCCCTCGTCACCTGAAGCTGTGATATCAGAGCTCAAGCCTCTCCCGATTGATCATCTTGAAGAAACTTCTGCCAATGAAATCTTCTTCAATGAAAACCCAGTCGATTGGTCTCAGATACCTGATCTCATAGACGATGTCTGGACTAATAAAGATAGGTTGTCGGATGCTACTCAGGACTTGTTCCCGGAAATTACCCCATGCAACACAATTACTGAAAACGCCAATGCTGTTACAGAGACGTCTTCAGCAAAGGATCAACCCCTTGATCCTGAGAGCGATCTTCCAAAAAAAGATCCTTCTCTAGAAGCTCTTGAAGTTGGTAGAGGTACCCGTTATGGCCGGGATTACCACAAAAATTACAACCAACCTTTTTCTTCTTATGTAAATCCTTCGGGAAAGCAAGTTGTAAGCGCCGCAAGTGGCAATAATAATGAAAATGCAGGCCCGAAGGAGGCTTCCAAGTACGACTTAATTGAGCACTTCAAATACATACCTGCACGTCTGCACATCCTTGACTTATTACGAATGTCTCCACAAACTCGTGATAGTGTCATTTCATAATTATAAAGGCTGAATGCGGATGTCGTCAAACACGCCCCACAAGTCCTACAAATTGAAATGGACTACATGGTCAAAAAATCAAATACTCCCCCAAAGGAATAAAAGAAGAAAACTGAGGAATCAAACAATGACTGCCTCTCGGTACAAAAAGCAGCAAGTGCAACAATTACCTTCGACAAGGATGACCTCCTGCTAGGCGAAACAAAGCACAACCGACCCTTGTACTTTACGGGGTACGTCAAAGAAATGCCGGTACATAGAGTTCAGATCGATCCAAGTTCTGCACTCAACCTCATCTCTATTTCGGCACTCGAAGAGCTGGGCATCCCACCTAGCAAGCTGAGTCACACGTCCCTATCCATCTTCGGATATGACGGGAGCGCTCAAAGGCCTATCGGCAAAATCACGTTCAAATTGCAAATCGGTGATCTTACTTTTGAAGTCACCATATATGAGATAAGGACCCCTTCATGCTACAATATACTCCTTGGACGCCCCTGGATACATGAGAATGGTGTCGTCCCTTCAACTCTACATCAGTGTATCAAGTTCGTCGGTGACGATGGCTTGATACAACGGGTGTTTGCAGACAAAGAGCCCTTTAAAGGCAAGGATGTCCATTTTGCAGGTGCTCAGATGTATAAAGATGGAAAAGAAGAACAGGAGCAAAAAAATTCACTTTGCCGACAGTCTCCAGAAAGATAAAGGCAAGGCTCTTCAGCAATCACCGGAGGTAAACAAACCCTCCACCAAACTCAAAGTAAGCGGTCAAGCTCCCTTCGTCGTCTCCTTCAAATCTCCAAAGCCTTTGGTAATTACTACCAAAGCAAACAAGACAAAACAAAAGACTGGAGGCAAGTTTATGGTCTCCTTTGTGTCTATTATGCAAGACATAGACTCGGAGTCAGAATCAGAAGATGACACAGCATCAAGCCAAGCTGATCCTCAACAAGATCAGCCCGCTCTCACTCCATTGGAGACACCTGTAGACATAGAAAACCCTACTTCTGTTTCCTTTGTTATTCCGGCAACTTTGCCAAAAGAAAAAGCAATCTTCTTCCACAGATCGGGAGCATCTCCACTAAACTCTCTGCTTGAACCTTTCCAAAACGAAGGTATGCCTCAGCTATCCTTGTATAGTCCAATGGCACAAGCTATTATGAAGAAAATGGGCTACGACGCTCAAAATCCGACTGGTTTGGGAGGTGGCCGTGGTATTCTCACACCATTGGAACCCACCCTGACCAAAAGTCAACCAGAAGATTGGAAAATCCACATTCACAAAGGCAAGACTTCATATGGGTTGGGGTATGATCCTACTGCTCCTATGAGACAGTTGACACCATGACTACAAAGTCGCTTTTTCGACCAAGCCTCGACATCTCATGAAGACATTGATATCTCTGGATATCTCTTTGAGGAATCACTCGTCAAAGATCCAAAAAGCTCCTCCAATTGATATAATTTCTCTGATGATAAAGAGGAGTTTCCCGATGACACAGACTCGCGGTTCTCTGGCCCAGAAGAACCATCGTCTCCAAAAGAAGTCGACTCAATTGCAGCAAATGATCGGGACCATCTCATTGCAAGTCTTGAGAAGGATGTTGATCAAAAAGATTCATGGAAAGAAACAGAGACTCGGTTTGAAAATACCTATGGCACTCCAGAAGGTCTTGTTGAGTTGGAAGCCTCCGAAAATATTGTGGAGGAACCACCTTCAGACCTTCCGACAAAAGACCCTGTTCGAAAAATAGACTTGGGAACACCTGATAACCCACGTCTTATATTCATAAGTAAGAATATAGAGGATGATGAGTTACCCGAGTATATCTCTTTTCTTCTTGAGTTCGTTGATTGCTTTGCGTGGTCTTATGCTGAAATGCTTGGCTTGGATCCCAAAGTAGTAGTCCACAAGCTCAATTTACAAAAAGAAATCAAGCCTATCAAACAAGGCCAAAAAAGATTCAGTCCCACCGTGATGGACAAAATTGAACAAGAAGTTCAGAAACTCAAAAACGTTGGCTTCATCTGCGAGGAACAGCATCCTGAATGGTTAGCCAACATCGTCCCCGTGACAAAGAAAAATGGGCAGATAAGGGTCTGTATTGACTACAGAGACCTGAATAATGCATGTCCTAAAGATGAATTCCCGCTCCCCATACCAGAGGTGATGATTGACAACACCTATGGGTTCGAGCGAATCACATTCATGGATGAATTCTCTGGCTACAATCAGATAAAGATGCATCCTGAATATGAAAGGCATACGTCATTTCGCACACCATTTGGCGTGTATTGCTACACTGTCATGCCATTTGGTCTGAAAAATGCAGGTGCAACATATCAGAGGGCTATGATGAAAATATTCCAAGATATGCAGCACAAGACGGTCGAATGCTATGCTGCCGTCCATTCTCTTGCCTGATGAAGAAAGGCGTAGACTTTGTCTGGGATGCTGAATGTGAAAATGCATTTCAAGACATCAAAGCATACCTCACCAAACCTCCAGTGCTGGCTGCCCCCACAATTGGAAAACCATTTATCTTGTACAAAAGAGCTCTTGACCACTCTTTGGGTGTTCTGTTCGCACAAGAAACTGACGACGGAAAAGAAGATTCTCTATATTACCTCAGCCGCATGATGGTAGGTGCAGAGCATCGCTACTCCCTAGTCAAAAAAGAATGCCTTGCAGTAATGTTCTTTGTACAAAAGTTGCGTCACTATCTGCTGTCGAATATAGTCTACCTGATTTCGAGGATCAACCTCCTAAAGGTCCTTGTCACAAAAGCAAGTTCTCTCAATGCTCGACTGGCAAAATGGTCCATCCTTTTATCACAGTTTGATATTAGATATGTACCACAAAAAGCGATCAAGCTGTCAGGCCCCCAAAACCGGGATCCGATCTCGGGGACGCGAATTGTTGACACCAAAAATGTCACTTTGCCTCTTCAACATCAAGAAAGCTGCATGAAGTCGCAACCTGCCATAAATAGGCAATGCAATTTCTCCAAAAAATCAAATCTTGTCAGAATCAAACAAAAACTGCAAGATCCTTCAAGATAGCCAAGAGAAGAGTACACATGAAGTTTCGGGCCATTTCGACAACATTTGGCCTAACTTCACTTCTCCGACAGCTAAATAGGAGCTCTCGGCGGCGACATCATCGGAGACGTCAAAACTTCGATCAGAGCCTACAGATGACTCCAGCATGTCTCAAAAGGGCTCCATGCCAAATTTCAAGTCAAACCGACAACGTTTGACCCTCCATCAATGCTCGAGCAGCAAAATCAAGCCTCCCGGCGGCGGGAACCACCGAAGCCTTCGCTCATCAAACCAAGTGCATGAGTGGCTTCAACATGCTTCCAAAAGGCTGCACGTCAAATTTCAGGTCATTCTGACAACGTTTGACCAGGTTTCGATGCTCCGAGAGAAAATCAAGCCTACCGGCGGCGGAGCAACCCGGGACCATGACATCCAAAACGGAGCCCATAGAACGTCTCAAAATGACTCCAATAGGCTCCCCGTCAAATTTCAGGTCAATCGGACATCATTTGGCCACATATCAAAGCTCGGCATTTTCCCCGCAGCAAAATCAAGTGAAGCATCGACGGGACCCCAAACGGCTTCAAAACTCAAACAAAAGCCTATGGTTGGTCTTATTTATTGCTCAAGAGGCTTCACCTCAAATTTCAGGTCATTCCGACATCGTTTGACCAAGTTTCAGCTTCTGGCGGAAAATCAGCAGCTCTACGCGACAAAGTCTTCGGCTTTCCCGGAAAATTGGAAACTTTGCACTCTAAAAATGCAAGGATTCTCATCAGGTTTTCTACAGGAAAATCAAGCCAATAAATGAGAAGAAATGTCAGGAAAAATACAGAAGAAAACGGCAACGAAAAAGACCACAAAACGGACCAAAAACAGGGGAAAAACCCCCAGGGTCGCAGCCTGCGACCATGGCCCATGGTCGCCGGCCCATGGTCGCCGGCGACCATGGAAGTCCAGGTCACCGGATTTTTCGCCGGTGACCCGTTTTTTCCGTCCTTTTTCGTGTTTCGCGCACTTTGGCCCCTGTGGTTTCCTGAAAATGTGATTTTTAGTGCTTGAAATTGACTCATGTCCGCCGACATCCGTCAAAATCACGGGTCAACCTCCAAAAGTATCAAAATCAACATTGATCGCCAACTTGTCGACCAAAAAAGTGTACTTTCCGCCCGATCGATCGAAAAATCGACAGGACAGATGTCACCGGCCCGCTCTTAGCTATCACTGTCTGAAGTTACATGTTCATCCGATGTCGATCAGCATGAAGATCCATCGATATCATCGCCAGAAGAATTCCAGAAGACACGGCATGGCCCGCGACTCTTCGACTGCTCGGCGACCAATTAATGTGGTTAATTGACTAGCTTTATTGCAGTCATTAATTCATTTCTTTGGACGGCCCAATCAGAAGCAAGCATTTGGAATTACAAGTCAATTGATTCATGGCATTTAACCCATGAAACTCCTCCCATTATGGTAATTAAGGTGATTAAAAGCCCTTAATCTCCATCGGCCAATCAGATTCAAGGAAAAAGGAGTTACAAAATCAAAGAAATAAATCTTGTAACTCCTCCCATTAAAGCCATTAAAGCCCATAAACTCTCCTAAATGGCTACCAAAAGCCTATAAATAGGAGAGCATTCCTTTGAAATCAGGATCAGAAAAAAAGAGATCGGATCGGAAGAGAGCGGAAAGAATCCAGAGAAAGAAAAAGAGAGAAAAACTCTGCTGAAGTTCTGCACCGGCCACCACTATAAGGTGACAAAAGTCCCTTGGGGGGCACCCCCCCACAAGGTCCTTGCCTTCTCCCGCTGCCTCTAATGGCTTAGACGTGGCTTTTCAGCCCGTCTACTTAGCTTTTTATTGGACATAGGACCTTCTCTTGGTCTTTGTCCTCTAAAAATCTGAGGTTATAGCCAAGCCAAGCGAATCAAGAGCATCCTCTGTTCTCATCTGCATGGATGATGGCGAAGCCCATACATGACTTGCGACCGTCAATCTGAACGAGTCCCCCACAATCTCCTGAGAAGTTAGATCCTCCTTTTCTTGCTTTTCATTGTAGTTTGTATTTTTCTAAAAGAGACAAAAATCACAACTCTTGTCTTTCATTATTGATGAGAATTGTAAATCGGCTATAAACGCCAAAATCGGCTATAAATGCCAAACAAAATCGCCTTTCACGGCAAACCAAGAAAATGTCTCTTTTCTTAAATATTTGTGCAATGGAAAACTTGAAAGAAGTTGATTTCCTTTTTACTTGCGAAGGTTGATCTCCGGATTACCACTTGCAATTCCAAGTAAAATAGAAAATCTGGCACACCTACACAAAGAAATGTTGATGCACGCTTCAGGCCCGCCAGGGCACGAAAGGGCCGGACCCGACGGACTCCCACGTTCCGCCGACCCCGGTAGCCGCCCCACGGCGCCTCGGAGCGCGTTCCATCAAGCTGGCACACCCGGTGGGACTCGTTCATTTGAGAACACGGTGCTTGGAAATGAAATATTTGCATATCATACTTTTTGCTCTATGCTTATACTTCTTTTCCGGATTCCTTGGCTACTTTCTAGCTGGTAGCCTATGTTGGATTTTGCATCCTAAAAAAAAATGAGATGGGATTTTTTGGAAATTTCTATTTCTTTGAGTTTGTTTCCATTCTTTCTCTTTTCAAAAAAAAAAAATCAGTTTTCTTGGTTTGAATTCAAAATTGAGAAACTTTGATCCTATCCTATCGTTCTTTGGTGCTTGCAGAAATGTTGAGCCCGTTCGACTAAGGTTTTGGACCATCGTTTCTCTTCGATGAGTTCATTAGAGATTTCAAAAAAAAAAATAAATAAATAAAAAATCAGCTTTCTTAGTTTGGATTCAAAATTGAGAAACTTTGATCCTATCCTATCGTTCTTTGGTGCTTGCAGAAATGTTGAGCCCGTTCGACTAAGGTTTTGAGCCATCGTTTCTCTTCGATGAGTCTATTTGGGATTTTTATAAAAGAAAAAGGACATAGACCACTAAGGTTAAACCAATTGCGTTCTTTGATCACGATTGATTCAAGAAAAGCCTTGTCCAGAGTGTGGAGACAGCTTGACTGTTCTAGGCAAGGGTCCTCCAAACGGGTTCATTAAGTAATCCTACCCTTACCTTGGGGCAATTCTATCAATTGAGGTTTCATAAGACCGGGTTAGGAGGCCTATGTGTACTCTCTCGTCTTTAAATCTTAAAAAAATAAAAAATAAATAAAAATAAATAAAAAAAAGATTTTCAAAAAAAAAATCTTAAAAAAAAATCAAAAATTTTCAAAAAAAATAAAATAAAAATAAATAAATAAAAATATATTTTTAAAAAAATAATAAATAATAAAAATAAAAAAATAAAAAAAATCATTTCAAAAAAAAAAATCTCCAAAAACTCGTCACTTTTGATTTCAGATCTGAGAAATTTTGGTTTCTTCTTTTCTGAGCACTGGCGCTCGCGGAAATCGCCGAGACCGTGTTCAGATCAGAATACCATTTGCTCTCCTTGATGGAACCAATCTTGACATTTCAAAAAAAAAAACTCGTCACTTTTGGATTCAGATTCGAGAAATTGTGGTCTCTTCCCTTCTGAGTACTGGCGCTCGCGGAAATCGTTGAGCCCGTATTTGAATCGGAATGCCACCTACTCTCTTTGACGAATCCATTTCTGACCTTTCAAAACAAAGAATCCCATCTCATGGATGCGATCTCCAACATTTGTGCATAGCAATACTGGTACGCCCTTTCAGGGTCTACTGTATCTGTGACCGGCACATTTGTAACTCCTACCTTATATTCTTCTTATCTCGAGCAAGCCCTGCTTCTCGATAAGTCGAATTTAGGTTTACAATTGCTTCTAGCAGTCACTGGAACGCTCATTCTGGGCTCACCATACTTGCTGTCAGAACAATTGTACCATCTATGGCTTTTTACCTTCTTCATGTCGCTTGGATCATACCCCTTGAGCGATTTGAAAAGACAACCATAGAAATTCCCATTTATGATCATTATATTCTTGTGATTACTAATGGATGTGGTCTTGTTTCAGAACTTTTTTCGAAATTAACAATGGCAGCCTTAACCATTATCTTCGATGAGAACAAGCACCAACTCATGCTTCAACAGAAGCAAACCGAGCGCACTTACAAGCGCCCTGCCAGCTGCCGAAGCGTCAACTCCCTCGGCAACTCTCTGAACTCCGGGTCGACCTCGACTCCCCGGACCATCGTCTTTGGGACACTGGGACCATTCCCACTTCCCGAAGAACAAGCTGCGCCTGCTAAAAAGCAGAAGATCGAATCTCAACGTGTCACTCCCGTGACACCAAAGGCGAGCGCCCAAAAGCCCGAAGCCCGCGGCACCCCCGCGAAGCCTCGACCAACAACCAACCAGGTCTACCCTAAGACTTGGTCTCCAACACCTTCCCCAAAACAAAGAAGGTCTCAAACTTCCACCAAGCCAGCATACCTGGCCCCACTCAAGGAGAACCAGTTCTACCCTCTTGCCTACATGAAAGAGGAGAGACCCATCTCCAACTTGACTCCCAAGTCAACCCAGCATGAACCGGCTTGCTCCCACAAGCCCAGAATCAGATCATGCATCACCAGGCCTCTACAAGCACCTGCTAAGGCCTACACTCCTTCAGTTCGACCCTTCATCTCTACAGGGGCCGAACTCGAAAGGTTCAAAGCTTCACTGCAACAGGCAAAGGACCGGGTCCGGATCCTGTCCTTGCCTAGCTACAAAGAAGACAAGCTCGGCTGCTGCGCCCGAGGGAGCACATCCTTCATCGTCAGAGCCCAGCCAGAGCTGACTGAAGCTCAAATCGCTCGTCGAGCACGCCGCCGTGCGTCATATCGACAAAAGAGACTAGAGAAGCAACGGACCCAGCCTCCTACACTTCAAGTCTCCCATAAATGGGTCGAAAAAGAAAGACCCGACCAAGTTGCTGCCGTCCATATGGTTGGAAAAACCAGAAGACGCCAAAAGTCAGCATAAAAAATCCATGTCCGACGTCCGGTGACCCGTAGCGTCACCAGGACACAAAGACATCCCGAAGAATCTCCTGCCCCTTCAAGCCAAGGACAGGAGAGTAATCCTTCATCAAGCTCTTCATCAAAAAGAATGAGCCCCAGCTCGGTCACCAGGACGATTTCTTCATTCGAATCCCGAGGGATGAACGTCTTGGCTACAAGTTCTAAGCCACCACCTCAGAATCCACCTCGAGATGATGCGCTCACACGCAACCAGCAGTTGGAACAAGGCCAGCAGAGGATTGAAACTCTGATGGAAAACCTTCTCCTTGTCGTCCAAAATCAGGCGAACAATGAGCCTCCTCCGAATCATGGCAATAACGAGGAAAATTGTGAAGAAAATGAGTCACGCGCCCTTACCAAAAAGGACGTAGACAGTATCCTCGCCAAAGCTAAAGAAGAGGATATACTCAAAGAGCATGGGATCAAGCCACCATATCCTTTATGGATGGACTCGGTCCCGTTCCCCACAAAATTCAAGCATCCTACTCTCCAAACATATACGGGGAAAGGATCAGCCAGACAGCACGACATCCACTTCAAGATTTTGACGGGAGCTATCGCGGATCAAGATGCACTCAAGATCCGCCTCTTTGCAAGTACCCTAAAAGGTACGGCCTTCGATTGGTACTCCACTCTTCCGGAGAACTCCATTCAGAACTGGGCTATGCTGGAGACACGCTTCCTGACCCACTTCCAAGGTGAGGATCATCCTGTTACTATGGCTCAGCTCTGCAGCCTAAAACAGGGAGAGAATGAGTCAACTTATGACTTCATTCACAAGTGGAAAGCAATGGCATACAAATGTTCAGATGTATTGCCACAGGCGTCGCTAGTCGACATCTGCCGAAACAACATGAGAGCCAGAATACGCTCCATGATCATCGGCAACAAATCAAAAAACCTGGGAGAACTCCTGGAAGCTTCTATGGAAGCTGAAACGGTGATTAAAGACCTCAACAGTCAGAAGTCATCAAGAAAAGAGCCAACCGCCATTGCAACCTCTAAACCAAAGAAGAAAGAGGTCCTTAATGTGCAAACCAAGTCAGCTCCTCAGCAACCAAAGAAAGCTGAAAATAGAGCTGCAGGTAAGAGACCTAAACTCTCTAATGCCTTCAAAGAGCGAGTAGAAAAGAAATATCCGTTCGATCAAGACGTTGAAGAAATCTTTGAGGCTCTCCTAGCAAATGGCAAACTCATTTTGCCAGAGCCCAAAAGACCTGGAGATGTTGGCAAAACCAATGATCCTCGGTACTGTCCATACCACCAGATGGTCTCGCATCCTCTCAATCAATGCTTTGTTGTGAGAGAGAAGATAAACGAGATGTGGAAAAACGGAGTCATCACCTTTGACAAAAACTATGGGACTGCCTCCGTCAACATGGTGTCATGTGGACAAACACCAAAATCACCGAAGAAGAAGATCACTACTTCCTTCAAGGTGATAAAAAGAATTCAAACGTCCGAAGTGTTGGTTCCTTGCCCGACACCAGACGGACAACCCATATGGGTACATCCCGATCTCCTGGAAGATGAAAACTGGGAGATCGTAAAAACAAAGCCGACAGCTCAACAGCGAAGGCAGGCTAGGAAACATCTCCTCAGGCTCAAACGGCAAGAGAAGACCCAGCCAAAACAAGAAGTCCATGAAAAGGCAGAGGCTTCCTCTACCACTTCACTCGGGGCAACAAAAACGTCCCTTCTAGAGACTTCAAAGGCGGTAAGAAACTTCACTCTCAGTGATTTCATGCCACCTCAATTCAAAAAAGAAGCCATGCAGGGGGCATCATACTCTTGCAACTCGGTAGTTGGATTCTCCATTGATGGATACGAGTCCAGCGACACCGATGATGGATTCGAGTCCGGCTACACCAATGAGTGGGAAGAATCCCTTGAAACAGGAGAATATCTCTCTGATGAAGAATGGGTTCCTGAAACTCACCGTATGCCAGTAATCTGGTATAACCCTTTGCAACCACAAGGATCCTGGTCTGATGATGAAGAAGATCAAGTGGCTGCACAAGAAGATGCTGTTAACCCAGCACCAGTCATTGCTCCAGTGGAAATCAACTATGTTGAGCCACACGGAGAAGACGAAGAAGAGGATCTGGCTCCCATGCCTGATCTTGAAGAATATGCAAGGATCTTGCAGCGTCTCGCTCTAGAACAAGAGCAAGATCGTGTTAACGAGCCTCCTCGCAACCCAGAGCCTGAAGTCCCTGAAGATAATCAGGTACATCCACCCTTAACTCCTGAAAATGGAGAACATTGCTGGATTGACGATCCTCTTACATCCGAGGATGAGTCTGACTCCGAGCAGGCAACATCTCCTATCAGAGCTTCCTGTAATGTAATATATTAGGACTATAGCTCTTCTGAAACGTCGTCTGATGAGATTACCTATACTCCGACAACGCCTAGCAATGTATTCTCTGGAGCTATCTCATCTCACGTGACTTTCACAGAGATGACACCCTCTCAGGTTTCTTCTCCTGAGACTGTGACTTCAGGATACACATTCTTCCCGACAGATCATCATGAAGAAAACCCAGATAATGATGCTTGGGATGATGAAATAATCAACACAGAAGAAAAGCTGCTAGATGCTGTTCAGGACTTGCTCCCGGAAAATGCTCTGTGCAACACAATCACTGAGGATGGCAACTCTGCTGCAGATACATCCCCAGTAGATGAAAAACGAGAGCCTCTTGATCCTGAAGACAATCTTCCAAGCGAAGATCCTTCTCAAGAAGCTCTCGAAGTTGGTAGAGGCACCCGCTCGGGCCGGGACTACCACAAAAATTACAACCAATCTTCCTTTACTTATGTAAATCCTTCGGGAAAAGATGTTGTAAGCGCCCCCAGTGGTAAAAACAATGAACATGCAGGCCCCAAGGAGGCTTTCAAGTATGACTTGGTTGAGCACTTCAAACACATACCTGCACGTCTTCACATCCTAGACTTATTGCGAATGTCTCCACGCACTCGTGATAATCTCATCTCAGAATTACAAAAACTGAATGAGGATGTCGACAAATATGCCCCACAAGTCCTCCAAATTGAAATGGACTACCGGGTCAAAAACTCAGAAACCTCCTTAAAAGGAGAAAAAGAGAAAAGCGAGGGATCATGCATCCAATGCCTCTCGGTTCAAAAGGCAGCCAGTGCAACCATCACCTTCACTAAGGAAGACCTCCTACTTGGCGAAGCAAGGCACAACCGACCCCTGTACTTCACAGGGTACATCAAGGAAATGCCTATACACAGAGTTCAGGTCGACCCAGGTTCTGCACTCAACCTCATCTCCACTTCGGCTCTCGAAGAGTTGGGCATCCCACCCAGCAAGCTAAGCCACACATCTGTATCTATCTTTGGATACGATGGGAGCGCTCAAAGGCCTATCGGCCAAATCAGGTTCAAATTGCAAATCGGTGATCTTATCTCTGAGGTCACTGTGTATGCAATAAAAACCCCCTCATGCTACAACATCCTTCTCGGACGTCCTTGGATACACGAGAACGGTGTTGTCCCTTCAACTCTACATCAATGCATCAAGTTCGTCGGCGACGACGGCATGGTACATCGTGTCTCTGCGGACAGAAAACCCTTCAAAGGTAAAGAAGTCCACTTCGCAGACTCCCAGATGTATGAAGGAGAAAAAGAAGAAGAGGAAATAGCACCCCCTGCTGAAAATCTCCAGAAAGATAAAGGCAAGGCTCCTCAAAAATCACCGGAAGAAAACAAACCCTCCGGCAAATTAGAAGAGAGTAGTCAATCTCCCTTCGTCATCTCCCTCAAGAATTCAAAGCCTTTGGTCATCACGACTAAAGTGAAGAAGGTGAAACAAAAGTCTGGGGGCAAATTTGTTGTTTCTCTCGTGTCTATCATGCAAGACACAGACTCGGACTCAGAGCCAGAAGACAATGCATCGTCAAGCCAAGCTGACGCTCAGCATGTTCAGCCTGCTCTCACTCCGATGGAGACACCTGCTGATGTAGAAGATCCTACGTCTGCTACCTTTGTTGTTCCGACAACATCACCAAAGCAAAGGCCGATCTTCTTCCATAGATCGGACGCTTCTTCATCAAACTCCATGCTGGAACCTTTCCAAAATGAAGGTATGCCTCAGCTATCTCTATATAGTCCTGTGGTACAAGCAATTATGAAGAAAATGGGCTATGACGCTCAAAACCCAGTCGGTTTGGGAGAAAGACGCGGTATTCTCACGCCATTGGAGCCCGCCTTGACCAAAAGCCAGCTGGAAGATTTGAGACTCTACGGATATGTAGAAAAGTCTTCACATGGGTTAGGATATGATCCTGATACCCCCCTGAGACAGTTGACACAAAGGCTTAAAAGTCGTTTTACCGACCAAGCCTCAACATCTCAAGTCCACGAAGACATCGATCTCCCTGGATATCTCTTTAAAAAGTTACCTGACAAAGATCTAGGAAGCTCATCCAATTTGTACGATTTCTCTGATGATAAAGAGGAATCGTCCGATAATACAGACTTGTGCTATTCTGACCCAGAAGAACCATCGTCTCCAAAAGAAATGCCAGACTCAACAGGCGATTGGGACTATCTCATAGCAAGCCTTGAGGAGATCACCAATCAAGAAAATCCATGGAAAGGAATAGAGCCTTGGTCTGGTAATGCAGTTGAAACTCCAGAAGGTTTCGTTAAGTTGGAAGCCTCCGAAAATATTGTGGAGGAACCACCTTCGAACCTTCCGACAGAAGATCCTGTTCAAAAGATAAACTTGGGAACACCTGATAACCCACGTCCTGTATTCATAAGCAAGAATATAAAGGATGATGAGTTACCCGAGTATATCGCTTTTCTTCGTGAGTTCGTTGATTGCTTTGCATGGTCCTATGCTGAAATGCCTGGTTTAGACCCCAAAGTAGCAGTCCACAAACTCAATCTTTAAGAAGACATCAAGCCTGTCAAACAAGGCCAAAGAAGATTCCGTCCAAATGTGATGGATAAAATCGAACAAGAAGTTCAAAAGCTCAAAAGCGTTGGCTTCATCCGTGAGGAACAACATCCAGAGTGGTTGGCCAATATTGTCCCCGTGACAAAGAAAAATGGGCAGATCAGAGTCTGTATTGACTATAGAGACTTGAATGGCGCTTGCCCTAAAGATGAATTCCCGCTCCCCATACCGGAGGTGATGATTGACAATACCTGCGGATTCGAGCGAATGACATTCATGGATGGCTTCTCTGGTTACAATCAGATAAAGATGCATCCCGAGGATGAAAAACACACTTCATTTCGGACTCCATTTGGCGTGTATTGCTACACTGTCATGCCATTTGGTCTGAAAAATGCTGGTGCCACATATCAGAGGGCTATGATGAAAATATTCCAAGATATGCAGCACAAGATGGTCGAATGTTACGTTGATGACCTCGCCGTCAAAAGCAGAAGAAAAGAAGACCATCTCAAAGATCTTCGGGAAGTCTTCCTCCGACTCCGCAAACACAAACTGCGGATGAATCCTCTAAAATGCTTCTTCGGCGTCTCGTCGGGTAAGTTTCTCGGATTCCTTGTTCGGAAAGCTGGAATAGAACTTGACCCCATAAAAGTCAAAGCTATTCTAGAAATGCCCTCTCCAAGAACCTTGAGAGAACTAAAAGGGCTTCAAGGGAGATTGGCCTACATCAGACGGTTCATCTCCAATCTTTCGGGGAAATGCCGTCCATTCTCTCGATTGATGAAAAAGGGTGTAGACTTTGTCTGGGATGCCGACTGTGAAGCCGCATTTCAAGATATTAAGTCATACCTGACCAAACCTCCAGTGTTAGCTGCCCCTGCCACTGGAAAACCATTCATCTTGTACACAAGAGCCCTTGATCACTCTCTGGGCGCTCTGTTTGCACAAGAAAATGATGAAAGAAAAGAAGCTGCTCTATACTACCTCAGCCGCATGCTAGTAGGTGCAGAGCATCGCTACTCTCCAGTCGAAAAGGAATGCCTTGCAGTGATGTTCGCTGTACAAAAGCTACGTCACTATCTGCTTTCCAACACAGTCTACCTGGTCTCGAGGATCAACCTTTTGAAGGTCCTTGTCACAAAGGCCGGTTCTCTCAATGCCCGACTGGCAAAATGGTCCATCCTTCTATCACAATTTGATATAAGGTATGTGCCACAAAAAGCAATCAAAGGCCAAGCTCTAGCAGATTTCCTCGCAGAGCATCCATTGCCTAAAGATTCACCACTCAGAGATGATCTCCCAGACGAACCTATCTACAACGTGGAGACTTTCTCGCCAGATGCCTCCTGGGACATGTACTTTGACGGTGCAACCAGAACAAATGAAAACAGAAAGCTGATCTCGGGAGTTGGCATCTTCTTTGTTAGCCCCGACAAATACATGATTCCACACGCTTTCTCGCTACTGGAACCATGCACAAACAATGCAGTTGAATACCAAGCTCTAATCCTAGGATTGGAACTCGCCATTGAATCCGGTATCACCATGCTGGAAGTCTTTGGAGACTCTCAACTGATCGTCAACCAGATGAATCAGAAATATGAAGTCAGGAAGCCCGATCTGCTGCCTTATTACAACAAGGCACAATCGCTTCTGCAAAAGTTTGACATCTGCAACATCACCCACATTCGTAGAGGTGAAAACATCCGTGCAGATGCCCTGGCCGGACTTGCCGCATCAATGGCGATCCAGGAAGGGGAAAACATGCAAATTACAGTGTGCGAGAGAAGGATCCTGCTCTTCTTAACACACACCAAGCAGTTGCTGAATGCCACCGAGTGGTTGGAAGTCGGATCTCTATCCTTCAACCTTCAATCGGCGACTGGAGGGATCCGTTCATTGATTACACTATGTTCGGAATCCTACCTGAAGATCCAAAAGAACGGGTAAGCATCCAAAGGCGAGCCCCAAACTTTCATTTGGATATCCCTTCAAAGATCCTTTACAGGAAATCCTTCAATGGAGTACTCCTACACTGCTTGTCACAACAAGAAGCTGAAGAAACACTCAAAGAAGTTCACGCTGGTCTTTGTGGAGCTCATCAGGCTGGTCCCAAGCTCTACGACCAAATCAAAAGGTTGGGTTACTACAGGCCTACCATGGTACCCGACGCAATGCAATTTGCTAAGCGCTGCCAACAATGCCAAGTTCATGGAGACTACATTCACATGCCTCCAGAATGGCTGCATCCTACAGCAATCTCATGGCCTTTTGAAGCATGGGGCATGGACATCATAGGTCCTATCTCTCCCCCTTCAAGCAAAGGTCATCGCTTCATCTTCGCCGCTACGGATTATTTCTCCAAGTGGTCAGAAGCATTTGCGTTCAACGAAATGAAGACCTCATCAGTACTTCAGTTCCTGCGCACCAACATCATTTGTCGTTTCGGCATACCCAAAAGATTCGTCCATGATAACGGACCACAATACCGGGATCATCGATTCTACAGGTTTTGCGACAAATACAAAATCCAAAGCTGTCCTTCGACTCCATACAATCCGGCAGCAAACGGATTAGCAGAAGCCTTCAACAAGACACTCTGCAAAATCCTCAAGAAAATAGTCTCTAGTCACAAAAGAGACTGGAGCGACAAATTGTCTGAAGCTTTGTGGGCGTATCGAACCACCGTTCGAGGACCAACCCATAGCACACCATTCTCCTTGGTCTATGGATGCGAAGCTGTCGTGCCCCTAGAGGTACAAATTCCTTCTCTGAGGGTATCTCTACAAAATGACATGACTCAAGAAAGCAATGTCAAATTGCGACTCCATGAGCTGGACAATCTCGACGAGAGACGGCTCGAAGCTCGACAAAGCATTGAACTTTACCAAGCACGCATGGCAGGATCTTTTGACAAAAAGGTCAGGCAGCGCGCCTACAAAAAGGGTGACTTGGTTCTTGCGGTAAAAAGACCAATGGTCTTCGCTCACAAGTCCAAAGGCAAGTTTGAACCAAAATGGGAGGGACCCTACGTCATCGACAAGGTCTTCTCCAATGGCGCATATGCCCTCCTAAACATGGAAGGCGACAGATGTATGCTGCCTATCAACGGCAAGTTCTTGAAGCGGTACTACCCTTGAAGACTTACCCAACTGGGTAAGAGCAATGCCTATATGGCCAAAACATGTTCTCAGGTACTCGCTCGTCAAACCCACTCTCTTTAGAATTTTCATATCAAATGTCAAAATTTCTAGAGATTCAAAAACAATGCTTACTTTCATCGTTTCATTGTTCAAAAACAAAAAAATCCAAGTTTAGGAGCCTCTCCCTGACTTGACCAAAACTTTCGATCCTTGAACCAAAATTCATGGTTTGAAACAAAAATCCGGATTCAGGGATTTCCACCCTAGTCCACCTTACCTTTTACCGCCAAATGGTTCTAGGTCAAAATTTACGACCCTCGTGTCTTTAAACAAAAAAAAATGGTTTTTCAAAAATCGTGGGGAAACGACATCAAAGTCAGTACCCGCAAAACAAAAATTTTAAAAAAAAGCAAGGATGCGACATTCCATCGATACTTGCACCCAAAATCGCAGGGAAGCGACATTTCGTCGATACTTGCAAAATCCAAAAACCGTGGAGACGCAACATATCAGTTGATATCCACAACCCAAATTTCAAAGGTTCGAGAAAACCTAAAATCGTGGAGAAGCAACAAACTAGTTGATATCCACAACCCAATTTCAAAAATCGTGGAGATGCAACATACCAGTTGCTATCCACAACCAAAATTACAAATGGTTCGAGAAAACCTCAAATTTCAAAAATCGCGGAGAAACGACATCAAGTCAGTACCCGCAAAACCAAAAGTTTTGGGAAAAGCAGGGAAGCGACGCTTAGTCGATATTTGCACCCCAATTCGCGAGGAAGCGACATTCCATCGATACTTGCAAAACCTAACCCGCGAGGAAGTGGCATTCCATCAATACTCGCAAAACTGAATGAGCAAGGAAGCGACATTCCATCGATACTTGCAAGACCATTCAGCGGGGAGGCGACATTTAGTCGATACCTGCACTTTGAAAACCAAAACTCGGCTATAAATCCCAAAATCCGGCTATAAATGCCAAAACAAAATTTCCGGCTATAAACGTCAAAATCGGCTTTCATGCCAACAAAACAAAACTTGGTTTTCAAAAAACTCGGCTACAAATGCCACAAAAAAAAAAAAAAAAAAAAAAAAAAAACCTGACTCTCATGTCAAAACCGGCTATCAATGCCACAAATTGGCTATCAATGCCACCAAACTGGCTGTAAATGCCACAAAAATCCGGCTTCCGTGCCAACCCAAATTTTGGCTTTTACGCCATAAAATTTCGGCTTCCATGCCAACCCAAATTTTGGCTTTTACGCCATAAAATTTCGGCTTCCATGCCATCTCAAAATCGGCTTTCACGCCACAACCAAAATCAGGCTCCCATGCCAAAACAATTATTTGACAAAAGATTTTCACAAAATGACAAAGCTTTTGATCAAATCCCATTTAGCAATTGCTTTCATCACAAAAAGATTTGAGTGAGCGTAGGGAAAACAAAACAAAAAAAAAAGTACCAAAAAATACATGTGGTACCAAAAAAAAGAAAGTGTTCACAAGCACTACAAAAAAAGAAGTACTAAAAAAATACATGTGGTACCAAAAAAAAAGAAGAATAGTTTCTGCTACAAAAAATCAGGAGCTTAGCCAAAAATGGTCTCCAGCCAAAGCTTCAGCTCCTGAAGCAAACTTTTGGCATCAGCCGTCAGAGTTTCCAAGGCATGCTTCTTCAGGAACTTGCCATGAGATGCTGGCGAATGCCGTAACCCTTCTTTTACACGGGGAAGCTTTTCCCCAGCAGTTTGCCATTGCTCGTTCTCTAGAGTCCTCCTCTCAAGAACTTGACCGGCATCTGCAACCCTGCGAATCAGAGTACTCTCCCTGTCACGAGCCTCTGTTATAGCAGTCCACTTAGCATCAACTTGTGCCTTCAAATGCTCGAGATGCTTCCTGGCCATTTCGACCTCTCCATCAAGGATGTCAAGGTCGCGCTTTAATCCAAGGATGACTAGCTCTTCCTTATTCTTCTCTCGGACTACCTGCTTCCTGCTTTGTATAGCCTCATTCAGGTCAGACTTAGCCTTATCAGCAGGGTCCAAGAACATCTCCTTGAAGAATTGGTCGTCAGGGAAATCCATGGTCTCAAACCACTTGTCACCCAGTGCAATGATCCTATCAACGATCGCCCTGGCACCTGTGACATCCAGACCAACCTCTTCGGTGTCGGTCAAAATCTCCTGTACATGTGGGATCATGCCAAATCCTGCCTCCAAGTGTCCAGAAAGGAGAGTCTTGACCCAAGAACTCAAAACCCGAGCCAGCACCTTCTTCGCAAAATGAAGAGACGAACTGGATGAAGATTCACCCTTCTCCGCTGATCGGCTGCTCATGTCATGTCCCATTGGAAGAGTAACAAAAGAACTCTTTCCACTTGGAGCCACTGGAGAGGGAATCTCAACACGAGGTATCTTCTCTATCGCGTCAGAACTGGTTGTGGGAGTCTCTACCTCCGGATCGACCTCTGGCATCCCTTGCTCTGGTTCTGAAGGAAGCAATGGACTCTCTTCTGTCACTTCAAAACCTGCAAATGAAACACAAAAAGGTATGAATATGATCCTGTTAAAAAAAATCATCAGGGTCATCACTACAAAGTACCTTCTTCGACGACTGGCGGAACACTCTCTTCCTCCATGAACTCATCGGAAGCATCATCAACATTTGCGTCCATTGATGGTTCAAAGTCATCGGAATCCTGTGGCAAGTCAGCTGACAAGAAAAAATATTAGCAAATCAAGTCGCAGGCAAAAAAAAAAGAAAAGAGAAAGCGAAAGAAGTTATACCAATTGGAGATTCTGGAATCATTCCAGAGTCCCTCGGTTCTTCTTCAGATGCCATAACCGGCTCCATCACCGCCTCATCGGTCGGAACCTCAGGCATCGCCAAGTCTTCATCCTCTGCTAAAAAAAAAAGAAGCAGCAGCAGGGTAAGCAAACAAATCAGAACATGGAAAGCCCCATGAAAGAAGCAGAAAAAGAAAAAGGAAGAATCATACATTCACCAATGGTCTCTTCTCCACGGCTCCTCTTCTCTGGAGGCTCGTCGACAGCCTCTGGCACCTCCTCGTTGATGGTAAGAGGGATTTCCATGTCAGGAGAGTCCTCATGTGGCCCCTCGCTGTGATGATGACTCCTCCTCTTCTTACCTCTACGGGTTCGCTTCCTAGAAGAACCTGCCCCACTATCAGAGTCAGGTTTCTCACTTGGCTCCTCACTGGATGGTCTGCTCTCGCCAGTAGACTCCGCGGAAGCTCGCCTCTGTGCCTCTTGCATCCAAGCGTCGAGCTCAGCTTTCTCCTGTTCTAGCTGCTCCAAAGCCTCATCAGGTACTTCCCGAACAGCTTCAGAACCAATGACGCCCTGGTCACCGAGAAAGCCTATCTTGTGCTTCTCTCCAGAAAGGAAGGCCCAAACTTCCTCTCGCCGGACGCCATCCGACTTTCCAGTACCTTTCCCCGAACACAGCTTTACATCAAGCTCCTTCTTGGAAAGCCCCCGATATGCCAAAAAGCTCTCCGCGAACCACTTCGTGAAGCCGGCAGTTCGGAAAGTCGACAGCTCAGGATAAGAGATCCTGGCAGTAGTGTCTTCAGCACTATAAACAGCCCATGCATTTCTGCCATCCTACAAACCCCCAAAACGCTTCACCATACTCGAAGGCGCTCCAACAACGCCTTGAGAGAAGCCCAACGCGAGAAGGTACATACGGCTGGATGTCGACGAAAAGATGTCTGCAGTACACCATCGTGCCGACTCGTATGCTGAAAAGCCACTCCTTCTCTGCATTGGTCAAAGGGTAATGCCTTCCCGACCCTGCTCTGGTAGAGTCTCGGGAGGCACCAAAATCAAAAGCCTTCTTCCGTAACTCCGGAGAAAGCTTCACTGAAGACTGCCCCATCTCGACGTCCCTGAACCGTCGGATCCTCATGCGGGCAAACAAAAGTGATTCGGATACGGCTTTTCCCTTAGCCAATCGAATCATTAGAGGATCATCGTCCTGTGCAGTACCCAGCTGGTGGAAGCCAGGACAGTGGTATACAAACCACGAATAAAAGATATGGGCTGAAAATACCCTATTCATAGGGAGCCCAAGCCGAACCAAGAAAGCAGCAGCCTGCAGTTCGGTACACAAATAGGAGTAAAGAGCAGGCACCAAAGCAAGCCGCTCTCCAAACGCCATCTGACAAGCCGGAAAAATACAATGCGGCCTGATGTGCGTCCCATCTCCACCAGCAAACACAGCCTCACCTAGCCAATAAGTGAGGTAAACAGCAAGATCTCTCCGCAGTGTAATGTCAGAACAAATGACATCTGTGCTCGCGAAGAAACCCTTCAACTCTTCCTGCATGGCCGAAGTCTTCTTCCTGTCTTCCCGGGTCATGCTATCAGAAGACTCTTTGCTGTCAAAGAAGTTGAAGAATGAAGAGCCATAACTCTTCCAACTGCTGGATCTCACTTTCGAGCCCTCCTTCAAAAAATCATAGAAGGCGACGAGCTGAAAGTATAGGAGCCTGAACTCCTCTGACTGCTCCTCAAGGACGCTGTCAATCGGCATGAACTCCTCATAGAGTTTGCCAAGGATGGGCAATCCAGTAATAGCACTCAACTCCTTCAGAGAAAAACCAATCTCACCGTTCGTGACAACGAAGGTATTGGTCTGAGGGAGGAAAGACTCCAACATAGCCATGAAGGCATCATCGGAAAAAGTCACGGTCTCCCTAAAAGCGCGGACCGCGTCAAAAATCCCGGCTTCCTTCAAAACGGCGCCCCCAATCAGCAAGGTGTGGTCAGTCCATGACTTCCAATCGGAGTCAGCATTGAAACGGCCAGGAAGTCGAAAAGGCTTCACCCAAGTACTGCCGTCACCGCTGAAAACGCCAAGGCCCACCGGTCTCAAATCGACCAACGGATAATCAGAGCCCTGGTAGCCGCTGGCTGGCATCAACACGTCCATACGGACAGGTGGCTTCTCTGCAAAACCGGAAGGTCCACCAACAAAAACCCCGGTCTTGATCACACTGGTCCTCTTCACCCAGCTCGGAGGATCTTCCCTCTTAGGGCACGTGGGAGAAAGGCTCAGGATCGAGATGGTCCGGTCAAAAGACGACCGGGTAGAAATAGTTCTCTCCTCACCATCTGCTGTGTAAGAGAATTGAAAACATCTCCTTTGGTATGTCAAGTCGTCAGGGACTGCATCTCCAAAGAAGAAGGTAGGCTTGGGTAAAACCCTCAGATCGTCCATAACCCAAGCACGGTTGCTTACCATGATCTTATAGAATTCCTCATCCTTGAGAGCAATCAATCGCTGTCTCATCTCATCGCGATTGAGGGAATCGCACTCTTCCAAGTTCTTCTCAACAAACTGGACCTTCTCCCAGGCCTGCTGAACGGCCACATTAGAAGATCTGGCGGATCGACGAGGTACGCTTGTAGCAGGCTCTTTACCTTTGTTCGTTCTGGAGGAACCACCTGCAAAGGTTGGAAAAGAAAAAAAAAAAAAAGATCATCATCAAAATGACAGAATTTCGCTAAAGGCAAATCTGGCGAAATTTTGGCATGGTTCCGGGGCAATTCCGAAGAAAAGGGAAATACCCCGAAAGAAATAGAAAGTTTGAAGATGGGCTCAACATCGCTGCGAGCTCCGAAACTACAAACTTTCGAAACCTCAAAATCTCCGCAAAATCAAGAAGGGCTCAACATCGCTGCGAGCTCCAAATTCCCAAATTTGCAAAGATTTTCAGGTATGCTATCATGCTCAATCTATAAAAAGTACATGCATGAACATCTAGATTTGCATAAAAAACGCATTATCATGATGAGCAAAAAAAAAAAAAGAAACTTTCTCAAAAAAAAAAAGGGAGAAAGAAAAGAAAAAAAAAAAAAGGGGAAACTTTCCAAAAAAAAAAAAGGGGGAGAAAGAAAAGAACAAAAAAAAAGGAAGAAACTTTCTCAAAAAAAGAAGAAAGAAAACAGCAAAAAAAAAAAAAAATATCAGGCCCATCAGGCTGTGGACCACAGGCCACGTGGCCGTACGGATCTGTCCGTACGGCCCACAAAAAAAAAAAAAAAAAAAAAAAAAAAGAGAGAAAAGAGACACACGTGAAAAAAAAAAAAAACAGAAATCACGTGGAAAAGAAAAAAAAAGAGAAGAAGAATAGAAAGAAAAGAAAGAAAAAAAAAAGAAGAGAAACTTTCTTTTTTTACCATCCTATTCTCTACACAAAGTTTTCTTGAAAGAAAAAGAAAGAAAACTTACTTGAAGCCATTGATGGAGAAGAAGAAGGAAAAAGCTTGAAGATCCTTGAAGAAGAAGCACTCTTGGTCTTGGAGCTCTCTTGAGATTGTTGCAAAAGAAAGCAATAAGAGCAAGAGATCCTACCTTCCTTTGCTTTTATAGGAGAGAGCAAATCAAAGAAGGAAACAAAAAAGGAAAGGTAAGTGCTACTAATTAGTAACCTTACCAAAAGAGAAGGAATTAGAAAGATTCTTTCCCAAAAAGAAAGATGTCTTTGGGAGATTTCCTCCCAAAATCAATCAAATGAGAGATTCTCTCCAACAAAAAAGGATATTAAAGATTCTTTCCCAAAAAGAAAGATACCTTGAGATATTCTCTCCCAAATTAAGGGAATATGAGAGATTCTCTCCCATAAAGCTATTTTTAGATATTTTCTATCCAAATGAGATATCTTTAGATATTCTTTACAAAAATGGCCCCACATATGATCTAAGCCATCCTAAAAAGCTTAAGGTCCCATGGGTTAGCCCATATGAGCCAGGTTTGACCACCTAGGCACTAAAAAAAAAAAAAAAAAAAAAAAAAAAAAAAAAAAAAAAAGTTCTTTTAGTCAGGAAAAAAATCCCTCTTACCAAGAGCATACAATAAAGGTTCCATGCCTCTTTTGAGTTGATTGAACCACACAAAAAAATTCCAAGCCCCATGAGCTTCCAAAAATCAAACCATCCAGCCTCATAAACCAAATTGAGCCAAAATATTGAAATTGACATTCCACAAAAATCCAAACCACTCCAATGGACCCACACAGTCCCAAAGAGTGACCAAAAACCAAAGCCTGGTCCCCTAACTTGCCACACACAGCTTGTTAGGTCACAAGACCAAAACCAAAAACCAAATCATGATCCCCTAACTTGCCACATACAGCCTGTTAGGTCTATAAGATCAAAACCAAAACCCGACCCCCTAACCTGCCACATACAGCTTGTTAGGTCACAAGGTCAAAAACAAAAGCCCAAATCCACATCCCTGATGTCATCTTCAAAACTTTGCCTCGAGATGGTCCCTGATTCCTTTCATTTACCATAAAATTCCCCTGGAAGCTCAAAGGCTACTCTACCAAAGGAAAGATTGCTCAAAGACTCTTGGTCAAGACACAAGCTCTCCTTCAAAAATCTCTTCGAGGCACATCGACTACAAAAGTCAAGCAACTCGTCGCTGTACCTCGAGGGGGCATTTGTTGACACCAAAAATGTCGCTTTGCCTCTTCAACATCAAGAAAGCTGCATGAAGTCGCAACCTGCCATAAATAGGCAATGCAATTTCTCCAAAAAATCAAATCTTGTCAGAATCAAACAAAAACTGCAAGATCCTTCAAGATAGCCAAGAGAAGAGTACACATGAAGTTTCGGGCCATTTCGACAACATTTGGCCTAACTTACTTCTCCGACAGCTAAACAGGAGCTCTCGGCGGCGACATCATCGGAGACGTCAAAACTTCGATCAGAGCCTATAAATGACTCCAGCATGTCTCAAAAGGGCTCCATGCCAAATTTCAAGTCAAACTGACAACGTTTGACCCTCCATCAATGCTCGAGCAGCAAAATCAAGCCTCCCGGCAGCGGGAACCACCGAAGCCTTCGCTCATCAAACCAAGTGCATGAGTGGCTTCAACATGCTTCCAAAAGGCTGCACGTCAAATTTCAGGTCATTCTGACAACGTTTGACCAGGTTTCGATGCTCCGAGAGAAAATCAAGCCTACCGGCGGCGGAGCAACCCGGGACCATGACATCCAAAACGGAGCCCATGGAACGTCTCAAAATGACTCCAATAGGCTCCCCGTCAAATTTCAGGTCAATCGGACATCATTTGGCCACATATCAAAGCTCGGCATTTTCCCCGCAGCAAAATCAAGTGAAGCATCGACGGGACCCCAAACGGCTTCAAAACTCAAACAAAAGCCTATGGTTGGTCTTATTTATTGCTCAGGAGGCTTCACCTCAAATTTCAGGTCATTCCGACATCGTTTGACCAAGTTTCAGCTTCTGGCGGAAAATCAGCAGCTCTACGCGACAAAGTCTTCGGCTTTCCCGGAAAATTGGAAACTTTGCACTCTAAAAATGCAAGGATTCTCATCAGGTTTTCTACAGGAAAATCAAGCCAATAAATGAGAAGAAATGTCAGGAAAAATACAGAAGAAAACGGCGACGAAAAAGACCACAAAACGGACCAAAAACAGGGGAAAAACCCCCAGGGTCGCAGCCTGCGACCATGGCCCATGGTCGCCGGCGACCATGGAAGTCCGGGTCACCGGATTTTTCGCCGGTGACCCGTTTTTCCGTCCTTTTTCGCGTTTCGCTCACTTTGGCCCCTGTGGTTTCCTGAAAATGTGATTTTTAGTGCTTGAAATTGACTCATGTCCGCCGACATCCGTCAAAATCACGGGTCAACCTCCAAAAGTATCAAAATCAACATTGATCGCCAACCGGTCGACCAAAAAAGTGTACTTTCTGCCCGATCGATCGAAAAATCGACAGGACAGATGTCACCTGCCCGCTCTTAGCTATCACTGTCTGAAGTTACATGTTCATCCGATGTCGATCAGCATGAAGATCCATCGATGATCATCGCCAGAAGAATTCCAGAAGACACGGCACGGCCCGCGACTCTTCGACTGCTCGGCGACCAATTAATGTCGTTAATTGACTAGCTTTATTGCAGTCATTAATTCATTTCTTTGGACGGCCCAATCAGAAGCAAGCATTTGGGAGTTACAAGTCAATTGATTCATGGCATTTAACCCATGAAACTCCTCCCATTATGGTAATTAAGGTGATTAAAAGCCCTTAATCTCCATCGGCCAATCAGATTCAAGGAAAAAGGAGTTACAAAATCAAAGAAATAAATCTTGTAACTCCTCCCATTAAAGCCATTAAAGCCCATAAACTCTCCTAAATGGCTACCAAAAGCCTATAAATAGGAGAGCATTCCATTGAAATCAGGATCAGAAAAAAAGAGATCGGATCGGAAGAGAGCGGAAAGAATCCAGAGAAAGAAAAAGAGAGAAAAACTCTGCTGAAGTTCTGCACCGGCCACCACTACAAGGTGACAAAAGTCCCTTGGGGGGTACCCCCCCCCCCCCCCCCCCCCCAAGGTCCTTGTCTTCTCCCGCTGCCTCTAATGGCTTAGACGTGGCTTTTCAGCCCGTCTACTTAGCTTTTTATTGGACATAGGACCTTCTCTTGGTCTTTGTCCTCTAAAAATCTGAGGTTATAGCCAAGCCAAGCGAATCAAGAGCATCCTCTGTTCTCATCTGCATGGATGATGGCGAAGCCCATACATGACTTGCGACCGTCAATCTGAACGAGTCCCCCACAATCTCCTGAGAAGTTAGATCCTCCTTTTCTTGCTTTTCATTGTAGTTTGTATTTTTCTAAAAGAGACAAAAATCACAACTCTTGTCTTTCATTATTGATGAGAATTGTAAATCGGCTATAAACGCCAAAATCGGCTATAAATGCCAAACAAAATCGCCTTTCACGGCAAACCAAGAAAATGTCTCTTTTCTTAAATATTTGCGCAATGGAAAACTTGAAAGAAGTTGATTTCCTTTTTACTTGCGAAGGTTGATCTCCGGATTACCACTTGCAATTCCAAGTAAAATAGAAAATCTGGCATACCCACACAAAGAAATGTTGATGCACGCTTCAGGCCCGCCAGGGCGCGAAAGGGCCGGACCCGACGGACTCCCACGTTCCGCCGACCCCGGTAGCCGCCCCACGGCGCCTCGGAGCGCGTTCCATCATACATATAATATCATGATTAGTAAATCCACACGAGCCCATCCTTTCTCCATCATACACGATGACAAGAGCAAGCACGCACGACAAGCACGACGCGCAAGACACGATCCCACATATACGGGGCATTTCCTGCCGCGGAACCGGAACACGAACACGCACGATGTGTCATTCAAGACACGACTAGTCTGCAAACAGTCCACATGTTTAAGGACCCCCAGGTAGTGGATCAGGTTAAAAGGGCAGTCCAAGCTCAGTGGTACTCACTTATATCATGAATGCATAAAACATGGCGATACACGTTCGAGAACACGACAAAACAAGAGGGAAATCATTTAACAACCACGACACGACGAGACTAGCAAAATAGCATAATATAAATGCTTATCAAACTTAAGAAATGATTCCCTTTTTCTTATTCTTGATGCACGAAGCATCAAAACAAGCACTTTGATCCATGAAACAAATCTCCAAACAAACTTATACTTGAAATTCAAGGCGAGTACACAAGGATGTACGTAACATCAAAACAGAAGTTCAAACACGAAATCTATCAAGTTTAGGCTAAGACCATTCATTGACCCTTGTGGAGTTGAAACCCAAATGTTGGAGTTTTGACAAGGTTTGTTGCCCCAGAAGTTATAGTACATTTTGGAATTCCAAGTGCACAAAGTCAACAAAAAGGTCTAAAACCTAGTCTAGTTTTCCTTCTCGCAAAAATCCTTCAAAACAGTACTTTTGGTAAAATTTCGGTCAGTCCTCGGTTACCTGTCGGTCAACCGAGGTTAATGTGTCGGTTGACCGACAGCCGACCGACGGCTGACCGACAAGCCTCAGTCCAGAAATGTAGCTCTCGGGAAAATGGACCGACAAGTCCTCGGTTGGCTATCGGTCGACCTGTCGGTCAACCGACAGCTGACCGACAGTTTTCCTGAAAAAATGTTGCTCTCTGGAATTTGAACCGACAAGTCCTCAGTTGGTGTCGGTCGACCTGTTGGTCAACCGACAGATGACCGATACCTGACCGACAGAACTCGGGCAGTGCATTTCAGTTCAGAATTTCCACACTTCTTTCCCACCTTCACTTCCACACTTTCACCACCTGCACTCCCCAAGCCTACATGCTTTCCAAAGGATACATTTCTCACATTTATAAAGCATTCCATCCACAAATAAACCATTCATTCTATAAAAAGACATCAAGACATTTTCAAGTATAAAATCATAAAAACTAACAAGATCAAACATGATTCTAAGAGCTTGCAAAATCATTGCTAACAAGACAAATGAAGAAGCCAAAACTCATGACTTGAAAGAGTATAACATGACTTGCATTTTGAGATTAAGCATAGAAAACATATCTTAATGAAAGATTGAAACCATAATGAAAAATAAGACAATAAACATGAGAAATCCTATAAAGATCACTTGCCTTGGGTCAAAGTGAGGAGGAAATCACTCAAGAGTAGTCTCTACTAGATCTCTAGCTCCAATCCTACAAAAGCCCCAAAAACCTAAAGAGAAAATCCTAGCAAAAATCAATCCTTTGCATAACTCCAAGAAAACTCTTTGCATAAAAGAGGAAAATACTCTAAATGGTTTGAAAAACAAGAATCTCAAACAATAAATGCCATTGCTAACCTTTAAAACCTTGAACCCAGAAGAAGAGCTTGAAATAGGGCTTTATCCTAGCTCAAATCCTTTGAAAAATGCATCCTAGGAAAGCTTGAAAGAAGAGGAAAAATGTGGGGAGATCATTCCTTAATTTGGCACACAAGATGAAGCATATAGGAGGAGAGAGAGAGAAAAAGTGTGGCTGGAAAAGGGTTCCAGCCATAGCTGGAATAGTTGCAGGAAAATGGGAGAAGAAGAAGAAGCGTTTAGCCCTTTTATAAAGTGGGCAAGTGGGTCCCATGGGCCCCAATCTTCAAGGGATTAAAAAAAGTGTTTGCGGGACCCAAACGAAGACGACGAAGAAGACAAAATTGCTTGTTGAAATATCTACTTTAAAAAAAGTATATTTTCCCCAATTTATGGAATTTTTGAAATTTATGGACAGATTTAGTGAAAATTGTCATTTTTGCCCTTTTTTTCTCGAAAAACGCGATTTCTGAATCTTAAATCCAAATGGATAAAACATTAAAGCTGTTTGTAACAATAAAATGAGTCAAAAGGAATAAAAATTGGAATTTTTAGAAACCAAGAATAAATTCTCACAAAAATACAATTTACAAGGGTCGGGTCAAAACAAAGTCAACGGTCTTTTAAAACTCTCCAAAGTTATGAAAAATCTATTCAAACTCAAAAACAAAGTCAAATCAACTCTAATATTGTTTAAAAAGCTAAATCATGATTAAAACAATGTTAAACCGGAAAATTGAGGGTCGGGGTCTTACACAAGCTCTAGCAGACTTTCTCGCAGAGCACCCATTGCCTAAAGATTCTCCACTCAGGGATGATCTCCCAGACAAATTTGTGTACAATGTGGAGACTTCCTTATCAAATACTTCCTGGGACATGTACTTTGACAGTGCAACCAGGACAAATGAAAAAGGAAATCAAATATCGGGAATCGGCATCCTCTTTGTTAACCCCGATAAATACATGATTCCACACGCCTTCTCGCTACTGGAACCATGTTCAAACAATGTAGCTGAGTACCTAGCCCTGATTGTAGGATTGGAACTCGCCCTCGAATCCGGCATCACCATCTGGAAGCTTTTGGAGACTCTCAACTGATCGTCAACCAAATGAATCAGACATTTGAAGTCAGGAAGCCTGATTTGCTGCCTTCCTACAACAAGGCGCAGTCGCTTCGACAAAAAATCAACATCTGTCACATCACCCACATCCTCAGAGGTCAAAACGTCCATATAGATGCCCTGGCTGGACTCGCTGCATCCATGGCAATCCAAGAAGGGGAAAACATGCAAGTCACAGTGTGTCAAAGAAGGATTCACCCTCCTCTCAACACACACCAGGCAGTTGCTGAATGCCACTAAGTGGTTGGAAGTCGGATGTCCATCCTCAAACCTCCGATTGGCGACTGGAGAGATCCATTCATTGATTACATCATGTTCAGAATCCTACCTGAAGATCCAAAAGAACGGGTAAGCATCCAAAGACGAGCCCCGAACTTTCATTTGGATATACCTTCAAAAGGACTTTACAGAAAATCATTCAACATAGTACTCCTACGCTGCTTGTCACAACAAGTGGCCAAGGAAACTCTCAAAGAAGTGCATGCTGGTCTTTATGGAGCCCATCAGGCAAGCCCTAAGCTCTACAACCAGATAAAAAGGCTAGGTTATTATTGGCATACCATGGTAGCTGATGCAATGCAATTTGCCAAGCGCTGCCAAAAATGCCAGATTCATGGAGATTATGTCCACATGCCTCCAGAATTGCTACATCCAACAGCAATCTCATGGCCTTTCGAAGCCTGGGGTATGGACATCATAGGTCCTATCTCTCCCCCATCAAGCAAAGGTCATCACTTCATCTTTGCCGCTACGGATTATTTCTCCAAGTGGTCAAAAGCATTTGCGCTCAGGGAAATGAAGACTTCATCAGTCCTTCAATTTTTGCGCACCAACGTTATTTGTCGCTTCGGCATACCTAAAAGATTCGTCCATGATAACGGACTACAATTCCGGGATCATAGATTCTACAGGTTCTACGACAAATACAAAATCCAAAGTTGTCCCTCAACTCCATATAATCCAGCAGCGAACGGACTAACAAAAGCCTTCAACAAGACACTCTGCAAAATTCTCAAGAAAATGGTCTCCAATCACAAAAGAGACTGGGGCGACAAACTACCAGAAGCTTTGTGGGCCTATCAAACCACCGTTCGAGGACAAACCCATAGCACACCATTCTCCTTGGTCTATGGATGCGAAGCTGTTATCCCTTTGGAAGTACAAATTCCTTCCTTAAGGGTATCTTTGCAAAATGACATGACGTAAGAAAGCAATATCAAATTGAGACTCCAAGAGCTGGATAATCTCGATGAAAGACGACTCGAAGCTCTACAAAGCATTGAGTTGTACCAAGCACCATGAAAGGATCTTTCGACAAGAAGGTCAGGCAACGCGCCTACAAAAAGGGTGACTTGGTTCTTATAGTAAAAAGACCCATAGTCTTCGCCCACAATTCCAAAGGCAAATTTGAACCAAAATGGGAGGGACCCTTCGTCATCGACAAAGTCTTCTCCAACGGTGCATACGCTCTTCTAAACATGGAAGGAGACATATGTATGCTACCCATCAATGGCAAGTTCTTGAAGCGGTACTACTCTTGAAGACTTCCTCAAATGGGTCAGAATGATATCTAGATAGCCAAAGCCTATTTCCAGGTACTTGCTCATCAAACTCATCCCCTTTTGAAATTTTCATCTTAATGTTGAAATTTCCAAAAGAAAAACTATTTCAAAACAATGCTTACTTTCATCGTTTCATTGTTCAAAAAAAAAATCCAAAAATCCAAGTTTAGGAGCCTCTTCCCAGACTTGACCAAAATTTTGGATCCTTGAACCCAAAATTCTTGGTTTGAAACAAAACCAGGACTCAGGAATTTTCACCCTAGTCCGCCTCGGTTTTTATAACCTAAATGGTTTTAAGTCAAAATTTATGACCCTCGTGTTTTTAAACAAAAAAAATGGTTTTTTAGAAACTGCGGGGAAGTGACATTTAGTCGATACTCGCAAAAACCCAAAAACCGCAAGGATGCGAACCCCATTCGATACTTCCAAAGCACAAAAACCGCAAGGAAGCGAACCCCATTCGATACTTGCAAAACCTCAAAATTTAAAAATCGTGGAGACGCAATATTCCAGTTGCTATCCACAACCCAAATATCAAATGGTTCGAGAAAACCTCAAAATTCAAAAATCACGGAGAAACGACATCAAGTCAGTACCCGTAAAAACCAAAAGTTTTGGGGAAGGCAGGGAAGCGACGCTTAGTCGATACTTGCATCCCAATTCGCGAGGAAGCGACCGTCCATCGATACTCGTAAAACCCAGCCCGCGAGGAAGTGACATTTCATTGATACTTGCAAGACCATTCAGCGAGGATGCGACATTTAGTCGATACCTCCATTTTGAAAACCAAATCCGGCTATAAACGCCAAAACTCGGCTATAAACTCCAAAATCCGGCTATAAACACCAAATCCGGCTATAAATGCCAAAATCGGCTATAAATGCCAAAATCGGCTATAAACGCCAAAATCGACTTTCATGCCAACAAAACAAAAACTTGGTTTTCAAAAATCTGGCTTCCATGCCAAAACAAAACAAACAACAAACAAAACAAAATTCGGCTCCTATGCCATTCCAAAAATCGGCTTTCATGCCATCTTAAAATTCGGCTCCTATGCCATTAAAAAAAAATCGGCTTTCATGCCATCTCAAAATTCGGCTCCTATGCCATTCCAAAAATCGACTTTCATGCCATCTTAAAATTTGGCTCTTATGCCATTCAAAAAAAAATTCGGCTTTCATGTCATCTCAAAACTCGGCTTCTATGCCATTCTAAAAATCAGCTTTCATGCCATCTTAAAACTCGGCTCCTATGCCATTCCAAAAAATTGGCTTTCACGCCATCCAAAAACTTTGGCTCTCATGCCACAAACAAAAAAAGAACCTTGGCTCTCATGCCACAAACAAAATTTTTGGCTCCCATGCCACAAACAAATTTGGCTTCCATGCCACAAAATAAAATTCGGCTTCTATGCCATTCCAAAATTCGGCTTTCATGCCATCTCAAAAATTTTGGCTTTAATGCCATTTCAAAATTTTTGGCTCTCATGCCGCCAAACAAATTTGGCTCCCATGCCACAAACAAAATTAGGCTTTCATGCCACCTAAAATTTGGTTTTCAAGCCATCAAAAACCAGGCTTTTCGCCACAAAATTGGCTTTCATGCCCAAAACAACCCTTTGACAAAAGATTTTCACAAAATGACAACCTTTTGATCAAAATCAAAACAAACATTCCCATCAACTTTTACTCAAATGTTTTTCCATCAAAAAATGATTTAAGTGAAAAGAATGGGATACAAAAAATATAGTACCAAAATTGTTTATACATGGAGGTACAAAAAAAAAGAAGAAGAAAAGAGTTTGTTACAACTCAGGAGCTCAATCTAGCATGGTCTTCAACCAAAGGTTCAACTCCTCAAGCATACCCTTGGCCTTAACCTCCAAAGTTTGTAGGCCACGCTTCTTCAGAATGTTTCCATAAAATGCGGCCGAGCACCGCGACCCAACTGCAGCACGAGGAAGTTCTTCCCAGAGGACCTGCCACTGCTCATGCTCCTGAGTCTTCCTCCGGACATTACCTTCAGCTTCTTCAACCTGGCGAATGAGAGTTCCCTCATTGTCATGAGCCTCCACAATGGCGGTCCATTTGGCAGCAGCTTCTTCCTCTAAAAGCTCAAGACGCTGCCTAGCCTCGACGACCTCCTTATCAAGGCGGTCTAAGTCTTGCTTCAGCCCCATAATGGATAACTCGGTAATGTTCTTCTCCCGAATGATTTGGCTCTAAGTCTTCGTGACCTCAGTCAAGACTTTGCTGGAAGGTTTTATGAACATCTCTAATGTTCCTCTAA
This sequence comes from Umbellularia californica, assembly GCA_028538565.1. NCBI lineage: Eukaryota > Viridiplantae > Streptophyta > Magnoliopsida > Laurales > Lauraceae > Umbellularia > Umbellularia californica. The sequence continues at coordinate 30,681,710 of JAPQWN010000011.1, forward strand.
TGTTCTTCTCCTTATCAAAACTTTGCTGGAAGGTTTTATGAACATCTCATCAAAGAAGTCACCATCTAGGAAACTCTTGGTCTCAATCCATTTGTTCCCCAAGGCGATGATCTCCTCAACAAAATCCTTGGCGCTTGCGATGTCCAAACCGACTTCTTTGCTATCAGCAAGGATGTCCTGCACATGCTTGATCATGCCAAAACAACTTCCAAATGACTTGAAGAGAGAGTCTTAACCCACCAGCTTCCAAATGACCTGAAGAGAGAGTCTCAACCCATGAGCTCAAGACAGTCTTCAACACCTTCCTTGCATACTAAGGTGCGGTGCAGATGAGAATTCGCCATGCTCTGGTGCCCGACTACTCATGTCATGCTCCATTGGAAGAGTAATCAATAAACTCTTTCCAACTGAAGAAGTTGATTCATTGAAAGTGGAAGAAGCCCCTACTCCTGTATCAGCCGCAGGTATCCCCTGTTCTAGCTATGAGGAAGACGGAGGGACCTCTCCTGCTACTCCACAATCTACAAAGGAAAAAGACAAAAAGGTATGAATATAATATTGTCAAAAATATATCAAGACTATTATTGCAAAAAATACCTGCTTCGACAACCAGCGGAGTACCCTCTGCCTCTTTGAGCTCATCCGAAGCATCATCAAAGGTTGCATCCATGGATGGCTCGAAATCGTCAGAATCCTCTGCCAATTCAACTACATGTTAGCAAATGACAGCAAAAAAAAAAAAAAAAAAAAAAAAAACAAAAAGAAAAAAAGAAGCCAAAGCAATCATACCAGGTGAAGTTTAAAGAACTACTCCAAAATCCCAGGGCTCTTCCTCAGATGCCACGACTGGATCCGTCATCGGCTCATCGGTAGGAACCTCAGGCTTCACCAGGTCATCATTCTCTGCTAAAAAAAAAAAGCAACAGATCAGAACAAAATCTTTCACAAGAGAAAAAAAAAAGAAACAAAGAAACAAAAAAAGGAAAAGGGATCATACCAGCTTCTTTGTTCCTTTTCTCCGGAGGCTCGTCAGCATCCTCAAACACCTCCTCAACAATGGTGAGAGGAACTTCAAGATCAGAAGGACTAGCGTGCCGTCTCATGTTACGGCATTGTCCTCTCCTCCTCTTGCCTCGGTGGGTCAATCTGCTCGACGATCCTGCCCCACTATCAACATCAGGCCTCTCACTAGAGTCCTCACTGGATGGTCTACTCTTCTCAGTAGACTCCATGGAAGCCTTCGTACGCCCTGCCTGTATCATAGCATCGATCTTGGCCTCCTCCTCTTCCAGCTGTCTCAAGACCTCACCAGGAATCCCTTGTGCAGCTCCTGATCTGATGATATCCTGCTTATTGCGAAAGCCTATCTTGTGCTTCTCTCCAGAAAGGAAGGCCAAAACTTCCTCCCAACGTGTAAGACCCCGACCCGAGTGACCTTGATTAGTGCTAATTACATTGCGTGTTAGTGCTAAGCTCGATTAGTGATTTTTGACTAAGCTTGGACTAGAATAGCTCTTTTATTGTTTTGGGAGAGTTTTAGTGCTTTGTGTTTGGTGGGACCCTTTGGGGGTTCCCTTTTTGGATAGTTTTACTAGTGTTTGGGGGATTGTTCGCATTCCGGTGATTTGCATTTCTATCCCGTTTTACTCGTCTTGTTGATCCCTACAACTTTCATGTTGATCCCGTACCCGTCCGGAACCCCGAAACCCAACTTTCTTAGCATTGAGGGCAAAACAGTCTTTTTACACCAAATATGTACCCAAAAGTTGACATCCCCAAAACCCGTGAAACATATACTTTTTTGAAACTAGATATTTCGACGATCACTTTTCCCTTCTTCGTCGATTTCATCCGAGATCCCGAGGGTAGTGATTTCAGCCCAAAGAAGTTTCTAAGTGATGGAGCCCACATCCATTATCTTTAAATAGAGAACCCATCCTCTCCATTTACCCTTTTTTTCCAGCACAAGAGCAACATAGGGTTTTCCCTTTTTTCTTCTTCATTTCCTTGCTTCTCCATTGCCCAAATCCTCACCAACCTTGCATCTTTTGAGAAATGGAGATCTCAACCTTCTTCCCCACCTTGCAAGCTTCTCATTAATATCATTTGTGGAAGGATCTACTCAACTCAAGACCCTCCTTGAGCTCACCTTGTCCATTTGGAGAACCTACAATTAAGCTTCCTCCCTAATCTCTTAGATCCATGTTCTTCTAGTCTAGGGAGAGCTCTATCTTCATTATTGAGAGTTATCTCTTCTTGTTTCATTGTTTGACCCATTTTAGGGTTTGTATTTGGGGGTTTTTGTATAGATTGCATTCTTGAATTGGAGTAAGTATTTAGAGACTTGATCTTCTTGATTAGAGACCTTGAGGCAAGTGGATTGAATGGATGTTTTAGTTTTCAATGATTTCCATGATTTACATGTTGGATTTATGGTGTCATTAATGGTGGGTCTTACTTGCATTCATTATGCTATTTAATGCTTTTGAAAAGGGGTTGGTTAGCTATTTAATGTCTTGAAATGTGACTTTAAAGTTTTGTTTTATCTCTTGTCTAATACTTGAATGAATCTATGTAGTTGTGATTTTCTCTTTTCTTTATGATTGAATGTGGAAATGGATGGAATAGTTGGGCGGATCTTTGGTAGAAGCTTGGAGCTTTTTAGCTCATATTATTGCAGGAAAGTGAATGGAGAATGAGAGGAATTGATTTGGAGAGGAGAAGACTTGAATCTGAACCCAGTGAAGAATTCCCGTGACTGGCGGTCAGCCAGCGGTCACCAAGCGGCTAGCCGTCTAATGACTGGCGGCTAACCGAAGCAGTTTCGGTCACTTTTCCAGAGAGTTGCAACCTCGCGGCCAGCTCCGCGGTCATCTAGAGGCTAAACGCCGAATCCATCTACGGCTAACCGCCAGCCAACCGAATTGAAACGGTCACAATTCCAGAGAGCTGCAATCCCGCGGTCAGCCAGCGGTTAACCGCCGGATCCTCTAGCAGCTAACCGCCAACTGACCGCTAGGTAACCGAAATTCCCTGAATTCTATGAATAAAGGGGGATTGAAGGGGGCTTCCATACCATTGCTCGTGAACCTTTCTGAAAGCAATGGGCACCGCTCACCTAGGAATGTGTTCGATGCAGAGATAAAAGATTTGATGGGGCCCGTTCGAGAGAGAAAGCACATCACAGGGAATCATTTAAGCATTGGGACTACTAAAGTGTATAAGGAACCCGGCATGTCTTCAAATTCAAGGAGTACCAAGTAATTTCAAAGTAGACATACGGGATCCCTATTCACTTGAATTAGTCTTAAACCCCGATACTATCCCGATATTTCGAAGCTTTATTTCACTTTTTGTTCCCGTATATCTTGAAAGCGTACTTGCACTGTTTTACTAGTCTTGACATGCATGCCCGACATGACATGACCGTTGTGCCTTGAGCACCCCCGTCTTGCCGGTTATATTCTTGTTCTTGATTTGTGTCGCGACCCCGGACCGGCTCGGGGACCAGATCCGGGATCGGGACTAATTTAGTGAAGCCAATAGTTGTGATCATATGGAAAGATGACAATAATTAAAAGTATGTTTATGATCAGACGTACACGGGCTAACCAAAGAACACACACTACCCGTGCACGTGATTTCCCACAGGTGTCCGCGGTGAGGATATCCCAACACACATAATCATATAGTATAATTGCGGAAGCGTATGGTAAATCATGCATGAATTTCATTTCCCAAAATATCAAGGCTGATTACATTTGAATATGAGTATCAGAATGAGCAATGTCCTAAAGCATAACCCAAAAGTACATATTCAAGTTTAATTAGAAGATCAGTTAATTACAATTCCCAAAAATAGAGGCCAATAAAGGCCAATATAAACAAAACAATAACCACTAGAAAACTATCCAAACAATCCCCCAAAATATTTCGCAGCTCGGCAGCCCGATGTTTACATAACATCGTCAGCACGCCACTCAACTAGCGGTTGCGGTTCTCCGACCGCCTCCTCTGGCTCCTCCTCGGGGAAACCAACAACGGGACCTGAGTACCAAAGCAAAGGGTCAGACACGACGGTCTGGCAGGTAGATGAAAAGATATAAACATTTAATAATAAAAACCTTTACCTTGAAAACATGTAAACCTGTTTAAACAATGGCTTTCAAAGGTAAATGAATCATTTCATTGAAAACACACATGCAGTAATAAAACATGTAAGGTAACCAAGGAAATCGGGAAACAATCAAGATGGCATCCATAAGAAGCTAAATCCTCTATCACCGAAGTGACGTGAGTAGCGGGTGTTGACCTCAGTCACCGAAGTGAGGAGGTGCAACCAAGTTACATATACATATACAATAATACGGGACGGGACCGCGGAGGCAAACCGGGTATCGGGAATCACGGTAGCGAACCGGATATCGGGAACCACGGGAGCGAGCCGGGTATCGGGACGGGACCACGGTTAATAAACCGGGTATCGGGATCCAAGTGTTGGGATTGGTGTATGCTCTAAAGCCCATTAGCTGCATTTTTCTCTCTGTTACTGGATATTTATTGGTTATATATATTGAAATGATTCTTTCTCTATAAACATGTGTATATGCATGGTTGTGTGTAAGGCCCATTGTTTTCTAATAATTGAATCAGGTGTGAAGTGGCTTCACACAGATAGGTCTGATTCATGGATATTGGAAACAACAGATTAGTTCATAACTGAAAGATGGAGTTGGGCACTTCATCTTGGTATAAGTTATAATGAGATACTCTCCTATATAGGGGGACATACCTAAGTCACGGGAGGGCTTTCCCGGATCTATCTCATTAGTGCATGTGTCATGCATTGAACAGGACCATTATAGGTGTGATCTCTAAAATAGTACTATCACAGAGAGAGATCAAATCACCTCATGCTACTAAGTGACCGGTGCTCTTAATCTTGAGCATTTGTGGATGAACTGACGAATTCAAGTTCTTGTGCTTTAATTCACTATGGGTGAGATTCTTTTCTTGGGTCAACAGCTCTGTGAGTTAGGTACTCGGGCTTGATCAGTTGGGACATGCAAATGCAATATAGAATCTATGCCATCTACTGATGGATTGATCGTCCCCTTAGAATTATCCGATTGATCATCAAAATCTAAGATCTTAGTATATGGATGTTCCATATTGATATTGAACTTGTGGGTCGCTCCCTGGATCAAGAGAATAATATCAGGATGATGATTAAGTCAAGGATATGAAGTTCTAAGGTTTGAGATTTAATCGAGAAGGTTGATAGTACATCGGATAACCTGACTCGATTAAGGATGTTACATAGAGGGGCATTTAGGTCATTGCACTTGGTAGGTCGGAGACAACAGTCATTTTATGACAAGCTTATTTCATACTTAATATTTGTCCCTGGAGTGCAACCATAACTCTCTAGTGGAATGAGTTAAGGTTAAAATGGTCTTAATGTTGCTATGGGTTTAGTATGGACATTTTGGTCATTTTGGGAGCCAAGGGCAAATATGTCTTTTGGTCCCTTCTCTAGTCACTTTCCTATATTGGCATGGTTTCCTAATATGATTAGGAGATGAGGTTGAATTATTTTATGGAAAAATAATTTTGAATTTAAATTCAAATAGGCCTTGATGGCATACATGAATTTAATTCTAGACAAATTATGGACATGTGGGCCATAGTGTGGGCCATAGCATGTGGGACGTCCAACATAGGGATTTCTTAGTGTGGGGTCTCCAACTTTGAGTAGGTCTCTCTACTTGGAAGGTTGGACTCCTCCTTGGATAAGTATTCCTATAATAGAGTTTCCCTTAGAAACTTAAATTAGTAATTGTTGCACAACTAGGATTACTAATTGCTAAGTTTAAGGGATATTCATCATAGTTTCCTTTTCTAATTTGGATTGTTTCTAAGAGGAAATTAATCTTAGGATTGAGCTTTCCTTTTAGGACTTCTAAGAGAATTAGTAGGAGAGACTTAATGGGAAAGGATTCCTTGCAATCTTCATAAAAGGAGGAAGCTTCCCTTGGGCGTGTATGACCTTAAAACACAAGAACAAAGCCCAAAACGTGGAGCCCTTGTTTCTCTTCTTTCTTGAGGAGATTTCCATCTCATATGATTCTAGAAACTCATCTCAAAAACCTAGATTAAGGTTCCACCACCTTAGCCAATCAGATTTGGAAGTGAGATAGAGGAGAAGATTAGAAGAAGAATAATTCCTGCAGAAATTCCTGCAGCATAGTAGCTGATTGCAGACCTGATCTTGTCCCTTTTGCATCAAATTTTCAGAGGTTTAAAGCTTGCAAATCTTTGAGGTAATAGTCTTCTATAATCTCCTTTTAATTAGACACATGTTGATTATGATTTCATGGAGTTTCTACGCGATTCTTTATGGCTGATTTCCGCTGCATAGTGCAGAAATCAGATTTTTTAAAATCTGTCATGCTTTGTATCAGCCATAGTTGTCTCTATATGAGAAGTTTCAGATCTGAATCGCGGTTTCCTTCAGTGGTATTAGAGCCACTGCATGCGAAATCATGATCCCATGATGTGATTTATTAATCCTAGATTAGAAGGGGCATGGTGGCACCCTGCTGAAATTTATTTCAGATTTGTATTAGTGCTGTATTTTTGTATGCTGGTTATGTTTGGATGGCTGGAATTAATTTTTCCAGATCTGAATCATGTTGTACATTATGCACTAACCTATTTGGTTGCAGCCATAATTAGCATCCTTGATGGTTCGCATGTATGTTATGTGGATTTGGATGTTTGTTTTATTAGTTGGAAAGTGTACGATTGCGCGGTTAGCGATCATAGGAAGTTGTAAAGTTTTCTTAATTTTATTCCAACTAGTCTTGATGTAAGCTTTTTTGAAAAGCATAGGAATCTCCAATGTAATTTTTGTTTTGTTTTTCATGGGTTTGCTTGTATAAATTTATTTATGGACACAAGCATGAAAAGGAAAGTTTCAAGACAAGAAGGTTGCAAGAAATTGGAATCCTTGGAGATGAAGGAGTCAAGACTTCTAGATGCATGAGGAGTCCTAATTCGATTAGGATTTGAAATCCTAAGGACAGGGAGCCATCAAGGATTGCATACTTTTATTTGCTTTTATATATGGAATGCATGGTTGTATGCTTTATATAATTGCTATAATTGTCACCTAGAAACATGGCCACCATTAGGTTTTTTATTCTATTAAGGGTTTTTCTCAAATGTTTTAATACAAAGGTTATTTACTTTCAAGATGACTTGAGTCATTGAGTCATGAATTTAATTAACCAAGTTTGCTAGTTTTAAAAAGAGCTTTTGAGAAAACGAAGTAAAGATCAAAGGAAAGTTTATAAACCCTGTGATAAATTATCAAGTGGAAGAGGGGTTTAGGAAAAACCCCACGACTTTCCATTCTCGGTTCATATTAATCTCATTAGAAGTGTTAGTGGGAGCGGCCATCCCTTCGGTGGAGTTCTTTACTAAAGACCACTTTGATGGGTTAGTGAGTGAACTAAAGTGAATATTCGTAATGAGGTGTTAGTAGGAGCGGCCATCCCTTCGGTGGAGTTCTTTACTAAAGATCACTTCTATAGAATGTCAATGAAGTGTTGGTGGGAGCGGCCATCCCTTCGGTGGAGTTCTTTACCAAAGCTCACTTCTAGATTTGGACATTCTGGGAATTTTTCATAAGAGATGGTAATACACTTGACATAAGGCGGTAATAATCTCTTCAAGGAGATAGAGTTATTTGTCTTATGAGGTCAAACCAATCAGTGATTGGACTGTCACTGGATATGTATCCAGATAGTGATAATCCAAATAAGAAAAGCTTAATTCAACGTTACTGTAGGCTCGGCCATCCTTTCGATGGAGGGTTTATGAGGAGGTTGAAACACTGATACATTATGTTTAGGGTTGAAATAATGTAAAAAGTTTTGTGCATGTTTTTCCTTTTATAACAAGCACCATATGCATGTTACATATATACTGCCTGTCTAATTATAAACCATTTTATATCCAGAGAGAGATGGGTAAAGATTCTTTTAGCCCGTTGATGAGTATTCTTCGTGAGAACAAGTTGACCGGCCCTAATTACGTAGATTGGAAGAGAAATCTTGACATAGTACTCACTGCTGAGGAGTACAAGTATGTCTTGGTAGAAAATTGTCCTGATAGTGATCCCAATTCTACTGAAGACCAGTTAGAGGCTGAAAGGAAGTGGAAGAAAGCGAACAACATGGCTAAATGCTACATGCTCGCTTCCATGTCCAACGTGTTGCAAACACAGCACGAGAATATGGACACAGCCTACGAAATCATGATGTCCTTGTCAGAAATGTTCGCAGACAAGAGCAGGCCAGCTAGGCAAGCTGCTATAAGGACCATCATGAATACTAGAATGGCTGAAGGAACACCTGTCAGAGATCATATGCTCAAGATGATGGATTGTTTCAATGTGCTGAGATTCTAGGGGCTGAGATTGATGGAGAGAGTCAAACCGATATGATTCTAGAAACTCTGCCGGATTCCTTCAATCAGTTCAAGCTCAATTTCAATATGAGCAAGATGGACATGACCCTTGCGGAGTTAATGAAGGAACTCCAGGCGGAAGAGGCCATCATGAAGCCCAAGGCCCAAGCCCATTTTTTCCAGTCTTCCTCTCATCTGAACCCGAAAGGGAAGAAGATGAAGAAGAAGAAGATCAAGGGAAAGGGACAGAAAAAGGGCAATGCTGGTAATAGAAAGGACAAGGGTACAGATGATAAGCCCAAAGGGAAATGCTTCAAATGTGGCCTCAAAGGTCATTGGAAGAAAGATTGTCCCAAGCTCAAAGGCTCGGTTAATAAAGGTACATCTTTTACTTATTTCATTGAAACTTGTTTAGTGGTTGATTCTACTGACTCGTGGATAGTAGACTCTGGAGCCACTAATCATATCTGCAATTCGTTGCAGGGGTTTCAGATAATGCAGAAAATTGAGAAAGGGGAGTTTGCCTTTAGAGTTGGAACTGGAGCTAAAGTTTGGGCGGTTGCAATGGGAAATGTTTCTCTACATTTTTCTAATGATAGGATTTTGATTTTAAATAATGTTTTCTATGTTCCGGACATGAGGAAGAATTTAATTTCTGTTTCCAGACTTATTGAATTTAATTATTCAGTTTCTTTCCATTCTGGTGTTGATATCAGTAGAGATGGAAATATTATATGTTCCGGTAGAATACATGATAACTTATTTTATATAAATCCTATTGCTCCCACACTGCATAATGTACAACTAGAAAGTTCTACTTCCCTTAAGAGGAAGGTATCTTCAACCAATGACACCTATCTTTGGCACTTACGTTTGGGTCACATTAACCTAAAACGGATTCAGAGGTTGGTAGAAGATGGGCCCTTGAGCTCATTAGATTTCGAAACTTTTCCTCAGTGCGAATCATGTCTCAAGGGAAAGATGACCAAAAGGTCATTCTCTGGAAAGGGACTAAGATCAAATGAGTTGTTAGAATTGGTTCACACTGATGTGTGTGGTCCTATGAATAAACTAGCAAGAGGAGGATATGAGTATTACATCACCTTCACCGATGATTACTCTAGGTATGGATATGTCTATTTGATGCGATGCAAGTATGAGGCGTTTGATAAGTTCAAACAATTCAAGGCTGAAGCGGAGTTACAACTAGGGAAACATATCAAAGCCCTTCGATCTGATTGAGGTGGCGAATACCTCCTAGGTGAGTTCAAGGAGTACCTCACACAACTAGGGATTGTGTCTCAGTTGTCTGCACCGGGTACACCCCAGCAAAATGGTGTGGCAGAGAGAAGAAACCGTACTCTTCTTGATATAGTAAGGTCCATGATGAGTCATGCAACCCTACCTATATCTTTTTGGGGATATGCCTTAGAAGCAGCAGCATACATTTTAAATCTGGTACCATCTAAGTCAGTACCTAGGACACCGCAAGAAATGTGGACAGGTCGAAAACCTAGTTTGAGACATATCCACATTTGGGGTTGTCCAGCTTATGTACTGAATGATAAAGCTACCAAGCTAGAACCCAGATCGGAAATGTGCTACTTCATTGGGTATCCTAAGGGAACAAGAGGTGGCATCTTTTATCATCCAAAGGAGCAAAAAGTGCTCATCAGCACTCATGCTAGATACTTAGAGGATGATTGTATGATGCATCAAGAGCTTAGTAGTACAGAAACTCTTGAGGAGATTCTTCCTGAATCCCCTATAACATCTGTACCAGATCCAGCAACAGTAGATGGACCGGATATTCCTTTAAATACTCCGGAGCCTCGTCGTAGTGGGAGAATTCCTAGACAACCAGATAGATATCTATGAGTGTCTTTAAAGACAGACTCTGAGGATATGGTTGAGGATCCTACTAGTTACGATGAAGCAGTAACGGATATAGATGCTGACATGTGGCAGCAAGCAATGAAATCTGAATTGGATTCCATGTATTCCAATCAAGTCTGGGAACTTGTAAATGCACCTGAAGGGATCAAACCCATAGGATGCAAGTGGATTTACAAGAGGAAGAGAGGAGTGGACGGGAAGGTGGAAACCTTCAAAGCAAGACTGGTGGCGAAAGGATATACTCAGAAAGAGGGTATCGATTATGAGGAAACCTTTTCACCAGTGGCTATGCTCAAGTCCATAAGGATTCTCTTAGCCATCGCATGTCATTATGACTACGAGATATGGCAAATGGATGTCAAGACAGCTTTTCTTAATGGAAGTCTTGACGAATGCATCTATATGATGCAACCAGAAGGTTTCATTGCTAGTAGCCAAGAGAACATGGTCTGTAAACTTAAGAAGTCCATTTATGGACTTAAGCAAGCATCTAGAGCATGGAACATCAAGTTTGATCAGGCAGTCAAATCTTTTGGCTTTAATCAAAACATTGATGAACCATGTGTATATAAGAAAGGAAGTGGTAATGCAGTCATATTTTTGGTCCTATATGTAGATGACATATTGCTCATTGGAAACGATGTAGGTGCACTATCATCCACAAAGGTTTGGTTATCATCTCAATTTCAGATGAAGGATTTGGGTGAGGCAAGCTACATCTTAGGGATCAAGCTCCTGCGAGATCGCAAGAATAAGATGTTAGCCTTATCGCAATCTTCATATATTGAGAAGATATTGGTCAAGTTTAACATGCATGACTCCAAGAAGGGCTTGCTACCTTCTAGACATGGACTACCACTATCTCGAGATCAATGTCCTAAGACACCTGATGAGATAGAGAACATGAAGAGAGTTCCATATGCATCAGCTGTTGGAAGTCTCATGTATGCTATGTTATGTACTAGACCAGATATTTGCTTTGCCGTCGGCATGGTTAGCAGATATCAGTCAAACCCTGGACCTATGCATTGGACAGCTGCGAAACATATATTCAAGTATCTTCGGAGAACAAAAGATTATATGTTGACTTATCGAGCAGATGATTTAACGCCTTTGGCGTATACAGACTCAGATTTCCAATCAGATACGGATGCCAGAAAGTCAACCTCAGGATATGTTTTTACTCTATCGGGAGGGGCTATTTCATGGAGGAGTGTTAAGCAAGATTGTATTGCTGACTCTACCATGGAAGCAGAGTATGTGGCGGCAGCGGAAGCTGCAAAGGAAGCAATATGGCTCAGGAAATTCCTTTTGGAATTAGGAGTTGTTTCCGCAGCAGAAAAACCGATTGTCATGCACTGCGACAACACAGGTGCGATAGCACAGTGTAAAGAGCCCCGGAATCACAAGAAAGGCAAGCACATTCAGAGAAAGTACCACTTGATCTGGGAATTCGTTCAGAATGGAGAAATAGTTGTGGAGCAAATTGCCTCAGCTAATAACTTAGCAGACCCATTTACTAAGACTCTTACTGAGAAAGTCTTTACTTCTCATGTTGAGTCTATGGGAGTTAGGTTAGGAAGTAGTGATCTTTAGTGCAAGTGGGAGTTTGTTGGGATTGGTGTATGCTCTAAAGCCCACTAGCTGCATTTTTCTCTCTGTTACTGGATATTTATTGGTTATATATATTGAAATGATTCTTTCTCTATAAACATGTGTATATGTATGGTTGTGTGTAAGGCCCATTGTTTTCTAATAATTGAATCAGGTGTGAAGTGGCTTCACACAGATAGGTCTGATTCATGGATATTGGAAACAACAGATTAGTTCATAACTGAAAGATGGAGTTGGGCACTTCATCTTGGTATAAGTTATAATGAGATACTCTCCTATATAGGGTGACATACCTAAGTCACGGGAGGGCTTTCCCGGATCTATCTCATTAGTGCATGTGTCATGCATTGAACAGGACCATTGTAGGTGTGATCTCTAAAATAGTACTATCACAGAGAGAGATCAAATCACCTCATGCTACTAAGTGACCGGTGCTCTTAATCTTGAGCATTTGTGGATGAACTGACGAATTCAAGTTCTTGTGCTTTAATTCACTATGGGTGAGATTCTTTTCTTGGGTCAACAGCTCTGTGAGTTAGGTACTCGGGCTTGATCAGTTGGGACATGCAAATGCAATATAGAATCTATGCCATCTACTGATGGATTGATCGTCCCCTTAGAATTATCCGATTGATCATCAAAATCTAAGATCTTAGTATATGGATGTTCCATATTGATATTGAACTTGTGGGTCGCTCCCTGGATCAAGAGAATAATATCAGGATGATGATTAAGTCAAGGATATGAAGTTCTAAGGTTTGAGATTTAATCGAGAAGGTTGATAGTACATCGGATAACCTGACTCGATTAAGGATGTTACATAGAGGGGCATTTAGGTCATTGCACTTGGTAGGTCGGAGACAACAGTCATTTTATGACAAGCTTATTTCATACTTAATATTTGTCCCTGGAGTGCAACCGTAACTCTCTAGTGGAATGAGTTAAGGTTAAAATGGTCTTAATGTTGCTATGGGTTTAGCATGGACATTTTGGTCATTTTGGGAGCCAAGGGCAAATATGTCTTTTGGTCCCTTCTCTAGTCACTTTCCTATATTGGCATGGTTTCCTAATATGATTAGGAGATGAGGTTGAATTATTTTATGGAAAAATAATTTTGAATTTAAATTCAAATAGGCCTTGATGGCATACATGAATTTAATTCTAGACAAATTATGGACATGTGGGCCATAGTGTGGGCCATAGCATGTGGGACGTCCAACATAGGGATTTCTTAGTGTGGGGTCTCCAACTTTGAGTAGGTCTCTCTACTTGGAAGGTTGGACTCCTCCTTGGATAAGTATTCCTATAATAGAGTTTCCCTTAGAAACTTAAATTAGTAATTGTTGCACAACTAGGATTACTAATTGCTAAGTTTAAGGGATATTCATCATAGTTTCCTTTTCTAATTTGGATTGTTTCTAAGAGGAAATTAATCTTAGGATTGAGCTTTCCTTTTAGGACTTCTAAGAGAATTAGTAGGAGAGACTTAATGGGAAAGGATTCCTTGCAATCTTCATAAAAGGAGGAAGCTTCCCTTGGGCGTGTATGACCTTAAAACACAAGAACAAAGCCCAAAACGTGGAGCCCTTATTTCTCTTCTTTCTTGAGGAGATTTCCATCTCATATGATTCTAGAAACTCATCTCAAAAACCTAGATTAAGGTTCCACCACCTTAGCCAATCAGATTTGGAAGTGAGATAGAGGAGAAGATTAGAAGAAGAATAATTCCTGCAGAAATTCCTGCAGCATAGTAGCTGATTGCAGACCTGATCTTGTCCCTTTTGCATCAGATTTTCAGAGGTTTAAAGCTTGCAAATCTTTGAGGTAATAGTCTTCTATAATCTCCTTTTAATTAGACACATGTTGATTATGATTTCATGGAGTTTCTACGCGATTCTTTATGGCTGATTTCCGCTGCATAGTGCAGAAATCAGATTTTTTAAAATCTGTCATGCTTTGTATCAGCCATAGTTGTCTCTATATGAGAAGTTTCAGATCTGAATCGTGGTTTCCTTCACCAAGCTGCAGCTGGCGGGACGGGAAGGGATCTCCAAGGCGGTAGATCAGACCGACAAGTTTATCCAAGCTTAGTGGTGCCGACTCATAGGACAAATCACATAAATCGAGATGAGTATAAAACAAATCCAGTGCAAGGCTATAAGCGGGCGAGACGGGGTGCTCAAGGCACAATCATCATTTAAATATCGGGTCACATCATGTCAGGCATGCATTCCGGGACTATAAAAGAGTGCAAGTACAAATACCATGCTTTCGGAATCGATAAATCATAACTCATAAATTTCTGGAATAAACAATTGCAATAGACTTCCAAAATATCGGGGTTTAAAACTAATCCAAAGTGAATAGGGATCCTGTATGTCTGTATAATAAAGGAAACTTGGTACTCTTTGAATTTGGGAGACATGCCGGGTTCCTTATACACTATAGTAGCCTCAATGCTTAAATGAATCTCGACGATGTGGTTTCTCTCTCTAACGTACTACCAACAAACACTTCACCTATGCTTCGAACACAATCCCAGGTGAGCGGTGCCCATTGCTCTCAGAAAGGTTCACAAGCAATGGGGTGGAGGCTCCCTTCAATCCTCTTTTATTCATAGAATTCAGAGAATTTCGGTTACCTTGCGGTCAGATGGCGGTTAGCCGCCAGTGAATCCGGCGGTTAACCGCTGGCTGACCGTGAGGCTAACCGTGGAATTGCAGCTCTCTGGAAGAGTAACCGTAACTATTCGGTTGGCTGGCGGTTAGCCGCTGATGAATTAGGCGGTTAGCCACTAGCTGACCGCGAGATTTTTGCTCTCTGGAAGAGTGACCGTACTATGCGGTTGGATGGCGGTTAGCCGTCGACGGACACGGAGGTTAGCCGCTAGCTGACCGCGGAGCTGGCCGTGAGGTTACAGCTCTCTGGAAATGTAACCGAACTTGCTTCGGTTAGCCGCTAGTCACCAGGCGGCTAGCCGCTGGGCGACCGCCAGCTGACCGCCAGTCACGGGAATTTCTCCACGGGTTCAGATTCAGGTCTTCCTTTCCCCAAACCAATTCCTTTCATTCACCATTGACATTCATACAATCACCAAGAGAAGGAAGACAACCAACATCACAAGGATCCACTTAAGCATTGTACAAAAGACGAACCAAAAGTTACAATTCAAGATTTAAAGATAACAAATGAAACAAAGCTAGAAATCATGTTTAAAACAATAAAGGGGCTTACCAACTCTTTTCAAAAGCATTTAACATCATTGAATGCCAAGGAAAACAAGTCCTTAATGAGGTATAAATCAAGTCTATATGTCATGAAAATCATTAAAACCAAAACATCCATTCAATCCACTTGCCTTAGAGTCTCCAAACAAAGAAATCAAGCTAATACTCTCTTCCTCCAAGCCAAGGGTGCAATCTACACAAAACCCCCAAAATACAAACCCTAAAATGGGTCAAACAAGGAATAGAGAGAAGAAAGCTTCAATAATGACAATAGGGCTCCTCTAAAACTAGAAGAACACAAATCTAAGAGATTGGAAAGGAAAACTTACTAGGAAAGTCCTCAAAAGGCAAGATGAGCTTCAAGAGAGTTCTAAAATGGGTGTCTTCCTTCCTCAAATGGTATCAAAGAGAAGCTTGCAAGGAGGGGAAAAGGGTGGTGATCTCCATTTCTCAAAAGATGCAAGGTTGGTGGGGATTTGGGCAATGTAGAAGGAAGAAGAAAAAGAAAAGAGGGAAAGAAAACCCTAGGTTTCTCTTGTGCTGGAAAAGGGGAAATGGAAGAAGAGGGTTCTTCTTATACACAAGTGGGTGTGGGTCCCATCTCTAGGAAATCTTTGGAGGCTGAAAGCACCAATCTCGAGACCTCGGACGAAATCGACGAAGAAGGGAAAAGTGATCGTCGAAATATCTAGTTTCCAAAAAGTATATGTTTCGCGGGTTTCGGAAATATCAAGTTTTGGTACAGATTTCGTGTATAATGACTGTTTTGCCCTCAATGCAAGAAAATCGGGTTTTCGGGGTTCCGAACGAGTACGAGATCAACATGAAAGCTATAGGGATTAACAAGACGAGTAAAACGGAATATAAATGCAAATCACTGGAATACGAACAATCCCCCACACAATAGTAAAACCATCCAAAAAGGGAACCCCCAAAGGCTCCCATCAAACACAAAGCACTAAAACTCACCCAAAGCCATTAAAGAGCTATTCTAGTCCAAGCTTAGTCAAAAATCACTAATCGAGCTTAGCACTAAAACGCAACAAATTAGCACTAATCGAGGTCACTCGGGTCGGGGTCTTACAACTTGCTTTACACATGACTTGATTTCCATGTTATGACCTATGAGTCTGTACCACTAAGCTTGGATACCTTGTTAGTCCGATCCACTGACTAGGAGATCCCCCTCTTGTCCCGCCAACTGCAGTTTGGATCCCGTTACCCTGTTTATTAACCGTGGTCTTGTCCCGATACCACAGATTGCTACTGTGGTTCCTGATGCCCGGCTCGCTACCGTGGTCATGCCCCGTATAGTATATATTTATATGTAATTTCGTTGTACCTCCTCACTTCGGTGACTGAGGTCCACGCCTTGTTATGCTTGCTCTATCACTTCGGTGATAGAGGATTTAGCTTTGTGTGGTTGCCATCTTGCTTGTTTCCTGAATTCCTTGGTTACCTTTACCTGTTTTACCTTGGATATATGTTTTAATTAAATGATGCATTTACTTCATGAAAGTATTGCTTAGACAGGTTTAAATGTTTTCCAAGGTAAATGTTTTTTTATTATTAAATGTTTATATCTTTTCTTCCACCTGCCAGACCGTCGTGTCTGATCCTTTGCTTTGGTACTCAGGTCCCGTTGTTGGTTTCCCCGAGGAGGAGCCTAAGGAGGCGGTCGGAGAACCGCAATAGCTAGTTGAGTGGCGTGCCGACGATGTTATGTAAACATACGGTTGTCAAGTTGCGAAACATTTTGGGGAACGTTAGAAACAATATTTTGGTGGTCATTGTTTTGTCTATATTGGCCTTTGTTGGCCTCTATTTTTGGGAATTGTAATTAAATGTTATATGTTTTAACTTTAACAATATTTTGAGTCACACTATAGAACATTGCTCATTCTGATACTTGTTATTCAAATGTAATCAGTCTTGTCATTTTGGAAATGAAATACATGCTTAATTTACTACACGCTTCCGCAAATATACAGAATGTTTATGTGTGTTGGAAAATCCTCACCGCGGACACCTGTGGGAAATCACGTGCACGGGTAATGGGTATTCTTTTATTAACCCGTGTACAAATGGGCATTAAACATATCTTTATTCATTTGTCATCATCCCATATGATCACAGTATCACAATTACTTAGTCCCGATCCCGGATTTGGTCCCTAGGCCCGGTCCGGGGTCATGACACGACGAACACCATCTGATCTACCAAGACCCTTCCCAGGAGACTGCTTGACATCGAGCTCTTTCTTGGAAAGCCCCGGTACACTGAAAAGCTCTCCACGAACCACTTCGTAAAGCCAGCAGTTCGGAAGGTGGGCAGCTCAGGATAGGAAATCATGGCGGTAGTAAAAAGCCCATGCATTCCTCCCATCCTGCAGACCTCCAAAACGCTTCACCATGCTCGAAGGCGCTCCAACAACGCCTTGAGAGAAGCTAAGCTACAATGTAAAACGCGAAGGGACATACGGTTGGATATCAACGAAAAGATGTCTGCGTTACACCATTGTACCAACCCGTATGTTGAAGAGCCATCTCTTCTCCGCGTCTGTCAAAGATAGTGTCTTCCCGACCCTGCCCTGGTCGAATCACGGGAGACACCAAAGTCAAAAGCCCAATCTCCGCAAACCCGGAGAAAGCTTCACTGAAGACTGCCCAATCTCGACGTCCCTAAATCGTCGGATCCTCAAACGGACAGACAAAAGCGATTCGGGAATGGCTGTCCCTCTAGCCAAACGAATCATAAAGGGATCTTCGTCCTGTGCAACTCCTAACCGATGGAAGCTAGAACAGTGGTATACATACCACGAATAGAAGATGTGGGCAGAAAATACCCTATTCATGGGGAGCCCAAGCCGAACCAGGAAAGCAGCAGCTTGAAGTTCGGTACACAAATAGGAGTAAAGAGCAGGTACCAAACCCAGCCGCTCTCCAAACGCCATCTGACAAGCCGGAAAAATACAGTATGGCCTGATGTGCGTTCCATCTCCTCCAGCAAAAAAGCCTCACCCAACCAGTAAGTGAGGTAAAGAGCGAGATCTCTCCGCAACGCAATGTCGGAACAAATGACAGCTGTGCTTGCAAAGAACTTCTTCAAATCTTCTCTCATAGCAGCGATCTTCTTCAAACTTGATGTTTTAGCCCTAGCATCCTGGGCCATGCCATCAGAAGAATCCCCGTTGTAAAAAAACTTGGAGCTGCAACTTCTCCAACTGCTGCATCTAGCTTTCGAGCCTTCCTTCTCCTTCAAAAAATCATAAAAGGCAAGAGGCTGAAAGTACAAAAGCCTGAACTCCTCAGACTGCTCCTCAAGGACGCTGTCAATAGGCATAAACTCCTCATAGAGTTTGCCGAGGATAGGCAATCAGGTGATGGCGTTCAGTTCCTTCAAAGAAAAATCAATCTCACCATCCGTCACAATGAAGGTGTTGGTTTGTGGAAGGAATGACTTCAGCATGGCCATGAAAGCCTCATCGGAGAAAACAACGGTTTGCCGAAAAGCGCCAACCGCATCAAAAATCTCGGCCTCCCGCAAAACGGCCTCGCCAATCTTCAGGGTGCAATCAGTCCATGACTCCCAGCCCGAGTTAGCACTGAAACGGCCACGAAGTTGAAAAGGCTTCACCCAATTGCTGCCGTCACCCCGAAAAATGCCAAGGCCCACCGGTCTCAAATTGATCGATGGATGATCAGAACCTTGGTAGCCACTAGCTGGCATCAACATGTCCATACGGACATGTGGCTTCTCTGCAAAACCGGAAGGGCCGCCAACAAAAATCCCGGTCTTGATCACACTGGTCCTCTTCACCCAACTTGGAGGATCTTCCCTCTTAGGGCATGTGGGAGAAAGGCTCAGGATCGAGATGGTCCGATCGAAAGCCGACCAGGTGAAAATAGTTCTCTCCTCACCATCTGCTGTGTAAGAGAATTGAAAACATCTCCTTTGATATGTCAAGTCGTCGGGGACTGCATTACCGAAGAAGAAGGTAGGCTTGAGCACAACGCTCTGATCATCCGTAACCCAAGGACAGCTGCTTACCACGATCTTGTAGAATTCCTCATCTTTGAGAGCGATCACTCGCTGTCTCATCTCATCACGATTGAGGGAATTGCACTCTTTCAAGTTCTTCTCAACAAACTGGACCTTCTCCCAAGCCTGCTGAACGGCCGCATTGGAAGATCTAGCAGACCGACGAGGTGCGTCAGTAACAGGACCTTTATCCTTGTTCGTTCTAGAAGAATTACCTGCAAAAGATGGAAGAGAAAAGATCAATCAACATCAAAATGACAGAATTCTGCTACAAAAATTCTAGCAAAATTTTGACATGGTCCCGGGGCAATTCCAAAGAAAAGGAAAATACTCTGAGAAAGATAGGAAGCCTGAAGATGAGCTCAACATCGCTGTGAGCTCATGGTCAGTGGAGAATTCTCAAAGAAGGTTCGAACTCAACATCGCTGCGAGAACGAGCCAATCTCATCAAACTTCCGCAAAATCTGGAAAACAGCTCAACATTGCTGCGAGCTTCAGAATCCAAAATTTATGAACTTCCTCAAAATCCAGCAAGACCGAGAAAGAGCTCAACATCGCTGCGAGCTCAAAATCCCAATACTTGCAAAAGATTTTCAGATATGCATCATCATACTTCCAAATCCATTTACAAAATCATGCATCAAAGGATATCATCATGCATTAGATGCTAGGAAAACCTTTACCAAAGTTTGACCAATTCCAACCCAATTTGGTCAAAACCAATCAAACTTTGTCCAAGTCAAAAATCATGTTGACTTGACCTAGAGACTCTAGCATTCTATCTTGATGCATAAAAAAAAAATGTGTGCATGAACATATTGAAATTGCATCGCCTCATTATCATGGTGAGCAAACAAAGGAAAGAAAAAGAAAAAGAAAGAGAGAGAGAGAAAAAAAATCTCAGCAAAAAATAAAATTTCTAGCCCACGGGCCATGGCCCACTGCCACGTGGCATGCTGACTGTACAGCCAAGAAAAACAAAACAAAAAAAAATCCCTGACAAAAAAAAAATCAGCATGTGGAAAAGAAAAAAAAAGTACACGGTAAAAAAAAAAGAGGAAAAACCGTGAAAAGAAAAAAAAACAAAGAAAGAGGGAAGAAGCACGAAAAAAAAAGGGAAAAACGTGCTTTGAAGAAAAAAAGAAAAGAAAAGAAAAAGAAGAAGAGAAAAAGAAAAAGAGAAAAAAAAAAAGAAAAAGAAGTAGAGAAGAAGCTACTTCTACAATGGAGATTCTTACGGAGGAAGAAAACTTACTTGAAGCCATTGATGGAGAAGAAAAAGAAAAGCTTGGAGCAAAAGCACTTCTTATCTTGGACAGCACTCTTGAAGAAATCTTGCAAACAAAGAAAGCAATGGAGCAAAAGAACCAACCCTCTTGCTTTTAAAGAAGAGAGCAAACCAAAAGAGGAAACAAGGTGAAAAGAAAAGAGGTAAGTGCTAAAAATAGTTACTTTCCCAAAAAAGAAAGATATTTTGAGAAAACCTTTCCACAAAAGGAGGAAACTTGAAAAATTCCCTCCAAGTAAAGATATTTTTAGATATTCTCTACACAAAAGAGATATTTTTAGATATTCTTTACAAAAATGACACCATATGAGATCTAGGTCATCTCCAAAGCCTAAGGTCCCATGGGTTAGCCCATATAAGCCAGGTTTAACCACCTAGGCACTAAAAGTGGCTTTTAGTCAAAATATTCCTCTTACCAAGGGCAAAAAAAAAAAAAAGAAAGAAAGAAGAAAAAGACCAAAAAAAAAAAAAAAAAAAGGTCCCATGCCTCTTTTGAGTTGATGGGACCATTCAAAAAAAAAAAAAAAGAAAGTCTCATGAGTTTCCAAAAACCAAACCGTCCAACCTCATGAACCAAATTGAGCCAAAATCTTGAAATTGACATTTCACAAAACCAAATTCCGGTCCCCTAGCTCGCCACATACAGCTTGTTAGGTCACAAGACCAAAACCAAAATAAAAATCCAAACAAAGCCAAAACCAAAAACCCAAATCTGACCCCCCAACTTGCCGCATACAGCTTGTTGGGTCACAAGGACAAAATCAAAATCAAACCCCGACCCCCTAACCTGCCACATACATCTTGTTAGGTTACAAGGTCAAAAACCAAAACCCAAAATCCAAAAACCCCATGTCATTTTCAAAACTTTGCCTTGAGATGGTACGTGATCCCTCTCACTACCATAAAATTCCCCCGGAAACTCAGAAGGCTATTAAAAAAAAAATGCTTAAGACTCTTGGTCAAGTCGGAATCTTTCCTCCAAGTTTCTCTTCAAGGCACATCGACTCCAAAAAGCTACTCGTCGCTATACCTCGAGTGGGCATTTGTTGACACCAAAAAAGTCACTATGTCTCCTCGACATCAAGAAGCCTCGTGAAGCTGCATACTGCTACAAAATAGACAAAGTTACCTCAGGTATCAAATTTTGTCAGAATCAGACAAAAACTGAAAGATCCTTCAGGACAGCTAAAAGAGGGGTACACCTGAGGTTTTGGCCCATTCCGACGTCGTTTGGCCTAACTTCACTTCTCCGATAGCTAAACAAGTGTTCCCGACGGCGACATCATCGAATACACCAAAATTTCGATCAGAGCCTATGGATGACTTCAAGATATCTCCAAAGGGCTCCACGCCAAATTTCAAGTCAAACCGACAACATTTGACCCTCCATCAACGCTCGAGCAGCAAAATCAAACCTCCCGACGGCGGGAACCACCGAGGCCATCACTCATCAAACCAAGTACATGAGTAGCTTCAACATGCTTCCAAAAGGCTGCACATCGAATTTCAGGTCATTCCGACAACGTTTGACCAGGTTTCGATGCTCCGAAAGAAAATCAAGCCTACCGGCGGTGGAGCAACCCGGGACCATGACACACAAAACGGAGCTAATGGTTTGTCTCAAAATGACTCCAATAGGCTCCCCGTCAAATTTCAGGTCAATCGGACATCGTTTGACCACATATGAAAGCTCGGCATTTTCCACTCAGCAAAATCAAGTCAAGCATCGATGGGACCCCAAACAGCTTCAAAATTCAAATAAAATTTCATGGTTGGTCCTATCCACTCCTCAAGAAGCTTCATCTTAATTTTTAGGTCATTCCAACATCGTTTGACCTAGTTTCCACGCTTGAATGAAAATCGGCTACAAAGTCTTCAACTTTCCCGAAAAATGGGAAATTTTGTGTTCCGGTTTTCCGCGGGTTCTCGTAAAGTTTTCTCCAAGAAAATCAAATCAATAATTGAGGAAAAATGTCAAGAAAAATACAGAAGAAAGAAGGAACAAAAAAGACGAAAAAATGGCCGAAAACGAAGCTCGGCGACCGAAAAGGGCAAAACCCTAAGGTCGCCGGCGACCCTACAATTCCGGCTCGCCGGATTTTGCACCAAATTGCCCGTTTTTCGATCCTTTTCGCATTTCCGCTGTTCCTGCCTCAGTGATTTTCTGAAAATCCAATCTTTGATGCTTGAAAATGACTGATCTTCATCGACATCTCGGATCCGCCGTCAAAAGCATGAAATCATCACCGATCGCTCCAAGATCGCCAACCGGCTAACCAATAAAATGCACTTTCTGTCCGACCGATCGTGAAATCGACAAGACAGATGTCACCAGCTCACCAACATCAACCAATGTTTGAAATTACATCGCAATCCAACATGAAACAATGAGTGGATCCACCTGTGATGATCGCAAGAAGAATCTCAAAAGACGCGGCTCGGCCCACGACTCTTCACATGCCTTGGCGACCACTCAATGTCGTTAATTGACCTGTTTATGACAACTTAATGCGGTCATTAACTCATTATTTTGGACGGCCCAATTAGATTCAAGCATTTGGGAGTTACAAATCCAAGCAATCATGGCATTAAACCCATGAAACTCCCATCATCATGAAGATTAAAGGGAATTAAAAGCCCACAACCTTCATCGGCCAATCACAAGGCATGAAAAAGGAGTTACAAAATCAACTTGTAACTCCCCATCAATGCTCTCATAATGGCCATCAATGCCAATAAACACCTCATGGCTACCAAAAGCCTATAAAAGGAGGTTCATTCCAAAAAGAAAGAAAAAAAGGAACTTTGCGGCCTTTGAACTTTTTTTCAACTTTCCACTCATCTGCACGCTTGCATTATTCTGAAGAAATCCTGACGAAGTCCTGCTGCTCTGCCGCCAGAAGCACCACAAGGTGATCGAAGTCCCTTGGGGGGGGGGGGCACCCCCCCAAGGTCCCCTCCTTCTCCAACATGGCCTAAACGCGGCTTTTCAGCCCGTTTACTCGGTTTTTCATCGGATATAGGACCTTCTCTTGGTCCTTGTCCTTTAAAAAACTGAGGTTAGGAGCCAAGCCAAAGAATCAAAGCATCACATGTTCTCATTTGAAGGACGATGGCGAAGTCCATACATGACTTGCGACCGTCAATCTCAACGTGTCCCCACAATCTCCTGAGAAGTTAGATCCCTTTTCTTACTTATCTATTGTAGCTTGTATTTCTTAAAGAGACAAAAAGAAATCGTAATTCTTGTCTTTCATATTTGATGAGATTTGTAAAATCGCCTTTCACGGAAAAATCACCTTTCACGGTAAAATCGTCTTTTTCGGTAAACAAACAAAAACGCCTCCTACGGCATTCTAAAAAAAACAAACTTGTCTCTTTTCTTATTATTTATGCAATTTGAAAAGTTAGAAAAAAGGATTGATTTCCTTTCTACTTGTGAAGGTGAATCTCCGGATTATCATCATTCCAAATTCGAAGTAGAAAGTAAATCTGGCATACCCGTACAAAAATGTTGATACCCGCGTTTTCCCTCCTCCGCCGAGACCCAGGTCAGCCCCCGGGTGCAGAAGGAGACGACAAAAGATCCCGAGGGTCCATCAGACGCCTAATGATACAGACTGGTAAAACAATATATAACTTTTCTTGATTTGGGCAGGCATGAACAAAAGAATGAGACTTCACCCTATGGGTTGATTTTGAACCCATTACATTGCTGTCTTTTGTTATGAACAGCTTGATGAAAAAAAAATATGGGGTGTGAAGACCATCTATACATGTTAGGAGATGATGTAGTGCAGTAAAACAATATCATAAATAAATGACATGCTCTCTGGACACAAGGAAACAATATCATAAATAAATGACAGGCTGGTAAAACAATATCATTCAATCCAATGAATGATCCACCAGGAAACTAGGAAACTAGCACCCAAAAAATTAACAAAAACGTAAGAAACTAAAAAAAAAAAAAAAATACCACCTGCTTACCGAAATGCAAATTTCGGAATCCACAAATAAGAAAGAGATCTCAATCAATTCCAATAAGATGATAGATCTAGAACAAGAAATTCCATAAAAAGCAAAAACACAAAAAAAAAAAAACAAAAAATCGATTTCACCAGCTGCAACAACACCATCCACACAAATTTCACCAGATCGAGAATATACCAGAAGCTGTAGCAAATGAAAAATCAAATGAAAAAAAAATCCATACCAGAAGCTGTAACAAGAGATTGATTGGTGCGAGCTACGGTTTCGGCGATGGCGGTTCCGGCGCGTGGGATAGCACAGTGCAGAGCTAGAACAAAGGGAGGGAGGGAAAGAGAGAGAAAAATAGAGAGAGAGAGGGAGAGGGAGAGGGAGAGAGAACCGGTGGCGGCTCCGGCGCAGGGATGGAGAGGGAGAACTGGTGGCGGCTCCAGCGCGCGAGAGGGCACAGTGCAGAGCGAGAGAGAGAGAGAGAGGGAGGGAGGGAGAGAGAAAGAGAAATAGAGCGAGAGAGAGGGAGAGGGAGGGAGAAAGAGACGCTTCCTGCGCAAGAGATCGACCGGCGGTGCGACGGGAGCAGAGAGCGGGAGCAGAGCATGGGAGCAGGGGAAAAGGGGAAAAAAACTAGGAAGGGAAAGTGGGAAGGAAAAAAGAGATGTTTCGGGCGGGTTTATAAGAGGAGGATTAGCGACCGCCGTTGCGGCCGCCAATGGAGGTCGCTAATGGTGCCTTTAGCGACCGCCAGAAGCAGCCGTTCACCCATTCCCTGAGCCAAAAGGGGAATTTCTAGTAGTGGAGGAAGACCTGAATGTGTGAAGGTGGCCCAGAGTAGCCCAGCTCGGGAAATACACGGGCCAGAGAGAATCAAAGGAATCCAATCACGGAATGTTTCGTCAACAACTAGATGTTTAAAGATGAAAAGCCCGCTACTTCAAAAGATATTTCTCATCTTATTGAACAAAATAATTATACCAATACTTTCCTTCACTCCATAGGAACAAATTGGAGTAGTACTCCCCAACCTTCTTCACATATAAAATTAACCAAATCTCCTCCTCCTTCTTCTTTAGTGAAATTTCTAAAGAAGGAAAAGCGAAGGGGATGTTGTTTCATATTATCAATTAGGAATTGATTATTTATTTGAAAGGGTATTTCCTGACTACCGTCCTGATCATCAGGATTGTTGTCAGTTACGGAATTTGAGATCGAGATCATTCCTACATGAGGACTGAAATCTGAGGCAGTTGGGCTGTAGGATTCTGTGGGATCATAATTTTCATTATTAAAAATTGTTAAAAATCTTGCATCAAAACAAATCTTTCCTCGTTGGCAAGCCTTGCTTTCAATATTTGGTTTCAAAATTGAATTTATCAAAGGAACCTCAAATTCTCTACCTGACTTTCTCTCTCGCGAATTTCTACAGGGACAAGAAAAGCCTCAGTACCACAATGTCCAAAAAATCCAAAAACAAAGCCAAACAATCTGATGCACTAAGTGAATTTAGTGTCTCAAATCAATTCTCTCCTTTGCCCAATCATGGTAAGTCAACTGTTCTTAGGCCAGTAACTAGGCATTCTACCTCATCAATTCCTTCTCAAATAAATCCTACAGAAACTGAACACCACAGACCATCTTATGTATCTGAATATGAATCTGTTCGCACCAAGCTACCAGATGTCATGATACCTCCTCCTCCTCCTCCATCAAATATTTGTTATCCTCAAAATGCAAATTTTAATAATGAAATTATGATCCCACAGAATCCTACAGCCCAACTGCCTCAGATTTCAGTCCTCATGTAGGAATGATCTCGATCTCAAATTTCGTAACTGACGACAATCCTGATGTTCATGACGGTAGTCAGGAAATACCCTTTCAAATAAATAATCAATTCCTAATTGATAATATGAAACAGCATCCCCTTCGCTTTTCCTTCTTTAGAAATTTCACTAAAGAAGAACAAGCTCAATTAAAAATCCAATGGTTTGATCATATGAAACAAGTCAAAACTAATGTCCCTTTCTTTGACTGGTTCCATTACAATATACCTCAAGAACCAAAAATAACAAATAATATAATGATGTTACATCAACAATTAAATAAGCAAAAATGGGAAACCACACCCGGCGAAGAAATCATCCAGCCTTTGCCCCCTTTCTGCGCAATTACCATAAAAGAAACCATAGCCACTCCCCTAAAAACCGCATCTATGTTTAAAGATGAAAAGCTCGCTACTTCAAAAGATATTTCTCACCTTATTGAACAAAATAATTATACCAATACTTTCCTTCACTCCATAGGAACAAATTGGAGTAGTACTCCCCAACCTTCTTCACATATAAAATTAACCAATACTCCTTCTCCTTCTAAACAATTCTTTCTTCCTACACAAACAATTCAAACCAATCTTCCCCAAATCCAAAAACCCTCCTCTTCAATGTCAACTGAGTTCTTAATAGAACTGCTAAATACAATCAAATTATCTAATGATCCAAATAGTAAAAAACCCAGTCTCTCTATGATCACTGAAACCAATCTCCCTCCAGATAATTCAGACTATTCTACCAATGATGAAGCCGACCAAAATCTCCAAATAAATCGATCAATCTTCAACCGCACTTCTGCCAAAAAGTTCTATCATCCCCCTCTCCAGTAGATCTTCAATTTGAAGAAATCTCTAAAATGCCAAAAATCCATTTTGAAGGAAACATCCTCTATGAATGGAACATTGATGGACTTTCTGAATACCAAATACTCAATGTTATGCAACATATAATTGTCTATTGCAATGCCTGTTATATTCATAACTGGGCACAAGAAAACACTATTCTAGCCATCACCTCCGGTTTCACCGGACAACTTCATGGTTGGTGGAACGACTACCTCACCGACATTCAGCGAGAAGAAATTAAAAAATCTATTCAACGCGATGAAAATGGATAACCAATTCTTAATTCCAAAGGAGAAACTCAAGGAGAACAAGTCCTTGCTCTAATAACAAACATAATCCATCATTTTCTTGGAAAACTTGGCGATATTTCTGAGAAAAACAAAGAACAATTAATTAATCTTAAATGCCATACTTTGACATATTTTCAATGGTATAAAGATATTTATCTTTCCAAACTGTTTCGTAATGACAATTGTGATAGCTCCTTTTGGAAAGAAAAATCCATCTCTGGTCTCCCAACTCTATTCGCCGAAAAGGTCCGTACTTGTTTACGTGATAAAGGAGATGGGAATCTTAATTACCACCGTTATACTTATGGCGAATTAATTCAAACAATTAATAAAGTTGGTCTCAGTATTTGTACTGACCTTAAACTCAAATCCCAAATGAAGAGAGAACGATCCAATAATCAAAAAGAATTAGGCGATTTTTGCTACCAATTTGGATACGACCCAATTATAAGTCTCTCTAGAAGAAAAACCTCTTCTAAAGCCAAAACCAATTCCAATAATACTTTCTTTCCTAATCAACGAAAGCCTCGCAATTTCCGAAATTCAAAAAATAAAAGACCACAACCTAAATATCATGATCCTACCCCCAAAACTAATGATACCAATCAACGCTGTTACAAATGTAACCAACCTGGTCATTTTGCAAATAAATGTTTTTTCAAATCTACAAAAAAGAAAATTAATGATATCAAACATCAATCCAATTCTGATAAATCAAGTGACAATTCTGACCACGAAAATATTTGCCATTCTTGTCAAGAATCATTTTTAGAATGTGAATCCTCCTCTACACCATCAATAAATATGCTTTCTGCAAATGAACAACTAATTCTTGAAATGATTCAGAAAATTCAAGATCCTCTTACAAAAAATGAGTTCTTTAATAAATTAATATCTCAAAATATCAAAAGTAAATAGGTCAAACAAATTCCTTATGCAACACCTGTTTTCACTATGCAGCAAGTCTATGATAGACTCCAATCTCAAACCTCTTCTCCTCCTCTTCACAATCATGATACCCTCTCCACTGAATTATCTTCTTTGAAAGAAGAAGTATCAACTTTAAAACATCTAGTTAATACTTTACAAATCCAAGTTGATCTCTTAGAACGAACATTCCAAGATTCAACTGTAGCAAATATTGAAAATTTTTGTGGATCTATCCAAAATAATCCTTTTAAAAAATGGTACACCACAATCACTTTGCAAGTTCATAAATCTTCTTATGAACTCACTGCTCTGATTGATTCAGGAGCTGATATAAATTGTATCAAAGAAGGTCTCATCCCGATATGACTTCTAGAACATAAACCTTCTTCGATAACCACCGCTAATGGAAATACATGTCTCATCCAATATAAAACAACAAATGCCACAATCTTGAAAGATAATATCGGTATTTCTACTAATTTTGTTATTGTTCCAAATCTCCAACATAATTTAGTTCTCGGAACACCTTTTATAACTCAAATCCAGCCCTTTTCAGTAACCACAACAGGCCTACACACCACTTTAAATAATCAAAAGGTCATCTTTCAATTCAATGCATAGTTTCATTCATTCATTCATATTTTCTCAAATATTTAAACAATATCGCCTTTCTTTCTCTCGGCCACTAATGTCTTTTGACAAAGGAAAGCTACCAATTTCCTCCAATCAGCCTGCAACCATTCAAGAGTTGTTTCCACTTCATATCCCATTTCCTTCTTCCAATCCCCTCCCTTCTGCCGAGTCTCAAGCTCTTCTTGACAGAATATGGAGCACCCATCTCACTGGACAAAAAACTTCTCGAATGCGAAAAAATATCTCTGATTTGGCCATACATCTTAAATCTTTAGAATCAAGGATCCAATTTCTTGAACAACAATGTGCAGCGTCATCCAATAAACGAATTGAAAAGCAATTCAAACAACAACTCCTGGAAAAGGTCGATACCCTCCTTCCGGATGATTTATCTGTGCGGCTTAGAGCTCAAACTTTGTCTTGCCAGCTCGAAGAAAGCTTTATGTCTAAAGCTCAATACCTCAGCTGGACTACCGGCTTTCCAAAAATGTTTCTCCCAATTGAAGAATTTAATATCTCTTATATTGAACAAGGACTGGTTCAAAGATTCATTCTTGATAGAAATGATTCTACAATGCTCTACCAACTACCAGCCATTGTTAAATATACTCTCAGCTGCCTCGGCATCACCAAGCAGTATCTTCTAGTCACAATCTCCTCTTCCCTCGGAGAACGAGAAGAAACTCGCTATTATCAACCATATCAATTATGGACTCTCACCAATATCGAAGATGGCGACCTATTCTGCAGGAAACACAGCGCTTGTTCTTCTGATTATGGAACTTATGATACTCCAGCCGAATGGTTCGAAACTTCAGACGCTGCCACTCTTAATTACAGTCTCGAGCGTCTTCAATCATACAATGCGCAAGCAGATCAAATTCAGCGATTCATTACCCTCAAAAGGCACCTTGAATTTGCCAGCACTTACAAAGGCGTTTGGAGTGATGGTAGAAGAATTATCTGTATCGACGACGACCTCGCCGATCAAACACACGTGTTCTATGATCCCATCCGATCCGGACACGCTATTCTTGAAGAAATATTAGAAAAATTTATGTTCATGAATCTTGACGTTACTGCAGAAACTCAGGCTCAATTAATCACTACTTTTCAATTTGAAGATCACTGGTCTGATTCCTGGAGTTCCGATTAAGAATAATCACTGCAATCAACTGCAATCAACGTCTACAATAAAGCCTCTCTCAGCAGTTCCATCAGCAACTCCTTCCATCAATAAAGACTCTGCTGCTACTCAATCTCTTGGCGATTCTAGACTCCTACTAGGTTTGCTTCACCATCCCAATACAGCTCCCCTAGGCACGCCTCTGCCAAAGCATTCAAGCATCTACAATAAAGCCTCTGCAATACTTCTGACAATCAATATTATAAAGCCATCCCTTCTCATGAAGCTCTGCACAACCGCTGCAGTCAAACATATCAAGCCAAGAAAATGACATTTCAAAAACAATTCAATAATGTCACTTTCAAAAATCACTATACAGCCACTATTTGCCACTATGCTGCCACTATTTGACACTATGCAGCACTATTCACTATTCATCCAATTTGCAATCGATGTACTAAAATATTGTGGTCACTATTCATGGTCACTATTCAAATAGTACCAAATAGTACAAATAGTGCATAGTCACAAATAATGCACCGAATGAAGCCTGAATACATGCATTCCGGATTTCAAATGCAATCGCATCAGGAGTCACAATGAAGCCGCCACAATTATCCAGATACAGCCTCTCAAGCAAATACAGCCTCAAGCAGATACAGCCCCTCAAGCAGCCTCAACAACTTCCGGACTTCAAGCATCTTCAAGTCCGCAATAGTTTATTGTAAATATTTGTCTATAAAAGGGACTGCCAGCCCTCTTGTCTGAGCAGAAGTAATTAGAATTAGAGCTACACGACTAAGAGTTTCCAAATTCTCTCAGTCTGAGCTTAGTTTTCCCCTTGTTCTTCTTTGTAAGTTTTGAGTAGCGATCCCTGGTGTAATCTGGTATCAGAGCCAAGTGCATGTATTCAGGCTTCATTCGGTGCATTATTTGTGACTATGCACTATTTGGTACTATTTGGTACTATTTGAATAGTGACCATGAATAGTGACCACAATATTTTAGTACATTGATTGCAAATTGGATGAATAGTGAATAGTGCTGCATAGTGTCAAATAGTGGCAGCATAGTGGCAAATAGTGGCTGCATAGTGATTTTTGAAAGTGATATTTTTGAATTGTTTTTGAAATGTCATTTTCTTGGCTTGATATGTTTGACTGCAGCGGTTGTGCAGAGCTTCATGAGAAGGGATGGCTTTATAATATTGATTGTCAGAAGTATTCAGAGGCTTTATTGTAGATGCTTGAATGCTTTGGCAGAGGCGTGCCTAGGGGAGCTGTATTGGGATGGCGAAGCAAAGCTAGATAGGAGTCTAGAATCGCCAAGAGATTGAGTAGCAGCAGAGTCTTTATTGATGGAAGGAGCTGCTGATGGAACTGCTGAGAGAGGCTTTATTGTAGACGTTGATTGCAGTTGATTGCAGTGATTATTCTTAATCGGAACTCCAGGAATCAGACCAGTGATCTTCAAATTGAAAAGCAGTGATTAATTGAGCCTGAGTTTCTGCAGTAACGTCAAGATTCATGAACATAAATTTTTCTAATATTTCTTCAAGAATAGCGTGTCCGGATCGGATGGGATCATAGAACACGTGTGTTTGATCGGCGAGGTCGTCGTCGATACAAATAATTCTTCTACCATCACTCCAAACGCCTTTGTAAGTGCTGGCAAATTCAAGGTGCCTTTTGAGGGTAATGAATCGCTGAATTTGATCTGCTTGCGCATTGTATGATTGAAGATGCTCGAGACTGTAATTAAGAGTGGCAGCGTCTGAAGTTTCGAACCATTCGGCTGGAGTATCATAAGTGCCATAATCAGAAGAACAAGCGCTGTGTTTCCTGCAGAATAGGTCGCCATCTTCGATATTGGTGAGAGTCTATAATTGATATGGTTGATAATAATGAGTTTCTTCTCGTTCTCCGAGGGAAGAGGAGATTGTGACTAGAAGATACTGCTTGGTGATGCCGAGGCAGCTGAGAGTATATTTAACAATGGCTGGTAGTTGGCAGAGAATTGTAGAATCATTTCTATCAAGAATGAATCTTTGAACCAGTCCCTATTCAATATAAGAGATATTAAATTCTTCAATTGGGAGAAATATTTTTGGAAAGCCGGTAGTCCAGCTGAGGTATTGAGCTTTAGACATAAAGCTTTCTTTGAGCTGGCAAGACAGAGTTTGAGCTCTAATCCGCACAGATAAATCATCCGGAAGGAGGGTATCGACCTTTTCCAGGAGTTGTTGTCTGAATTGCTTTTCAATTCGTTTATTGGATGACGCTGCACATTGTTGTTCAAGAAATTGGATCCTTGATTTTAAAGATTTAAGATGTATGGCCAAATCAGAGATATTTTTTCGCATTCGAGAAGTTTTTTGGCCAGTGAGATGGGTGCTCCATATTCTGTCAAGAAGAGCTTGAGACTCGGCAGAAGGGAGGGGATTGGAAGAAGGAAATGGGATATGAAGTGGAAACAGCTCTTGAATGGTTGCAGGCTGATTGGAGGAAATTGGCAGCTTTCCTTTGTCAAAAGACATTAGTGGCTGAGAGAAAGAAAGGAGATATTGTTTAAATATTTGAGAAAATATGAATGAATGAATGAAACTATGCATTGAATTGAAAGGTGACCTTTTGATTAATTAAAGTGGTGTGTAGGCCTGTTGTGGTTATTGAAAAGGGCTGGATTTGAGTTATAAAAGGTGTTCCGAGAACTAAATTATGTTGGAGATTTGGAACAATAACAAAATTAGTAGAAATACCGATATTATCTTTCAAGATTGTGGCATTTGTTATTTTATATTGGATGAGACATGTATTTCCATTAGCGGTGGTTATCGAAGAAGGTTTATGTTCTAGAAGTCATATGGGGATGAGACCTTCTTTGATACAATTTATATCAGCTCCTGAATCAATCAGAGCAGTGAGTTCATAGGAAGATTTATGAACTTGCAAAGTGATTGTGGTGTACCATTTTTTAAAAGGATTATTTTGGATAGATCCACAAAAATTTTCAATATTTGCTGCAGTTGAATCTTGGAATGTTCGTTCTAAGAGATCAACTTGGATTTGTAAAGTATTAACTAGATGTTTTAAAGTTGATACTTCTTCTTTCAAAGAAGATAATTCAGTGGAGAGGGTATCATGATTGTGAAGAGGAGGAGAAGAGGTTTGAGATTGGAGTCTATCATAGACTTGCTGCATAGTGAAAACAGGTGTTGCATAAGGAATTTGTTTGACCTGTTTACTTTTGATATTTTGAGATATTAATTTATTAAAGAACTCATTTTTTGTAAGAGGATCTTGAATTTTCTGAATCATTTCAAGAATTAGTTGTTCATTTGCAGAAAGCATATTTATTGATGGTGTAGAGGAGGATTCACATTCAGAAAATGATTCTTGACAAGAATGGCAAATATTTTCGTGGTCAGAATTGTCACTTGATTTATCAGAATTGGATTGATGTTTGATATCATTAATTTTCTTTTTTGTAGTTTTGAAAAAACATTTATTTGCAAAATGACCAGGCTTGTTACATTTGTAACAACATTGATTGGTATCATTAGTTTTGGGGGTAGGATCATGATATTTAGGTTGTGGTCTTTTATTTTTTGAATTTCGGAAATTGCGAGGCTTTCGTTGATTAGGAAAGAAAGTATTATTGGAATTGGTTTTGGCTTTAGAAGAGGTTTTTCTTCTAGAGGGACTCTTAATTGGGTCGTATCCAAATTGGTAGCAAAAATCGCCTAATTCTTTTTGATTAGTGGACCGTCTCTCTTCATTTGGGATTTGAGTTTAAGGTCAGTACAAATACTGAGACCAACTTTATTAATTGTTTGAATTAATTCGCCATAAGTATAACGGTGGTAATTAAGATTTCCATCTCCTTTATCACTTAAACAAGTACGGACCTTTTCGGCGAATAGAGTTGGGAGACCAGAGATGAATTTTTCTTTCCAAAAGGAGCTATCACAATTGTCATTACGAAACAGTTTGGAAAGATAAATATCTTTATACCATTGAAAATATGTCAAAGTATGGCATTTAAGATTAATTAATTGTTCTTTGTTTTTCTCAGAAATATCGCCAAGTTTTCCAAGAAAATGATGGATTATGTTTGTTATTAGAGCAAGGACTTGTTCTCCTTGAGTTTCTCCTTTGGAATTAAGAATTGGTTGTCCATTTTCATCGCGTTGAATAGATTTTTTAATTTCTTCTCGCTGAATGTCGGTGAGGTAGTCGTTCCACCAACCATGAAGTTGTCCGGTGAAACCGGAGGTGATGGCTAGAATAGTGTTTTCTTGTGCCCAGTTATGAGTATAACATGCATTGCAATAGACAATTATATGTTGCATAACATTGAGTATTTGGTATTCAGAAAGTCCATCAATGTTCCATTCATAGAGGATGTTTCCTTCAAAATGGATTTTTGGCATTTTAGAGATTTCTTCAAATTGAATATCTACTGGAGAGGGGGACGATAGAACTTTTTGGCAGAAGTGCGGTTGAAGATTGATCGATTTATTTGGAGATTTTGGTCGGCTTCATCATTGGTAGAATAGTCTGAATTATCTGGAGGGAGATTGGTTTCAGTGATCATAGAGAGACTGGGTTTTTTACTATTTGGATCATTAGATAATTTGATTGTATTTAGCAGTTCTGTTAAGAACTCAGTTGACATTGAAGAGGAGGGTTTTTGGATTTGGGGAAGATTGGTTTGAATTGTTTGTGTAGAAAGAAAGAATTGTTTAGAAGGAGAAGGAGTATTGGTTAATTTTATATGTGAAGAAGGTTGGGGAGTACTAATCCAATTTGTTCGTATGGAGTGAAGGAAAGTATGGGTATAATTATTTTGTTCAATAAGGTGAGAAATATCTTTTGAAGTAGCGGGCTTTTCATCTTTAAACATAGATGCGGTTTTTAGGGGAGTGGCTATGGTTTCTTTTATGGTAATTGCGCGGAAAGGGGGCAAAGGCTGGATGATTTCTTCGCCGGATGTGGTTTCCCATTTTTGCTTATTTAATTGCTGATGTAACATCATTATATTATTTGTTATTTTTGGTTCTTGAGGTATATTGTAATGGAACCAGTCAAAGAAAGGGACATTAGTTTTGACTTGTTTCATATGATCAAACCATTGGATTTTTAATTGAGCTTGTTCTTCTTTAGTGAAATTTCTAAAGAAGGAAAAGCGAAGGAGATGTTGTTTCATATTATCAATTAGGAATTGATTATTTATTTGAAAGGGTATTTCCTGACTACCGTCATGAACATCAGGATTGTCATCAGTTACGAAATTTGAGATCGAGATCATTCCTACATGAGGACTGAAATCTGAGGCAGTTGGGCTGTACGATTCTGTGGGATCATAATTTTCATTATTAAAATTTGCATTTTGAGGATAACAAATATTTGATGGAGGAGGAGGAGGAGGTATCATGACATCTGGTAGCTTGGTGCGAACAGATTCATATTCAGATACATAAGATGGTCTGTGGTGTTCAGTTTCTGTAGGATTTATTTGAGAAGGAATTGATGAGGTAGAATGCCTAGTTACTAGCCTAAGAACAGTTGACTTACCATGATTGGGCAAAGGAGAGAATTGGTAAAGAAATATTTTCTTCTTTATTAACAATTGATTTTGTCTCTTCGACGGTTTTGATTATATAATCAGTGTTCAGTTTGAATGAACCATGATTATAAATTTCTTTGATTGGGACTGTGGGACTAGTCCAATTATTAATTGATTGTTCGAGATTCCCGTAGGTAATCTCTTCCAAATTTTTTATTTATATTTTACTAATATTTAAACTAAGACTAGATGCATGCAATGATGAAGAAGAGTTTAAAGAAGAAGAAGAGGACGATTTTGACAAAAAATCTTTTTTCAAAGAGCTAAATAACTTAGACATTTTTAAACAATAATTGAAATATCAAGTTGGAAGTTACTAGTGGCCTGTCAACCCCAAATGAGGGAACATGTCCTAACGCTCACTAGCTCAACGGACAATCAACCTCGGCGCGACAAGAGGCCTCGAACCTAACTTCTTCCTTCTTAATACACAATTACTATTCAAAGCAGTACTAAGAATTTAACAACTCAGAAATCAGACGAGCAGCATAACAGATGATGCATGAGTTTTACAGAAACATATATATTTAAAAACAGAACAGATAAACAAGACTGATTACAAGATAGAGTAACAGGACTGTTTAACAATACAGGGGGGAAACAGAAACAAAGCTGAGTTGTTAAATTCTTAGTACTTCTTTGAATAGTAATTGTGTATTAAGAAGGAAGAAGCTAGGTTCGAGGCCTCTTGTCGCGCTGAGGTTGATTGTCCGTTGAGCCAGTGAGCGTTAGGACGTGTTCCCTCATTTGGGGTTGACAGGCCACTAGTAACTTCCAACTTGATATTTCAATTATTATTTAAAAATATCTAAGTTATTTAGCTCTTTGAAAAAAGATTTTTTGTCAAAATCGTCTTCTTCTTCTTCTTTAAACTCTTCTTCATCATCGCATGCATCTAGTCTTAGTTTAAATATTAGTAAAATGTCAATCAAAAATTTGGAAGAGATTACCTACGGGAATCTCGAACAATCAATTAATAATTGGACTATTCCCACAGTCCCAATCAAAGAAATTTATAATCATGGTTCATTCAAACTGAACACTGATTATATAATCAAAACCGTCGAAGAGACAAAATCAATTGTTAATAAAGAAGAAAATATTTCTTTTATTGCAAAAGAGACAATAGAAAAATTCAGCCAACAATACAAATATCTCTATATTGGACTAGTACAAGTAGCCATTAAACCACTCACCCGAACCGGTTTAAACACTTCTTGTCTATCCTATGTCAGAGACCAACGACATGTGAAGTTCAAAGACTCACTCATAGGTCTCGTCGAAGCCAGTCTTCATAATGGCCCTGCCTTTTTCAATTGCTTCCCCAATTTCTCAATAAGCCTCTCTGATCCAGGTGCTCATCAAGCATGCACACTTGGTATCCATACCAAAGGTTTCGACATGAAACCACAATCTGAAAATATAGCCATAATATATCGAGTCTATTTCAAAGCAATGAACTCAATCATGCCTGATATAGCCTATAATAATCAGACAAAAGGAAAACAACCTTATTCCTTACTGATTTCAAAAATAAAGTTACTGTACCAAAGATGATTACTTGGGAACAAGTTAATCTCTCTGGAGAATGGGATCTTCAAGATGCCCAACCATCAATTCCCCTCATAAATGTTGACTTAGAAATTATTACTGAATATCCTAATGAAAGAGTTGCCATCCGACTCAATCATGGTAAGTCAACTGTTCTTAGGCCAGTAACTAGGCATTCTACCTCATCAATTCCTTCTCAAATAAATCCTACAGAAGCTGAATACCACAGACCATCTTCTGTATCTGAATATGAATCGGTTCGCACCAAGCTACCAGATGTCATGATACCTCCTCCTCCTCCTCCATCAAATATTTGTTATCCTCAAAATGCAAATTTTAATAATGAAAATTATGATCCCACAGAATCCTACAGCCCAACTACCTCAGATTTCAATCCTCATGTAGGAATGATCTCGATCTCAAATTCCGTAACTGACGACAATCCTGATGATCAGGACGGTAGTCAGGAAATACCCTTTCAAATAAATAATCAATTCCTAATTGATAATATGAAACAGCATCCCCTTCGCTTTTCCTTCTTTAGAAATTTCACTAAAGAAGAACAAGCTCAATTAAAAATCCAATGGTTTGATCATATGAAACAAGTCAAAACTAATATCCCTTTCTTTGACTGGTTTCACTCTAATGTTCCAATGACCCTCACCTATCTGCCAAATAATATTACAAAATTACATCAACAGATCTTAATACTATATGCTGAAAAGGACATCAATTTTCAATCAAATCGATCTCCTTATATCATACCACCTAAACAAAAATCAACAATAAAAGTCAAGCCTATCCAAAACTTTGCCATCATAAATCCCTTACCCCCACCACAACTAGCCCATCCAACAGAATACATTGACTCTTCTACAACCAATTCTAATATCTATATGATTACAGCAAATCCAGAATTCATTCTTCCTACAGAAGAAGAACCAATTACGCTCAGTCTTCTCCAAAAGGAAATATCTGATTCAAAAACAGAAATAAAAGATCTACAAAACCAATTAAAACAATACACAGAAACTCCTTCAACTGATGAAGTCACCTCCATCACCAAATATACATACCAAAAATGGTATACTGACAGAACACTAAAAACAAAAGACATTGTCCAAAACTCTATTGCTTTAATTGATTCAGGTGCTAATGTCAATTGCATCAGAGAAGGACTAATCCCTACAAAATTTTTCCTGCACACTCAAGCTTCCATAACCACCGCTAATGGCACCACTTATCCTATTAAATACAAACTACCACAAGCCCATGTATGTAAAAATCGAAAATGTATTTCTACTTCTTTTGTCATTGTTAAAAATCTCCAACATGACATAATATTAGGAACCCCATTCATATTACAAATCCAGCTTTTCAAAGTTACATCCATCGGTCTAGAAGTAGAGATCGACCATGAATCTATTCTTTTTAATTTTATTCGACCTCCTCAAATAGGAAAAGTCTCCTCCCTTACAAATTTAATCTCTTATCAAACGGCTCACATAAATAGCTTAAAAAATGACATTAGACTCCTCAGTCTTCAAGAAAAACTCAATAAACCTTATTTCCAAACTCAATTAAAACACTTTCAAAATAAGCTCTTCGATACTTGTTGTGCTGATATACCTTCTGCATTTTGGCACAGAAAATCTCATCAAGTCTCCCTTCCATACGATAAAAATTTTAATGAAAAATTCATTCCAACAAAAGCAAGACCAGCTCAAATGAATCCTCGCCTCCTTGATCTTTGTGATAAAGAGATCAAAGATTTACTCTCAAAAAATCTTATTCGTAAATCTCAATCTCCTTGGAGTTGTGCAGCCTTCTATGTAGAAAATGCAGCAGAACTCGAACGAGGTTCTCCAAGACTTGTTATCAATTATAAACCCCTAAATGAAGTACTTCAATCTATCAGATACCCCATTCCCAATAAACAAGATTTGATTAATCGTTTATGCAATGCTAATATTTTCTCAAAATTCGATCTAAAATCCGGATTTTGGCAAATCCAACTCCGTGAAGAAGATCGCTATAAAACCGCTTTTACAGTTCCATTTGGACACTTTGAATGGAATGTTATGCCTTTTGGCTTAAAAAATGCTCCCTCTGAGTTCCAAAAAATCATGGATGAAATATTCCACCCATATAAAGATTTTTCTATTGTTTACATCGATGATATTTTGATCTTCTCAAAAAACATCGAGCAACATTGGAAACATTTTTCACTCTTTTATAATACAATAAAATACAATGGTCTTGTCCTTTCTCAAAGGAAAATAATTTTGTTTCAAACTTCTATCCGTTTCCTCGGATACAAAATTGAAAATCAAACCATTGCTCCAATTAACCGTGTTATTCAGTTTGCTGACAAATTTCCTGATGAAATCAAGGATACTGCTCAGCTTCAACGATTCTTAGGTTGCTTAAATTATGTTTCAAATTTCTTTCAAAATTTAGCAACTGAAAGAATCCTTCTTCAAAAAAGACTTTCAAAAGATAATAAAGAAGAATGGACTGAAGCCCACACTCTAGCCGTTCAAAAGTTAAAAGGAAAAGTCAGAATTCTCCATTGCTTAAATATAGCCAATCCTGATCTTTTTAAAATCATTCGATGCTTCTGAAAAAGGATATGGTGGTATCCTTCTCCAGCAAAATAAGAATAAAGAACAAATCATTCAATTCACATCTGGATCATGGAATCCAACTCAACAAAATTATTCAACAATTAAAAAAAGAAATTCTTGCAATAGTTTCTTCCATCCTCAAATTTCAAAGTGATATTTTGAATAAACCATTTCTTTTACGTATTGATTGCAAACCGGCAAAAGAAGTTTTAGAAAAAGATGTTAAAAATCTTGCATCAAAACAAATCTTTGCTCGTTGGCAAGCCTTGCTTTCAATATTTGAATTCAAAATTGAATTTATCAAAGGAACCTCAAATTTTCTACCTGACTTTCTCTCTCGCGAATTTCTACAGGGACGAGAAAAGCCTCAGTACCACAATGTCCAAAAAATCCAAAAATAAAGCCAAACAATCTGATGCACTAAGTGAAATTAGTGTCTCAAATCAATTCTCTCCTTTGCTCAATACTCCATTCCCTTCTTTACTTAAAACTCCATCTCAGCGAAATGTT
Source organism: Umbellularia californica (assembly GCA_028538565.1). Classification (NCBI taxonomy): domain Eukaryota; kingdom Viridiplantae; phylum Streptophyta; class Magnoliopsida; order Laurales; family Lauraceae; genus Umbellularia; species Umbellularia californica. Next base: position 30,722,207 of record JAPQWN010000011.1, read on the forward strand.
TCTCAATCCCAATATCTTCTTAATGCAGAATCCCAAATTACTCTTTTGGATGATGATCTTGCAGGCCTTCCTGTTGAGCAAATAGCTTCAAAAATATTCCTTTCTGATATGCATTTCTTATCCAAACACCCATCTCTTTCTCTTAATTTCTATGAAGCAATACTTGAACAATCCAATAGCGCACTTGTTACTCATACTGACAAAGACGGCGAAATTGCCTTCTCAAAACTCAAAATTCTCCATATCCTCTCCCCAGAGGAATGGCAGAACAATTGGGCTACAACCAGAATGGTGCAAAGCCCCAATCAGAAACAATGGCCATACAATTACTGGGATTACAGAAATGCTTGGGAATTTGCTTTGCTCCGACAAAACTCCAAGCAGTCTCACTCTTGGTTCATTAGCTTCCAAAAAGCCCGAAATATTCAAGTCCCAAATTGGTTCTGGATAAATTGGTGGTCACTCTTTGGCCCATCTTCATCTATCCTTCCTGATTCTCTATCTAGCCATTTTAAGGATTTTACCTCCAATAAAGCCTCATTTAAATCCAACGAACCATCTTACCTCTTTTTAGCCTATTCCATTACCCATGGTATCCCCTGGATCCTGAAATGTGATTATTCTAAAACTACAAATCCTCCATTTTTATTTAGAAGAACTTTTGTAAAACGTTGGGACAAATTCGACGTTTCTCCAATTCTCAATAAACAAACTTCTCCTTCTTCTTCTAATATTCAACACTTTCCTCCATTGCCTAAATTTGACCCATACAAATCCTTCAAAGCAGCAGCTCTCGAAGTCATTAAAAATCCTGCAACAGGCCCCTTCAAGACTGCCCCAATAGCAAAACCTGCCCCTTTGGCAGCAACCCCCACTTCCAGCAATAATTTCATGAATTCTCAAGAATATTTAATAAGTCATATTCATGCTCTCCACGAAGAGATCGAATCTCTCAAAAAGAAGCCTCTCTCAGCGGTTCCATCAGCAGCCTCTTCTGTCAATGAAGACTCTGACGCTACCCTATCTCCTGGCAAAGATGGATTCTAGACTCAGATATCTAGACCTGCTACGCCTCTGTCACAGCATTCATCCCAATACAGCTCCTCCAGGTACACCTCTGCCAATGCATTCAAGCCTCTGCAATACTGCCGTCTAACAATCAATGTTTCCATGCATCAGGCATGCTTTCAAAGCTCGCCCTGACACTCAATATTATACAGCCCTCTTCATGCAAGCTCCGCACAACCCCTGCGGTCAAACCTATCAAGCCAAGACAATGACATTTCAAAAAACAATTCAAAAATGTCACTTTCAAAAATCACTATGCAGCCACTATTTGCCATTATGCAGCCACTATTTGACACTATTCAGCCATTATGCAGCACTATTCACTATTCATCCAATTTGCAATCGATGCACTAAAATACTGTGGTCACTATTCATGGTCACTATTCAAATAGTACCAAAAAGTACCAAATAGTGCATAGTCACAAACAATGCACCGAATGAAGCCCGAATACATGCATTCCGGATTTCAAATGCAATCGTATCCGGAGTCACAATGAAGTCGCCAATTATCCAGATACAACCCCTCAAGCAAATACAGCCCCTCAAGCAGCCTCAACAACTTCCGGACTTCAAAGCCTAAGGTCCCATGGGTTAGCCCATATAAGATCTAGGCCATCTCCAAAGCCTAAGGTCCCATGGGTTAGCCCATATAAGCCAGGTTTGACCACCTAGGCACTAAAAGTGGCTTTTAGTCAAAATATTCCTCTTACCAAGGGCAAAAAAAAAAAAAAAAGAAAGAAGAAAAAGAGCAAAAAAAAAAAAAAAAGGTCCCATGCCTCTTTTGAGTTGATGGGACCATTCAAAAAACAAAAAAGTCTCATGAGTTTCCAAAAACCAAACCGTCCAACCTCATGAACCAAATTGAGCCAAAATCTTGAAATTGACATTTCACAAAACCAAATTCCGGTCCCCTAGCTCGCCACATACAGCTTGTTAGGTCACAAGACCAAAACCAAAATAAAAATTCAAACCAAGCCAAAACCAAAAACCCAAATCTGACCCCCCCCCCCCCCTTACCTGCCACATACAGCTTTTTGGGTCACAAGGACAAAATCAAAATCAAACCCCGACCCCCTAACTTGCCATATACATCTTGTTAGGTCACAAGGTCAAAAATCAAAACCCAAAATCCAAAAACCCCATGTCATTTTCAAAACTTTGCCTTGAGATGGTACGTGATCCCTCTCACTACCATAAAATTCCCCCGGAAACTCAGAAGGCTATTCAAAAAAAAAAATGCTTAAGACTCTTGGTCAAGTCGGAATCTTTCCTCCAAGTTTTTCTTCAAGGCACATCGACTCCAAAAAGCTACCCGTCGCTATACCTCGAGTGGGCATTTGCTGACATCAAAAAAGTCACTATGTCTCCTCGACATCAAGAAGCCTCGTGAAGCTGCATACTGCTACAAAATAGGCAAAGTTACCTCAAGTATCAGATTTTGTCAAAATCAGACAAAAACTGAAAGATCCTTCAAGACAGCTAAAAGAGGGGTACACCTGAGGTTTCGGGCCATTCCGACATCGTTTGGCCTAACTTCACTTCTCCGCTAGCTAAACAAGCGCTCCCGGTGGCGACGTCATCGAAGACACCAAAACTTCGATCAAAGCCTATGGATGACTTCAAGATATCTCCAAAAGGGCTCCACGCCAAATTTCAAGTCAAACCAACAACGTTTGACCCTCCATCAACGCTCGAGCAGTAAAATCAAACCTCCTGGCGGCGGGAACCACCGAGGCCATCACTCATCAAACCAAGTACATGAGTAGCTTCAATATGCTTCCAAAAGGCTGCACATCGAATTTCAGGTCATTCCGACAACGTTTGACCAGGTTTCGATGCTCTGAAAGAAAATCAAGCCTACCGGCGGCGGAGCAAACCGGGACCATGACACACAAAACGGAGCTAATGGTTTGTCTCAAAATGACTCCAATAGGTTCCCCGTCAAATTTCAGGTCAATCGAACATTGTTTGACCACATATCAAAGCTCGGCATTTTCCACTTAGCAAAATCAAGTCAAGTATCGATGGGACCCCAAACAGCTTCAAAACTCAAATAAAATTTCATGGTTGGTCCTATCCACTGCTTAAGAAGCTTCATCTCAATTTTCAGGTCATTCCAACATCGTTTGACCTAGTTTCGACGCTTGACGGAAAATCGGCTACAAAGTCTTCAACTTTCCCGAAAAATGGGAAATTTTGTGTTCTGGTTTTGCGTGGGTTCTCGTAAAGTTTTCTCCAAGAAAATCAAATCAATAATTGAGGAAAAATGTCAAGAAAAATACAGAAGAAAGAAGGAACAAAAAAGACGAAAAAATGGCCGAAAACGAAGCTCGGCGACCGAAAAGGGCAAAACCCTAAGGTCGCCGGCGACCCTGGGTGCATGGTCGCCGGCGACCCTACAATTCCGGCTCGCCGGATTTTGCACCAAATTGCCCGTTTTTCGATCCTTTTCGCATTTCGGGTGTTCCTGCCTCTGTGATTTTCTGAAAATCCAATCTTTGATGCTTGAAAACGACTGATCTTCATCGACATCTTGGATCCGCCATCAAAAGCATGAAATCATCACCGATCGCTCCAAGATCGCCAACCGGCTGACCAAGAAAGTGCACTTTCTGTCCGACCGATCGTGAAATCGACAAGACAGATGTCACCGGCTCACCAACATCAACCAATGTTTGAAATTGCATCGCAATTCGACATCAAACAATACATGGATCCACCTATGATGATCGCAAGAAGAATCTCAAAAGACGCGGCTCGGCCCGCGACTCTTCACATGGGGCGACCACTCAATGTCGTTAATTGACCCATTTATGACAACTTAATGCAGTCATTAACTCATTATTTTGGACGGCCCAATCAGATTCAAGCATTTGGGAGTTACAAATCCAAGCAATCATGGCATTAAACCCATGAAACTCCCATCATCATGAAGATTAAAGGGAATTAAAAGCCCACTACCTTCATCGGCCAATCACAAGGCATGAAAAAGGAGTTACAAAATCAACTTGTAACTCCCCATCAATTCTCTCATTATGGCCATCAATGCCAATAAACACCTCATGGCTACCAAAAGCCTATAAAAGGAGGTTCATTCCAAAAAGAAAGAAAAAAAGGAACTTTGCAACCTTTGAACTTTTTTTCAACTTTCCACTGGTCTGCACACTTGCATTATTCCGAAGAAATCCTGACGAAGTCCTGCTGCTCTGCCACCAGAAGCACCACAAGGTGATCACAGTCCCTTGGGGGGGGGGGGGGGGGGGGGGGGGGACCCCCCAAGGTCCCCTCCTTCTCCAACATGGCCTAAACGCGGCTTTTCAGCCCGTTTACTCGGTTTTTCATCGGATATAGGACCTTCTCTTGGTCCTTGTCCTTTAAAAAACTGAGGTTAGGAGCCAAGCCGAAGAATCAAAGCATCACATGTTCTCATTTGAAGGACGATGGCGAAGTCCATACATGACTTGCGACCGTCGATCTCAACGTGTCCCCACAATCTCCTGAGACGTTAGATCCATTTTCTTACTTTTCTATTGTAGTTTGTATTTCTTAAAGAGACAAAAGGAAATCGCAATTCTTGTCTTTCATATTTGATGAGATTTGTAAAATCGCCTTTTACGGCAAAATCGCCTTTTACGGTAAACAAACAAAAACGCCTCCTACGGCATTCTAAAAAAAAACAAACTTGTCTCTTTTCTTAATATTTATGCAATTTGAAAAGTTAGAAAAAAAGGATTGATTTCCTTTCCACTTGTAAAGGTGAATCTCCGGATTATCACCATTCCAAATTCGAAGTAGAAAGTAAATCTGGCATATCCGTACAAAAATGTTGATACCCGCGTTTTCCCTCCTCCGCCGAGACCCAGGTCAGCCCCCGGGTGCGGAAGGAGAGGACGAAAGATCCCGAGGGTCCATCAGACGCCTAATGATACAGACTGGTAAAACAATATATAACTTTTCTTGATTTGGGCAGGCATGAACAAAAGAATGAGACTTCACCCTATGGGTTGATTTTGAACCCATTACATTGCTGTCTTTTGTTATGAACAGTTTGATGAAAAAAAAATATGGGGTGTGAAGACCATCTATATATGTTAGGAGATGATGTAGTGCAGTAAAACAATATCATAAATAAATGACATGCTCTCTGGACACAAGGAAACAATATCACAAATAAATGACAGGCTGGTAAAACAATATCATTCAATCCAATGAATGATCCACCAGGAAACTAGGAAACTAGCACCCAAAAAATTAACAAAAACTTAAGAAACTAAAAAAAAAAAATACCACCTGCTTACCGAAATGCAAATTTCGAAATCCACAAATAAGAAAGAGATCCCAATCAATTCCAATAAGATGATAGATCTAGAACAAGAAATTCCATAAAAAGCAAAAACACAAAAAAAAAAAAAAAAAACAAAAAATCGATTTCACCAGCTGCCACAACACCATCCACACAAATTTCACCAGATCGAGAATATACCAGAAGCTGTAGCAAATGAAAAATCAAATGAAAAAAAAAAATACATACCAGAAGCTGTAGCAAGAGATTGATTGGTGCGAGCTACGGTTTCAGTGGTGGCGGTTCCGGCGCGTGGGACGGCACAGTGCAGAGCGAGAACAAAGGGAGGGAGGGAAAAAGAGAGAGAAAAATAGAGAGAGAGGGAGAGGGAGAGGGAGAGGGAGAGAGAACCGGTGAAGACTCCGGCGCAGGGATGGAGAGGGAGAACTGGTGGCTGCTCCGGCGCGCGAGAGGGCACAGTGTAGAGCGAGAGAGAGAGAGGGAGGGAGGGAGAGAGAAAGAGAAATAGAGCGAGAGAGAGGGAGAGGGAGGGAGAGAGAGACGCTTCCTGCGCAAGAGATCGACCGGCGGTGCAACGGGAGCAGAGCATGGGAGCAGGGGAAAAGGGGAAAAAAACTGGGAAGGGAAAGTGGGAAGGAAAAAAGAGATGTTTCGGGCGGGTTTATAAGAGGAGGATTAGCGACTGCCGTTGCGGCCGCCAATGGCGGTCGCTAATGGTGCCTTTAGTGACCGCCAGAAGCAGCCGCCCGCCCATTCCCTGAGCCAAAAGGGGAATTTCTAGTAGTGGAGGAAGACCTGAATGTGTGAAGGTGGCCCAGAGCAGCCCAGCTCGGGAAATACACTTGCCAGAGAGAATCAAAGGAATCCAATCACGGAATGTTTTGTCAACAACTATATTCACTAGGCTATGTAAGAAATTAGAAAGATTAAACACCACTCTAAAAATACCTGCTCCTCTACTAAAGATAGGTTGATGGGCATGAAGATTAATATTGTACATTCTACTAACACTCGCTTCATAAATCTGGCCAGTGAGTTTATCTATTGTGCATAAATACATCAGTAATGATTACAAATTTTTTCACTGTAGGTTCGCTGTCTGCTTAGGAGAGTTTCTTTTTTTATTTCTTTCTTTTTATTCCTAATGGCTTAGGAATGCACTACAAATGTGAGCAAAGCAAAAACAGATGGGAAGAAATATTCCAAGAAATGTTAGATTTTTTATCGGACATGTACAAGTATAATAAACACATAACGTGGCCATATCATTTGTTAATGATGAGCAATTACATATCTATGAAGAAGGATCAAACATGAGAATTAGTCGGAACAATCTTTCATATACTCATGCTTAGGTTGTAGTATTTATTGATCAGATATAAGCACTCTGGAACCATGAGCTGCAAGTTAAGATGTTTTATTGGAGTTGTTCCAAGTATATATAAACATGCACTAAAAATATATAATAATAAGAGGTCATATCATTTGTAAATGAGACCATTAAGTACAAAAGATGAGAATTAGTTAAACAATCCTTTAGACTTACGCTTACAATTTAGTATTTTCTGATCAAATAGAACTGCTACCAGCACCCTGGCTTTGTGAAAGCCACAAGCACCAAACAAATTGGTTCATTGTTATAATTGATACCCACTTGGCTCCATTTGAAGTGTAAGTGTATGTAGCTGCTAACACCTTTGAGCAAAGGGTGTAATGTTTCTTTGATGTTATGGCAATATGCGGAAATTTAAACATTTATATTCATTTAGATATATTATTTTTTTCCAAATTCTCCTTTTATTTGTAGGTAGACATTGAAAGAGAGATTCCGGTCAACTAAAGTTAGCCCTTTTTTCATAGAGTATGTTACAAATTAAATTGAATAAAAAATTTAAATTTACAAAGATTTAATAGGTGTCAAATTTCAGCAGGTTTATTTTCAAATATTTTTCTTATATCAAGAGAAATTAAGTATATCTAATTTAATTATTTTTTATTAGGTCCGAGCTTAGCACGGAGCTAGTTTAAAATATGATAATAAAACGAGTCAAGCATGTAACGCCAGTCACCAAAAATGCAATTGATATGAAGTGGGAACAATGAAGTAGTCCAACAAGTTGGATTTGAAATTTCCACTTCAAAGGTTAGCCAGGTGAGAGAAATGATAATTGTCGTTGAAACTTATTCTATGTTAATAAACCTTTCCATGGTACATTCATTTGAATTGTGACCCCCAACATTAAGTATACATTTTTAGGGCCGCTTTTCCGAACCAAAAATGTTATAAAAAAAAAAGTAGAAAACTGAGCTAAATTTTTACGATTTCACAAGAAGCAATTACCAATATAGGGGTTATCATGATAATGGATTTTCCAGGAAATACAGAAAAGGTTGTTTGTGAAATTGATTTTCTGCAGCTTTGTAAAACCATGCCCTAATCGACTTAAAATAGCATTTAATTAACATTTTAAAATTTTCACAAAGGATTCCTTGTGCATTTTATGCAGGAAAAAAAAGTATTTGATATATGATATATAATAATTTCCATGCATGTGATCTGAAGTGTGGACAATGAAGTAGTCCAAAAAGTTGGATTTGAAATTTTCCACTTCAAAGGTTAAGAAGCCGAGAGAGAGAGAAATGATATATATTTATGTTAGAAACATTAGTTTTATGTTAATAAACAGGTACATTCATTGGTATTGTGGTCCTCAGGCATTAATAGACTTAAAATTGCATTTAATATTTAAAAAAATGCCACAAGGGGGTATATTCCTCGTGCATTTCATGCGTAAAATAAAAATAGTTTTTGATATTTGGTTTTGTTTAATTGGCTACAGTGCCCAGTTACTCTAGTCCACATTTATGTCCCTATCCAGATTATTTCCCTAACCAGCTGAGGTACATCTAAAAGGATTGCTGTTATGTAATTTTATTTTTTTGGGATGGATGTTATTTCTTTCATTTTTTTGGAAAGTTAATTGAGACACGAGAGAGATATTGCAAATGCATCCACTCTACTCACACAATCATATCCGTAAGCAGTTGAGCCGTAGATTTATTTTGTGTTGGAGGCCCTTTCATTTGATTTTGTTGGAAAGTGAATTGGGGCGCAATAGGTAAAGAATTGCCAGGGGACGTTTAACAATAGGTGAAAACACAATTTCAATAAAAATTTAAAATGTGAGATTTTAATTTATCATTTTACAAAATTATTGGTACCGTAGAAATAAATTACCCATAATATTGTTGCACGCAAACCTGCGCACCAAGTTAGGTAAATTATATGAACTTTAGGACTCGTTTGTAATGCAGACACAGAAGCGAACAGCTCTATCACACTCTTTTCCCCTCATGATATGCAATCATGTGCAATTTTATGTTCATCAAACCTTTACTCACCATTAGGTCGAATTAAAAAAAACATGGTAAAAAGACTGTTAACTTTCAGGTTGTTAATTAAAGGAATTGAATAATATGATAAGGCTAATTTTTGCATGACCCTGATCCATAACGGGACCTTTTTATCCATCCCACCCATAATGGTAGGAGTGCATCCACGTGGGGGACCGCATATAGACAGTATAGAATTTGTGTGTAGGTGGTAGTCTTTCCTTAAAAATTGTTAAACTTTAATGCCCTTAAATCAATGATTGTCATTATCTAGTTGGAGGTTTTTTTTTTTCACAAAATTATATAATCCACAATGTGATCTTTCCTGTTCACATTGTCTCCCCTTGACCATGCGCACTCAAAGCCATCTCTTAATGGGCTTATTATTTCATATCTCAAACTAGGGGGGTGGTGGTGGTGTTAAGGAAGGGCAGTTGGCCCTTCTCAACTTTTTATTTTCTTTAGTTTAAGAAGAATAATTTTTTAAATTAATAAGAAAGTTTTCTTATCAAATGGATAACTGTGTTAGGAAGGTGGCTAAAGAAGTGCTTGGAGAGTGAAAAGGGAGGATACATGATAATATAAAAAAAAAACCCGGTAGTGGAGTGTAGAGGTTAAGGAAGTTGTTTGAGAGAAGAGACGTTGTTACAGAGTTTGGCAGGATACTAGGAATATGAAAAACTATGAGAGATATAAGGAAGGCAAAGAAAGAAGCAAAGAAAATAATAAGTGATGGAAAGTACAAAGTATATGATGACCTATTATAATAGTTTAGGAACAAGAGAATGAGAGAATGATATTTTAAGCTTGCAAAAATAAGAGAAAGGAAAAGTATGAACTAAGATCATATCAAATGTGTTGGAAGTAGGTGGGCCTCGTGGATAGATTTTCAAAACTTTTGACCCACTTGACTCAGGGATCAAGTATCTATAAGGCCAAAAACCCAATGCAGGATGCATAACCCTCAATCTCATGATCACGTACAGTAAGTAAAACTATCTAAAAGATATAACAGGAGCAAATAAGCAACCATTAAAATCTACCACATACAAGGAAGCAGATTATACCTTTGGAGCTTGGTTGCGCTCTAATGGAGAAGTTGATGACTTTCGTTGATGTAGAACTTTTCTACAAACTAAGATCAGAATCTCCACTACCTCTTAGCCTTCCACGCTATGACCCGAATTAGATCTCTCTTCTCAAGAAGATCGGTGGAATCTTCAAGAGAAAACCCAACTCGAAAACCTAAGGAACTAGAAGAGGAAGAGAGAAGAAAGCAGTGCAACTATTGCACAAAAAGCTGGACGTTTTTTACTCATATATTGATGGACGTCCATGAGGGATAAATCCCCTTTTATAACCTCTCAAGTCTCCTCTTCTCCTAATTGAAATAGAAGTCTTACTTCCACAACAATTAGTAAGTATACTATTACCACTATTAGAAGTCATACTTCAAATGGAAATAGTAACTTTCTAATTCATTCATATTAGAGTTTAAGTAGGATTAGTATCTTTCTAATAACTTGGGCTAGCGTGGGGACCATTAGGGATTTCACAGAAAACTGGCTACAACTTGGACATGCGACCCCACATCTCATGTGCAATCTGGGCCCACAGTTAATTGAAAATAACACCACTATATAAATGCAATTGCACTCCAGTCTTAGGAATAAATTACAATGAAGACCCTAAACTTCCCGATTACGACAAGTAGGGCCCCTCTATCAATATCCATGGATCAATTGGAATAAATCTGTCTCTTCCAATCTTAGTTCCACATCTTATTATCCTTAAGCCCCAATTAATCACTATGATCATCAGTACCATCCAATTAACTCTTAATCGAGATGGGTGCACACTTACTAATGACAAATCCATTAATTGGCACAACGGGATAATAGAGATAGATTTCATCTTGATCATTCAATGTTTCCACAGTCCTACTACCACATACCCAAGACATCGAGGTGTTGACCTATAGTTGGCCTCACTCATTGGTGACTCAAAGCAAATGAATAGATAGAAACTTGAGTTCATCAATGTCTCAAGATTGAGAGCCTATTGCTATGAAATTATGCGAGCATACCTTATTTTTGAGACGGAATTCCATAAGGTGCTTCTCATGGTCCTTCAATACATCCAATGTACCAGCACATTGATTCAGAATCTTCCATTCTGATGGTCGAGACAAATCACACTATCTCATAGTGATCAAAGTGTTGCAACCTTATCAGATGAGATGCCCAGTCTTATCACCGGTTGTGAAGATATTTTAAGTATAAAATTTGTGACATATGTCTCCTATGTGTGGATCTCATCCATACACATATATCATATCTAATATACTAATGGGACCCGGTTCATCAACTCATGAACCATTATGTCATATATATTGGTCATGTGCATAAAGTAATAAAATAACATTTATCTCATGAAAGTAAAGCATGATTTTATTGATAAATAAAGAAATTAATCAATTTTTGACATCAACTGATGGATTGAGTCCATACAATCTAACAAAATGTATTAAGAGCAATGGCTAAAATGTTCTAATGAAGGACAACGATATCAGAAAAAGGTGGAAGGAATAGTTTAGCATACTTTTAAATGAAGACTATATAGGAGATATAAGGACAAAAGATGATACTTTAGTAGCAAAGCATGTTTTTTTCGGAGAATTAGAGTGGTAGAAGTGAGGAAAGCATCAAAACAAATGAAGATGGAAAAGGCTACAGGTCCATATGACATCTCGATTAAGGCTTCAGAATGCTTAGGAGAAGTTGGCGAGATTTGGTTAACTAAATTCTTCAATAAGATATTAATGACAAAGAAAATGCCGGATGAATGGAGAAGAAGTATTGTAGTACCTATTTATAAGAACAAGGGAGATGTACAAAACTATACCAACTATGATGGGATTAAACTTATGAGTCATACTATGAAACTATGAGAGAAAGTAATGGGGCAAAAACTTAGACAAAAGACCACAATATCTGAAAATCAATTTGGTTTTATGCCACGGAAGTTAACGCTGGAAGCTATCTTCTCACTCAGGCAATTAATAGGAAAATATTGAGCAAAGAAGAAAAATCTGCATATGAATTTCATCGATCTAGAAAAAGCCAACAACATGGTACCTAGAGATTGAATTTGGTGAGTTTTAATTAAAAGGAATGTTCCAAGAGGTTATATTGAAATTATTAAAGACATGTATGAAGGAGCAGTAAAGAGTGTAAGAACTAATTGTGGAGAGACATGGGAGTTTCCAGCGACCATAACTTTGCATCAAGAGTCAGCCCTAAGAGCTCTTATCCCTTTTACATTGATCATGGATGAGGTAAGTGCTCATATTTAAAAAGAGGTACCTTGGTGCATGTTATTTGCAGATGATATTGTGTTGGTAGACGAATCAAGAAATGGTGGGAATGTAAAACTCGAGAGATGGCAAAAGGCTTTAGAATTCAAAGGCTTTAAAATAAGCAGTACAAAAATGGAATATATGGTTTGTAACTTGGGTGGGCATATAGAAAAAGCTGAAACTACTGTGAGAATTGAAAACCATGAGATACCACAAAGTGGTTATTTCCGCTACCTTGGCTCTATAATTAGTAAGGATGGGGAAATTGATGAAGATGTCGAACATAAGATTAAAGCGAGATGGTTGAAGCGGAGACTTGCTTAGGGAGTGCTTTGAGACCAACGAATGCCTTCAAGATTAAAGGAAAAATTTTACAGGACAACGATTAGATCAGCTATGAGCTATGGAGCAGAATGTTGGCCTCAAGAAGCAGCATATGTACAAAATGGATGTAGCAGAGATGAGAATGCTGAAGTAGGTGTGTGGTAAAACGAGGAAAGATAGAATTAGAAATGAACACTTTCGAGAGCATTTGAGAGTAGTAATAATAGGAGATAAAATTAGAGAAACTACTTTGAGATGGTTTGGACATGTCCAAAGGTAGGCCGGTAACGGCGCCGATAAGAAAAAGTTTGTCCATGACGGTTGATGACCCACCAAGAGGAAGGGCTAGGCTAAAGAGGACGTTGATGGAGGTAGTAAAGATAGATATGAAGAAGTGTAACTTATTTAAGAATTTGGCTCAAGATAGAACGAAATGGAGAAACATAATTTGTGTAGTTGACCCCAACATAGTTGAGACAAGGCTTTGATGATGATGATGATGATAAGAAAATCTTCTTATTTTACTCTTATTGCCCCTTCTCGGCATTCTTAGCTCTTTTAAGAGAGAATTTTAAAAAGTGATATGGGCATTTTTTTGTCTTTATATCTTCTGAAACACAAGAGAATATATTTCATATCCCCTATCGTTCTCCTAAAAGTCTTCTTACCTGCTAACTATTTGGCCTTTTAAATAGAGAATGTATTTTGCATGCCACTACTTTTTCCTCCTTTTTCTCACATGAGTTCTTCATTAGAATCTTAAGTAGGATCCGCTTAGGAAAAATGAAAATAGACTTAGAATGCGGATCTCATGGTTGATTCTCTTGAATTCCTTTAACCACTAAACAAATTCCTTGTTTTCTAAAAATATTTAACTGAATATGAAATATGCCTAACATCATCTTGATCTGTATGAGAATCTTAAACTATATATAAAATTTTATTTGAGTGTTTTAAAGTTACCAATATGTCATTTGAGTGGAATTTGACAGAGGCTATTTCAGGAGGTCATTTTTTTAATGATTTAAATATTTAATAAGTGGGCCTATTATCATAGACCTTTTCTATCATTCTTTATTTTCTCTTCAGTTTTCTCTATCTCTACTATCTAGATAAAATCAGTGGACCTTTAAATTATTAGTGGGCCATATAACAATTGCCCTCATTTTTGTGAGAGATTCCACTCCAAAAAATTATAGGGCAACTACCAAATTAATATATATAAAGTATTAATTTTTTTTTTAATTTTATCCAAGTGTTTAAGTTATTGTTCTAAATATGAACTATTAATGTGATATCTTATGAAGATGATGGGGTAAGCAACTTTTCTTGGATGATTTAGACTTTCCATAAGTGGGCTTCATTGATGTATTGGTTGATCATCCTTGCCCCCTTTAAAGAAAATTCTTTCTCCGCCACTATTTGGAAGTGTGTCCTTCCTAAATAAAAATTATATGATATATATGCATAATATACTTATAGGTACAGTTCATTAGAATCTTTAAAAAGGTTGAATCCACATCCACAGTGAAAAAAGAGTAGCCCATCTCAACGATAACCTAAATAGCTAATGCTCAGCTTTTCATAGAGGGAAGTTTTCTACTGTGAGTAACCGCATGCTGCTTTGGAGGTACAACTAGTGCAGCTCACTTAGATACTTGCTTATTGAAGGGAGGGCGTAGATGTAAAGGTATCTTTGTGGGGGAATTATAATCAAGGATTTATCATCCTAGTCCTTGATTTTAAGGGCCTTATAATTGAGAACGAGGGGGTAGCAGCTCAATTGGTTGGCCCCCCGATTCTCATCCTACTTTTGAAGGTCCAATTCTAACTTGGATGAGAAGGCTCGATTCCTGCTGTGTAGGAGCTTTCTTCCTGTGGTGACCGGGTTGTTATCTAAAAGGGATCCCTGCCCACTTGGTTGGGCCCAAATTTAAAAAGAAAAGGTTTTAAAGTTTTCTTTAAAAAAAAAAAGGAAAAGAAAAAAACATCAATATAGTGGCGTCTTTTAACCATTTCTTTGAGACTCAATCCAACAGTGACCTGTTTGAGTAAAATTTAAGTTCGGAGAAAAATCACCGATGAGTGTGTGAAAGAGCATGTACTTATCAAAGGTGGGCTCAAGTGAGGCTAACAGAGCTAGACTTCACGTGCTACTGCTCGCAGGAGTACATTTCACCGTATAGGATGACTTCACGTGCTACTGCTCGCAGGAGTACATTTCACCGGTGCTGCCCCCTGCCCCATCACCTCTGCCACCATCTCAACACCTAAGCTCCCCTCTTCCTCTTCCCCCCCTCTCTTTTCCACTTCCTGCACTACCTCTGCCACCATCTCAACACCTGAGCTCCCCTCTCCCTCTTCCACCCCTCTCTTTTCCACTTCCTGCACTACCATTTCTTGTCCCATCTCTATTGACCCTACCTCCCCCTGCCCCATTCCTGCTGATTCAAGCTCATCATATCCTGTCAATTCAGCTCACACAACTCCTCCATCTCCTCTGCCCAAAACTGAGCTTCCCACCCACTTTGATCCTAGGACAAACACTACTCAGTCCCATTCGGTGGCCTTACCCCAAGGAAAATCCATTAAGAACAATCTTAAGAACCACTCCAAAGGTAAAGGAAATTCCCCCAGCCCTTCCACTTCCACTGGCCCAATCACAAGGAGGTCTAGAAGCAAGCGCACCTCCCCCTCCATTTACCAATGATTAAGGTCCTCTACTGGAATTGTAGGGGAATAGCCAACTCCCCAACCATTAGAGTTTTGGCAAACATGGTCCGCAACAATCAGCCTGATATCATCTTTCTCTCTGAACCCATGACTTCTTTCTCTTCAACCAACTCCTTAGGCTTAGCAACCTTTGGCTTTGACACCTTTCATTCTAACCACCCCCCTCTTTCTACTCCCAACCTTTGGTGTTTCTCTAAATCCTCCCATCACCTTATCCCCACTGTCTTCAACTCTTCCTCTCAACACCTATCTATTCTCCTCTCCAATCCCTCCTCCGGAGCCAACTCTCTCATAACAGGTGTTTATGGCTCCACCAACCCCACCCATAGGAAAGATCTTTGGAAAATTCTTCTAGACACTTCCTCCACCACAATTCCTTGGTGCACCATAGGTGACTTCAATGCTATTCTGGCTCATCACGAGAAACTAAGCCTTCGCCAATCCCCCCCCTCCTCCCTTAAAGACTTCCAATCTGTGGTGATGCAAGCTGGCCTCTCTGACATACAATTCTCTGGAAGCAAATTTACTTGGAGCAATAATAGAGATGGCCTATCCTACGTTGCAGCTAGGCTTGACAGAGCCCTGGTTAACCACCACTGGTTAGCCAAATTCCAAGACCCTTCAGTCCTCCACCTACCCAGAATCTCCTCAGATCATAGCCCCCTTTTACTGACTCACCTCTCCCTTCCCCCTGTCCCAAAAGCCCCTTTCAAATTTGAAAAAAAATGGCTCCATCATCCTTCCTTTTTAGAAGTGGTTAATTCCAGCTGGATAACCTACATTCAAGGGAATCCTCAGTTCATCCTGGCTCAAAAACTCAAGGCCCTTAAAACTGCTCTGAAATCCTGGAGCAGGACTACCTATGGTCATGTCAACCATAACATCCAAGCCGCTGAAGCTACTGTTTTGAATTGCCAAGCTAATTTTGATGCCTCCCCTTCAGAATCCCTTAGGAAAGACCTCCTAGCTGCCAAGCTAAACCTCCATGAAGCCCTCAAAGCCAAGGAGATTCACTGGAAACAAAGATCCAGGATCTCTTGGCTTCAGGAAGGTGACAAAAACACCAAATTCTTCCACCAATCAGCCAAAGCTAGAAGTTCCTTCAACAGAATCAAGCACATCTCTGTCAATGGCAGCCTCACTGATGACCCTCTAATAATTCAAGACCAAGCTGTGAATTACTTCTCCAACCTTTACACTCCTCACACTGGCCAGCTTAACCACACCCTCTTCCAGTCAACTAGTCCTAAGATATTTGACTCAGAAAACTCTTTCCTAGTCTCAACCCCCTCAGCTTCTGAGATCAATTCTGCTGTCTTTGCCCTTAAGAAGAACAGCTCTCCTGGCCCTGATGGCTTCAATGGTGCTTTCTTCACCTCAGCCTGGGATATCATTGGCCAAACAGTTACCAAAGCTGTGCAGCACTTCTTCTTCTCTAGAAAACTCTTTAAAGCCTCCAATGCTTTCTTCCTTGCCCTTATCCCTAAATCAAATTCCCCAACAACCTTTGCAGATTTCAGACCAATAAGTCTTTTGAACTTCTCATACAAAATCATCTCCAAAATCCTCTCCTCCAGACTTTCCTCCCTCCTTCCCAAGTTGATCTCCTCTCACCAGGCTGCTTTCATCTCTGAGAGGCCAATTCACCACCACTCAGCTTTGACTTTTGATCTTTTTCAAAAACTTAACACTAAGCTCAGCAAGGGCTCTCTCTGTCTCAAAATTGACATATCCAAAGCCTTTGACAAGCTCAGCTGGCCCTTCCTCTTTTCAGCCCTCAGATTCTTCAACTTCTCTGAAGCCTGGATTTCCATTATTCAGGAGTGTGTCTGCTCTTCTACTTGCTCTGTTTTGATTAACAGATCCCCTCAAGGCTTCTTCAATCCTTATTGCGGGCTAAGACAAGGAGACCCCCTATCCCCTTACCTATTTGTTTTAGCAGAGGAAATCCTTAGCCTCCACCTCCACAATCTTCAATCCCAAGGCATCATCCTTCCCCTGTCCACTGTCCCCAACACCCCCTGCCACCTCCTGTATGCTGATGACATCATCATTCTCATGAAAGGTAATACCTCTGGAGTCCTAGCTGTCCAAGACCTCCTAGACCTTTACCAATCTTCTTCTGGCCAACACATTAACCTTCAAAAGAGTCAGCTTTTCATTGGCAAATGTGGCAGCAGAAGGAAAGCGAGGATCTGCTCTATCTTTGGAATGCAAGAAAGCCAGGACCAACTCAAATACCTTGGCTTTCCTATTGTCTTCGGTTCCCCGAAGAAACTTCACTTCCTCCCCCTGTTGGATTCTGTTAATTCTAGACTAACTGCTTGGAAAGCAAGATTTCTTTCTTTTGCAGGTCGCCTAATTCTCATCAAGCACGTTCTCTCTTGCATCCCTACTTACACAGCTGCCATCCTTCCCATTCCAATTTCCGTCTGTCAAGCTATAGAGCGCCTTATGAGGAATTTCTTATGGTCAGGCAACTCCCCCTCTACTAAGACTCACTATGCCAAGTGGTCCCAAGTTTGCCTGCCAAAGCAAGAAGGGGGTCTTGGAATTAAAAGGATCTCGGACATCAACGACGCTTCTCTAATCAAATTGGGTTGGCAGGCTTGGACTATGACTACTATATGGTCATCCTGGTTCAAAAACAGATACTTCAAAAAAGCCAACATCTGGACCTCCTCTACTTCCAGATTTGGATCCTGCATTTGGAGAAGAATCCGTCGGCTAGCTAACCACATCCATCATGGTAGCTCCTGGGTTTTTGGGAATGGCAACTTAATAGACACCTGGCATGATACCTGGTGTGGGGACAGACCTATCTCTGCTGTGTTCCCCAACATCCACTTTGCTCAGGATCAGAGATTGTCCTCCTTCTTCCACTCTGGCTTTTGGCACATCCCTTCTTCCCAGCCTCCTACAGTGCAAGACTACTTCTCTTTAGCCACAGCTTTGCTCCTCCCAATCCCCTCTACAAGTGATCAGCTTCTCTGGAAGGAGACTTCTACTGGCCAGATCTCCATGTCCAGCATCTGGAATATCATCAGACCAAGGGGCATCTCTCTTCCTTGGCCTACCCTGATCTGGAATGGATTTTCCCTCCCCAAAATAAGCTGCTTCGGATGGCGTTTGATGCTCAATCGCACCCCTACTGAGTCCTACCTGCAGAGAATTGGGTTCTCCATGGCATCCAGATGCAGCCTCTGTAGAGCTGAAGAAGACACCACCTCTCACCTTTTCTTCTCCTGCCCTTTTGCTCATACCATCTGGACCTGGATCCTTCAAGCCTCAAATGCCCAGCAGCCCTGCTCCTTCTCTGCTCCCCATCTTTGGACCTCTCTTTCTTCAGGGAATGACAAGAAAGGCAAGAAATTCATGGCATCCATTTTCCTATCAGTGATCTACTCAATTTGGAAAGCTAGGAACACAGCCATTTTTGAAAATCATCTACTCACCTTCAACCAGATCACTGCCCACCTTCTTGAGGAGATCGGCTTCTCTATCAAAAAGATCTCCTGGCCTCTCTGCAGTCCTCAGCTAAGCTCGATCACTAACTTCATGAACCTTGCTGATCACCCACTTCATAGCAGCAACTCCTCTCAGTTCCCGATTGCAGCAGTCCCAGCTGATATCCCTGGCAGAGCGGGTCATGCCGACCATCAGTCTATGGCATCTCCCGCTTGCAGCAGCCACAGGCTTTCTCCCTGGCAGTCTGGGCCTTCGTGACCTCCAGTCCCTGGCTTCTCTGGCGGCAGCCCCTCTGTTTGTCTGCAGAGTTGAGATCTCTGCGTCACAGTGCTCTGGTCCCTCTTCTCTTCGTTCCTCTTCTCAGTTGGCACCGATCGGATGCTTCCTCCCTGTGAAGCGCTCTCCAATCTCCTAGCAGTTCGGCGTCTTCCTTGCTGTCTATGGCATCTCCCGCTTGCAGCAGCCACAGGCTTTCTCCCTGGCAGTCTGGGCCTTCGTGACCTCCAGTCCCTAGCTTCTCTGGCGGCAGCCCCTCTGTTTGTCTGCAGAGTTGAGATCTCTGCGTCACAGTTCTCTGGTCCCTCTTCTCTTCGTTCCTCTTCTCAGCTGGCACCGATCGGATGCTTCCTCTCTGTGAAGCGCTCTCCAATCTCCTAGCAGTTCGGCGTCTTCCCTGCTGAGAGGTGTTCTTCTGTCTGCAGAGATCAGCTGCTTCTTGCTTCTCTTTCCTCTCCTTCGGGCAGATCGGCGTTCTCTCCTTCGAGTTTCCCCTTTCTACTGAGCGGCGGTCTTCCCTCTGCAGAGTTCAGAGTCTGCAGAGGTTGTGTTCTTCCTCTCCTTTCTCTGCTACCCCTTTTCTTCTTTGGGTTTTCTCCTTCTTCCCCCCTCCCCTTTCTGTTTCTGTTTCCCTTTCTCTCTTTCCCAATTAGGGATTGTTTGTTTGTCTCTCTCTCTCTTTTCTAATAAACTTACCCTTTACACAAAAAAAAAAGTATAGGATGACTTGCAATTGTGGTAGTATCCATCCGTCATGATATTCATGAATCTTGAATCACATTGAAGTCTTAAAATATACGACTGCATTGTGGTGTGCACATAAAAGCTTACTTTAATCATTTTTCCAATCTTGCATTATTTTTGTTCTAATTTAGAAAAAATTTCAAATATGACCTTAAATTTTTACCTTATTTTCAAAAAAGACAGAATTTTCAAAATCCTTCAAATTAGGACCTAAGTTCTTCATCAAATTTTCTAGTTAAGGACAACAGGCCATTAATTTAAAGGTATTTTTAGATTATTCTTTCCCTCAATTCTTTTAAAACACCCAAACTGCCCTTCATTTAAAGTCATGGCAAGCTTCCAACAACCACTACATGTCGCCGATCGTCGTAAGGATGTTGGTTGCTGTCGATCGCCGTGAGGACACCGGTGAAGGAAGGGATGAGAAAAAGGAGGAATGGAAGGAGAGTTTTGTTTTAATGAAGAGTAATTTAGGTATTTTGATTAAATTGGGGGAGAATTCGCTAGAAAAATACCGTTATATGACTGCTTGTCTTTAATTAAAAACTTAATGGAAAACTTAGAGCCTAAATTAAAAAGCTTTGGAACTTATGTCCTTGTTTTGAAATAAGATAAAAGGTTGGAACCTTATTTGAGATCTTTCCTCTAATTTATTATTTTAATTTATAGTTTTATAAGCGTTGAGACTAGAGAGCATAATTGCACACGCCCCAAGTCATTAAACATGTATTTGTATTGTGGGGGGCACATGAAAGCTTAAATTTTAATCATTTTTTAAAACATGTATTTGTATTGTGGGGGCACATGAAAGCTTATATTTTAATTATTTTCCCAATTTTGTAATAGATTTGGTTTGCAAGTTGAGAGGTTATGGCTTCGACAATGATTTGATAACAACCGACAAAGATACACAAGCTAAATTCATGAGTGGGGCGTACCATTTCACAACCCAAACCGTGCACACATTTTAACTCTTTGGCCTTGAGAAATGCCAAAATTAGTATGGTAGTTTTCTTTTAAAATCAACAACCAATAAGTAAATGACATATTATGATAGAGTTTGTAGGGCCCACTCGCAAAACCAGATATCAAAGAACAAAAGACTAGACATTTTGTAAAAATTAAGTCTACTGAAAAATCTTCAGCCATCTAATAAAAAATAATTAAATAGACAATCAAATTATAAACATTCTACTTCCCATCCATTTCATGACATGCACTACATTAGGCAACATTGAGTGGTTTGGGTTGATTTTTCTCTTAAAATTTTGTATGGCTAAATCTAAAAATGTTCTTATTTCTCATATGCAATGAACCATATATGTTCTATTTTAACTGATATTTACTTTTATTATAAACATGTGACTTTCTGTATAACCAAAATCCATAGATGCCAGCTAAGACATTAAACAATGATTATATAAATTCTTATAAAGTATTTGCATAAACCCTGTCTTGCAAGTCCGACATCAAGAATAATAAAAAGTTCTTTTTTAATTGCATGATTGAAAACGTTCTGCATGCACTAATATTCATATATAACAAATTAAAAAAAAATACTAACCAGATGGGAACTCATGAACATCAGATGCAACAATGTTCCATCTTTCAAAAAGGATTAAAAAATAAAAAGAAAGAAAATGGCAACATAGATCTTAAATGAAGGAGAAACAAAAAGGTTCAAGAATTAGAGACTTGCAACATAGATCCAATATTTAATGCAACTAAGTAGAATGGGTTTAACATAATCCCTATTAAGCAATTCTAAACTGTTCAATAGGAAGTGGCATAATAAAATATATCATATTAAAATTAACCACACCTAAAACCAATGAAATCAAAATTCAATTATCTAATAACACAACTTCCATATCAAACCCCATTAAAGAGAAAAACCCAAACAACTGTAAATCCCCAAGTAAGAAAACCTCTGAAAAAACAACCCAAAACCCTAAAAAATAGAACAACAAACATTTTACAATTTTCAACTAGATCCTCAATTCTTTTGTGTTGATGTTGGAGAGAATCCAAAATCAAAGAGAAAGGGAGAGAGGGTTATTGAGATAGTGATAGGTTTACAAAAACAAGAAAAGAGTTATACAAGGAGGGTTACCGAGAGAGGGATCGGATCTGCTGGGGAGCATACCCTGGCACCAGAGCTTTAGATCGGAGAGAGCCTGTGTCGCGACCCCGGACCGGGCTTAGGGACCAAATCCGGGATTGGGACTAAGTAATGGACATGCGATCATATAGAGTTATGACAATAATTAAAGATATGTTCAGGATCAAGCGTACACGGGTTAATAAAAGGACACACATTACCCGTGCACGTGATTTCTCACAGGTGTCCGCGGTGAGGATTTCACAACCACATGAACATTTTGTATAATTGCGGAAGCGCATGGCAAATCAAGCATGTAAATTCATTTCCATAATAACAATACTGATTGCATCTAAATAACAAGTATCAGAATGAGCAATATTCTATAGCGTGACCCAAAGATACTGTTAAAGTTAGAACATAGATCATTTAATTACAATTCTCAAAATTAGAAGCCAACAAAGGCCAATATAGACAAACAAAAACCACTAAGATATATAGTTTCTAACATCCCCCAAAATGTTTCGCATCTCTCTATGCAGCCGGATGTTTAGACAACATCATCGGCATGCCACTCTACAACTGATGCGGTTCTCCGACCACCTCCTCGTGCTCCTCCTCTGGGAAACCAACAACGAGACCTGAGTACCAAAGCAAAGAATCAGACGCGACGGTCTGGCAGGTGGATGAAAAGATAATCATTTGATAATCAAAGCATTTACCTTGGAAAACATTTAAGCATGTCTAAACAATATTTTCATGAAGTAAGTGCATCATTTAGTTAAAAACATATATGCAAGGTAAAACAGGTAAAGGTGACCAAGGAATTCAGAAAACGAGTAAGGTGGCAACCACACAAAGCTAAATCCTCTATCACCGAAGTGATAGAGCAAGCATATCAAGGCGTTGACCTCAGTCACCGGAGTGAGGAGGTACAACGAATTTACATATACATATATACTATATACAGGACATGACCACGGTAGCGAGCCGGGCATCAGGAACCATAATAGCAATCTGCGGTATCGGGACAAAAACACGGTTAATAAACCGGGTAGCGGGATCCAAACTGCAGCTGGCGGGACAAGAGGGGGATCTCCAAGTCAGTGGATAAGACTGACAAGGTTATCCAAGCTCAGTGGTACTGACTCATAGGTCAAATCATATAAATCTAGACATGTACAAAATAAATCAAGTACAAGATTATATCCGGGCAAGACGGGGGTGCTCGAAGGCACAACTATCATATCAGGCAGGGCATGTATGTCAAGACTAGTAAAACAGTACGAGTATACTTTCAATATTTTCGGGATGGACAGATCCCAAATCATAAATTTCGGGAATAAAAGGGTGAAGTAACCTTTCGAAATGTCAAGACAGTGTTGGGGTTAAAAACTAATTCAATTGAATAGGAGTCCCGTATGCCTATTTTGAAATTACTTGGTACTCCTTGAATTTGAAGACATTTCGGGTTCCTTAGACACTTGGGAGTTTTCAAAACTTCAATGAATTCTTGTGATTGTAGTCTCTTTCTCAACCGAGCTTCAACAATGGTTATAGGTCTTCTCATCACGATAGGGATGTTAACAAACCTCCCTCTAAAGTTAGAATATTTCATTTTTGCTTCCAAAGTGGCCCAAGATGAACAGCACACGTCGCTCGAGCGGACATGGAGTTCGCTCGAACGAAGTGCTCTTTGGAATGGCCTTCTGGGAGGGTTCGCTCGAGCGGACCAAAGGTCGCTCGAGCGGACCTGTCCAGTTCAGGATGGCACGAGCGAACGATTCGTGCGCTCGAGCCAACCATTCTCTGGAAGGCTGCTAGAAGAGTTCGCTCTAGCGAGCACTGGGTTCGCACGAGCGAACAGCGCTCTGGAATGACACGAACCCTTTCTTGGGCAGTTCGCTTGAGCGAAGTGTCAGGTTCGCTCGAGCGAACTATCTAGAACTGGTTTCGTGAACAGTTCTTCTCTCCATTCTCCTTCTCTTACAAACCCATTTTTCTTGAGATTCCATTCTACACCAATGGAGAGCATATAAGCACCTCAACATTATCTTCAAAAAACCCAACATAACCCTTCACAACATCTACAAATCATCCATCCATTCATCCATTTTCGCATTCAATCACAAGGAGAAAGATATAACCACAATTACATAGATTCATTCAAGTCTTAGGCGAAAAGGTAAAACAAAAACTATCAATCACATTACATGACAATAAATGGCTCAACAACCCCTTTTCAAAAGCATTAAAATCACATTGAATGCAAGTAAGTAATTCCTTAATGGAAATAGCCAACCAAATCATGTATGTCATGAAAACCAATATAAACTCAAAACATTCCTTAAATCCACTTGCCCCAAAGTCTCTAAACAAGGAAACCAAGCTATTTCTCTCATCTTCTGATGGAACGCGCTCCGAGGCGCCGTGGGGCGGCTACCGGGGTCGGCGGAACGTGGGAGTCCGTCGGGTCCGGCCCTTTCACGCCCTGGCGGGCCCTGAAGCGTGCATCAACATTTCTTTTATGTGGGTGTGCCAGATTTTCTATTTTACTTGGAATTGCAAGTGGTAATCCGGAGATCAACCTTCGCAAGTAAAAAGGAAATCAACTTCTTTCAAGTTTTCCATTGCACAAATATTTAAGAAAAGAGACATTTTCTTAATTTGCCGTGAAAGGCGATTTTGTTTGGCATTTATAGCCGATTTTGGCGTTTATAGCCGATTTACAATTCTTATCAATAATGAAAGACAAGAGTTGTGATTTTTGTCTCTTTAGAAAAATACAAATTACAATGAAAAGCAAGAAAATGAAGATCTAACTTTTCAGGAGATTGTGGGGGACTCGTTCAGATTGACGGTCGCAAGCCATGTATGGGCTTCGCCATCATCCATGCAGATGAGAACAGAAGATGCTCTTGATTCGCTTGGCTTGGCTATAACCTCAGGTTTTTAGAGGACAAAGACCAAGAGAAGGTCCTATGTCCAATAAAAAGCTAAGTAGACGGGCTGAAAAGCCACGTCTAAGCCATTGGAGGCAGCAGGAGAAGGCAAGGACCTTGGGGGGGGGGTGCCCCCCAAGGGACTTTTGTCACCTTGTAGTGGTGGCCGGCGCAGAACTTCAGCAGAGTTTTTCTCTCTTTTTCTTTCTCTCAGATCTCTTTCTGATCTTTTTTTCTGATCCTCTGATTTTCTCCTCTTTTTTCTGATCTTCCGATCCGAATTTCAATGGAATGCTCTCCTATTTATAGGCATTTGGTAGCCATTTAGGAGGGTTTATGAGCCTTAATGGCTTTAATGGGAGGAGTTACAAGATTTATTTCTTGATTTTGTAACTCCTTTTTCCTTGAATCTGATTGGCCGATGGAGATTAAGGGCTTTTAATCACCTTAATTACCATAATGGGAGGAGTTTCATGGTTTAAATGCCATGAATCAATTGACTTGTAACTCCCAAATGCTTGCTTCTGATTGGGCCGTCCAAAGAAATGAATTAATGACTGCAATAAAGCTAGTCAATTAACCACATTAATTGGTCGCCGAGCAGTCGAAGAGTCGTGGGCCGTGCCGTGTCTTCTGGAATTCTTCTGGCGATGATCATCGATGGATCTACATGCTGATCGACATCGGATGAACATGTAACTTCAGACATTGATAGCTAAGAGTGGGCCGGTGACATCTGTCTTGTCGATTTCACGATCGGTCGGACAGAAAGTGCACTTTCTTGGTCGACCGGTTGGCGATCTTAGAGCGATCAATGATGATTTTATGCTTTTGGAGGTTGACCCGTGATTTTGACGGATGTCAGAGGATATGAGTCAATTTCAAGCACTAAAAATCACATTTTCAGGAAACCACAGGGGCCAAAGTGCGCGAAACGCGAAAAAAGACGGAAAAACGGGTCACCGGCGGAAAATCTGGTGACCCGGACCTCCATGGTCGCCGGCGACCATGGGCCATGGTCGCCGGCGACCATGGACCGGCGACCATGGGCCATGGTCGCAGGGGCCTGCGACCATGGGCCATGGTCGCAGGGGTCTGCGACCCTGGGGGATTTTTCCCCTTCGGAGCCCGTTTTGCGGTCGTTTTGAGGTCTTTTTCGTCGCCGTTTTCTTCTGTATTTTTCTTGACATTTCTTCTCATTTATTGGCTTGATTTCCCTGTAGAAAACTTGATGAGAATCCTTGCATTTTTAGAGTGCAAAGTTTCCAATTTTCCGGGAAAGCCGAAGACTTTGTCGCGTAGAGCTGCTGATTTTCCGCCAGAAGCTGAAACTTGGTCAAACGATGTCGGAATGACCTGAAATTTGAGGTGAAGCCTCCTGAGCAATAAATAAGACCAACCATAGGCTTTTGTTTGAGTTTTGAAGCCGTTTGGGGTCCCGTCGATGCTTCACTTGATTTTGCTGCGGGGAAAATGCCGAGCTTTGATATGTGGTCAAACGATGTCCGATTGACCTGAAATTTGACGGGGAGCCTATTGGAGTCATTTTGAGACGTTCCATGGGCTCCGTTTTGGATGTCATGGTCCCGGGTTGCTCCGCCGCCGGTAGGCTTGATTTTCTCTCGGAGCATCGAAACCTGGTCAAACGTTGTCAGAATGACCTGAAATTTGACGTGCAGCCTTTTGGAAGCATGTTGAAGCCACTCATGCACTTGGTTTGATGAGCGAAGGCTTCGGTGGTTCCCGCCGCCGGGAGGCTTGATTTTGCTGCTCGAGCATTGATGGAGGGTCAAACGTTGTCGGTTTGACTTGAAATTTGGCATAGAGCCCTTTTGAGACATGCTGGAGTCATCTGTAGGCTTTGGTCGAAGTTTTGACGTCTCCGATGATGTCGCCGCCGGGAGCTCCCGTTTAGCTGTCGGAGAAGTGAAGTTAGGCCAAATGTTGTCGAAATGGCCCGAAACTTCATGTGTACTCTTCTCTTGGCTATCTTGAAGGATCTTGCAGTTTTTGTTTGATTCTGACAAGATTTAAATTTTTGGAGAAATTGCATTGCCTATTTATGGCAGGTTGCGACTCCATGCAGCTTTCTTGATGTTGAAGAGGCAAAGTGACATTTTTGGTGTCAACAAATGCCCCCTCGAGGTACAGCGACGAATTGCTTGACTTTTGTAGTCGATGTGCCTCGAAGAGATTTTTGAAGGAGAGCTTGTGTCTTGACCAAGAGTCTTTGAGCAATCTTTCCTTTGGTATAGTAGCCTTTGAGCTTCCAGGGGAATTTTATGGTAGTGAAAGGAATCACACACCATCTCGAGGCAAAGTTTTGAAGATGACATCAGGGATGTGGATTTGGGTTTCTGTTTTTGATCTTGTGACCTAACCAGCTATATATGGCAGGTTAGGGGATCGGGTTTTGGTTTTGACCTTGTGACCCAACAAGCTGTATGTGGCAAGTTGGGGGATCATGATTTGGTTTTTGGTTTTGGTCTTGTGACCTAACAAGCTGTATGTGGCAAGTTAGGGGACCAGGATTTGGTTTTTGGTCACTCTTTGGGACTGTGTGGGTCCATTGGAGTGGTTTGGATTTTTGTGGAATGTCAATTTCAAGATTTTGGCTCAACTTGGTATATGAGGCTGGATGGTTTGATTTTTGGAAGCTCATGGGGCTTGGAATTTTTTGTATGGTTCAATCAACTCAAAAGAGGCATGGAACCATTTTTGTATGCTCTTGGGTAAGAGGGATTTTTTTTTCCTGACTAAAAGCCCATTTTTTTTTTTTTTTTTTAGTGCCTAGGTGGTCAAACCTGGCTCATATGGGCTAGCCCATGGGACCTTAAGCTTTTTAGGATGGCTTAGATCTCATGTGGGGTCATTTTTGTAAAGAATATCTAAAGATATCTCATTTGGATAGAGAATATCTAAAAATATCTTTATGGGAGAGAATCTCTCATATTCCCTTAATTTGGGAGAGAATATCTCAAGGTATCTTTCTTTTTGGGAAGAAATCTCCAATATCCTTTTTTGTTGGAGAGAATCTCTCATTTGATTGATTTTGGGAGGAAATCTCTCAAAGACATCTTTCTTTTTGGGAAAGAATCTTTCTAATTCCTTCTCTTTTGGTAAGGTTACTAATTAGTAACACTTACCTTTCTTCTTTGTTTCCTTCTTTGATTTGCTCTCTCCTATAAAAGCAAAGGAAGGTAGGATCTCTTGCCCTTATTGCTTTCTTTTGCAACAATCTCAAGAGAGCTCCAAGGCCAAGAGTTTTTCTTCTTCAAGGATCTTCAAGCTTTTTCCTTCTTCTTCTCCATCAATGGCTTCAAGTAAGTTTTCTCTCTTTTTCTTTCAAGAAAACTTTATGTAGAGAATAGGATGGTAAAAAAAAGTTTCTCTTCTTTTTTTTTTTTTTTCTTTCTTCTTTTTTTTCTTTCTTTCTTTTCTTTCTATTCTTCTTCTTTTTTTTTTCTCTTTTCCACGTGATTTCTTCTTTTGTTTTTTTTTTCTTTTTTTTTTCACACGTTTTTTTTCTTCTTTTTTTTTTGTGGGCCGTACGGACAGATCCGTACGGATCTGGTCCGTACGGCCACGTGGCCTGTGGGCCACGGCCTGATGGGCCAGCCCTGATTTTTTTTTTTTTTTTTTTTTGCTGTTTTCTTTCTTCTCTTTTTTTTTCTAGAAAGTTTCTTTCTCTTTTTTTGTTCTTTTCTTTCTCCCCCTTTTTTTTGAGAAAGTTTCTTCTTTTTTTTTTTTTTTTTTTTTTTTTTTTTTTTGCTCATCATGATAATGCGTTTTTATGCAAATCTAGATGTTCATGCATGTACTTTTTGTAAATTGAATTGAGTAGCATGATGTGATAGCATACCTGAAAATCTTTGCAAATTTGGGAATTTGGAGCTCGCAGCGATGTTGAGCCCTTCTTGATTTTGCGGAGATTTTGAGGTTTCGAAAGTTTGGAGTTTCGGAGCCCGCAGCAATGTTGAGCCCATCTTCAAACTTTCTATTTCCGTCGGGGTATTTCCTTTTTCTTTGGAATTGCCCCGGAGTCATGCCAAAATTTCGCCAGATTTTTGGTGGGACAAAGTGATCCCTTTTTTTTTTTTAGCGAAATCCTGTCATTTTGATGACGATCTTTTTCTTTTCCAACCTTTGCAGGTGGTTCCTCCAGAGCGAACAAGGGTAAAGAGCCTGCTACAAGCGTACCTCGTCGATCTGCTAGATCTTCCAATGTGGCCGTTCAGCAGGCCTGGGAGAAGGTCCAGTTTGTTGAGAAGAACTTGGAAGAGTGCGATTCCCTCAATCGCGATAAGATGAGACAGCGATTGATCGCTCTCAAGAATGAGGAATTCTATAAGATCATGGTAAGCAACCGTCCTTGGGTTATGGACGATCTGAGGGTTTTACCCAAGCCTACCTTCTTCTTTGGAGATGCAGTCCCTGACGACTTGACATACCAAAGGAGATGTTTTCAGTTCTCTTACACAGCAAATGGTGAAGAGAAGACTGTTTCTACCCGGTCGTCTTTTGATCGTACCATCTCGATCATGAGCCTTGCTTCCACGTGCTCTAAGAGGGAAGATCCTCCGAGCTGGGTGAAGAGGGCCAGTGTGATCAAGACCGGGGTTTTTGTTGGTGGACCCTCCGGATATGCGGAGAAGCCACCTGTCCGTATGGACATGTTGATGCCAGCCAGCGGCTACCAGGGCTCTGATTATCCGTCGGTCGATTTGAGACCGGTGGGCCTTGGCGTTTTCAGCGGTTACGGCAGTACTTGGGTGAAGCCTTTTCGACTTCGTGGCCGTTTCAATGTTGACTCCGATTGGAAGTCATGGACTGACCACACCTTGCTGATTGGGGGCGCCGTTTTGAAGGAAGCCGGGATTTTTGACGCGGTCCGCGCTTTTAGGGAGACCGTGACTTTTTCCGATGATGCCTTCATGGCTATGTTGGAGTCTTTCCTCCCTCAGACCAATACCTTCGTTGTCACGAACGGTGAGATTGGTTTTTCTCTGAAGGAGTTGAGTGCTATTACTGGATTGCCCATCCTTGGCAAACTCTACGAGGAGTTCATGCCGATTGACAGCGTCCTTGAGGAGCAGTCAGAGGAGTTCAGGCTCCTATACTTTCAGCTCGTCGCCTTCTATGATTTTTTGAAGGAGGACTCGAAAGTTAGATCCAGCAGTTGGAAGAGTTATGGCTCTTCATTCTTCAACTTCTTTGACAGCAAAGAGTCTCCTGATAGCATGACCAGGGAAGACAGGAAGAAGACTTTGGCCATGCAGGAAGAGTTGAAGGGTTTCTTCGCGAGCACAGATGCCCTTTATTCTGACATTGCACTGCGGAGAGATCTTGCTGTTTACCTCACTTTTTGGCTAGGTGAGGCTATTTTTGCTGGTGGAGATGGGACGCACATCAGGCCGCATTGTATTTTTCCGGCTTGTCAGATGGCGTTTGGAGAGCGGCTTGCTTTGGTGCCCGCTCTTTACTCCTACCTGTGTACCGAACTGCAGGCTGCTGCTTTCTTGGTTCGGCTTGGGCTCCCTATGAATAGGGTATTTTCAGCCCATATCTTTTATTCGTGGTTTGTATACCACTGTCCTGGCTTCCACCAGCTGGGTGCTGCACAGGATGATGATCCTCTGATGATTCGATTGGCTAAGGGAAAAGCCGTATCCGAATCACTTTTGTTTGCCCGCATGAGGATCCGACGATTCAGGGACGTCGAGATGGGGCAGTCTTCAGTTAAGCTTTCTCCGGAGTTGCGGAAGAAGGCTTTTGATTTTGGTGCCTCCCGAGACTCTACCAGAGCAGGGTCGGGAAGGCATTACTCTTTGACCAATGCAGAGAAGGAGTGGCTTTTCAGCATACGAGTCGGCACGATGGTGTACCGTAGACATCTTTTCGTCGACATCCAGCCGTATGTACCTTCTCGCTTTGCGCTTCAGTTGGGCTTCTCTCAAGGCGTTGTTGGGGCGCCTTCGAGTATGGTGAAGCGTTTTGGGGGTTTGCAGGATGGCAGAAATGCATGGGCTTTCTATAGTGCTGAAGACACTACTGCCACGATTTCTTATCCTGAGCTGTCGACTTTCCGAACTGCCGGCTTCACGAAGTGGTTCGCGGAGAGCTTTTTGGCATATCGGGGGCTTTCCAAGAAGGAGCTTGATGTAAAGCTGTCTTTTGGAAAAGGCATTGGGAAGTCGGATGGCGTCCGGCGAGAGGAAGTTTGGGCCTTCCTTTCTGGAGAGAAGCACAAGATAGGCTTTCTCGGTGACCAGGGCGTCATTGGTTCTGAAGCTGCTCGGGAAGTACCTGATGAGGCTTTGGAGCAGCTAGAACAGGAGGAAGCTGAGCTCGACGCTTGGATGCAAGCGGCACAGAAACGAGCTTCCGTGGAGTCTACTGGCGAAAGCAGACCATCCAGTGAGGAGTCAAGTGAGAAACCTGACTCTGATAGTGAGGCGGGTTCTTCTAGGAAGCGAACCCGTAGAGGTAAGAAGAGGAGGAGGAGTCAGCGTCACACGGGGCGGGACGAAGACTCTCCTAATGTGGAAGTCCCTCTCACTGTCAATGAGGAGGTGCCAGGGGAAGTTGACGAACCTCCGGAGAAGAGGATTCGGGAAGAAGAGACCATCGGTGAAGGTATGATTCCTCCTTTTCCTTTTTCTACTTCTTTCATGGGGCTTTCCATGTTCTGATTTGTTTTCTCACCCTGCTGCTGCTCTTTTTTTTTTTAGCAGAGGATGAAGACTTGCCGATGCCTGAGGTTCCGACCGATGAGGCGGTGATGGAGCCGGTTATGGCATCTGAAGAAGAATCGAGGGACTTTGGAATGACTCCGGAATCTCCAATTGGTATAACTTCTTTCGCTTTCTCTTTTTTTTTTTTTTGCCTGCGACTTGATTTGCTAACAGTTTTTTCTTGTCAGCTGACTTGCCACAGGATTCCGATGACTTTGAGCCATCAATGGACGCAAATGTCGATGATGCTTCTGATGAGTTCATGGAGGAAGAGAGTGTTCCGCCAGTCGTTGAAGAAGGTACTTTGTAGTGATGACCCTGATGATTTTTTTTTTTTTTTTTTGAACAGGATCATATTCATACCTTTTTGTGTTTCATTTGCAGGTTTTGAAGTGACAGAAGAGAGTCCATCGCTTTCTTCAGAACCAGAGCAAGGGATGCCAGAGGTCGATCCGGAGGTAGAGACCAGTTCAGACATGATTGAGGAGATGCCTCGTGTTGAGATTCCCTCTCCAGTGGCTCCAAGTGAAAAGAGTTCTTTTGTTACTCTTCCAATGGGACATGACATGAGCAGCCGATCAGCGGAGAAGGGTGAATCTTCATCCAGTTCGTCTCTTCAATTTGCGAAGAAGGTGCTGGCTCGGGTTTTGAGTTCTTGGGTCAAGACTCTCCTTTCTGGACACTTGGAGGCAGGATTTGGCATGATCCCACATGTACAGGAGATTCTGACCGACACCGAAGAGGTTGGTCTGGATGTCACAGGTGCCAGGGCGATCGTTGATAGGATCATTGCACTGGGTGACAAGTGGTTTGAGACCATGGGTTTCCCTGACGACCAATTCTTCAAGGAGATGTTCTTGGACCCTGCTGATAAGGCTAAGTCTGACCTGAATGAGGCTACACAAAGCAAGAAGCAGCTAGTTCGGGAGAAGAACAAGGAAGAGCTAGCCATCATCGGATTGAGGCATGACCTTAACGTCCTTGATAGGGAAGTTGAGGAGGCCAGGAAACGTCTTGAGCATTTGAAGGCACAAGTCGATGCGAAGTGGGCTGCTATAACAGAGGCTCGTGACAGGGAGAGTACTCTGATCCGCAGGGTTGCAGATGCCGGTCAAGTTCTCGAGAGGAGGACTCTAGAAAACGAACGATGGCAAACTGCTGGGGAAGAGCTTCCCGGTGTAAAAGAAAGGTTACGGCATTCGCTAGCATCTCATGGCAAGTTCCTGAAGAAGCGTGCCTTGGAAACTCTGACGGCTGAGGCCAAAAGTTTGCTTGAGGAGCTGAAGCTTTGGCTGGAGACCATTTTTGGCTGAGCTCCTGATTTTTTATAGCAGAAACCATTCTTCTTTTTTTTTGGTACCACATGTATTTTTTGGTACTCTTTTTTTGTAGTGCTTGTGGACACTTTCTTTTTTTTGGTACCACATGTATTTTTTTTTTGGTACTTTTCTTTTTTTTTTTTTTTTTTTTTTTTTGTAGTGCTTGTGAACACTTTCTATTTTTTTTTTTTTGCTTTGGTACTTTTCTTTTTTTTTTTTGTTGTTCCCTACGCTTACTCAAATCTTTTTGTGATGAAAGCAATTGCTAAATGGGATTTGATCAAAAGCTTTGTCATTTTGTGAAAATCTTTTGTCAAATAATTGTTTTGGCATGAGAGCCTGATTTTGGTTGTGGCGTGAAAGCCGATTTTGAGATGGCATGGAAGCCGAAATTTTATGGCGTAAAAGCCAAAATTTGGGTTGGCATGGAAGCCGAAATTTTGTGGCATTTACAGCCAGTTTGGTGGCATTGATAGCCAATTTGTGGCATTTATAGCCGGATTTTTGTGGCATTTACAGCCGGATTTTGGCATTTATAGCCGAGTTTTGGTTTTCAAAATGCAGGTATCGACTAAATGTCGCCTTCCCGCTGAATGGTCTTGCAAGTATCGATGGAATATCGCTTCCTTGCTCATTCGGTTTTGCGAGTATTGATGGAATGTCACTTCCTCGCGGGTTAGGTTTTGCAAGTATCGATGGAATGTCGCTTCCTCGCGAATTGGGGTGCAAATATCGACTAAGCGTCGCTTCCCTGCTTTTCCCAAGACTTTTGGTTTTGCGGGTACTGACTTGATGTCGTTTCTCCGCGATTTTTGAAATTTGAGGTTTCTCGAACCATTTGTAATTTTGGGTTGTGGATAGCAACTGGTATGTTGCACCTCCACGATTTTTGAAATTGGGTTGTGGATATCAACTGGTTTGTTGCTTCTCCATGATTTTAGGTTTTCTCGAACCTTTGAAATTTGGGTTGTGGATATCAACTGGTTTGTTGCTTTTCCACGATTTTTGAAATTGGGTTGTGGATATCAACTGGTTTGTTGCTTCTCCACGGTTTTGGATTTTGCAAGTATCGACGAAATGTCGCTTCCCTGCGATTTTGGATGCAAGTATTGATGGAATGTCGCATCCTTGCTTTTTTTCAAAAATTTTTTGTTTTGCGGGTACTGACTTTGATGTCGTTTCCCCACGATTTTTGAAAAACCATTTTTTTTTTTGTTTAAAGACACGAGGGTCGTAAATTTTGACCTAGAACCATTTGGCGGTAAAAGGTAAGGTGGACTAGGGTGGAAATCCCTGAATCCGGATTTTTGTTTCAAACCATGAATTTTGGTTCAAGGATCGAAAGTTTTGGTCAAGTCAGGGAGAGGCTCCTAAACTTGGATTTTTTTTTGTTTTTGAACAATGAAACAATGAAAGTAAGCATTGTTTTTGAATCTCTAGAAATTTTGACATTTGATATGAAAATTCTAAAGAGAGTGGGTTTGACGAGCGAGTACCTGAGAACAGGTTTTGGCCATACAGGCATTGCTCTTACCCAGTTGGGTAAGTCTTCAAGGGTAGTACCGCTTCAAGAACTTGCCGTTGATAGGCAGCATACATCTGTCGCCTTCCATGTTTAGAAGGGCATATGCGCCGTTGGAGAAGACTTTGTCGATGACGTAGGGTCCCTCCCATTTTGGTTCAAAATTGCCTTTGGATTTGTGTGAGAAGACCATTGGTCTTTTTACCGCAAGAACCAAGTCACCCTTTTTGTAGGCGCGTTGCCGGACCCTTTTGTCAAAAGATCCTGCCATGCGTGCTTGGTAAAGTTCAATGCTTTGTCGAGCTTCGAGCCGTCTCTCGTCGAGATTGTCCAGCTCATGGAGTCTCAATTTGACATTGCTTTCTTGAGTCATGTCATTTTGTAGAGATACCCTCAGAGAAGGAATTTGTACCTCTAGGGGCACGACAGCTTCGCATCCATAGACCAAGGAGAATGGTGTGCTATGGGTTGGTCCTCGAACGGTGGTTCGATAGGCCCACAAAGCTTCAGACAGTTTATCGCTCCAGTCTCTTTTGTGACTAGAGACCATTTTCTTGAGGATTTTTGCAGAGTGTCTTGTTGAAGGCTTCTGCTAATCCGTTTGCTGCCGGATTGTATGGAGTCGAAGGACAGCTTTGGATTTTGTATTTGTCGCAAAACCTGTAGAATCGATGATCCCGGAATTGTGGTCCGTTATCATGGACGAATCTCTTGGGTATGCCGAAACGACAAATGATGTTGGTGCGTAGGAATTGAAGAACTGATGAGGTCTTCATTTCATTGAACGCAAATGCTTCTGACCACTTGGAGAAATAATCCGTTGCGGCGAAGATGAAGCGATGACCTTTGCTTGAAGGGGGAGAGATAGGACCTATGATGTCCATGCCCCATGCTTCAAAAGGCCATGAGATTGCTGTAGGATGCAGCCATTCCGGAGGCATGTGAATGTAATCTCCGTGAACTTGGCATAGCTGGCAGCGTTTGGCAAATTGCATTGCATCAGCAACCATGGTAGGCCAATAGTAACCTAACCTTTTTATCTGATCATAGAGCTTAGGACCTGCCTGATGGGCTCCACAAAGACCAGCATGAACTTCTTTAAGTGTTTCTTCGGCCTCTTGTTGTGACAAGCAGCGTAGAAGTACTCCGTTGAAGGATTTCCTGTAGAGGATTTTTGAAGGAATATCAAAATGAAAGTTTGGGGCTCGCCTTTGTATGCTTACCCGTTCTTTTGGATCTTCAGGTAGGATTCCGAACATAGTGTAATCAATGAACGGATCCCTCCAGTCGACGATTGAAGGTTGAAGGATAGAGATCCGACTTCCAACCACTCGGTGGCATTCGGCAACTGCTTGGTGTGTGTTAAGAGGAGGGAGGATCCTTCTCTCGCACACTGTAATTTGCATGTTTTCCCCTTCCTGGATCGCCATTGATGCGGCAAGTCCGGCCAGGGCATCTGCACGGATATTTTCACCTCTACGAATGTGGGTGATGTTGCAGATGTCAAACTTTTGCAGAAGCGATTGTGCCTTGTTGTAATAAGGCAGCAGATCGGGCTTCCTGACTTCATATTTCTGATTCATCTGGTTGACGATCAGTTGAGAGTCTCCAAAGACTTCCAGCATAGTGATACCGGATTCGATGGCGAGTTCCAATCCTAGGATCAGAGCTTGGTATTCAGCTGCATTGTTTGTGCATGGTTCCAGTAGCGAGAAAGCGTGTGGAATCATGCATTTGTCGGGGCTAACAAAGAGGATGCCAACTCCCGAGATCAGCTTTCTGTTTTCATTTGTCCTGGTTGCACCGTCAAAGTACATGTCCCAGGAGGCATTTGGTGAGGAAGTCTCCACGTTGTAGACAGGTTCGTCTGGGAGATCATCTCTGAGTGGTGAATCTTTAGGCAATGGATGCTCTGCGAGGAAATCTGCTAGAGCTTGGCCTTTGATTGCTTTTTGTGGCACATACCTAATATCAAATTGTGACAAGAGGATGGACCATTTTGCCAGTCGGGCATTAAGAGAACCTGCCTTTGTGACAAGGACCTTCAAGAGGTTGATCCTTGAGACGAGGTAGACTGTGTTGGAAAGCAAGTAGTGACGTAGCTTTTGTACGGCAAACATCACTGCAAGGCATTCTTTTTCGACTGGAGAGTAGCGATGCTCTGCACCTACTAGCATGCGGCTGAGGTAGTATAGAGCAGCTTCTTTTCCCTCACCATTCTCTTGTGCAAGCAGAGCGCCTACAGAATGATCAAGAGCTCTTGTGTACAGGATGAATGGTTTTCCAGTGGCAGGGGCAGCTAACACTGGAGGTTTGGTCAGGTATGACTTGATATCTTGAAATGCGGCTTCGCAGTCGGTATCCCAGACAAAGTCTACACCTTTTTTCATCAATCGAGAGAATGGACGGCATTTCCCCGAAAGATTGGAGATGAACCGTCTGATGTAGGCCAATCTCCCTTGGAGCCCTTTTAGTTCTCTCAAGGTTCTTGGAGAGGGCATTTCTAGAATAGCCTTGACTTTTATGGGGTCAAGTTCTATTCCAGCTTTCCGAACAAGGAATCCGAGAAACTTACCCGACGAGACGCCGAAGAAGCATTTTAGAGGATTCATCCGCAGTTTGTGTTTGCGGAGTCGGAGGAAGACTTCCCGAAGATCTTTGAGATGGTCTTCTTTTCTTCTGCTTTTGACGGCGAGGTCATCAACGTAACATTCGACCGTCTTGTGCTGCATATCTTGGAATATTTTCATCATAGCCCTCTGATATGTGGCACCAGCATTTTTCAGACCAAATGGCATGACAGTGTAGCAATACACGCCAAATGGAGTCCGAAATGAAGTGTGTTTTTCATCCTCGGGATGCATCTTTATCTGATTGTAACCAGAGAAGCCATCCATGAATGTCATTCGCTCGAATCCGCAGGTATTGTCAATCATCACCTCCGGTATGGGGAGCGGGAATTCATCTTTAGGGCAAGCGCCATTCAAGTCTCTATAGTCAATACAGACTCTGATCTGCCCATTTTTCTTTGTCACGGGGACAATGTTGGCCAACCATTCTGGATGTTGTTCCTCACGGATGAAGCCAACGCTTTTGAGTTTTTGAACTTCTTGTTCAATTTTATCCATCACATCTGGACGGAATCTTCTTTGGCCTTGTTTGACAGGCTTGATTTCTTCTTGAAGATTGAGTTTGTGGACTGCTATTTTGGGGTCTAAACCAGGCATTTCAGCGTAGGACCATGCAAAGCAATCAACGAACTCACGAAGAAAAGCGATATACTCGGGTAACTCATCATCCTTTATATTCTTGCTTATGAATACAGGACGTGGGTTATCAGGTGTTCCCAAGTTTATCTTTTGAACAGGATCTTCTGTCGGAAGGTTCGAAGGTGGTTCCTCCACAATATTTTCGGAGGCTTCCAACTCAACGAAACCTTCTGGAGTTTCAACTGCATTACCAGACCAAGGCTCTGTTCCTTTCCATGGATTTTCTTGATTGGTGATCTCCTCAAGGCTTGCTATGAGATAGTCCCAATCGCCTGTTGAGTCTGGTATTTCTTTTGGAGACGAGGGTTCTTCTGGGTCAGGATGCCACAAGTCTGTATTATCGGACGATTCCTCTTTATCATAAGAGAAATCATACCAATTGGATGAGCTTCCTGGATCTTTGTCAGGTAACTCTTTAAAGAGATTTCCAGGGAGATCGATGTCTTCGTGGACTTTAGATGTTGAGGCTTGGTCGGTAAAACGACTTTTAAGCCTTTGTGTCAACTGTCTCAGAGGAGTGTCGGGATCATACCCTAACCCATATGAAGACTTTTCTACATGACCGTAGAGTCTCCAATCTTCCAGCTGGCTTTTGGTCAAGGCGGGCTCCAATGGCGTGAGAATACCGCGTCTTTCTCTCAAACCGACTGGGTTTTGAGCGTCATAGCCCATTTTCTTCATAATTGCTTGTGCCACAGGACTATATAGAGATAGCTGAGGCATACCTTCATTTTGAAAAGGTTCCAGCATGGAGTTTGATGAAGAAGCGTCCGATCTATGGAAGAAGATCGGCCTTTGCTTTGGTGATGTTGCCGGAACAACAAAGGTAGCTGACGTAGGATCTTCTACATCAGCAGGTGTCTCCATCGGAGTGAGAGCAGGCTGAACTTGCTGAGTGTCAGCTTGGCTTGACGATGCATCGTCTTCTGGCTCTGAGTCCGAGTCTGTGTCTTGCATGATAGACACGAGAGAAACAACAAATTTGCCCCCAGGCTTTTGTTTCGCCTTCTTCACTTTAGTCATGATGACCAAAGGTTTTGAATTCTTGAGGGAGATAACGAAGGGAGATTGACTACTCTCTTCTAATTTACCGGAGGGTTTGTTTTCTTCCGGTGATTTTTGAGGAGCCTTGCCTTTATCTTTCTGGAGATTTTCAGCAGGGGGTGCTATTTCCTCTTCTTCTTTTTCTCCTTCATACATTTGGGAGTCTGCGAAGTGGACTTCTTTACCTTTGAAGGGTTTCCTGTCCGCAAAGACTCGATGTACCATGCCGTCGTCGCCGACAAACTTGATGCATTGATGTAGAGTTGAAGGAACAACACCATTCTCGTGTATCCAAGGACGTCCGAGAAGGATATTGTAGCATGAGGGGGTTTTTATTGCATACACAGTCACCTCAGAGATAAGATCACCGATTTGCAATTTGAACCTGATTTTGCCGATAGGCCTTTGAGTGCTCCCATCGTATCCAAAGATAGATACAGATGTGTGGCTTAGCTTGCCGGGTGTGATGCCCAACTCTTCAAGAGCCGAAGTGGAGATAAGGTTGAGTGCAGAACCTGGGTCGATCTGAACTCTATGTATCGGCATTTCTTTGATGTACCCTGTGAAGTACAGGGGTCGGTTGTGCCTTGCTTCGCCAAGTAGGAGGTCTTCCTTAGTGAAGGCGATGGTTGCACTGGCTGCCTTTTGAACCGAGAGGCATTGGATGCATGATCCCTCAGTTTTCTTTTTTTCTTCTTTTAAGGAAGTTTCAGAGTTTTTGACCCGGTAGTCCATTTCAATTTGGAGGACTTGTGGGGCATGTTTGTCGACATCCTCATTCAGTTTTTGTAATTCTGAGATGAGATTATCACGAGTGCGTGGAGACATTCGTAATAAATCCAGGATGTGAAGACGTGCAGGTATGTGTTTGAAGTGCTCAACCAAGTCATACTTGAAAGCCTCCTTAGGGCCTGCATGTTCATCATTGTTGCCACTGGGGGCGCTTACAACATCTTTTCCCGAAGGATTTACATAAGTAAAGGAAGATTGGTTGTAATTTTTGTGGTAGTCCCGGCCCGAACGGGTGCCTCTACCAACTTCGAGAGCTTCTTGAGAAGGATCTTCGTTTGGAAGATTGTCTTCAGGATCAAGAGGCTGTCGTTTTTCATCTACTGGGGATGTATCTGCAGCAGAGTTGCCATCCTCAGTGATTGTGTTGCACGGAGCATTTTCCGGGAGCAAGTCCTGAACAGCATCCAGCAGCTTTTCTTCTTCGTTGACCCATCCATCACCCCAAGTTGGGTTTTCTTCATGATGATGAGTCGGGAAGAATGTGTATCCTGAAGTCACAGTCTCAGGAGAAGAAACCTGAGAGGGTGTCATCTCTGTGAAAGTCACGTGAGACGAGGTAGCTCCAGAGGATACATTGCTAGGCGTCGTCGGGGTGTAGGTAATCTCATCAGACGACGCTTCAGAAGAGCTATAATCCTGATATATTACATTACAGGAAGCTCTGATAGAAGATGTTGCCTTCTCGGAGTCAGACTCATCCTCGGATGTAAGAGGATCGTCAATCCAGCAATGTTCTCCATTTTCAGGAGTTGAGGGAGGAGGTACCTGATGGGCTTCAGGGACTTCCGGCTCTGGATTGTGAGGAATCTCGTTGACGCGGTCTTGCTCTTGTTCTAGAGCGAGACGCTGCAAGATCCTTGCATATTCTTCAAGATCAGGCATGGGAGCCAGATCCTCTTCTTCGTCTTCTCCGTGTGGCTCAACATAGTTGATTTCCACTGGAGCAATGACAGGTGCTGGGTTAACAGCATCTTCTTGTGCAGCCTCTTGGTCTTCTTCATCATCAGACCAGGATCCTTGTGGTTGCAAGGGGTTATACCAGATTACTGGCATAAGGTGAGTTTCAGGAACCCATTCTTCATCGGAGAGATATTCTCCTGTTTCAAGAGATTCCTCCCACTCATCGGTGTAGTTGGGCTCGAATCCATCGTCGGTGTCGCTGGACTCGTATCCATCAATGGAGAATCCAACTACCGAGTTGCAAGAGTATGATGCCCCCTGCATGGCTTCTTTTTTGAATTGAGGTGGCATGAAATCACTAAGAGTGAAGTTTCTTACCGCCTTTGAAGTCTCTGGAGGGGACGTTTCTGTTGCCCCGAGTGAAGTGGTAGAGGAGGCCTCTGCCTTTTCATGAACTTCTTGTTTTGGCTGGGTCTTCTCTTGCCGTTTGAGCCTGAGGAGATGTTTCTTGGCTTGCCTTCGCTGCTGAGCAGTCGGCTTTGTTTTGACGATCTCCCAATTTTCATCTTCCAGGAGATCGGGATGTACCCATATGGGTTGTCCGTCTGGTGTCGGGCAAGGAACCAACACTTCGGACGTTTGAATTCTATTTATCACCTTGAAGGAAGTAGTGATCTTCTTCTTCGGTGACTTTGGTGTTTGTCCATATGACACCATATTGACGGAGGCAGTCCCATAGTTTTTGTCAAAGGTGATGACTCCGTTTTTCCACATCTCGTTTATCTTCTCTCTCACAATAAAGCATTGATTGAGAGGATGC
This sequence comes from Umbellularia californica, assembly GCA_028538565.1. Lineage (NCBI taxonomy): Eukaryota > Viridiplantae > Streptophyta > Magnoliopsida > Laurales > Lauraceae > Umbellularia > Umbellularia californica. Next base: position 30,763,317 of record JAPQWN010000011.1, read on the forward strand.
GAAACCATCTGGTGGTATGGACAGTACCGAGGATCATTGGTTTTGCCAACGTCTCCAGGTCTTTTGGGCTCTGGCAAAATGAGTTTGCCATTTGCTAGGAGAGCCTCAAAGATTTCTTCGACGTCTTCATCGAACGGATATTTCTTTTCTACTCGCTCTTTGAAGGCATCAGAGAGTTCAGGTCTCTTACCTGCAGCTCTATTTTCAGTTTTCTTTGGTTGCTGAGGAGCTGACTTAGTCTGCACATTGAGAACCTCCTTCTTCTTTGGTTTAGAGGTTGCAACAGCAGTCGGCTCTTTCTTTGATGATTTCTGACTGTTGAGGTCTTTGATCACCGTTTCAGCTTCCATGGAAGCTTCCAGGAGTTCCCCCAGGTTCTTTGATTTATTGCCGATGATCATGGAGCGGATTTTAGCTCTCATGTTGTTTCGGCAGATGTCGACTAGCGACGCTTGTGGCAGTACATCTGAGCATTTGTACGCCATTGCTTTCCACTTGTGAATGAAGTCATAAGTTGACTCATTCTCTCCCTGTTTTAGGCTGCAGAGCTGAGCCATAGTAACAGGATGATCCTCACCTTGGAAGTGGGTCAGGAAGCGTGTCTCCAGCATAGCCCAGTTCTGAATAGAGTTCTCCGGCAGAGTGGAGTACCAATCGAAGGCCGTACCTTTTAGGGTACTTGCAAAGAGGCGGATCTTGAGTGCATCTTGATCCGCGATAGCTCCCGTCAAGATCTTGAAGTGGATGACGTGCTGTCTGGCTGATCCTTTCCCCGTATATGTTTGGAGAGTAGGATGCTTGAATTTTGTGGGGAACGGGACCGAGTCCATCCATAAAGGATATGGTGGCTTGATCCCATGCTCTTTGAGTATATCCTCTTCTTTAGCTTTGGCGAGGATACTGTCTACGTCCTTTTTGGTGAGGGCGCGTGACTCATTTTCTTCTCCATTTCCCTCGTTATTGCTATGATTTGGAGGAGGCTCATTGTTCACCTGATTTTGGACGACAAGGAGAAGGTTTTCCATCAGAGTTTCAATCCTCTGCTGGCCTTGTTCCAACTGCTGGATGCGTGTGAGCGCATCATCTCGAGGTGGATTCTGAGGTGGCGGCTCAGAACTTGTAGCCAAGACGTTCATCCCTCGGGATTCGAACGAAGAAATCGTCCTGGTGACCGAGCTGGGGCTCATTCTTTTTGATGAAGAGCTTGATGAAGGATTACTCTCCCGTCCTTGGCTGGAAGGGGCAGGAGATTCTTCGGGATGTCTTTGTGTCCTGGTGATGCTACGGGTCACCGGACGTCGGACATGGATTTTTGATGCTGACCTTTGGCGTCTTCTGGTTTTTCCAACCATATGGACGGCAGCAACTTGGTCGGGTCTTTCTTTTTCGACCCATTTGTGGGAGACTTGAAGTGTAGGAGGCTGGGTCCTTTGCTTCTCTAGTCTCTTTTGTCGATATGACGCACGGCGGCGTGCTCGACGAGCGATTTGAGCTTTGGTCAGCTCCGGCTGGGCTCTGACGATGAAGGATGTGCTCCCTCGGGCGCAGCAGCCGAGCTTGTCTTCTTTGTGGTTGGGCAAGGACAGGATGCGGACCCGGTCCTTTGCCTGTTGCAGCGAAGCTTTAAACCTTTCGAGTTTGGCCCCTGTAGAGATGAAGGGTCGAACTGAAGGAGTGTAGGCCTTGGCAGGTGCTTGTAGAGGCCTGGTGATGCATGATCTAATTTTGGGCCTGTAGGAACAAGCCGGCTCATGCTGGGTTGACTTGGGAGTCAAGTTGGAGATGGGTCTCTCCTCTTTCATGTAGGCAAGCGGGTAGAACTGGTTTTCTTTGAGTGGGGCCAGGTATGCTGGCTTGGTGGAAATTTGAGACCTTCTTTGTTTTGGGGAAGGTCTTGGAGACCAAGTCTTGGGATATACCTGGTTGTTTGTGGGTCGAGGCTTCGCGGGGGTGCCGCGGGCTTCAGGCTTTTGGGCGCTCGCCTTTGGTGTCACGGGAGTGACACGTTGAGAGGCGATCTTCTGCCTTTTGGCAGGCGCAGTTTGTTCTTCGGGAAGTGGGAATGGTCCCAGTGTCCCGAAGACGATGGTCCGGGGAGTCGAGGTCGACCCGGAGTTCAGAGAGTTGCCGAGGGAGTTGACGCTTCGGCAGCTGGCGGGGCGCTTGTAAGTGCGCTCGGTTTGCTTCTGTTGAAGCATGAGTTGGTGCTTGTTCTCATCGAAGATAATGGTTAAGGCTGCCATTGTTAGTTTCAAAAAAGTTCTGAAACAAGACCACATCCATTAGTAATCACAAGAATGTAATGATCATAAATGGGAATTTCTATGGTTGTCTTTTCAAATCGCTCAAGGGATATGACCCAAGCGACATGAAGAAAGCAAAAAGCCATAGATGGTACAATTGTTCTGACAGCAAGTATGGTGAGCCCAGAATGAGCGTTCCAGTGACTGCTAGAAGCAATTGTAAACCTAAATTCGACTTATCGAGAAGCAGGGCTTGCTCGAGATAAGAAGAATATAAGGTAGGAGTTACAAATGTGCCGGTCACAGATACAGTAGACCCTGAAAGGGCGTACCAGTATTGCTATGCACAAATGTTGGAGATCGCATCCATGAGATGGGATTCTTTGTTTTGAAATGTCAGAAATGGATTCGTCAAAGAGAGCAGGTGACATTCCGATTCAAATACGGGCTCAACGATTTCCGCGAGCGCCAGTACTCAGAAGGGAAGAGACCACAATTTCTCGAATCTGAATCCAAAAAGTGACGAGTTTTTGGAGATTTTTTTTTTTGAAATGATTTTTTTTTATTTTTTATTTTTTTTTAAAATATTTTTTTTTATTTATTTTTTTATTTTATTATTTTTTTTTTGAAAATTTTTTGTTTTTTTTTTTTAAGATTTTTTTTTTGAAAATCTTTTTTTTTATTTTTATTTTTTTTTTAATTTTTTAAGATTTAAAGACGAGAGAGTACACATAGGCCTCCTAACCCGGTCTTATGAAACCTCAATTGATAGAATTGTCCCCAGGTAAGGGTAGGATTACTTAATGAACCCGTTTGGAGGACCCTTGCCTAGAACAGTCAAGCTGTCTCCACACTCTGGACAAGGCTTTTCTTGAATCAATCGTGATCAAAGAACGCAATTGGTTTAACCTTAGTGGTCTATGTCCCATTTTTTTTTATAAAAATCCCAAATAGACTCATCGAAGAGAAACGATGGCCCAAAACCTTAGTCGAACGGGCTCAACATTTCTGCAAGCACCAAAGAACGATAGGATAGGAACAAAGTTTCTCAATTTTGAATCCAAACTAAGAAAACTAAAATTTTTTTTTATTTTATTTTTTTTAATATATTTTTTTTGAAATCTCTAATGAACTCATCGAAAAGAAACGATGGTCCAAAACCTTAGTCGAACGGGCTCAACATTTCTGCAAGCACCAAAGAACGATAGGATAGGATCAAGGTTTCTCAATTTTGAATCCAAACTAAGAAAACTGATTTTTTTTTTATTTTTTATTTTGAAATCTCTAATGAACTCATCGAAGAGAAACGATGGTCCAAAACCTTAGTCGAACGGGCTCAACATTTCTGCAAGCACCAAAGAACGATAGGATAGGATCAAAGTTTCTCAATTTTGAATTCAAACTAAGAAAACTAAAATTTTTTTTTATTTTATTTTTTTTAATATTTTTTTTTTTGAAATCTCTAATGAACTCATCGAAGAGAAACGATGGTCCAAAACCTTAGTCGAACGGGCTCAACATTTCTGCAAGCACCAAAGAACGATAGGATAGGATCAAGGTTTCTCAATTTTGAATCCAAACTAAGAAAACTGATTTTTTTTTATTTTTTATTTTGAAATCTCTAATGAACTCATCGAAGAGAAACGATGGTCCAAAACCTTAGTCGAACGGGCTCAACATTTCTGCAAGCACCAAAGAACGATAGGATAGGATCAAAGTTTCTCAATTTTGAATTCAAACTAAGAAAACTGATTTTTTTTTTTTTTAATATTTTTTTTTTGAAATCTCTAATGAACTCATCGAAGAGAAACGATGGTCCAAAACCTTAGTCGAACGGGCTCAACATTTCTGCAAGCACCAAAGAACGATAGGATAGGATCAAGGTTTCTCAATTTTGAATCCAAACTAAGAAAACTGATTTTTTTTTATTTTTTTTGAAAAGAGAAAGAATGGAAATAAACTCAAAGAAATAGAAATTTCCAAAAAATCCCATCTCATGTTTTTTTTTTTTTAGGATGCAAAATCCAACATAGGCTACCAGCTAGGAAGTAGCCAAGGAATCCGGAAAAGAAGTATAAGCATAGAGCAAAAAGTATGATATGCAAATATTTCATTTCCAAGCACCGTGTTCTCAAATGAACGAGTCCCACCGGGTGTGCCAGCTTGATGGAACGCGCTCCGAGGCGCCGTGGGGCGGCTACCGGGGTCGGCGGAACGTGGGAGTCCGTCGGGTCCGGCCCTTTCGCGCCCTGGCGGGCCCTGAAGCGTGCATCAACATTTCTTTTATGTGGGTGTGCCAGATTTTCTATTTTACTTGGAATTGCAAGTGGTAATCCGGAGATCAACCTTCACAAGTAAAAAGGAAATCAACTTCTTTCAAGTTTTCCATTGCACAAATATTTAAGAAAAGAGACATTTTCTTAATTTGCCGTGAAAGGCGATTTTGTTTGGCATTTATAGCCGATTTTGGCGTTTATAGCCGATTTACAATTCTTATCAATAATGAAAGACAAGAGTTGTGATTTTTGTCTCTTTAGAAAAATACAAATTACAATGAAAAGCAAGAAAAGGAAGATCTAACTTTTCAGGAGATTGTGGGGGACTCGTTCAGATTGACGGTCGCAAGCCATGTATGGGCTTCGCCATCATCCATGCAGATGAGAACAGAAGATGCTCTTGATTCGCTTGGCTTGGCTATAACCTCAGGTTTTTAGAGGACAAAGACCAAGAGAAGGTCCTATGTCCAATAAAAAGCTAAGTAGACGGGCTGAAAAGCCACGTCTAAGCCATTGGAGGCAGCAGGAGAAGGCAAGGACCTTGGGGGGGGGTGCCCCCCAAGGGACTTTTGTCACCTTGTAGTGGTGGCCGGCGCAGAACTTCAGCAGAGTTTTTCTCTCTTTTTCTTTCTCTCAGATCTCTTTCTGATCTTTTTTTCTGATCCTCTGATTTTCTCCTCTTTTTTCTGATCTTCCGATCTGAATTTCAATGGAATGCTCTCCTATTTATAGGCCTTTGGTAGCCATTTAGGAGGGTTTATGAGCCTTAATGGCTTTAATGGGAGGAGTTACAAGATTTATTTCTTGATTTTGTAACTCCTTTTTCCTTGAATCTGATTGGCCGATGGAGATTAAGGGCTTTTAATCACCTTAATTACCATAATGGGAGGAGTTTCATGGTTTAAATGCCATGAATCAATTGACTTGTAACTCCCAAATGCTTGCTTCTGATTGGGCCGTCCAAAGAAATGAATTAATGACTGCAATAAAGCTAGTCAATTAACCACATTAATTGGTCGCCGAGCAGTCGAAGAGTCGCGGGCCGTGCCGTGTCTTCTGGAATTCTTCTGGCGATGATCATCGATGGATCTACATGCTGATCGACATCGGATGAACATGTAACTTCAGACATTGATAGCTAAGAGTGGGCCGGTGACATCTGTCTTGTCGATTTCACGATCGGTCGGACAGAAAGTGCACTTTCTTGGTCGACCGGTTGGCGATCTTAGAGCGATCAATGATGATTTTATGCTTTTGGAGGTTGACCCGTGATTTTGACGGATGTCAGAGGATATGAGTCAATTTCAAGCACTAAAAATCACATTTTCAGGAAACCACAGGGGCCAAAGTGCACGAAACGCGAAAAAAGACGGAAAAACGGGTCACCGGCGGAAAATCCGGTGACCCGGACCTCCATGGTCGCCGGCGACCATGGACCGGCGACCATGGGCCATGGTCGCAGGGGTCTGCGACCCTGGGGGATTTTTCCCCTTCGGAGCCCGTTTTGCGGTCGTTTTGAGGTCTTTTTCGTCGCCGTTTTCTTCTGTATTTTTCTTGACATTTCTTCTCATTTATTGGCTTGATTTCCCTGTAGAAAACTTGATGAGAATCCTTGCATTTTTAGAGTGCAAAGTTTCCAATTTTCCGGGAAAGCCGAAGACTTTGTCGCGTAGAGCTGCTGATTTTCCGCCAGAAGCTGAAACTTGGTCAAACGATGTCGGAATGACCTGAAATTTGAGGTGAAGCCTCCTGAGCAATAAATAAGACCAACCATAGGCTTTTGTTTGAGTTTTGAAGCCGTTTGGGGTCCCGTCGATGCTTCACTTGATTTTGCTGCGGGGAAAATGCCGAGCTTTGATATGTGGTCAAACGATGTCCGATTGACCTGAAATTTGACGGGGAGCCTATTGGAGTCATTTTGAGACGTTCCATGGGCTCCGTTTTGGATGTCATGGTCCCGGGTTGCTCCGCCGCCGGTAGGCTTGATTTTCTCTCGGAGCATCGAAACGTGGTCAAACGTTGTCAGAATGACCTGAAATTTGACGTGCAGCCTTTTGGAAGCATGTTGAAGCCACTCATGCACTTGGTTTGATGAGCGAAGGCTTCGGTGGTTCCCGCCGCCAGGAGGCTTGATTTTGCTGCTCGAGCATTGATGGAGGGTCAAACGTTGTCGGTTTGACTTGAAATTTGGCATAGAGCCCTTTTGAGACATGCTGGAGTCATCTGTAGGCTTTGATCGAAGTTTTGACGTCTCCGATGATGTCGCCGCCGGGAGCTCCCGTTTAGCTATCGGAGAAGTGAAGTTAGGCCAAATGTTGTCGAAATGGCCCGAAACTTCATGTGTACTCTTCTCTTGGCTATCTTGAAGGATCTTGCAGTTTTTGTTTGATTCTGACAAGATTTGAATTTTTGGAGAAATTGCATTGCCTATTTATGGCAGGTTGCGACTCCATGCACCTTTCTTGATGTTGAAGAGGCAAAGTGACATTTTTGGTGTCAACATCTTCCAAGCCAAACTCCAAGCTACACAAAAACCCCCAAAAAAAGAAACCCTAAAATGGGTCAAACAAGGAATAGGAAGAAGAAACCTTCAATAATGAGGATAGAGCTTCTCTAGAGCTAGGAAAACACAATGGTACAAGATTGAGAGGGAAAACTTAATAGGAAACTCCTCAAATGGGCAAGACTAGTTCAAAGAAGATCTTAGCATGGAGGTCTTCCTTCAAAAGTTGTATCAATGGAGAGCTCTAGAAGAGAGGAAGAGGATGATGACTTCTATCTCTTGATTTGAGTAAGGTGGGTGGTGCTTGATGGTGGAGAAGCAAGGAGAAAAGAAAGAGGTGGAAACCCTAGGTCTTAGTTGCTCTTGTGCTGGAAAAAGGGGAAATGAGGGAGAAGAGTCTCTATTTAAAGCAATTGGAAGTGGGCTCCATCACTTAGGAACTTTGGAGGCTGAAATCACTAATTTTGCGACCTCGGACGAAATCGACGAAGAAGAGAAAAGTGATCACCGAAATATCTAGTTTCCAAAAAGTATATGTTTCGCGGGTTTTGGGGATATCAACTTTTGGGTACAAATTTCATGTAGAATGACTGTTTTGCCCTCAATACTAGGAAAATCGGGTTTCGGAGTTCCGAACGGACACGGGATCAACATGAAAGTTGTAAGGATCGATAAAATAAATAAAACGGAGTCAAGACAAGAATTAGGAGAATATCAAGTAACCTCCAAATGCAAGCAAGACTAATAAAAATGAACCCCCCAAAGGGTCCTACTAAACACAAGACACTAAAAGTTCCCCAAAGCTATAAAAAAAACTATACTAATCAAAGCTCAGTCAAAACCACTAATCAAGCTTAGCACTAACACACAACTAAATTAGTACTAATCGAGTCACTCGGGTCGGGGTTTTACAGCCTGAGACGAGGCGGAGAGATTTCTTCCCTCTGAAGGAGAGACAGAGACCGATTTCTTTCTTCCCTTTTGCGTTTCGGAGGGAAGAGAGATAGAAGAGAGCAAGAGGATTTTCTCTCTACTTAGAGTAGAAAATCGTTGGCCGGATTGAATGGGTTTTGGGCGGGGGCGGGATTTATTTATTGAGTCATGGTAGTTGTATGATGGCAAGAGACCAAAATCCTAGTGGACCCAAGTTATTTTGTGAATTGAAATACTTTATCCTGTACAACTACTTATAAAAATATAAGGCATTAAAAATAAATGCCTCCACTTGATATTGGCCGTTAACCAATTTTAATCAAACTAAAATTGGGCCTATCAAATTTATCACTTTTAAGCCATGTGAATAAAAAATATATATGATTGCAGGACCAAGTCCTTGGAGAATCCCCCTCTTTTATCTAATGGACCGTACCCCGGTCGTTTTTTTTAAATTGAAAGACTTTATAGTAAGCCTACTTAATTATAAAAATATAAGCCATTAAAAATAAATGCCTCCTCTGGGTCCTCAACAATTTTTTTTTTTTTCTTTTTTTGCTTAATGGCAAATTGAATTGAAGAAGAGGGGAAAGGCCAAAGGCCCCCAAAGAACAAGGAGACAACCACCAAAGAGGACAAACAAAAAACAAAAACAGCAGGAAAATAATCCAAACAAGAGAACGCAGAGAAGGGAGGGAAAAGACAGCCAAACACCCCACCAAAGGCTGCACGCTACCCAGCCTCTCCTGGACCAGCCAAACACCCCACAAAGGGCTACACTCTACCCAGCCTCACCAAGACAGCACCCCCACTGGGCAGACAACCAAACACCCCACAGCAGAAAGGCAAAGCTCCACCAGCACAGCAACTGAACTCAGAAGGAGGCAGAGAAGAAGCTGCAGAAGAAAAGCTTAGGTGATGGGGTATAGCTGAAAAACAAACAGGACCCACTACCCGAGCACCCCAGAACCTCAACCTCTGCAACAGCCCAACCACAAAAAACAGACTGATTCAGCCTCATGCAAGACCAAAACCACAGAGCCGGCAGAAGATAAATAGACTTCTCCTTAAACACCCAATTACTTTAACAATCATGGACCTGATGAATAAAGAAGGATGATTTTCTGACCAGCACCCTGGAACCACCTTTCACAGGCCTTCAAAACTTCAAGACCTGGAAAAACAGAACCCAACAAAACCGCAACAGGGAAGACTTCCAAACAACCAGCGCCGCACCTCCACCACAAATAGATGAATCAGCTGCCGAAGAACAAAACTGCCCACAGCCAGAACACCCCAGCCCCACTTCATCGGCAGCAACTCCAACACAAACCAGCACACCAACTCTCACTGCACAGCAAATCACCAACAGAAAGAGACTGACGACACCCAGCTCCTGCAAGAAGAGACTACAACAGCAAGGCAACAGCAGGCAAGCAACAACAGCAAGGCAACAGCAGGCAAGAACAGACAGGAAGAAGCAGGCACCACAGCACCTCCAGCAACAGAAATGGAACTCACAAGACAAGAGCAGAGGGCTAACCGAACAAGATCACCCAAGGAAAGACTCTCCAGGCAAGCTGCCCCTGATTCTAGATTTGGCTCTCAAAATTGAAGGTTTATTGGAGTTGAATTTCACTTCATTACGTAAGAGCCATAGAGTGTAGGTAACTTGGAAGAAAATGGCTGCTGCTTTCTTTCTTCCAGTGGTATCTTTGCCTCGGGAGAGGAGGTTCCAGATGGCAGGGGCAGAGATATAGTGGGGGGGGGGGGGGGGGGGGCGCTGAGCACCAGAAGAAAGAATGATCCAATTCCAAAGCTGGCTAGCCAGATTGCAAGAGAAGAACAGGTGCACATCCGATTCCTCTTCAGAACAGCAGCTTGGACATCTAGACGCCAGGGACCAGCCCTTCAGCTTAGCCCATTGTTCAGTGGGAGTTTCCTATGCATAAGCCTCCAACTGAAGCAGGCCAGCCTAGGGTTGATCTGATTGTTCCAAATGAGCCCAGACTAGGGTAACTCCATGTCTCTGGTTCGCAGCAAGTTCCAAGCTTCCTTGATAGAGAGATCTTCGGAGGAGCTGGTATTCCAATTCAGGGTGTCCTTCCCTGAGCTGCTGTCAAGGAAGATAGAAGAGGTGGAGAGGTCCAGGAAAGCCTTCAGCTGGGAAGGAAGGTGATTAGGAATTCTCCAAGTGCAATCCACTAATATATCAGCCACCTTATCTTGCTTAGAGAAGTGCAAAGTAGGGAACATATCCGCTATGGGGAAATGATCAATCCATTTGTCAAACCACAAGGAGATTAGCTGCCCATTGCCAATCTTCCAGCTAGAATTCAAATGAATAATAGGGGAGAAAGACCTTAGGCTCTTACTGATACAGGAACCACCCCTTAGCAGATTTGGCTACGAGAACGAATTCCCTCTAAGGTATCTCTCTCTGAGCCAAATGGCCCAAAGGGAGTTAGAGGAGGAGACTGTCCATGCCAATCTTAAAGGCAAGCATTATTGAACTCCTTCACTCTTCTCAGACCCAAGCCACCCTCTGATCTTGGTAAACACACAACCTCCCATCTGACTAGATTGGATTTTAGTCTATCCGGATTAGAAGACCACAGGAAATTCCTCATCAGCTTTTCAATAACTTGACAAGTCTTGGCAGGGAGAGGCAGAACAAGGGAAATGTAAAGGGGGATAGAAGAGAGCACATGCCTAACATGGATCAATCTACCAGCAAAGGAAAGAAGCTTAGATCTCCAACCTGCTAACCTTTGCCTTATGAAGTCCAACATCTTGTTGAAGTAAGGGTGACGAGCACTACCAAAGAAAAGGGGAATGCCAAGATAGAGAGAGGGAAGAGAGGCCTGATTAATCCCTAGGAGGCTGGAAACCATAGAAGATCTTCTAGCATTACAGTTTCCCAAAAACAATTGACTTTTCTGCAGGTTGAAACTCTGACAAGAAGAATCCTGATAAAGTCTTAGAAGACCTTGGAGCCTCCGCAAACTAGCCTTGTTAGCTTTTAAGAAAATCATAATATCATCTGCATAAAGAAGGTGGCAAGGAGAGGAACTTGAAGCTGATACAGGAAAGATAGCACCTTCTAGCCTAAGCTTTACCAAGTTAATACTTAAGATCTCCTCCGCCAGGATAAAAAGGTAGGGGGAGAGAGGGTCTCCTTGACGAAGACCATAAGTAGAACTGAAGAAGCCACAGGGACTTTTGTTAATCAAAACTGAACCTTTGCTACTGCAAACTAGCTCCTTCATTAGATGAATCCACTTAGGGGAAAATTGGAAGAATTTCAGGGCCTTGAAGAGGAAATTCCATTGGAGCTTATCAAAGGCCTTAGATATGTCAAGCTTAAGACCAACAGTGCCTCCTCTAGATTTGGATTTGAGTTGTTGAAGGAGCTCATGAGCAAGAGCCACATGATGATGAATAGTTCTACCTTGGACAAAAGCTTATTGATGTTTGGAGATAAGGAGGGGAACGATCCCAGCTAGCCTAGAAGCTAGAATTTTGGAGATGACCTTGTAGGAGAAGTTAAGGAGGCTAATTGGGTGGAAACCAGAAAAAGATTTGGGGGCTAGAATTTTAGGGATCAGAGTAAGGAAGAAGGTATTGGAGTCCTCAACAAATTGTAATCAAACTAAAATTGGGCCCATCGGATTTGTCACTTATTAAGTCACCTGAATTAAAAATATAAAAGGTAAAATTCAAATGCTTTATAGTGGTCAATCTAATGATAATTCCATCGGGTATCAAATTTTTTTTTTTTTTTAACTTACACTCCTGTAATAGAACCCACTTATAAAAAAACTAAATCACTCATAACAAATGCCTCCCTAATAAGCCCTCAAATAGATTTTATTCGTATAGGAGTTGGGTTCAATGTTATTTTTATTATTTATAAAAATATCAAAAAATTATTGAGAAAAAGTTTAAGTAGTGTGCTTGTAGACGTAGTCAATGTGGGCTATATAATTGATCTATAAATAAAAAAGATGACCAGAAAAATTATGACATACAATGAGCATATTAAATCGATAAAGATTAAACATATACCGGATTTATGTGGCGAATATTTTAATTTATAGTTACTAATGGAAATCTACTTTTCATTCTCCAGCATTTTACAATGTTATGGATTACTTAGGACATTTTCTCAAAAAATTTTGGGGTAGAAAAATTTTGCACCGCAACGGTTGTGATGGATAAAGAACCTTACGTGGTCGATATCCTAATGGTATCATTTATTGGGATCGACCAATACCGTGATTCTCATCCTTGCCTTAGTATTAGAAAGATGGTTCATTCATACATGGAGCTCCACATGTACGTATTTCAGTCACACACGTAGTCTACCGATGCCCTCAATTTCGGTCATAAGTATATTTTTTTTGCTCAAATCTCAACTTGATTTTAAGACTTATTGATTCCGTTTGAAGAATTTTTCGGCATCTTTGATAGTGTGTGATCAATCGTGCAATAGGACCCACCCGATTCAAACTAAAATTTGACAATGTCGCTAGACTCCGAGACCACATTAGAGGTGAAAGATTAAAACTCGCCACTAATTCTCTTTCCCCTCCAAAATGACCTTTAGCCACGGCCTATAAGTTGCCACACTAAATGTGATCACTATAATAATTTCACTAAAATAAGTCTTTTGTGGCAAAGATAAAATTGTGGTTAAAAGTGTCTCCACTGAAAGCCAGCTTTCATATAATATAGTTTTAGTGGCAATAGAAAGTCGCCGCAAAAGGCTGCAAAAAAAAAAAAAAAAAAGACAATTAAGCAATTAGCCACGAAAATAAAAAGTTGCCATTAAACTCCTAGACCATTAGCGGCAAAAAGAGAGAACTCGCTACTAAATCTCCTTCCCCTCCAAAATGACCTTTAGCTACAACATATACGTTGTCATTAAATGTCATCACATAATACCTTTAGTGTCAACATCAAGCTTCGCCACTAAAAGTGAGTTTTTAGTGGCAAAAATTAAATTATGGCAAAAAATATTGCCATTAAAAGTAGACTTTCTTATCATATATCTTTAGTGGCAATATAAAGTAGCCACAAAAAATAGAACAAACAGTAGCAAAAAATATACCGCGGCTAAATTTAAGAATCTAAGAAATTAGGGGCGATCATAAATAGTTGTCACTAATACCCTACACCATTAGTGGCGATAAATTAAAACTTGCCACTAATTCTCTTTCCCTCCAAAATCCCATGGCGCCAAAAATTCCCACCAAGGAAGTTGTGACGAAATTTAGCTGCGACATATAAGTTGCCACTAAATGTGAGCATTATAATACCTTTAGTGGCGACATCAAATTTTTGCCACTAAAGGTGGGTTTTTAGTGGCGAAAATTAGACCGCAGCTAAAAAAGTTGCCACTAAAAGCAAACTTTCTTGTTGTGTGGATAGAATTGAAATCCTAAAAATTCTAGAAATGTATTCCAATCAAAGTGGCTCCCATTGAAGAAACAAAGATTAAGGTCATGAAATAATCTCCTCTATGATGAAAAATGATTACTCATCCATCATTCTAGTAAATTAAATCTATAAAAAATCCAAGAGTCCCATCTACATTACCACCTTTCACCCTTATCATCTTAAATATTCCTTTATTGGAACCATTTTACCAAGGAATCATAGGAATTTAATTTCATGCAAATAAATGAGCCTTAATTTATTTTATTTTTGTTATTCTTTAAGGCTGGAATTTTACTTAAGTTGATTAGATAATATGATTTACACGAGCAAGTCTTTTTATTATTTTCGCAGCTTTCATGGATGTAACATTTTAAAGAGTCCAGAGCCTTTAAGTGGCTCACTAAAGATCCAAAACTCTTTACCATCAAATAACTTCCCATTTAATGGAGATTTAATCAAGGGAGATAGGAAATGAATCCCCAGCCATCATCCTAGTAGTTCAATACCTAGGAAAGTCAATGTCTTATCCACATTCCACCTTATATCTTTCACTTCACCTCATATCCTTCACCCCTCAACCTTTTAATAATCTCTCAATGGAAGCTCATTTGACTATGAATTCCTATGTATTTATGCGAACAAGGGCTTGTTTATTTCATGTAATTGAAATCCTTGGGATATTATATGACATTGTATTTGTATCATTGATTAAAAATGAAGAATCAAAAGATGAATATGAAATTAAATGGCCATAAGAAAATCTCTCCTTAAATGGAAATTGATTCAAGGGAAGATGGAAAATGAATACTGAGCTATCACCCTAATAATTCAAAATCCTTGTTTGCATGGAATAGAATTCTTATAAATTTATGCCTCTTTGTTTGCATGGAATAGAATTCTTATAAATTTATGCCTCTTTGTTTGCATGGAATAGAATTCTTAAAAATTTATTATAAGTTGAATTCCAACAAAATAATATCAATGAGGCAAGAGCGAAGAATATAAGATTTAAGGTGGAGATGTAAATAGAATGCTGACATTCCTTCTACTTGATTTGCCAAGATGATGGCTAAGCATTTTCTAGTAAAAGAACATATTTGATGGCCATTTATGGATCTTCACTTTCCTTTTCTTTAAAATTTACCACTTTGATATGAATACATTGTCTCAAAATTCCTAAGAATTCAGGTCCATGCAAATAATTGAGCCGTGTATGAATCTAATTAAATTAGCTATAGTGGAATCACAAAACAAATGCACTTTCCTAATTTATCTAATACTGAAGGTGGAACTGTATGCCCAATCCCACACCAGCCTGCCATATTTTACGTTGGTGAAGGCAACTCCCCCTCCCCCTCAGCCCACCATCCCATGATGACAAAGATGCAATTAAACTAGTTGTTGTATAAATTGATTTTGAGCCACTCAATAAATAATAATTGAATTCATAAAACTTTATGCTAAAAAGTGCTTTACCAAAGGATTTTTAACGAGGTGAGGGTGAAGGACATGAGGGGAGAGGCTAGTGCAGATGTGGATGGATCTTCTCTCCCATGTGATATGTCCTCACTCCCACAGATGTGTGCTCAAATAGAAGGTTAAAAGCGCAAAGGACAACATGGGAATGTTCTCCTACGAGAAAATTGCATATTGCTAAAATGCAGTTTGACTCGTGGGGCCCGCTTAGAAACATGCCTATCAATGGAAGAAGGGTAAATGAAAAGGTCTTCTTAATGGATATAAGGAAAACCCAAAAAATTAGCCCCATCATATCATCCTAGTCCTTGGTTTAATGAACATAAAGTTTAATAGCATGCTAATTGTAGATTGGTTTTTAGTTTCAATCTAACTGTTAGTGAAGCTTCAATGGGTGTAATATTAATCCTGATGCCAGATAAGTGGATGACAAGAAGATCAGAGGGGCTGAACTAATCAAAGGTTGGGCGCCCTATAGAGTTGGACTGTGTTAATTAGTATAGCTCACTAGTAATTAGTAAGTCTTGGTTAAACGGGCCCCTGGATTGCCCAAGTTGTACTCTGATTAGAAGTAGGTCTATTATAGTAGGTCTACCGTGGTTAGAAGTTGGGTTTGGGTGTAACAGGGTTTGTAGCTGATATTATAAATAGAAACCTAGAGTCTCTAGGTTGTACACACATCTATTCTGATTGCATAGTGATTCTCCCGTCTTCCCCATGGACGTAGGCCAAAAGCCGAACCACGTAAATCTGTGTTTTTCTTGTGCGTAATTAATCTCTTTTGGTAGTCCCTAGATCACAACAGACTGCACAAGGAGAACAGTCTCTTAAAATGGGATCCAAGCCTTCAAGGAAAGGTTTCTGCTTTTGTAAATGGTTGAAATTGAAATTTTTTTATTATTCTTTTGCATGACTCCTATATATAAAGTGTACACAAATTGTTGTCTGTGAATTAGGATCTAAGTAGGGATGTTCACGGGCTGAGCTAAAGAATATTCAGGCCCAGCCCAAGTTTTTATAGTAGGCCCAGCCTGACTCGGGCCATAAGTGTGGTGTCCAAGCCAGCCTGCCTAAAACAACTTAAGCAAGAGCTCAGCCAATTTCAATTGTCTCTCTCGAGTGAAAGATTTGCGTTTTAACTTACAGAAATAGAAAGGAAAGAAATTTGCTTCAACCGTATACAAGACACCTGCTTTCATGAAAACAAGTACTCTTTGGCTCTTGAGAGACATCACCTCCTTGCCCTTTAAAAGAAGGTACAAGACATATGCCCCTGTAAAGGTCTCACGGGCCACATACTATGCAGACATTTCTTTTATTATCCCTCTTATCTTGCTGGGCCATGCCGGGCTTGGGTTCTCTTCAGTAGACTCCAGGCCCAACCCATATAATATTGGAGCCAAATATAAAATCCAAGTCTGACCCTAATTGTAAAATCTTAGCCCCAAGACCAGCAAAAAGCGGGCTGGGCCCGGGCTGGCCCGGGCCACGAGCACTCCTAGATCTAAGTCTTATTAAATGAAAAATGAACAAGTAGGCAGCCTATACCTTAGCACAGGCCTGTCCCTGGCCCTGAAAATAATTTGGACATTGTTTCCTCGGACGGGGATAAAAGATCAACCTCGACCAGAAAACAAAACGTGATACCATATGCCAAACTTATAATATTAGTTATATTTACTTTCTTTGTACCCTTCTGAATGCAAGTCACAACAGAAAATAAGAAGCAATTGATTTTAGTTAGGAGTCCTGGTCAAATGTCCCACAAATGGATTCATCATACTCCTTAATTTTGAAATCTAAACTTGGAAAGAATGCCAATCATGTGGGAGGTTTGTCAACGGTCGTGATCTAATCATAAACGGGCCACACATGTACTATAGAAAGTATTTTCTTTCCTAGAAGTGAGCAACTGCTCTTGATGGAATTAAACTGCAGCATCATTTGCCCTCATCCCATCTTAGCTGCACATCTACACAGAAACGTGGGGATGTAAACGGGCTCAGCTAGAGGTGGCAAACAGGTCAGATCCATTTATTAAATGGGTTAGATACTCCGAACCCGTATTCAACCCACTTACTAAACGGGTCAAAAACTCCTAACCCGCACCCACTGCTGGTTAACCCGACCCGACCCACGTTAACCTGCATAACCCTTGCGGGATTACAATATTGGTTTCGGTTGACCTACATAACTTCCACTCAAACATAATTTTATTAACAATCCTTCAAGGCATTAACCATACCCAGATTTTAAATTAGACCCAAACCGATAAGTTAATTTGTAAAAATGAGATAAGATCTAAAAAAACAATCCTTAACTTTCTAAATGATTTTAGTGCAATTTAAAACCTTTCATGATGGGTTTTAAATCAGACTTAGGCTCTTCTGTTGGGCTGAAAATTTAGGCTTATGCCTAGGTCATGATGTCATAATTCACTAGGCTCCCAAGCTCTCTAGCTTGTGATGGCATAAGCAAAAAATGTTTTGAAAATTAGAATGAACTTAGCTATTATTTATTTTATTTTATTTATATCATATCCATTGTATTTTCTTCATATACATAACCCTCCTAAGAGAGAAGAGCACAAAAATATATTCTTAAGTTGACAAAGGCTCTACTTGAGAAAAAGGAAAGATAATGAATTATTTATACAATGAGTACACTATACATTATATTTTTTAAAATAGTGACCCTAGAAATAAAATAACAAAATTAATAGAGATAAAATAATATTTTCTTAAAAATTAAAAAATCATATCAAATTAAAAAGATACACTCCATAGAGTCAAGCATTGAGTATAAGTTTTAGCTGCAAGAAAAAATAAACGGGTTATGCGGGTTAAACGAGCTAACCCTAACCTGACCCGTTTAAATATGGGTTATGAAAACTTGACCTACGACCGACCCATATATTATGCGAGTCCGGTCGGGTCAGGTCGGATTAACAGTTCGGGTTGGCTTTTGCCAGCTCACGGGCTTGCCTTACGATCATTTGGGCCTTGTTTCATAGGACGGGGATAAAAGATCAACAATTAGAATAACTTTATTGACAACTTTGTATTTTGGTTTTGGCAACGGAATTTAGATTGATTAGCATGGGCAAGTCTCCCCTCGACCAGAAAACAAAACGTACTTGATACCATATGCCAAACTCATAATATTAGTTATATTAATTTCCTTTGTTTGGACCCTTCTGAATGCAAGTCACAATAAAAAATAAGAAGCAATTGATGTTAGTTAGGAGTCCTGGTCAAATGTCCCACAAATGGATTCATCTTACTCCTTAATTTTGAAATCTAAACTTGGAAAGAATGCCAATCATGTAGGAGGTTTGTAAAACGGTCGTGATCTAATCATAAACGGGCCACACATGTACTGTAGAAAGTATATTTTTCCTAGAAGTGAGGAAGTGTCTGATGGAATTAAACTGCAACATCGTTTATCCTCATCCCATCTTAGCTGCACTTCTACACATCTACACATAAATGTGAGGATGTAAACGAGCTCAGCAACTCTGCAAGTCGGCGCAGTTTATCCTTCAGTATGGTTTTCACAGCATAGATCATTAATTTCTCTTTTACAAGTGCATTTTATCAACAAAAAGATAATGAGTTAAGTTTCCCCATACTAATTTCGCATGGAAAATGAGCTATTATTTTACAGATTCAAATGACTGCAGCTTTGCCTATAAGAAGAGGTGTTAGCCCTTCCACTTTGTTTGTCCCAGAAACAAATCATGGCTTCTATTAGTTCTATGTCTGTTGCTAGTCTACTGTTACTACTACTTTGTCTCTTCCTCCTGCCCAGTTCTGCAAGCCCAGATCATACATCCTCCTATTGTCAAGGGACTGTCGTATAGGTTCTACAAATCGAAATGTCCCAACCTCGAGAAGATCTTGAAGGACCATCTGACTATGGTGTTTAGGAAGTACATTGGCCAGGCTCCTGCCCGTCGTCGCATTCACTTCCACGACTGCTTTGTTCAGGTAACTCTTTTTTTGGGTGCCCCACTTATAGGGACCCCGAGTGACGCTGGTCAGGTGACAAAGCGCTATGGTGAGGCAAGGTGGCATGCCCGGTGGGTATTTGAGTCATCTCCACATCAAAGCATTGTATTAAGGGGTTTTGACATATTGGTCCTCTTTAAATTTAATTTTCTCAATTTCATTACTCAAATTTAAATAATGTCATTAGGGTTGATTGAATCTGGTCAACACTATTTTTTTTTAACTTTTTTACACCATATCCCATGATATCAAGACATTTATCAATTTCTGTATCATACATTTTCTCCAAGTCTCAAACAAATTCATTTTTTTATAAAAGATGAAAAATGAAATTTTGTGTATAGTAAATACACATCTGACCACCATTTTTCAGGTTTTATCATTTGAAATTCTTTTTTTCCTAAGTTGCCATATAAAAGCCATGACATCATGAGACAGTCCCATGATATCAGGGGATTTATCAAATTTTGTGGCATATATTGTTCCCATTATATCATGGGATCCGTGGCAAAGAAAAATTAAAAATTGTTAACTTCAGAGACATTATGTGAATTTTGGTCATGAAATTGGAGAATTCGGGTTTATGGAGGACTAATATGTCAAAACCCCTTATATCAATTATGGTGGGGTCAGCTACATGAATTATGTTTCTCCATTCTTATTTATCCCAACCAAATCTTTAGATAAATTGCACTTATTCACATTATTGTTGTTGGAGAATTGTGTGGTCCGACTGCTATGGGGCACAAGCTAGATCAAGCCCGGAAGTGTGCCGCGGATGAACTCCTAACAAATCATGATCTAGTTGGATTAGATAAGGATCAAACTCTTGGTGGTAGAGTTTCAGATTCGGACTCCCGGTTTGGCAGAATTCCTACGTTGGTCAGGATATGTGGGATTCTAAAAGAGATAGAATCTGAATAGGGTCGTGACTCCTAGGGATTGCTTTATTTAAGGGATATAAGAACTCTTGTTTTGATCATTTAGTAAATCCGAGAGTATTCACAGCGAGTTCATAGGGTCTATACCTCACACCGATACGCACTAAGGTTCTTGTCGAGTTTGATTGCGACACCCATCTGGGACTAGCAATTTCCATCAATTGTTACTACTTTCATTTACGCACACTTTGGCCTATCCATTTTCCTAAGTGAACCATCAACCTGCATAAAAAAAAAAAAAAAAATTTAATCTCACTAGCGCGATTGGACATGTCCAAACCATCTCAAACAAGTAAGTTTTGTATTATGAAATGTTATTGCTATCCCTAAATTCTCCCAAAAGTATTCATTTGTTATGTTCTATCTTTTAGTTTTACCACTTGTACATTTCAACATTTTCAAATCTTCTATAATGATGATGTGGGTGTTTGTTTGAGTGAGTAGATTAAGATGGTGATGGATGATTGATGAAGGCGGTTGTTATCTGTTTTGGTTCAGGCTTGTGATGGATCGGTGTTGCTAGACGGTTCAACCAGCAGTCCAAGTGAGAAAGACGCCCCTCCCAATCTCACACTGAGGCCTGAGGCCTTTGTTACCATCAACGAACTCCGTGAACTCGTCCATAAGAAGTGTGGTCAGATTGTTTCTTGCTCTGACATTGTCACTCTTGCCGCGCGACTCCGTTGCCCTGGTCTCTCTCTCATTACTTTGATTTAAAATCCCTTGTAGTTGTAGGGAAGTAATTAAATGAGTCGAGTTTATGATGGGTCCATGGTGTACTCGGACGCATGAAAAAAATGAGTCCAATGTATAACACGTGGACTGGACTCCACGGGCCCAAAATGAAACCAATGTTTACTATAAATAATATGCATAATATGTATAATTATTCAATAATATTGAGTTACATAATTAAATATATGATATATTTATTAAAAATTCTTACAAAAAATCAAGCATAAGCTTCAATTAAATGATTTTACAAAGAAAAACCCAGGGTTGTTCTTTTTTTTCTTTTTGACGAAACTACCCCGATTAACGATATCGTCAATTTGTTTAAGTACGTCATTGATTGAGTTAATGATATTGTCAACCTTGTGTAGATTTTCTTCTTCATCTATGTTGGTTTTAGAAGGATTTGGAGGTGATGAATGCATTGGATGGTGTTGGTTCTCTAGCCACTTTCTTGAGCTCGTCTTCCCGACCCTCCTTTACTCCTTTAATTTCAAGAAACTCTTACCCCTTATATCATATTAAGTGGTATGAGTATTCTCAGATTTGGCATGCCCTAACCTTTTATTTTTCTAGAGATCCAAAAGTTTTTTAGAGATCCAAAAATTCACATTTCTTTGCTCATGGTAGCCCTTGTAGGATCTTACACCCCATTGAGCTACCACTTATCCCAAAACCAATTGGTGATAAGAAATGGCACAACAATAGTGTTATGGTGAGGGCGAAGGTTCGACCACGATTATGACCGCTTAGGAGTGAGGGTGGACGTTGACCTCAACAATCCTACAAAGGAAATGGGGTTTCAAAGGTTTGTTTCTTTGGTAGGATTGGATTGTGGTAAGATAGGATGAAGCTTTATTTGTTGTGTGTGTGGATGGCTTTGATGGCAGTTAAGATTTGGAACATGGTGGAGCTTGTGAGTCGAGTTCTATTGGAAGAGATGATAGATTGTTTGGTGATGGGGGACGAGAGGTGGTGTGCTAGATGAAGGTAAGATGGATGGTTAGGGAAGGTAGGGAAGAATGGTGGCTTGAGAAGAGAATCGTAGTGAGGATGAAAGCAGATACATGAGACTGATTTAGAATCCGAATGAAAATGAGTATAAATACGAATCGGAGAGGATGAATTGAAGGTTGACGAACCCAAGTTGACTATATCATCAACCATTGACGATATCTTCATTGGGGTATTTTCATATAATAAATGTATGAATCACTAACCCGTTGTTTCATTGTTATTCTTCATAAAATTGTTTAATCAAAGTTTAAGCTGAATTATTTTGTAAAAATCAATGATTACTCGCTTTGGTGTATTGGTATTCATTAATCTGGACTTGGATCTAAATGAAGACACAGTCATCAATGTGTCCTCAAAAAGGGTTTGAACTCACATGGGCCAAACTGGGGCTTTTGGAGTTGCCTCCTTTGCCCTACCACTAGTAGCTCAGGGACCTCCCATTCAAAGAAACAGCCAGGACTAGATCCTTGTTATCGCGCTGATGGTGAGGGAAATCATATTACCCTTCAGAAATTTTTATCCCGATATGGCTACTGCCGTGGAAGAAAATTTCCTCCCTCCGCCCTTGCATACTTGATTTTTCTTGTCAAAGATCCATTTACATCCATAGATGTGGGTGGTAATGTGGGATTTTTTTTTTGGGTAGAAATTAACTTGATCAAGTTGTTCTGGGTTTGGTTGACATTATTTTCAACCCTATTAATGAAGGGGCTACATTCAAGTATATCTCATATAAGAACTCGGCTTGAGTCCACAGGAATTTTATCTGGCTTCTCTCTGGGCAGAAAGGGATTAGTCCAGCCCAAAGGGTTGGGAATTCTCCGTTAGCAAAAAAAACCTCGCTCGAATCCAATCCAACCTAACTCATTATACTTCACTCCACCAACCTGACCTGATGAGTCAGGATTCGGGTTAATTCCAAAACAAACAATATACGGGTATGACTCAAGTTGGGCCTGTGTTGCCTCTGTGTCAATATGACCCATTCCGTTAAATCCATTAGTGGATTTTAAAACTCAACAAAAGGTGGTCTGTTGATGGGCTTTGTCAGCCTAATATCAGTCCTCTTCCAACTAGATTTGGTCAGTAAAAGTCCGATCAATCCCTACGTTAGACCATTTGGACTTGAATCTATGCCTTAGATGGCTTGATCCTTCCTAACTTCGGCAAATGGTTGAGAACCAGTCAAATGAACTGCTAAAGATCATGATGTATGAACTGATGTGAATTGGCATTTTTAATCAGTTTTTAGTGTTTATTTACAATTTAGTTTTTCTCTCAATCAATTAGGGCAACGTATGGATTTATTTTTAAAAGGAGGATTTATATTTTAATCCAATGGGTTGTGTCAAGAGATGAATCCTGACACCCTAGCTGAAGGTAATTTGGCCCCTATCTATGATTGAAGGCGAATGGCCCATTCCAAAGGTTTTCTTTTTTTAATTTCATTTTAAACTCCTTATAAAACTCTATTTTTCTTTTTCATTTTTTTTTTCTTTTTGCTAGCCCAGCCAAGGGGGCTGAGATCTGTGGTAGACCTAGGATTTTCATTTGAGGGGTACAGACCCTAATAGGTAGTTTGGGTTTGGGGGCAAATCAAGGATTTTCATATAGCTTTTGAGGGTGGATCATCCTTTTCTTTTTTTGGATTTTTGGAAGTGGATCCAAGATTTTCATATAAGATTTGAAAATGCACCGTAGTTTGACTGGTGCGACAACACCCACATGCCTGTACTTGGGTTCGCTGGTGGCTGGGACTCAAGATAGCCCATACATGTAGAAAGGAGAGCCCACACAAGTGGGAAGGATGCCCACACATATTATAAGTCTCTTGATATTCTCCTTCATCTATCACTTCTAAAACTACTAGATGCCTACTCTATTTGATTATATCTCATATTTATTCTTGGAAGGAAATATGGACTGCTGAGCCCATTCGGCCCATTATTTCACAGCAGACCAGTGGACCACTGGGATGATTGTTGTGTTTAGATTTTAATCTTAAAACTTGGATCCAAATGACAATTTAATAGAAAATATCTGATGATAGATCTCCCGTCAAGATTATAGAAAAATAAGCACACGACCTGAAAAATCTGGGTATGGTTCCTCCTTTTGGACGTGACTGAAATAGGGTCCAGCTCCAGGTAATTTATATATATGATTGTCAGTTATCATCCGAGTGATACACGTAAGATACTAGATTGTCAGTTATCCCGTATCCGAGTGATAAACGAAAGATACTATGTATTATATAAATATGTATTCGTAAGTTTTATATTTTACATTGTCTTAAAGTATTATGCTAATATTGTTTTGTACCACAATCAGTGGCGGATCCAATTCACAACCACCCACTGGGGGCTGGGCCCCAGTGGATTTTTGGAAATAAATAAATAAATATATATATATATATATATATATATACATACTAAGTTAGACCCAATGTAACCAGGCCCCCAATGACATATAACCAGGCCCCCAGTAAAAAATATTAGGCCCATCCTTTATACATATTATTAAACTCATTCTTCAACTATTAGGACATCAGAGGTAAAGACTGCAGAGTATATCGTCCTCTCCAGCTCTCCTTTACCTTCACCGACTCGCCGACTCAGAACATAAGCTCCTCACTAATCAGCATCGTGCGATTCACCCAAAGTGCACATCAGCGCATGTGCCTTATCCTTCCCCAAATGACTGTGTTTGTGTAACAAAGGCACAAAGCCGAGAGTGAAAATTGAAAAGCAAGGTCTATGATTTAACAGTAAGTGTTGAAAGATGCTTTTCAGGAATGAACATTGTCAAGACAGATTTGCACAATCGAATGAGTGATCAATTTATGAATGATTGTCTTGTATGTTTTATAGAAAAAGAGTTGCTTGGAACTATTACTAATGATTTTGTAATAGAACTTTTTCAGAATATGAAAACTCGTAGGGAACAATTGTGATAAATAAAGATTTCTTTGTTTTATTGCTTGAAACTATTACATTATATTCGTCCCATATAAATAACCAAAAAAAAAAAAAAATCCGGGGGCGTTGCCTCCGGACCCCCACTACTTAATCGTGCCCTCAGTGAGTTTGAATCTTGGATCCGCCACTGACCACAATAGACTTTATAAAATCATAAGACAGAGATAATGAAGGTTTATTATTTTGATTATAAATGCCAACGTTACACTATGTTTTAGCATATAAAGATCTAAGTTAAATTTGGTTTATTAGAGTTGACTCTGGTTCCAAGTATATACATGCATCTAATTAGCTCGGGTTCTGGGTTCACCATCTACCTGACCCAGACCCGAGTCACCTTACCCCATTACATCCCAATGTCTCTAGCCACCAGTCCATGGGACCATCATTCTAGTGGTTTTTGATAGAATAATAGAGAGAAAGAGAGGCCCTTTCAGGTGGGCCAAAGCTTCAACCCAAGGAGGGAATATTCAACCTTCATTTCAATGGCCATTCAGGGAGAGTATTTATTTATTTATTTATTCCATTTTAGTTTAGCTATGCTTCATCATTTTGAAGCAATATATAGGATGAAGCAGATAGAGAATGCAAGAAATATAGATGTTTCTAAGGGAAACTAAAACAAAGTTTAGAGAAAATGTGTGTTTTATCTATCTGTATACATGCATGGTAGATACATGAAGGTCCTCACAAGCTATTAACTGTGTTTATGATTACAGTCAGGTGGCCCCCACTACCGAGTTCCTCTAGGCCGGCGAGATGGGCTGAGTTTTGCAACAACAGAAGAGACCATTGCAAGCCTGCCAGGCCCCTTCGAGAATACCACAGTCCTCATCGCTCTTCAAAAAAAAAAAATTAATCTCCATGTCACCGACCTTGTGGCTCTCTCTGGTGCACAAACTATTGGAATCAGCCATTGTACCTCCTTTGAGGAGCGCCTCCACCCAAAACAAGACCAAACCATGGACCAGACCTTTGCCAAGAGCCTCAAGGTCACATGCCCTACATTAAACGCTTCTAACACCACACCCATGGATACTCGTTCATCTAACAGTTTTGATAACAAGTATTATGTCGACCTCATAAACCGGCAGGGCCTCTTCACCTCTGACCAGGATCTGTTCAGAGACTTGAGGACACAAACATTTGTCAGATTGTTCGCCCTCAGCCAGACCGCCTTCTTTGAGCAGTTTGCATATTCTATGGTGAAGATGGGTCAATTGAGTGTTTTAACTGGGACTCAGGGTGAGATACGTATGAATTGCTCCGCACCTAACCCACCCAAGCCAGCCTTGTGGTCTGTGGTGGATGATGAAGGTGAGACTGAAGCTGTTTAGCATGTTCACATGGAGGACTTGAACTAGAGAAATCTGAAATGGGTCTCTTTCAATTCTCTCCTTTGCTGGCTTTCATTTGAAATAAGCTGTGTTTTGGACTAGATCCAAAACCTTTGGAAGACAATCAGATGCTCTATGTACTTCTTCTCCAGTTTTATTATTATTATTATTTTCTTTTTTTATTTTTATTTTTTTGGATCCCCCGGTAAGTAAGAATATTGGATCTGTTATCCTTAACACAAGCTATAAGAGCATAAAATAGACGACGACAACAATATTTTCTAGCATAGTAAGTGTGTGGGGGATTTTCCATAATACTGAGATGAACCCTGGTTTAGGTAAAAGTAACAGCCAGACTTGCCCTGATTTCGGCTTCATGCAGCTCAGCAGCGGTGCCAGCTTGTACCGAGCTCGAGTTAGCCTCGGTAAGAGTACCGACTAAGCTCGTCTCGGCCTGCCACCTCGGCAGCAGTGCCAGGACGCGCCTATGACTAACGTCAGAATCAGTACTGGGTGTCAATCAGTCATGAATATGCTACTGTGATAGTACAGCAGCGTTGCAAAACGAGCTATCAGATAGGGTATGCACTTGATAAGAGGTTGACCTTATCTGACGGTCACATCTGCAGCCATACAAGAAATCGAGGAATGGTTTGATGGGATAGTACATTCACCTACCTCCACTAAGGAAACAAGGTGTGGGCTGATAAGACTTCCATCTTCACCTACCTCCACTGAGGGTACGGTCTGATAGGACTTCTTACTATATATATGCATGGGTAAGACCCATGGCAAGGTACGCATAAACCAATATCCATAGCTCTCCTCTCTTCTCCATTCACTCTTCCTTTGCTTAGTGATAGCACTAACTTAGGCATCGGAGTGCCTTCAGCTGACTACAGTCAGAGCCTCTGACCTTCGTTTCTTTCCTTCCCTTTCAGATCTTCAGGCATTCAATCTTTCCTAAAAGAAACTTAACAGCAACAGTAAGAGTTTTATACTCGCCTAACCAAGTCTGTAATAATTAGGCACTCACAGTAAGCATAGTGTAAAGTCTTCAATTACCTTGCGCAGGGCAAAGGTTCTTCAAGTCTTCCATATAGAGTTTCCTCTCAAGTAGCTTCTAAATAGCTAAGGCACTTTGAGATGAGCCCAAGCAGGGTTAAATATAGCCCTCAAAAGACTTTAAGGGTCATTTTGGTTGCAAACATTTGGAGAATTCATGTTTGCTGGGATTTGGAGAATTGGGAATTCTGGGATTTAGAATGCTGCTAAACTTTGCCTAAATTTCATTTCCCTACTTAATTCGTCCTGTAGTTTCATGCCTAAGAATTCAATTCACCCTCATTTCTCTAAATGCACTATTTGGTAACTTGCTAAGATTCTTTGTTAATTTTTTACTTAAGAAATTTATGGAAATATAATTATTCAAATAATTCTTTTTATAATAGTAAATAAAAAAAGTCTAATTATTTTTGAGAGATTTTTATATGGGTCCCACTTAGTCGTAAAATATGAGAGCCTTTAAATGGGCTCCATTTCAAGCTATCATCAAAACATCTGCTTCATCAATGCTTAAATGAAATTTCTTCATTCTCCAAGTTATCAACATAAAATGTTTAAATAGCAATAGATGATATACAAATGATATTTTGATAGAATGACATCCACAACCATATGCTACACAAGCGGAGATTCATCCATCCATATAATGTAATCTTCATTCATCCATTCTTCATACACAACCATATATCAACACCTACAAAGAGGATAAAAAATCAATTAATACCATGAAATGGGTAGGCACTTCTTTTGTGATAGATTGTTCAAAGCTCTACTTTGAGAATAGGACGTTACGAACTAATTGATTGGCAAATGTTCTATAAAAATTATTTTCAATTAACAAAGAATGTGTAAAGTGATGTTTGGCAAGCGATAATATTCTTAAATTTGAATCATTTGTTGAAACATTCATATATTCATCACATATATTAAAAGAATCATAAATAGTTATTAAAAAATCTCCATACATCCATTGTAAGGAAATTACCTTTAAGTCCATTACTTGGACCACAAGTCCTTTCCTTTCCCGAATTGTGGTCATTATAGGAAATCCGTTTTCATAGGACATATGCTATTAATTACTCAAAAAGGTTTCTTACTCAAAAAGGTTTCTTAATGAGATACTATTCTCTAACTTGATGGATGGTTGAGATTAAGTCTAAGGAATCCCTAATTGGAAATTCGGTCCTCTTTTCACCTATAAAACAAAGCATTTCGTCCATCACAAAGGCATTCACGAAAATCAACACATTAAGGTTTTATAGGCAAGGAAAGAGAAACCGAAACCATTCACCTAGTCTCTTTCTCGACAGATCACAGCATAAATCAGCAATAGCACCAGACTGCAGAATCAGAAAGCTCTCTACATCAGGATGTCTGGAGGTACTCTTTAATTTATTTAAGATTAAATCCTACACGTGATTATCATGTTGTTCACGATCTTAGGGTTCATGTTAATAATAGTATAACATGTGGTATCAGAGCATGGTTTTAGAACACATGATCGTCCATTAATTAGGATAACTATCCATCGCCATAATCGGCAAATATAGATCCGTTCTGACTCTGTTTTGCAGCAATTTATCGATCCAACTATTATGGCATGCATGAATGATTTATATTTATGTTATTCCGCAATTTTTTTTTTAATTTGGGCACGACTGTTTGATCGTGATTTATTTAAGTTTTGAATTTTCAATTATGTATAAACTCCTGCGTGAGTAAAAATTAAATGTAATAATGGAGGAGATCTGTAACTGGTACGTCATGATTGGAGGATGTTGTTTCGAGACTGAAGATGGAGTTTTGAAGCAGTCAAAGATAATGACAGATGATCGAAAAGAAGGACTGAAAGTAGGCCATATAGTTGGATCATATTTTCATAATCATTCCGTATTATGTTGATTATCATTAGTATGTTTCTTCGTAATCGATGATATAATGCCTCAAAGCAATTTTTCGGGGCTGCCGCCCCGAACCCCGCCATTATGGTAGGCGCCCCGGAGGACAGCCCTCCGGGGCTCGGCCTACTTTATCAGTACTTTTCATATAATGAATGATCTATCACGAATGCATGCAATATATAATGTTTATATTCATATTAAGCCATTTTCATCACCAAAGTTAAATGCTTAGGGTTAGGTCTCACCACAGTGACCCTAACAATTAAACACTGAAAATTGGCCCTAAAAAGTACCATCACATATTGTTCAAGCGGGTATGAAGCATTTAGTCGCCCACAGGCGGATTATATTCATACGATTGAACGATAATTAAGGAGTGTTTGTTCCTAATTAAGAGCAACATCACTCATTTACACCACCTTGAATATGACGACCTTAGATGGTATAATGTGTAGAAATTATGGTGACTACCCACAGGAGCACCTAAAATTTTGTCGTTCATATTCATATATTATGCATGTGTTGTCTTATTTTAATTAAAACATTATTGTTGTATCTCTATTGCAGTTCTTGCAACCACTAATCTCACTTCGCATGCTACCTCTGTCACTAAGTTTAATGGAACCAACTTCTCAGAATGGAAAGAGCAAGTTGAGTTCACATTGGGGGTACTTGAACTGGATATCGCTCTTCGTAAAGATAAGCCAGCTTCACTCACTGAAACAAGTACCCTTGAGGAAACGACCCTCTTTAATGCCTGGGAAAGGTTTGACAGACTAAGCACTATGTTTTTACGAATGACTATTGCCACCAACATAAAAACATCCGTTCCTACACCTGAGAATGCTAAGGACTATATGAAGGCCATTGAAGCTAGGTTTAAGACTGCAGACAAATCCCTTGCTGGGAAACTAATGGCAGATCTTACAACCATAAAGTTTGATGGCACTAGATCAATTCATGAACATGTCATTGAGATGACCAACCTTGCAGCTAAACTAAAGCATTTCGGATTATCAGTGGATGAGGCGTTTCTCTTCCAATTTATCCTAAACAGTTTATACCTCCTCAGTACGGGCCTTTCCAAATTCACTACAACACTATTACGGACAAGTGGACAGTGAATGAATTGGCTAACAAACTGGTTCAAGAGGAAGCCAGGCTAAACCAACAAGGAATTAAAGTAGCTCATCTCTTTTAAGGAGCTGGACACAAAGCTGGGAAAAAGCATAATTCAGGGTAGAAAAGGGCACCACCCAGATCTAATGAGGCTGGTCAAAACCCCAAGAAGAAAAAGAAGGAAAACGTATGCAAATTTTGCAAGAAACCTGGACATTTTCAGGCAGACTGCATTAAACGTAAAGAATAGTTCGAAAAGAAAGGTAACCCTATGGGCTTCGTAAGTTATTTCGAATCAAATCTTACTTATGTTTCTTCTGATGCTTGGTGGATTGACACTGATGCTAATGTTTATGTTTCCAATTCAATGCAGGGATTCCTTACGATCTTGATAACTTCCTTTTCATGGGAAACAAAGACAAAGCTCCAGTTGAAGCTATTGGAACTTTTCGTCTTGTTTTAGATAGCGATTATCAATTAGACTTATGTCAAACTCTTTATGTTCCGTCTCTTTCCCGTAATTTGGTTTCTGTAAGCGCACTTGATAAAGTCGGTTACTCCTTTGAAGTAGGAAATGGTCATTTCAGTTTATTTAAAAATTCTAGTCGTATTGGTTCTGGAATTTTGATTGATGGGCTATACAAATTTCATCTTGATAGTTAAGTTGCTGAAACCCAACTTACCCTACATTCTAAGGAAACAAAACGAAAGTCATCTAAACACGACTCTTATTTCTTGTGGCATAAAAGA
Source organism: Umbellularia californica (assembly GCA_028538565.1). NCBI lineage: Eukaryota > Viridiplantae > Streptophyta > Magnoliopsida > Laurales > Lauraceae > Umbellularia > Umbellularia californica. Next base: position 30,794,040 of record JAPQWN010000011.1, read on the forward strand.
CTGGGTCACATATCCAGTGAAAGAATCAAACGATTAGTAAAAGATGGTGTCCTTCCGGATCTAAATTTTACTAATATTAAAGTATGTGTGAATTGTATTAAAGGCAAAACAACAAAACTCACAAAGAAAGGAGCCACAAGAAGTACTAAACTTCTTGAAATAATTTATACAAACATTTGCGGACCCTTTGATGTTCCAACCTTTGGAGGAGAAAAGTACTTCATTACCTTTATTGATGATTACTCGCGTTACTGTTATTTATACTTATTGCATGACAAATTCACTACAAGAAACTGCACTTTCAGCGACGAATTTTTTTGTCGCTAAAAGTTAGAAAAACGTCGGTAAAAGTATTTACTGACGAAATTCCTTTCGTCGGCCTGACGTCGCCAAGAAAACGTCAGTGAAATGCTTCACCGACGAATTATTTTTCCGTCGGCAAAAAATTCGACTTTTACCGACGATTTTTTGAATTTTACCGACGTTTTAAATAAGTCGGAAATACTATTTTAGTTTTCTAAAAATTTAGTAAATACTTTTACCGACTTTTATTTTCGTCGGCAAAATAAATAATCAAAATAAATAAAAAAAATTCTGCACTTTTACCGACGAAACAAAACGTCGGTAAAAAAAAGGAAAAATAAACTAAAACAAAATGACGTTTACCGACGTTTAGTTTCGTCAGTAAAATTAAAAGGCAGAATAAAAAAAAACTAATTTTACCGACGTTTATTTTCGTCGGTAAAATAAAAAGGAAAAATAAAACTAATTTTACCGACGTTTATTTTCGTCGGTAAAATTAAAAGGAAAAACTAAAAAAATAAAAGGACTTTTACCGAAGTTTACATTCGTCGGTAAAATAAATAGGAAAAATTAAAAAAATAAAACTACTTTTACCGATGTTTATTTGCGTCGGTAAAATAAATAGGAAAAATTTATAAAAAATTAAACTACTTTTACCGACGTTTATTTTCGTCGGTAAAAGAAATAGGAAAAATTAAACCACTTTTACCGACTAAAATAAAACGTCGGTAAAAGTGATTTTAATTTTTAAAAAAAATATAATATTCGTTTTTTTAATATAATTTTCCTGTAGAGCTTTTTATACACCTGTATCAGAAATAAACCTGTTCATTTATACACCTGTATCAGAAGTAAACCTGTTCATTTACCTATATTCAATATGAAAAATACATTAAAACAAAAGTTGCTAAATTACCCAACAACCATCGCCATTTTTCATCTAATCATTCATCTCATTAACCAAATATTATAATCAACAATAATACAGACCATATAAATATCCAATATATAGATATACAAATAAACAAAAAAGAATAAAACACCCCCAAAAGTCTGCATCCGACCGCAAATCGCCAATCAATCTGCAATGAAAAAAACAGCATTAGAATCTTTTCAACGAATTAAATTATAAATGAAAGATAAACATGTATATATATATATAAATATCTTTTCCTAAGTTTTTCGGCAGCCTATTTTCCCATCTAAATGCTGAGAATCGGGCGGTTTTTGTGTCTAATTCAATAACCAGAAGTCCGATTTGTAGGAATCATAAATGATAAGGCCCAACTCTTTAGGCCCAGTGTCTCAATACCCACGTGGGATCTATTAGAATTTAGTCAAAGATGGGGTGTATAGATACTCTTTCATTGTAAATCTGTACCTTCTATATTTACTTGTAAATTGCTCCCAAATCTCTGTAATTAGATTGTAATCATAGCCTTTTACTTGGCGTTGACACCAAAAAATGTCACTTTGCCTCTTCAACATCAAGAAAGCTGCATGAAGTCGCAACCTGCCATAAATAGGCAATGCAACTTCTCCAAAAAATCAAATCTTGTCAGAATCAAACAAAAACTGAAGATCCTTCAAGACAGCCAAGAGAGGAGTACACAAGGAGTTTCGGGCCATTTCAAAATCATTTGGCCTAACTTCGCTTCTCCGACAGCTAAAATGGCGCTCCCGGCAGCGACATCATCGGAGACGTCAAAACTTCGATCAGAGCCTACGGATGACTCCAGCATGTCTCAAAAGGGCTCCATGCCAAATTTCAAGTCAAACCGACAACGTTTGACCCTCCATCAATGCTCGAGCAGCAAAATCAAGCCTCCCGGCGGCGGGAACCACCGAAGCCTTCGCTCATCAAACCAAGTGCATGAGTGGCTTCAACATGCTTCCAAAAGGCTGCACGTCAAATTTCAGGTCATTCCGACAACGTTTGACCAGGTTTCGATGCTCCGAGAGAAAATCAAGCCTACCGGCGGCGGAGCAACCCGGGACCATGACATCCAAAATGGAGCCCATGGAATGTCTCAAAATGACTCCAATAGGCTCCCCGTCAAATTTCAAGTCAATCGGACATCGTTTGGCCACATATCAAAGCTCGGCATTTTCCCCGCAACAAAATTAAGTGAAGCATCGATGGGACCCCAAACGGCTTCAAAACTCAAACAAAAGCCTATGGTTGGTCTTATTTATTGCTCAGGAGGCTTCACCTCAAATTTCAGGTCATTCCGACATCGTTTGACCAAGTTTCAGCTTCTGGCGGAAAATCAGCAGCTCTACGCGACAAAGTCTTCGGCTTTCCCGAAAAATTGGAAACTTTGCGCTCTAAAAATGCAAGGATTCTCATCAGGTTTTCTACAGGGAAATCAAGCCAATAAATGAGAAGAAATGTCAAGAAAAATACAGAAGAAAACGGCGACGAAAAAGACCACAAAACGGACCAAAAACAGGGGAAAAACCCCCATGGTCGCCGGCGACCCTGGCCCATGGTCGCCGGCGACCATGGAAGTCCGGGTCACCGGATTTTTCGCCGGTGACCCGTTTTTCCGTCCTTTTTCGCGTTTTGCGCACTTTGGCCCCTGTGGTTTCCTGAAAATGTGATTTTTAGTGCTTGAAATTGACTCATGTCCTCCGACATCCGTCAAAATCACGGGTCAACCTCCAAAAGTATCAAAATCAACATTGATCGCCAACCGGTCGACCAAAAAAGTGTACTTTCCGCCCAATCGATCGAAAAATCGACAGGACAGATGTCACCGGCCCGCTCTTAGCTATCACTGTCTGAAGTTACATGTTCATCCGATGTCGATCAGCATGAAGATCCATCGATGATCATCGCCAGAAGAATTCCAGAAGACACGGCACGGCCCGCGACTCTTCGACTGCTGGGCGACCAATTAATGTGGTTAATTGACTAGCTTTATTGCAGTCATTAATTCATTTCTTTGGACGGCCCAATCAGAAGGAGGCATTTGGGAGTTACAAGTTAATTGATTCATGGCATTTAACCCATCAAACTCCTCCCATTATGGTAATTAAGGTGATTAAAAGCCCTTAATCTCCATCGGCCAATCAGATTCAAGGAAAAAGGAGTTACAAAATCAAGAAATAAATCTTGTAACTCCTCCCATTAAAGCCATTAAAGCCCATAAACTCTCCTAAATGGCTACCAAAACCCTATAAATAGGAGAGAATTCCATTGAAATCCGGATCGATCAATCGGAGATCACTTCCAAAGCACCACAGATCCAGAAATCTGAGAAAAAGAAAAAGAGAGAAAAACTCTGCTGAAGTTCTGCACCGGCCACCACTACAAGGTGACAAAAGTCCCTTGGGGGGTACCCCCCCCCCCCCAAGGTCCTTGCCTTCTCCTGCTGCCTCCAATGGCTTAGACGTGGCTTTTCAGCCCGTCTACTTAGCTTTTTATTGGACATAGGACCTTCTCTTGGTCTTTGTCCTCTAAAAACCTGAGGTTATAGCCAAGCCAAGCGAATCAAGAACATCCTCTGTTCTCATCTGCATGGATGATGGCGAAGCCCATACATGGCTTGCGACCGTCAATCTGAACGAGTCCCCCACAATCTCCTGAGAAGTTAGATCCTCCTTTTCTTGCTTTTCATTGTAGTTTGTATTTTTCTAAAAGAGACAAAAATCACAACTCTTGTATTTCATTATTGATGAGAATTGTAAATCGGTTATAAACGCCAAAATCGGCTATAAATGCCAAACAAAATCGCCTTTCACGGCAAACCAAGAAAATGTCTCTTTTCTTAAATATTTGTGCAATGGAAAACTTGAAAGAAGTTGATTTCCTTTTTACTTGCGAAGGTTGATCTCCGGATTACCACTTGCAATTCCAAGTAAAATAGAAAATCTGGCACACCCACACAAAAGAAATGTTGATGCACGCTTCATGCCCCCCGGGCGCGAAAGGGCCGGACCCGACGGACTCCCACGTCCGCCGACCCCTGTAGCACCCACGGCATTCGGAGCGCGTTCCATCAAGCTGGCACACCCGGTGGGACTCGTTCATTTGAGAACACGGTGCTCGGAAATGAAATATTTCCATATCATACTTTTTGCTCTATGCTTATACTTCTTTTCCGGATTCCTTGGCTACTTTCTAGCTGGTAGCCTATGTTGGATTTTGCATCCTAAAAAAAATGAGATTGGATTTTTTGGAAATTTCTATTTGTTTGAGTTTGTTTCCATTCTTTCTCTTTTCAAAAAAAAAAAAAACATCAGTTTTCTTAGTTTGAATTCAAAATTGAGAAACTTTGATCATATCCTATCGTTCTTTGGTGCTTGCAGAAATGTTGAGCCCGTTCGACTAAGGTTTTGGACAATCGTTTCTCTTCGATGAGTTCATTAGAGATTTCAAAAAAAAATTAATAAAAAAATCAGTTTTCTTAGTTCGGATTCAAAATTGAGAAACTTTGATCCTATCCTATCGTTCTTTGGTGCTTGCAGAAATGTTGAGCCCGTTCGACTAAGGTTTTGGGCCATCGTTTCTCTTCGATGAGTCTATTTGGGATTTGAAAAAAAAGACATAGACCACTAAGGTTAAACCAATTGCGTTCTTTGATCACGATTGATTCAAGAAAAGCCTTGTCCAGAGTGTGGAGACAACTTGACTGTTCTAGGCAAGGGTCCTCCAAACGGGTTCATTAAGTAATCCTACCCTTACCTGGGGGCAATTCTATCAATTGAGGTTTCATAAGACCGGGTTAGGAGGCCTATGTGTACTCTCTCGTCTTTAAATCTTAAAAAATTAAAAAAAATCAAAATAAAAAAAAAAAAAAAAAAAGATTTTCAAAAAAAAATTTTAAAAAAAAATCAAAAAAATAAATAAAACTAAATAAAAAAAAGATTTTCAAAAAAAAAATCTTAAAATAAAAAAAAATCTTCAAAAAAAATAAAAATAAATAATCTTAAAAAAAATATTTTAAAAAAATAATAATAAAAAAAATAAAAAAAATAAAAAAAAAAAAATCTTCAAAACTCGTCACTTTTGATTTCAGATCTGAGAAAGTTTGGTTTCTTCTTTTCTGAGCACTGGCGCTCGCGGAAATCGCCGAGACCGTGTTCAGATTAGAATACCATTTGCTCTCCTTGATGGAACCAATCTTGACATTTCAAAAAAAAAAAAAAAAACTCGTCACTTTTGGATTCAGATTCGAGAAATTGTGGTCTCTTCCCTTCTGAGTACTGGCGCTGGCGGAAATCGTTGAGCCCGTATTTGAATCGGAATGCCACCTGCTCTCTTTGACGAATCCATTTCTGACCTTTCAAAACAAAGAATCCCATCTCATGGATGCGATCTCCAACATTTGTGCCTAGCAATACTGGTACGCCCTTTCAGGGTCTACTGTATCTGTGACCAGCACATTTGTAACTCCTACCTTATATTCTTCTTATTTCGAGCAAGCTCCGCTTCTCGATAAGTCGAATTTAGGTATACAATTGCTTCTAGCAGTCATTGGAACGCTCATTTCGAGCCTATCATGCTTGCAACCAGAACAATTGTACCATCTATGGCTTTTTGCCTTCTTCATGTCGCTTGGGTCATATCCCTTGAGCGATTTGAAAAGACAACCATAGAAATTCCCATTTATGATCATTATATTCTTGTGATTACTAATGGATGTGGTCTTGTTTTAGAACTTTTTTCGAAACTAACAATGGCAGCCTTAACCATTATCTTCGATGAGAACAAGCACCAACTCATGCTTCAACAGAAACAAACCGAGCGCACTTACAAGCGCCCTGCCAGCTGCCGAAGCGTCAACTCCCTCGGCAACTCTTTGAACTCCGGGTCGACCTCGACTCCCCGGACCATCGTCTTCGGGACACTGGGACCATTCCCACTTCCCGAAGAACAAGCTGCGCCTGCTAAAAAGCAGAAGATCGCCTCTCAACGTGTCACTCCCGTGACACCAAAGGCGAGCGTCCAAAAAGCCCAAAACCCGCGGCATCCCCGCAAAACCTCAACCAACAACCAACCAGGTCTACCCTAAGACTTGGTCTCCAAGACCTTCCCCAAAACAAAGAAGGTCTCAAACTTCTACCAAGCCAGCATACCTGGCCCCACTCAAGGAGAACCAGTTCTACCCTCTTGCCTACATGAAAGAGGAGAGACCCATCTCCAACTTGACTCCCAAGTCAACCCAGCATGAACCGGCTTGCTCCCACAAGCCCAGAATCAGATCACGCATCACCAGGCCTCTACAAGCACCTGTTAAGGCCTACACTCCTTCAGTTCGACCCTTCATCTCTACAGGGGCCGAACTCGAAAGGTTCAAAGCTTCGCTGCAACAGGCAAAGGACCGGGTCCGGATCCTGTCCTTGCCTAGCTACAAAGAAGACAAGCTCGGCTGCTGCGCCCGAGGGAGCACATCCTTCATCGTCAGAGCCCAGCCAGAGCTGACTGAAGCTCAAATCGCTCGTCGAGCACGCCGCCGTGCGTCATATCGACAAAAGAGACTAGAGAAGCAACGGACCTAGCCTCCTACACTTCAAGTCTCCCACAAATGGGTCGAAAAAGAAAGACCCAACCAAGTTGCTGCCATCCATATGGTTGGAAAAACCAGAAGACGCCAAAAGTCAGCATAAAAAATCCATGTCCGACGTCCGGTGACCCGTAGTGTCACCGGGACACGAGGACATCCCGAAGAATCTCCTGCCCCTTCCAGGCAAGGACGGGAGAGTAATCCTTCATCAAGCTCTTCATAAAAAAGAATGAGCCTCAGCTCAGTCACCAGGACGGTTTCTTCGTTCGAATCCCGAGGGATGAACGTCTTGGCTACAAGTTCTGAGCCACCACCTCAGAATCCACCTCAAGATGATGCACTCACACGCATCCAGCAGTTGGAACAAGGCCAGCAGAGGATTGAAACTCTGATGGAAAACCTTCTCCTTGTTGTCCAAAATCAGGTGAACAATGAGCCTCCTCCGAATCATAGCAATAACGAGGGAAATGGAGAAGAAAATGAGTCACGCGCCCTTACCAAAAACGACGTAGATAGTATCCTCGCCAAAGCAAAAAAAGAGGATATACTCAAGGAGCATGGGATCAAGCCACCATATCCTTTATGGATGGACTCGGTCCCGTTCCCCACAAAATTCAAACATCCTACTCTCCAAACATATACGGGGAAAGGATCAGCCAGACAGCACGTCATCCACTTCAAGATTTTGACGGGAGCTATCGCGGATCAAGATGCACTCAAGATTCACCTCTTTGCAAGTACCCTAAAAGGTACGGCCTTCGATTGGTACTCCACTCTTCCGGAGGACTCCATCCAAAACTGGGCCATGTTAGAGACACGCTTCCTGACCCACTTCCAAGGTGAGGATCATCCTGTTACTATGGCTCAGCTCTGCAGCTTAAAACAGGGAGAGAATGAGTCGACTTATGACTTCATTCACAAGTGGAAAGCAATGGCGTACAAATGCTCGGATGTATTGCCACAAGCGTCGCTAGTCGACATCTGCCGAAACAACATGAAAGCCAGAATATGCTCCATGATCATCGGCAACAAATCAAAAAACCTGGGAGAACTCTTGGAAGCTTCTATGGAAGCTGAAACGGTGATTAAAGACCTCAACAGTCAGAAGTCATCAAGAAAAGAGCCAACCGCCATTGCAACCTCTAAACCAAAGAAGAAAGAGGTCCTCAATGTGCAAACCAAGTCAGCTCCTCAGCAACCAAAGAAAGCTGAAAATAGAGCTGCAGGTAAGAGACCTGAACTCTCTGATGCCTTCAAAGAGCGAGTAGAAAAGAAATACCCGTTCGATGAAGATGTTGACGAAATCTTCGGGGCTCTCGTGGCAAACGGCAAGCTAACCTTGCCTGAACCCAAAAGACCGGGCGATGTTGGCAAAACCAACGATCCTCGGTACTGTCCATACCACCAGATGATCTCGCATCCTCTCAATCAATGCTTTGTTGTGAGAGAGAAGATCAATGAGATGTGGAAAAACAGAGTCATCACCTTTGACAAAAACTATGGGACTGCCTCCGTCAACATAGTGTCATGTGGACAAACATCAAAATCACCGAAGAAGAAGATCACTACTTCCTTCATGGTGATAAACAAAATTCAAGCGTCCGAGGAACTGGTTCCCTATCCAACACCAGATGGACAACCTATATGGGTACATCCCGATCTCCTGGAAGATGAAAACTGGGAGATCGTAAAAACAAAGCCGACAGCTCAACAGCGAAGGCAGGCTAGGAAACATCTCCTCAGGCTCAAACGGCAAGAGAAGACCCAGCCAAAACAAGAAGTCCATGAAAAGGCAGAGGCCTCCTCTACCACTTCACTCGGGGCAACAAAAACGTCCCTTCCAGAGACTTCAAAGGCGGTAAGAAACTTCACTCTCAGTGATTTCATGCCACCTCAATTCAAAAAAGAAGCCATGCAGGGGGCATCATACTCTTGCAACTCGGTAGTTGGATTCTCCATTGATGGATACGAGTCCAGCGACACCGACGATGGATTCGAGCCCAACTACACCGGCGAGTGGGAGGAATCTCTTGAAACAGGAGAGTATCTCTCCGACGAAGAATGGGTTCCTGAAACTCACCTTATGCCAGTAATCTGGTATAACCCTTTGCAACCACAAAGATCCTGGTCTGATGATGAAGAAGATCAAGTGGCTGCACAAGAAGATGCTGTTAACCCAGCACCTGTCATTGCTCCAGTGGAAATCAACTATGTTGAGCCACACGGAGAAGACGAAGAAGAGGATCTGGCTCCCATGCCTGATCTTGAAGAGTATGCAAGGATCTTGCAGCGTCTCGCTCTAGAACTAGAGCAAGATCGCATTAACGAGCCTCCTCGCAACCCAGAGCCTGAAGTCCCTGAAGCCCATTAGGTACCTCCTCCCTCAACTCCTGAAAATGGAGAAAATTGCTGGGTAGACGATCCTCTTACATCTGAGGATGAGTCTGACTCCGAGCAGGCAACATCTCCTATCAGAGCTTCCTGTAATGTAATATATCAGGACTATAGCTCTTCGGAAGCGTCGTCTGATGAGATTACCTATACTCCGACGACACCTAGCAATGTATCCTCTGGAGCTACCTCGTCTCACGTGACTTTCACAGAGATGACACCCTCTCAGGTTTCTTCTCCTGAGACTGTGACTTCAGAATACACATTCTTCCCGACTCATCATCATGAAGAAAACCCAACTTGGGATGATGGATGGGTCAACGAAGAAGAAAAGCTGCTGGATGCTGTTCAGGACTCGCTCCCGGAAAATGCTCCATGCAACACAATCACTGAGGATGGCAATTCTGCTGCAGACGCATCCTCAGTAAATGAGAAACGACAGCCTCTTGATCCTGAGGACAATCTTCCAAGCGAAGACCCTTCTCAAGAAGCTCTCGAAGTTGGTAGAGGCACCCGCTCGGGCCGGGACTACCACAAAAATTACAACCAATCTTCCTTTACTTATGTAAATCCTTCGGGAAAAGATGTTGTAAGCGCCCCCAGTGGCAAAAACAATGAACATGCAGGCCCCAAGGAGGCTTTCAAGTATGACTTGGTTGAGCACTTCAAACACATACCTGCACGTCTTCACATCCTAGACTTATTGCGAATGTCTCCACGCACTCGTGATAATCTCATCTCAGAATTACAAAAACTGAATGAGGATGTCGACAAACATGCCCCACAAGTCCTCCAAATTGAAATGGACTACCGGGTCAAAAACTCTGAAACTTCCTCAAAGGGAGAAAAGAAAACTGAGGGATCATGCATCCAATGCCTCTCGGTTCAAAAGGCAGCCAGTGCAACCATCGCCTTCACAAAGGACGACCTCCTACTTGGCGAAGCAAGGCACAACCGACCCCTGTACTTCACAGGGTACATCAAGGAAATGCCTATACACAGAGTTCAGGTCGACCCAGGTTCTGCACTCAACCTCATCTCCACTTCGGCTCTCGAAGAGTTGGGCATCCCACCCAGCAAGCTAAGCCACACATCTGTATCTATCTTTGGATACGATGGGAGTACTCAAAGGCCTATCGGAAAAATCAGGTTCAAATTGCAGATCAGTGATCTTATCTTTGAAGTCACTGTGTATGCAATAAAAACCCCTTCATGCTACAACATCCTTCTCGGACGCCCCTGGATACACGAGAATGGTGTTGTCCCTTCAACTCTACATCAATGCATCAAGTTTGTCGGCGACGACGGCATGGTACATCGAGTCTTTGCGGACAGAAAACCCTTCAAAGGTAAAGAAGTCCACTTCGCAGACTCCCAGATGTATGAAGGAGAAAAAGAAGAAGAGGAAATATCACCCCTGCTGAAAATCTCCAGAAAGATAAAGGCAAGGCTCCTCAAAAATCACCGGAAGAAAACAAACCCTCCGGCAAATTAGAAGAGAGTAGTCAATCTCCCTTCGTCATCTCCCTCAAATCTTCAAAACCTTTGGTCATCACAACCAGAGTGAAGAAGGCAAAGCAAAAGCCTGGGGGCAAATTTGTTGTTTCTCTCGTGTCTATCATGCAAGACACAGACTTGGACTGAGAGCCAGAAGACGATGCATCGTCAGGCCAAGCTGACACTCAGCAAGTTCAGCCTGCTCTCACTCCGATGGAGACACCTGCTGATGTAGAAGATCCTACGTCTGCTACCTTTGTTGTTCCGGCAACATCACCAAAGCAAAGACCAATCTTCTTTCATAGATCGGATGCTTCTTCATCAAGTTCCTTGCTTGAACCTTTCCAAAACGAAGGTATGCCTCAACTATCTCTATATAGTCCTGTGGCACAAGCTATCATGAAGAAAATGGGCTTTGACGCTCAGAACCCAGTCAGTTTGGGAGAAGGCCGCAGTATTCTCACGCCATTGGGGCCCGCCTTGACCAAAAGCCAGCTGGAAGATTGGAGACTCTACGGATATGTAGAAAAATCTTCACATGGATTAGGGTATGATCCTGACACTCCCCTAAGACAGTTGACACAAAGGCTTAAAAGTCGATTTACCGACCAAGCCTCAACTTCTCAAATCCATAAAGACATCGATCTCCCTGGATATCTCTTTAAAGAGTTACCTGACAAAGATCCAGGAAGCTCATCCAATTGGTACGATTTCTCTGATGATGAAGAGGAATCGCCCGATGACACAGACGGGTGGCATCCTGACCCAGAAGAACTCTCGCCGCCAAAAGAAATACCAGACTCAACAGGCGATTGGGACTATCTCATAGCAAGCCTTGAGGAGATCACCAATCAAGAAAATCCATGGAAAGGAACAGAGCCTTGGTCTGGTAATGCAGTTGAAACTCCAGAAGGTTTCGTTGAGTTGGAAGCCTCCGAAAATATTGTAGAGGAACCACCTTCGAACCTTCTAACGGAAGATCCTGTTGAAAAGATAGACTTGGGAACACCAGATAACCCACGTCCTGTATTCATAAGCAAGAATATAAAGGATGATGAGTTACCCGAGTATATCGCTTTTCTTCGTGAGTTCATTGATTGCTTTGCATGGTCCTATGCTGAAATGCCTGGTTTAGACCCCAACGTAGCAGTCCACAAACTCAATCTTCAAGAAGAAATCAAGCCTGTCAAACAAGGCCAAAGAAGATTCCGTCCAGATGTGATGGATAAAATCAAACAAGAAGTTCAAAAGCTCAAAAGCGTCGGCTTCATCCGTGAGGAACAACATCCAGAATGGTTGGCCAACATTGTCCCCGTGACAAAGAAAAATGGGCAGATCAGAGTCTGTATTGACTATAGAGACTTGAATGGCGCTTGCCCTAAAGATGAATTCCCGCTCCCCATACCGGAGGTGATGATTGACAATACCTGCGGATTCGAGCGAATGACATTCATGGATGGCTTCTCTGGTTACAATCAGATAAAGATGCATCCTGAAGATGAAAAACACACTTCATTTCGGACTCCATTTGGCGTGTATTGCTACACTGTCATGCCATTTGGTCTGAAAAATGCTGGTGCCACATATCAGAGGGCTATGATGAAAATATTCCAAGATATGCAGCACAAGACGGTCGAATGTTACGTTGATGACCTCGCCGTCAAAAGCAGAAGAAAAGAAGACCATCTCAAAGATCTTCGGGAAGTCTTCCTCCGACTCCGCAAACACAAACTGCGGATGAATCTTCTAAAATGCTTCTTCGGCGTCTCGTCGGGTAACTTTCTCGGATTCCTTGTTCGGAAAGCTGGAATAGAACTTGACCCCATAAAAGTCAAAGCTATTCTAGAAATGCCCTCTCCAAGAACCTTGAGAGAATTAAAAGGGCTCCAAGGGAGATTGGCCTACATCAGACGGTTCATCTCCAATCTTTCAGGGAAATGCCGTCCATTCTCTCGATTGATGAAAAAGGGTGTAGACTTTGTCTGGGATGCCGACTGTGAAGCCGCATTTCAAGATATCAAGTCATACCTGACCAAACCTCCAGTGTTAGCTGCCCCTGCCACTGGAAAACCATTCATCTTGTACACAAGAGCTCTTGATCATTCTGTAGGCGCTCTGCTTGCACAAGAAAATGATGAGGGAAAGGAAGCTGCTCTATACTACCTCAGCCGCATGCTAGTAGGTGCAGAGCATCGCTACTCTCCAGTCGAAAAGGAATGCCTTGCAGTGATGTTCGCCGTACAAAAGCTACGTCACTACTTGCTTTCCAACACAGTCTACCTGGTCTCGAGGATCAACCTCTTGAAGGTCCTTGTCACGAAGGCCGGTTCTCTCAATGCCCGACTGGCAAAATGGGCCATCCTTCTATCACAATTTGATATTAGGTATGTGCCACAAAAAGCAATCAAAGGCCAAGCTCTAGCAGACTTTCTCGCAGAGCATCCATTGCCTAAAGATTCTCCACTCAGAGATGATCTCCCAGACGAACCTGTCTACAACGTGGAGACTTCCTCACCAAATGCCTCCTGGGACATGTACTTTGACGGTGCAACCAGGACAAATGAAAAAAGAAAGCTGATCTCAGGAGTTGGTATCCTCTTTGTTAGCTCTGACAAATACATGATTCCACACGCTTTCTCGCTACTGGAACCATGCACAAACAATGCAGCTGAATACCAAGCTCTGATCCTAGGATTGGAACTCGCCATCGAATCCGGTATCACTATGCTGGAAGTCTTTGGAGACTCTCAACTGATCGTCAACCAGATGAATCAGATATATGAAGTCAGGAAGCCCGATCTGCTGCCTTATTATAACAAGGCGCAATCGCTTCTGCAAAAGTTTGACATCTGTCACATCACCCACATTCGTAGAGGTGAAAACATCCGTGCAGATGCCCTGGCTGGACTTGCTGCATCTATGGCAATTCAAGAAGGGGAAAACATGCAAATTACAGTGTGCGAGAGAAGGATCCTCCCTCCTCTTAACACACACCAAGCAGTTGCTGAATGCCACCGAGTGGTTGGAAGTCGGATCTCTATCCTTCAACCTTCAATCGACGACTGGAGGGATCCGTTCATTGGTTACACTATGTTCGGAATCCTACCTGAAGATCCAAAAGAACGGGTAAGCATACAAAGGCGAGCCCCAAACTTTCATTTGGATATTCCTTCAAAAATCCTCTACAGGAAATCCTTCAACGGAGCACTTCTACTCTACTTGTCACAACAAGAGGCCGAAGAAACACTTAAAGAAGTTCATGCTGGTCTTTGTGGAGCCCATCAGGCAGGTCCTAAGCTCTATGATCAGATAAAAAGGTTAGGTTACTATTGGCCTACCATGGTAGCTGATGCAATGCAATTTGCCAAACGCTGCCAACAATGCCAAGTTCATGGAGACTACATTCACATGCCTCCGGAATGGCTACACCCTACAGCAATCTCGTGGCCTTTTGAAGCATGGGGCATGGACATCATAGGTCCTATCTCTCCCCCTTCAAGCAAAGGTCATCGTTTCATCTTCGCCGCAACGGATTATTTTTCCAAGTGGTCAGAAGCATTTGCGTTCAACGAAATGAAGACCTTATCAGTCATTCAGTTCATGCGCACCAACATCATTTGTCGTTTCGGCATACCTAAAAGATTCGTCCATGATAACGGACCACAATTCCGGGATCATCGATTCTACAGGTTCTACGACAAATACAAAATTCAAAGCTGTCCTTCGACTCCATACAATCCGGCAGCAAACGGATTAGCAGAAGCCTTCAACAAGACACTCTGCAAAATCCTCAAGAAAATGGTCTCTAGTCACAAAAGAGACTGGAGCGATAAACTGTCTGAAGCTTTGTGGGCCTATCGAACCACCGTTCGAGGACCAACCCATAGCACACCATTCTCCTTGGTCTATGGATGCGAAGCTGTCGTGCCCCTAGAGGTACAAATTCCTTCTCTGAGGGTATCTCTACAAAATGACATGACTCAAGAAAGCAATGTCAAATTGCGACTCCATGAGCTGGACAATCTCGACGACAGACGGCTCGAAGCTCGACAAAGCATTGAACTTTACCAAGCACGCATGGCAGGATCTTTTGACAAAAAGGTCAGGCAACGCGCCTACAAAAAGGGTGACTTGGTTCTTGCGGTAAAAAGACCAATGGTCTTCGCACACAAATCCAAAGGCAAATTTCAACCAAAATGGGAGGGACCCTACGTCATCGACAAAGTCTTCTCCAACGGCGCATATGCCCTCCTAAACATGGAAGGCGACAGATGTATACTGCCTATCAACGGCAAGTTCTTAAAGCGGTACTACCCTTGAAGACTTACCCAACTGGGTAAGAGGAATGCCTGTATGGCCAAAACTTGTTCTCAGGTACTCGCTCGTCAAACCCACTCTCTTTAGAATTTTCATATCAAATGTCAAAATTTCTAGAGATTCAAAAACAATGCTTACTTTTATCGTTTCATTGTTCAAAAACTTTCGATCCTTGAACCAAAATTCATGGTTTGAAACAAAAATCCGGATTCAGGGATTTCCACCCTAGTCCACCTTACCTTTTACCGCCAAATGGTTCTAGGTCAAAATTTACGACCCTCGTGTCTTTAAACAAAAAAAAAATGGTTTTTCAAAAATCGTGGGGAAATGACATCAAAGTCAGTACCCGCAAAACAAAAATTTTGAAAAAAAGCGAGGATGCGACATTCCATCGATACTTGCACCCAAAATCGCAGGGAAGCGACATTTCGTCGATACTTGCAAAATCCAAAAACCGTGGAGACGCAACATATCAGTTGATATCCACGACCCAAATTTCAAAAAAAGGTTCGAAAAAACCTAAAAATCGTGGAGACACAACATTTCAGTTGATATCCACAACCCAAATTTCAAAGGTTCGAGAAAACCTAAAATCGTGGAGAAGCAACAAACCAGTTGATATCCACAACCCAATTTCAAAAATCGTGGAGATGCAACATACCAGTTGCTATCCACAACCAAAATTTCAAATGGTTCGAGAAAACCTCAAAAAATCGCGGAGAAACGACATCAAGTCAGTACCCGCAAAACTAAAAGTTTTGGGAAACGCAGGGAAGCGACGCTTAGTCGATATTTGCACCCCAGCCCGCGAGGAAGCGACATTCCATCGATACTCGCAAAACCTAACCCGCGAGGAAGTGACATTCCATCAATACTCGCAAAACCGAATGAGCAAGGAAGCGACATTCCATCGATACTTGCAAGACCATTCAGCGGGGAGGCGACATTTAGTCGATACCTGCATTTTGAAAACCAAAACTCGGCTATAAACGCCAAAACTCGGCTATAAACGCCAAAATCTGGCTATAAACGCCAAAAACCCGGCTATAAATGCCACGAACCGGCTATCAATGCCACAAAAAATCGGCTTTCATGCCAACAAAACAAAACTTGGTTTTCAAAAAACTCGGCTACAAATGCCACACAAAAAAAAAAACCTGACTCTCATGTCAAAACCAGCTATAAATGCCACAAAACCGGCTATAAATGCCACAAACCGGCTATCAATGCCACAAAAAATTGGCTTTCACGCCGACAAACCAAAACTTGGCTTTCAAAAAACCCGGCTATCAATGCCACCAAACCGGCTATCAATGCCACCAAACCGGCTATAAATGCCACAAATTGGCTATCAATGCCACCAAACCGGCTATAAATGCCACAAATGGGCTATCAATGCCACCAAACCGGCTATCAATGCCACAAATTGGCTATCAATGCCACCAAACTGGCTTTAAATGCCATAAAATTTCGGCTTCCATGCCAACCCAAATTTTGGCTTTTACGCCATAAAATTTCGGCTTCCATGCCATCTCAAAATCGGCTTTCACGCCACAACCAAAATCAGGCTCCCATGCCAAAACAATTTTTTGACAAAAGATTTTCACAAAATGACAAAGCTTTTGATCAAATCCCATTTAGCAATTGCTTTCATCACAAAAAGATTTGAGTGAGCGTAGGGAAAACAAAAAAAAAAGAAAAAGAAAAAAGTACCAAAAAATACATGTGGTACCAAAGCAAAAAAAAAGGTGTTCACAAGCACTACAAAAAAAAGAGTACCAAAAAATATACATGTGGTACCAAAAAAAAAAAGAAGAATAGTTTCTGCTACAAAAAATCAGGAGCTCAGCCAAAAATGGTCTCCAGCCAAAGCTTCAGCTCCTCAAGCAAACTTTTGGCATCAGCCGTCAGAGTTTTCAAGGCACGCTTCTTTAGGAACTTGTCATGAGATGCTGGCGAATGCCGTAACCCTTCTTTTACACCGGGAAGCTTTTCCCCAGCAGTTTGCCATTACTCGTTCTCTAGAGTCCTCCTCTCAAGAACTTGACCGGCATCTGCAACCCTGCGAATCAGAGTACTCTCCCTGTCACGAGCCTCTGTTATAGCAGTCCACTTAGCATCAACTTGTGCCTTCAAATGCTCGAGATGCTTCCTGGCCATTTCGACCTCTCCATCAAGGATGTCAAGGTCGCGCTTTAATCCAAGGATGACTAGCTCTTCCTTATTCTTCTCTCGGACTACCTACTTCCTGCTTTGTGTAGCCTCACTCAGGTCAGACTTAGTCTTATCAGCAGGGTCCAAGAACATCTCCTTGAAGAATTGGTCGTCAGGGAAATCCATGGTCTCAAACCACTTGTCACCCAGTGCAATGATCCTATCAACGATCGCCCTGGCACCTGTGACATCCAGACCAACCTCTTCGGTATCAGTGAGAATCTCCTGTACATGTGGGATCATGCCAAATCCTGCCTCCAAGTGTCCAGAAAGGAGAGTCTTGATCCAAGAACTCAAAACCCGAGCCAGTACCTTCTTCGCAAATTGAAGAAACAAACTGGATGAAGATTCACCCTTCTCCGTTGATCGGCTGCTCATGTCAGGTCCCATTGGAAGAGTAACAAAAGAACTCTTTCCACTTGGAGCCACTGGAGAAGGAACCTCAGCACAAGGTATCTCCTCTATCGCGTCAGGACTGGTTGTAGGAGTCTCTACCTCCGGATCAACCTCTGGCATCCCTTGCTCTGGTTCTGAAGGAAGCGATGGACTCTCTTCTATCACTTCAAAACCTGCAAATGAAACACAAAAAGGTATGAATATGATCCTGTAAAAAAAAATCATCAGGGTCATCACTACAAAGTACCTTCTTCGACGACTGGCGGAACACTCTCTTCCCCCATGAACTCATCGGAAGCATCATCAACATTTGCGTCCATTGATGGTTCAAAGTCATCAGAATCCTGACAAGAAAAATGTTAGTAAATCAAGTCGCAGGCAAAAAAAAAAAAAAAAAAAAAAAGAGAAAGCGAAAGAAGTTATACCAATTGGAGATTCTGGAATCATTCCAGAGTCCCTCGGTTCTTCTTCAGATGCCATAACCGGCTCCATCACCGCCTCATCGGTCGGAACCTCAGGCATCGCCAAGTCTTCATCCTCTCCTAAAAAAAAAAAAACAGCAGCAGGGTGAGAAAACAAATCAGAACATGGAAAGCCCCATGAAAGAAGCAGAAAAAGAAAAAGGAAGAATCATACCTTCACCGATGGTCTCTTCTTCCCGAACCCTCTTCTCCGGAGGTTCGTCAGCTTCCCCTGGCACCTCCTCATTGACAGTGAGAGGGACTTCCACATCAGGAGAGTCTTCGTCCCGCCCCGTGTGACGCTGACTCCTCTTCCTCTTACTTCTGTGGGCTCGTTTCCTAGAAGATCCTGCCCCACTGTCAGAGTCAGGTCTCCCACTTGGCTCCTCACTGGATGGTCTGCTCTTGCTAGTAGATTCCACGGAAGCTCGCCTCTGTGCCGCTTGCATCCAAGCGTCGAGCTCAGCTTCCTCCTGTTCTAGCTGCTCCAAAGCCTCATCAGGTACTTCCCGAACAGCTTCAGAACCAATGACGCCCTGGTCACCGAGAAAGCCTATCTTGTGCTTCTCTCCAGAAAGGAAGGCCCAAACTTCCTCTCGCCGGACGCCATCCGACTTTCCAGTACCTTTCCCCGAAGACAGCTTTACATCAAGCTCCTTCTTAGAAAGCCCCCAATATGCCAAAAAGCTCTCCGCGAACCACTTCGTGAAGCCGGCAGTTCGGAAAGTCGACAGCTCAGGATAAGAAATTGTGGCAGTAGTGTCTTCGGCACTATAAAAAGCCCATGCATTTCGCCATCCTGCAAACCTCCACAGTCGCTGTCTCATCTCATCGCGATTGAGGGAATCTCACTCTTCCAAGTTCTTCTCAACAAACTGGACCTTCTCCCAGGCCTGCTGAACGGCCACATTAGAAGATCTGGCGGATCGACGAGGTATGCTTGTAGCAGGCTCTTTACCCTTGTTCGTTCTGGAGGAACCACCTACAAAGGTTGGAAAAGAAAAAAAAAAAAAAGATCATCATCAAAATGACAGAATTTCGCTAAAAGCAAATCTGGCGAAATTTTGGCATGGTTCCGGGGCAATTCCGAAGAAAAGGGAAATACCCCGAAAGAAATAGAAAGTTTTGAAGATGGGCTCAACATCGCTGCGAGCTCCGAAACTCCAAACTTTCGAAACCTCAAAATCTCCGCAAAATCAAGAAGGGCTCAACATCGCTGCGAGCTCCAAATTCCCAAATTTGCAAAGATTTTCAGGTATGTTATCATGCTCTCAAATTCAAATCTACAAAAAGTACATGCATGAACATCTAGATTTGCATAAAAACGCATTATTCATGATAACTAAAAAAAAAAAAAAAAAAAAGAGAAACTTTCTAAAAAAAAAAAAAAGAAGAAAAAAAAAAGAGAAAGAAAACGTGCAAAAAGAAAAAAAGAGAAAGAAAGAAGCACGAAAAAAAAAATAAAAATAAAAAAAAAGGAAGGAAATCACGTGAAAAAAAAAGAGAAGAAGAATAGAAAGAAAAGAAAAAAAAGAAAAAAAAAAGAAGAAAGAAAAAAAAAAAAAAAGAAGAGAAACTTTTTTTTCCATCCTATTCTCTACATGGAGTTTTCTTGAAAGAAAAAGAAAGAAAACTTTCTTGAAGCCATTGATGGAGAAGAAGAAGGAAAAAGCTTGAAGATCCTTGAAGAAGAAGAACTCTTGGTCTTGGAGCTCTCTTGAGATTGTTGCAAAAGAAAGCAATAAGAGCAAGAGATCTAGCCTCCTCCTTGCTTTTATAGAAGAGAGCAAATCAAAGAAGGAAACAAAAAAGAAAGGTAAGTGTTACTAATTAGTAACCTTACCAAAAGAGAAGGAATTAGAAAGATTCTTTCCCAAAAAGAAAGATGTCTTTGAGAGATTTTCTCCCAAAATCAATCAATGAGAGATTCTCTCCAACAAAATAGGAGATTGGAGATTCTTTCCCAAAAAGAAAGATACCTTGAGATATTCTCTCCCAAATTAAGGGAATATGAGAGATTCTCTCCCATAAAGATATTTTTAGATATTCTCTATCCAAATGAGATATCTTTAGATATTCTTTACAAAAATGGCCCCACATGAGATCTAAGCCATCCTAAAAAGCTTAAGGTCCCATGGGTTAGCCCATATGAGCCAGGTTTGACCACCTAGGCACTAAAAAAAAAAAAAAAATGGGCTTTTAGTTAGAAAAAAAAAATCCCTCTTACCAAGAGCATACAAAAATGGTTACATGCCTCTTTTGAGTTGATTGAACCATATATATAAAAAAAAATTCCAAGCCCCATGAGCTTCCAAAAATCAAACCATCCAGCCTCATAAACCAAATTGAGCCAAAATCTTGAAATTGACATTCCAAAAAAAAATCCAAACCACTCCAATGGACCCACACAGTCCCAAAAAGTGACCAAAAACCAAATCCTGGTCCCCTAACTTGCCACATACAGCTTGTTAGGTCACAAGACCAAAACCAAAAACCAAATCATGATCCCCCAACTTGCCACATACAGCTTGTTGGGTCACAAGGTCAAAACCAAAACCCGACCCCCCTAACCTGCCACATACAGCTTGTTAGGTCACAAGGTCAAAAACAAAAGCCCAAATCCACATCCCTGATGTCATCTTCAAAACTTTGCCTCGAGATGGTATTTGATTCCTTTCATTACCATAAAATTCCCCTGGAAGCTCAAAGGCTACTCTACCAAAGGAAAGATTGCTCAAAGACTCTTGGTCAAGACACAAACTCTCCTTCAAAAATCTCTTCGAGGCACATCGACTACAAAAGTCAAGCAACTCGTCGCTGTACCTTGAGGGGGCATTTGTTGACACAAAAAAATGTCACTTTGCCTCTTCAACATCAAGAAAGCTGCATGAAGTCGCAACCTGCCATAAATAGGCAATGCAACTTCTCCAAAAAATCAAATCTTGTCAGAATCAAACAAAAACTGCAAGATCCTTCAAGACAGCCAAGAGAGGAGTACACAAGGAGTTTCGGGCCATTTCAGAATCATTTGGCCTAACTTCGCTTCTCCGACAGCTAAAATGGCGCTCCCGGCGGCGACATCATCGGAGACGTCAAAACTTCGATCAGAGCCTACGGATGACTCCAGCATGTCTCAAAAGGGCTCCATGCCAAATTTCAAGTCAAACCGACAACGTTTGACCCTCCATCAATGCTCGAGCAGCAAAATCAAGCCTCCCGGCGGCGGGAACCACCGAAGCCTTCGCTCATCAAACCAAGTGCATGAGTGGCTTCAACATGCTTCCAAAAGGCTGCACGTCAAATTTCAGGTCATTCCGACAACGTTTGACCAGGTTTCGATGCTCCGAGAGAAAATCAAGCCTACCGGCGGCGGAGCAACCCGGGACCATGACATCCAAAACGGAGCCCATGGAACGTCTCAAAATGACTCCAATAGGCTCCCCGTCAAATTTCAAGTCAATCGGACATCGTTTGGCCACATATCAAAGCTCGGCATTTTCCCCGCAGCAAAATTAAGTGAAGCATCGATGGGACCCCAAACGGCTTCAAAACTCAAACAAAAGCCTATGGTTGGTCTTATTTATTGCTCAGGAGGCTTCACCTCAAATTTCAGGTCATTCCGACATCGTTTGACCAAGTTTCAGCTTCTGGCGGAAAATCAGCAGCTCTACGCGACAAAGTCTTCGGCTTTCCCGGAAAATTGGAAACTTTGCACTCTAAAAATGCAAGGATTCTCATCAGGTTTTCTACAGGGAAATCAAGCCAATAAATGAGAAGAAATGTCAGGAAAAATACAGAAGAAAACGGCGACGAAAAAGACCACAAAACGGACCAAAAACAGGGGAAAAACCCCCAGGGTCGCAGCCCGCGACCATGGCCCAGGGTCGCCGGCGACCCTGGCCCATGGTCGCCGGCGACCATGGAAGTCCGGGTCACCGGATTTTTCGCCGGTGACCCGTTTTTCCGTCCTTTTTCGCGTTTTGCGCACTTTGGCCCCTGTGGTTTCCTGAAAATGTGATTTTTAGTGCTTGAAATTGACTCATGTCCTCCGACATCCGTCAAAATCACGGGTCAACCTCCAAAAGTATCAAAATCAACATTGATCGCCAACCGGTCGACCAAAAAAGTGTACTTTCCGCCCAATCGATCGAAAAATCGACAGGACAGATGTCACCGGCCCGCTCTTAGCTATCACTGTCTGAAGTTACATGTTCATCCGATGTTGATCAGCATGAAGATCCATCGATGATCATTGCCAGAAGAATTCCAGAAGACACGGCACGGCCCGCGACTCTTCGACTGCTGGGCGACCAATTAATGTGGTTAATTGACTAGCTTTATTGCAGTCATTAATTCATTTCTTTGGACGGCCCAATCAGAAGCAGGCATTTGGGAGTTACAAGTCAATTGATTCATGGCATTTAACCCATGAAACTCCTCCCATTATGGTAATTAAGGTGATTAAAAACCCTTAATCTCCATCGGCCAATCAGATTCAAGGAAAAAGGAGTTACAAAATCAAGAAATAAATCTTGTAACTCCTCCCATTAAAGCCATTAAAGCCCATAAACTCTCCTAAATGGCTACCAAAAGCCTATAAATAGGAGAGCATTCCATTGAAATCCGGATCGATCAATCGGAGATCACTTCCAAAGCACCACAGATCCAGAAATCTGAGAGAAAGAAAAAGAGAGAAAAACTCTGCAGAAGTTCTGCACCGGCCACCACTACAAGGTGACAAAAGTCCCTTGGGGGGTACCCCCCCCCCCCCCCCCCCCCCCAAGGTCCTTGCCTTCTCCTGCTGCCTCCAATGGCTTAGACGTGGCTTTTCAGCCCGTCTACTTAGCTTTTTATTGGACATAGGACCTTCTCTTGGTCTTTGTCCTCTAAAAACCTGAGGTTATAGCCAAGCCAAGCGAATCAAGAACATCCTCTGTTCTCATCTGCATGGATGATGGCGAAGCCCATACATGGCTTGCGACCGTCAATCTGAACGAGTCCCCCACAATCTCCTGAGAAGTTAGATCCTCCTTTTCTTGCTTTTCATTGTAGTTTGTATTTTTCTAAAAGAGACAAAAATCACAACTCTTGTCTTTCATTATTGATGAGAATTGTAAATCGGTTATAAATGCCAAAATCGGCTATAAATGCCAAACAAAATCGCCTTTCACGGCAAACCAAGAAAATGTCTCTTTTCTTAAATATTTGTGCAATGGAAAACTTGAAAGAAGTTGATTTCCTTTTTACTTGCGAAGGTTGATCTCCGGATTACCACTTGCAATTCCAAGTAAAATAGAAAATCTGGCACACCCACACAAAAGAAATGTTGATGCACGCTTCATGCCCCCCGGGCGCGAAAGGGCCGGACCCGACGGACTCCCACGTCCGCCGACCCCGGTAGCACCCACGGCATTCGGAGCGCGTTCCATCACTTGGCAATAGTTGAATATATATATTCACAGTGGATTCCCTCTTGGGGTCACTGATTCCACAATTATTCTTCTTCCTTCGTTAAACTCTCTTGCTTGCTCATCTATTATCTTTATCATGGTATCAGAGCGAAGGGATTTTTGAATCAAGATCTTGGCCTCTTCCTCAAACCACAGATTATTGTGGAAGTGTTCAATCATCCAGTCCTTGGATTCTATTAGCTGCTCAAGGAAGAAAGACTCATTCCTATTTCCTCATCACCGTCTTGTGCATACCCAGTTTGCACGCATCTTCTGTGGGGCCCACTTCCGGTGATCAACATCTCAAACAAACACAACAGAAAGGGTCGACCACTCACCTTCAGATTTCTCATCATATTTTTTGGATTTTTATCAACAGCAGAGGTCGGTTATTTTGTCTTTCTATATTCCATTGCTTCTTCATTACAGGTTCCATCATCACCATTGGAATTTTGATTCAACAGCTTGATCTTTCTCAATCTCTCAGAGAAGGACCAAGATTATTGTCTCTTCATAGCCTGAATAGTTTTCTTGGAAAATACCATCACACAGAAGTGTCTTTGCCTTCCCAGAAGGTGTTGACTGTGCACACCTAGTCCGCCTTTGTGATCCTCTGTTTCTTTGTTTTTTTTGCTTTAGCACCAGCATCAAACAGTTTGTTCTATTTCACTTCAAAATTATCTTGCTGCCTTGATTCACCTTCTTGGATTAAGATCTCTGCACGTTACTGTGATTATTCTCTTTGCTCATTATGGACAAAGTTGATGTCATTCCTGTTAAACTGAATGGAACGAATTACATGACTTGGTCCTTTCATTTAAAGAACTTTGTGGAAGGAAAAGGCCTGTTAGGATATCTGGATGGAACTACTCAGAAACCAACAACCATTTCGGACACTACTGCTACAGATGGTGCAAGCACAGCCTCACAAACTGTGGATGAAAAAGCAGTTGCAACTTGGAAACAAAACAATGCCAAGGTTGTAACTTGGATTCTCAATTCAGTAGATCCATCTCTGTCACTATCCCTCCAAGCCTTTACAAAGGTGTCTGACATGTGGAATCACATGAAGAAATTATATCATCAAACAAACAAAGCTAGGAGATTTCATCTCGACACTGAGTTAGCCAAATACTGCCAAAATGACAAGACTGTTCAGCAGTACTATAGCGGGTTCTTGGCTTTGTGGACTGAAAGGGACCAAATGTTGTTATATTTTGTTTCTTCAGAATTTCTTCCTCAAGCCCTTAAACTGCAAGAAGAATTGCATGTGAGCCAATTCCTCATGAACCTCCGTCCAGAGTTTGAACCAGTTCACGCCGCTCTTATGAATCGAGAAATTTCCCCTGATCTGGACACATGTGTCCAGGAGGTTCTTCGAGAGGAAATCAGACTTATGTCACAACTCTCTCTCACTGATGACTCTAAGGCGCTTCTGACTACTCCTGTTCCACCACCTGATGAGATAGCCCTTCTCACTAACAGAGGCCAGCGACCTCAATGTCATGAGTGCAAGGGTTATGGGCATCTGGCCCGAAACTGCAGGAAGAAATTATTTTGCAACTATTGCAAACGGACAGGCCACGTCATTTCTGACTGTCGGACAAGACCACCAAGGAGGAATGAACAGCCTTCAAAGCAAGGCCATAATGCTTTTCAAGCTCAGCGCTCCCAAGATGGTGCACCAGATCGTGCTGAAACTATAACTCTGACGCCTACCCAGATTCGAGAGATGATCAACACTTCTGTCACATCTGCATTTACTTCAATGGGTATCAATGGTCTGTCCCCCTCTCACCTGACTTTCTCTGCATTTCATTCATCCACTGCATTATCTACATCTGTCACACCTTCCACATGGTTCCTCGACTCAGGAGCCTCAAATCACATGACATATGTGCAACACAACCTACAAAACCCCCAACCTTATGTCGGACATGAAACAATAACTACAGCAAATGGTGACAAGCTGTCTATTTCTGGCATCGGTTCATTAGAGCTTCCAACTCCATCTAAGGGGTCTCTTACCCTTTCTGATGTTTATTTTGTTCCTCATCTATCTGCAAATTTAATTTCTATTGGTCAACTTGTTGATTGTGGTTATCTTGTTAACTTCTCTCCCTCTGGTTGTGTCATACAGGAACGGCAAACTGGGAAGGTGATCGGGACGGGGAGTAAGCGCGGCAGGCTTTTTCTATTGGACAAGGGCTGTAGTTCTTTCTTTGCTTCTTCAATAGGTGTTTTTAACAATGTGTGGGCCACTTGGCATAGGCGCCTTGGTCATTTAAATAATGCTAGTTTGATTTCATTGTTTCAACATGGTTGTTTGGAAAACTCTCCTAATGCTAATATTATATCCACTTTTGCAAAATCTAAGTGTGAATCTTATTGTTTAAGCAAAAGTCATGTTTTGCCTTTTCCAGTTCATTACTCACGTGCCACTGCACCTTTTGATGTTATTGATGGAACGCGCTCCGAGGCGTCGTGGGGCGGCTACCGGGGTCGGCGGAACGTGGGAGTCCGTCGGGTCCGGCCCTTTCGCGCCCTGGCGGGCCTGAAGCGTACATCAACATTTCTTTGTGTGGGTGTGCCAGATTTTCTATTTTACTTGGAATTGCAAGTGGTAATCCGGAGATCAACCTTCGCAAGTAAAAAGGAAATCAACTTCTTTCAAGTTTTCCATTGCACAAATATTTAAGAAAAGAGACATTTTCTTGGTTTGCCGTGAAAGGCGATTTTGTTTGGCATTTATAGCCGATTTTGGCGTTTATAGCCGATTTACAATTCTCATCAATAATGAAAGACAAGAGTTGTGATTTTTGCCTCTTTTAGAAAAATACAAACTACAATGAAAAGCAAGAAAAGGAGGATCTAACTTCTCAGGAGATTGTGGGGGACTCGTTCAGATTGACGGTCGCAAGTCATGTATGGGCTTCGCCATCATCCATGCAGATGAGAACAGAGGATGCTCTTGATTCGCTTGGCTTGGCTATAACCTCAAATTTTTAGAGGACAAAGACCAAGAGAAGGTCCTATGTCCAATAAAAAGCTAAGTAGACGGGCTGAAAAGCCACGTCTAAGCCATTGGAGGCAGCGGGAGAAGGCAAGGACCTCGGGGGGGGTGCCCCCCAAGGGACTTTTGTCACCTTGTAGTGGTGGCCGGTGCAGAACTTCAGCAGAGTTTTTCTCTCTTTTTCTTTCTCTGGATTCTTTCCTCTCTCTTCCGATCCGATCTCTTTTTTTCTGATCCGATCTCTTTTTTTCTGATCCGATCTCTTTTTTTTCTGATCCGATCTCTTTTTTTCTGATCCTGATTTCAATGGAATGCTCTCCTATTTATAGGCTTTTGGTAGCCATTTAGGAGAGTTTATGGGCTTTAATGGCTTTAATGGGAGGAGTTACAAGATTTATTTCTTTGATTTTGTAACTCCTTTTTCCTTGAATCTGATTGGCCGATGGAGATTAAGGGCTTTTAATCACCTTAATTACCATAATGGGAGGAGTTTCATGGGTTAAATGCCATGAATCAATTTACTTGTAACTCCCAAATGCTTGCTTCTGATTGGGCCGTCCAAAGAAATGAATTAATGACTGCAATAAAGCTAGTCAATTAACCACATTAATTGGTCGCCGAGCAGTCGAAGAGTCGCGGGCCGTGCCGTGTCTTCTGGAATTCTTCTGGCGATGATCATCGATGGATCTTCATGCTGATCGACATCAGATGAACATGTAACTTCAGACAGTGATAGCTAAGAGCGGGCCGGTGACATCTGTCCTATCGATTTTTCGATCGATCGGGCGAAAAGTACACTTTTTTGGTCGACCGGTTGGCGATCAATGTTGATTTTGATACTTTTGGAGGTTGACCCGTGATTTTGACGGATGTCGGCGGACATGAGTCAATTTCAAGCACTAAAAATCACATTTTCAGGAAACCACAGGGGCCAAAGTGCGCGAAACGCGAAAAAGGACGGAAAAACGGGTCACCGGCGAAAAATCCGGTGACCCGGACTTCCATGGTCGCCGGCGACCATGGGCCGGCGACCATGGGCCAGGGTCGCCGGCGACCCTGGGCCATGGTCGCAGGCTGCGACCCTGGGGGTTTTTCCCCTGTTTTTTGTCCGTTTTGTGGTCTTTTTCGTCGCCGTTTTCTTCTGTATTTTTCCTGACATTTCTTCTCATTTATTGGCTTTATTTTCCTGTAGAAAACCTGATGAGAATCCTTGCATTTTTAGAGTGCAAAGTTTCCAATTTTCCGGGAAAGCCGAAGACTTTGTCGCGTAGAGCTGCTGATTTTCCGCCAGAAGCTGAAACTTGGTCAAACGATGTCGGAATGACCTGAAATTTGAGGTGTAGCCTCCTGAACAATAAATAAGACCAACCATAGGCTTTTGTTTGAGTTTTGAAGCTGTTTGGTGTCCCGTCGATGCTTCACTTGATTTTGCTGCGGGGAAAATGCTGAGCTTTGATATGTGGCCAAATGATGTCCGATTGACCTGAAATTTGACGGGGAGCCTATTGGAGTCATTTTGAGACGTTCCATGGGCTCCGTTTTGGATGTCATGATCCCGGGTTGCTCCGCCGCCGGTAGGCTTGATTTTCTCTCGGAGCATTGAAACCTGGTCAAACGTTGTCAGAATGACCTGAAATTTGACATGCAGCCTTTTGGAAGCATGTTGAAGCCACTCATGCACTTGGTTTGATGAGAGAAGGCTTCGGTGGTTCCCGCCGCCGGGAGGCTTGATTTTGCTGCTCGAGCATTGATGGAGGGTCAAACGTTGTCGGTTTGACTTGAAATTTGGCATGGAGCCCTTTTTAGACATGCTGGAGTCATCTGTAGGCTCTGATCGAAGTTTTGACGTCTCCGATGATGTCGCCGCCGAGAGCTCCTGTTTAGCTGTCGGAGAAGTGAAGTTAGGCCAAATGTTGTCGAAATGGCCCGAAACTTCATGTGTACTCTTCTCTTGGCTATCTTGAAGGATCTTGCAGTTTTTGTTTGATTCTGACAAGATTTGATTTTTTTGAGAAATTGCATTGCCTATTTATGGCAGGTTGCGACTTCATGCAGCTTTCTTGATGTTGAAGAGGCAAAGTGACATTTTTGGTGTCAACAAATGCCCCCTCGAGGTACAGCGACGAGTTGCTTGACTTTTGTAGTCGATGTGCCTCGAAGAGATTTTTGAAGGAGAGCTTGTGTCTTGACCAAGAGTCTTTGAGCAATCTTTCCTTTGGTAGAGTAGCCTTTGAGCTTCCAGGGGAATTTTATGGTAAATGAAAGGAATCAGGGACCATCTCGAGGCAAAGTTTTGAAGATGACATCAGGGATGTGGATTTGGGCTTTTGTTTTTGACCTTGTGACCTAACAAGCTGTATGTGGCAGGTTAGGGGGTCGGGTTTTGGTTTTGATCTTGTGACCTAACAAGCTGTATGTGTCAAGTTAGGGGACCAGGCTTTGGTTTTTGGTCACTCTTTGGGACTGTGTGGGTCCATTGGAGTGGTTTGAATTTTTGTGGAATGTCAATTTCAATATTTTGGCTCAATTTGGTTTATGAGGCTGGATGGTTTGATTTTTGGAAGCTCATGGGGCTTGGAATTTTTTTGTGTGGTTCAATCAACTCAAAAGAGGCATGGAACCATTATTGTATGCTCTTGGTAAGAGGGATTTTTTCCTGACTAAAAGCCCTTTTTTTTTTTTTTTTTTTTTAGTGCCTAGGTGGTCAAACCTGGCTCATATGGGCTAACCCATGGGACCTTAAGCTTTTTAGGATGGCTTAGATCACATGTGGGGCCATTTTTGTAAAGAATATCTAAAGATATCTCATTTGGATAGAGAATATCTAAAAATATCTTTATGGGAGAGAATCTCTCATATTCCCTTAATTTGGGAGAGAATATCTCAAGGTATCTTTCTTTTTGGGAAAGAATCTCCAATCTCCTATTTTGTTGGAGAGAATCTCTCATTGATTGATTTTGGGAGAAAATCTCTCAAAGACATCTTTCTTTTTGGGAAAGAATCTTTCTAATTCCTTCTCTTTTGGTAAGGTTACTAATTAGTAACACTTACCTTTCTTCTTTGTTTCCTTCTTTGATTTGCTCTCTCCTATAAAAGCAAAGGAAGGTAGGATCTCTTGCTCTTATTGCTTTCTTTTGCAACAATCTCAAGAGAGCTCCAAGACCAAGAGTGCTTCTTCTTCAAGGATCTTCAAGCTTTTTCCTTCTTCTTCTCCATCAATGGCTTCAAGTAAGTTTTCTTTCTTTTTCTTTCAAGAAAACTTTATGTAGAGAATAGGATGGTAAAAAAAGAAAGTTTCTCTTCTTTTTTTTTTTTTTTTCTTTCTATTCTTTTTCTCTGTTTTTTTTCTTTTCTTTTCCACGTGATTTCTGTTTCTTTTTTTTTTTTTTTTTTTTTTTCACGTGTGTCTCTTTTCTCCTTTTTTTTTTCTTTCTTTCTTCTTTTTTTTGAGAAAGTTTCTTCCTTTTTTTTTTTGTTCTTTTCTTTCTCCCCCACTTTTTTTTGGAAAGTTTCCCCGTTTTTTTTTTTTTCTTTTCTTTCTCCCTATTTTTTTTTTTTGAGAAAGTTTCTTTTTTTTTTTTTTTTTGCTCATCATGATAATGCGTTTTTTATGCAAATCTAGATGTTCATGCATGTACTTTTTGTAGATTGAGCATGATAGCATACCTGAAAATCTTTGCAAATTTGGGAATTTGGTGCTCGCAGCGATGTTGAGCCCTTCTTGATTTTGCGGAGATTTTGAGGTTTCGAAAGTTTGTAGTTTCGGAGCTCGCAGCGGTGTTGAGCCCATCTTCAAAACTTTCTGTTTCTTTCGGGGTATTTCCCTTTTCTTCGGAATTGCCCCGGAACCATGCCAAAATTTCGCCAGATTTGCTTTTAGCGAAATTCTGTCATTTTGATGATGATCTTTTTTTTTTCTTTTTTTTTCCAACCTTTGCAGGTGGTTCCTCCATGATGGAACGCGCTCCGAGGCGCCGTGGGGCGGCTACCGGGGTCGGCGGAACGTGGGAGTCCGTCGGGTCCGGCCCTTTCGTGCCCTGGCGGGCCCTGAAGCGTGCATCAACATTTCTTTGTGTGGGTGTGCCAGATTTTCTATTTTACTTGGAATTGCAAGTGGTAATCCGGAGATCAACCTTCGCAAGTAAAAAGGAAATCAACTTCTTTCAAGTTTTCCATTGCACAAATATTTAAGAAAAGAGACATTTTCTTGGTTTGCCGTGAAAGGCTATTTTGTTTGGCATTTATAGCCGATTTTGGCGTTTATAGCCGATTTACAATTCTTATCAATAATGAAAGACAAGAGTTGTGATTTTTTTGTCTCTTTAGAAAAATACAAACTACAATGAAAAGCAAGAAAAGGAAGATCTAACTTTTCAGGAGATTGTGGGGGACTCGTTCAGATTGACGGTCGCAAGCCATGTGTGGGCTTCGCCGTCATCCATGCAGATGAGAACAGAGGATGCTCTTGATTCGCTTGGCTTGGCTATAACCTCAGATTTTTAGAGGACAAAGACCAAGAGAAGGTCCTATGTCCAATAAAAAGCTAAGTAGACGGGCTGAAAAGCCACGTCTAAGCCATTGGAGGCAGCAGGAGAAGGCAAGGACCTTGGGTGGGGGGGTGCCCCCCAAGGGACTTTTGTCACCTTGTAGCGGTGGCCGGTGCAGAACTTCAGCAGAGTTTTTTCTCTCTTTTTTCTTTCTCTGGATTCTTTCCGCTCTCTTCCGATCCGATCTCTTTTTTTTTATCTCCTGATTTCAATGGAATGCTCTCCTATTTATAGGCTTTTGGTAGCCATTTAGGAGAGTTTATGGGCTTTAATGGCTTTAATGGGAGGAGTTACAAGATTTATTTCTTGATTTTGTAACTCCTTTTTCCTTGAATCTGATTGGCCGATGGAGATTAAGGGCTTTTAATCACCTTAATTACCATAATGGGAGGAGTTTCATGGTTTAAATGCCATGAATCAATTGACTTGTAACTCCCAAATGCTTGCTTCTGATTGGGCCGTCCAAAGAAATGAATTAATGACTGCAATAAAGCTAGTCAATTAACCACATTAATTGGTCGCCGAGCAGTCGAAGAGTCGCGGGCCATGCCGTGTCTTCTGGAATTCTTCTGGCGATGATCATCGATGGATCTACATGCTGATCGACATCGGATGAACATGTAACTTCAGACATTGATAGCTAAGAACGGGCCGGTGACATCTGTCTTGTCGATTTCTCGATCGGTCGGACAGAAAGAGCACTTTTTTTGGTCGACCGGTTGGCGATCTTGGAGCGATCAATGATGATTTTATGCTTTTGGAGGTTGACCCGTGATTTTGACGGATGCCGGCGGACATGAGTCAATTTCAAGCACTAAAAATCACATTTTCAGGAAACCACAGGGGCCAAAGTGCGCGAAACGCGAAAAAGGATGAAAAAACGGGTCACCGGCGGAAAATCCGGTGACCCGGACTTCCATGGTCGCCGGCGACCATGGGCCGGCGACCATGGGCCATGGTCGCAGGGGCCTGCGACCCTGGGGGAATTTTCCCCTTCGGAGCCCGTTTTGCGGTCGTTTTGAGGTCTTTTTCGTCGCCGTTTTCTTCTGTATTTTTCCTGACATTTCTTCTTATTTATTGCCTTGATTTCCCTGTAGAAAACCTGATGAGAATCCTTGCATTTTTAGAGTGCAAAGTTTCCAATTTTCCGGGAAAGCCGAAGACTTTGTCGCGTAGAGCTGCTGATTTTCCGCCAGAAGTTGAAACTTGGTCAAACGATGTCGGAATGACCTGAAATTTGAGGTGAAGCCTCCTGAGCAATAAATAAGACCAACCATAGGCTTTTGTTTGAGTTTTGAAGCCGTTTGGGGTCCCGTCGATGCTTCACTTGATTTTGCTGCGGGGAAAATGCCGAGCTTTGATATGTGGTCAAACGATGTCCGATTGACCTGAAATTTGACGGGGAGCCTATTGGAGTCATTTTGAGACGTTCCATGGGCTCCGTTTTGGATGTCATGGTCCCAGGTTGCTCCGCCGCCGGTAGGCTTGATTTTCTCTCGGAGCATCGAAACCTGGTCAAACGTTGTCGGAATGACCTGAAATTCGACGTACAGCCTTTTGGAAGCATGTTGAAGCCACTCATGTACTTGGTTTGATGAGCGAAGGCTTCGGTGGTTCCCGCCGCCGGGAGGCTTGATTTTGCTGCTCGAGCATTGATGGAGGGTCAAACGTTGTCGGTTTGACTTGAAATTTGGCATGGAGCCCTTTTGAGACATGCTGGAGTCATCCGTAGGCTCTGATCGAAGTTTTGACGTCTCCGATGATGTCGCCGCCGGGAGCGCCATTTTAGCTGTCGGAGAAGCGAAGTTAGGCCAAATGATTCTGAAATGGCCCGAAACTTCATGTGTACTCTTCTCTTGGCTATCTTGAAGGATCTTGCAGTTTTTGTTTGATTCTGACAAGATTTGATTTTTTTGGAGAAGTTGCATTGCCTATTTATGGCAGGTTGTGACTTCATGCAGCTTTCTTGATGTTGAAGAGGCAAAGTGACATTTTTGGTGTCAACAAATGCCCCCTCGAGGTACAGCGACGAGTTGCTTGACTTTTGTAGTCGATGTGCCTCGAAGAGATTTTTTGAAGGAGAGCTTGTGTCTTGACCAAGAGTCTTTGAGCAATCTTTCCTTTGGTAGAGTAGCCTTTGAGCTTCCAGGGGAATTTTATGGTAGTGAAAGGAATCACACACCATCTCGAGGCAAAGTTTTTGAAGATGACATCAGGGATGTGGATTTGGGTTTCTGTTTTTGATCTTGTGACCTAACCAGCTATATATGGCAGGTTAGGGGATCGGGTTTTGGTTTTGACCTTGTGACCCAACAAGCTGTATGTGGCAAGTTGGGGGATCATGACTTGGTTTTTGGTTTTGGTCTTGTGACCTAAGAAGCTGTATGTGGCAAGTTAGGGGACCAGGATTTGGTTTTTGGTCACTCTTTGGGACTGTGTGGGTCCATTGGAGTGGTTTGGATTTTTGTGAAATGTCAATTTCAAGATTTTGGCTCAATTTGGTATATGAGGCTGGATGGTTTGATTTTTGGAAGCTCATGGGGCTTGGAATTTTTTGTATGGTTCAATCAACTCAAAAGAGGCATGGAACCATTTTTGTATGCTCTTGGTAAGAGGGATTTTTTCTGACTAAAAGCCCATTTTTTTTTTTTTTTTTTTTTTTTGAGTGCCTAGGTGGTCAAACCTGGCTCATATGGGCTAACCCATGGGACCTTAAGCTTTTTAGGATGGCTTAGATCTCATGTGGGGTCATTTTTGTAAAGAATATCTAAAGATATCTCATTTGGATAGAGAATATCTAAAAATATCTTTATGGGAGAGAATCTCTCATATTCCCTTAATTTGGGAGAGAATATCTCAAGGTATCTTTATTTTTGGGAAAGAATCTCCAATCTCCTATTTTGTTGGAGAGAATCTCTCATTGATTGATTTTGGGAGAAAATCTCTCAAAGACATCTTTCTTTTTGGAAAAGAATCTTTCTAATTCCTTCTCTTTTGGTAAGGTTACTAATTAGTAACACTTACCTTTCTTCTTTGTTTCCTTCTTTGATTTGCTCTCTCCTATAAAAGCAAAGGAAGATAGGATCTCTTGCTCTTATTGCTTTCTTTTGCAACAATCTCAAGAGAGCTCCAAGACCAAGAGTTCTTCTTCTTCAAGGATCTTCAAGCTTTTTCCTTCTTCTTCTCCATCAATGGCTTCAAGTAAGTTTTCTCTCTTTTTCTTTCAAGAAAACTCCATGTAGAGAATAGGATGGAAAAAAAAAGTGCCTCTTCTCTTTTTTTTTCTTTTTTCTTTTCTTTCTATTCTTCTTCTCTTTTTTTTTCTTTTCCACGTGATTTCTTTTTTTTTTTTCACGTGTGTCTCTTTTCTTTTTTTTTTCTTTTTTTCTTTTTTTTTTCTTTTTTTTTTCTTCTCTTTTTTTTTCTTTTTTTTTTTGTGGGCCGTACGGACAGATCCGTACGGATCTGGTCCGTACGGCCATGTGGCCTGATTTTTTTTTTTTTTTTTTTTTGAGTAAGTTTCTTTTTTTTTTGTGCTCATCATGATAATGCGTTTTTTATGCAAATCTAGATGTTCATGCATGTACTTTTTGTAAATTGAATTTGAGAGCATGATAACATACCTGAAAATCTTTGCAAATTTGGGAATTTGGAGCTTGCAGTGATGTTGAGCCCTTCCTGATTTTGCGGAGATTTTGAGGTTTCGAAAGTTTGGAGTTTCGGAGCCCGCAGCAATGTTGAGCCCATCTTCAAACTTTCTATTTCCGTCGGGGTATTTCCTTTTTCTTTGGAATTGCCCCGGAGTCATGCCAAAATTTCGCCAGATTTTTGGTGGGACAAAGTGACCCCTTTTTTTTTTTTAGGGAAATCCTTTCATTTTGAAGACGATCTTTTTCTTTTCCAACCTTTGCAGGTGGTTCCTCCAGAGCGAACAAGGGTAAAGAGCCTGCTACAAGCGTACCTCGTCGATCTGCTAGATCTTCCAATGTGGCCGTTCAACAAGCCTGGGAGAAGGTCCAGTTTGTTGAGAAGAACT
Organism: Umbellularia californica; assembly: GCA_028538565.1. Lineage (NCBI taxonomy): Eukaryota > Viridiplantae > Streptophyta > Magnoliopsida > Laurales > Lauraceae > Umbellularia > Umbellularia californica. The sequence goes on from JAPQWN010000011.1 coordinate 30,829,177, forward strand.
TGGAAGAGTGCGATTCCCTCAATCGCGATGAGATGAGACAGCGATTGATCGCTCTCAAGGATGAGGAGTTCTATAAGATCATGGTAAGCAACCGTCCTTGGGTTATGGACGATCTGAGGGTTTTGCCCAAGCCTACCTTCTTCTTTGGAGATGCAGTCCCTGACGACTTGACATACCAAAGGAGATGTTTTCAGTTCTCTTACACAGCAAATGGTGAGGAGAGAACTATTTCTACCCGGTCGTCTTTTGATCGGACCATCTCGATCCTGAGCCTTTCTCCCACGTGCCCTAAGAGGGAAGATCCTCCGAGCTGGGTGAAGAGGACCAGTGTGATCAAGACCGGGGTTTTTGTTGGTGGACCCTCCGGATATGCGGAGAAGCCACCTGTCCGTATGGACATGTTGATGCCAGCCAGCGGCTACCAGGGCTCTGATTATCCGTCGGTCGATTTGAGACCGGTGGGCCTTGGCGTTTTCAGCGGTGACGGCAGTACTTGGGTGAAGCCTTTTCGACTTCGTGGCCGTTTCAATGTTGATTCCGATTGGAAGTCATGGACTGACCACACCTTGCTGATTGGGGGCGCCGTTTTGAAGGAAGCCGGGATTTTTGACGCGGTCCGCGCTTTTAGGGAGACCGTGACTTTTTCCGATGATGCCTTCATGGCTATGTTGGAGTCTTTCCTCCCTCAGACCAATACCTTCGTTGTCACGAACGGTGAGATTGGTTTTTCTCTGAAGGAGTTAAGTGCTATTACTGGATTGCCCATCCTTGGCAAACTCTACGAGGAGTTCATGCCGATTGACAGCGTCCTTGAGGAGCAGTCAGAGGAGTTCAGGCTCCTATACTTTCAGCTCGTCGCCTTCTATGATTTTTTTAAGGAGGGCTCGAAAGTAAGATCCAGCAGTTGGAAGAGTTGTGGCTCTTCGTTCCCTAACTTCTTCGACGGTGGAGAACCTTCTGATAGCATGACCCGGGAAGACAGGAAGAAGACTTCGGCCATGCAGGAAGAGTTGAAGGGTTTCTTCGCGAGCACAGATGCCATTTGTTCTGACATTACACTGCGGAGAGATCTTGCTGTTTACCTCACTTTTTGGCTGGGTGAGGCTAATTTTGCTGGTGGAGATGGGACGCACATCAGGCCGCATTGTATTTTTCCAGCTTGTCAGATGGCGTTTGGAGAGCGGCTTGCTTTGGTGCCCGCTCTTTACTCCTACCTGTGTACCGAACTGCAGGCTGCTGCTTTCTTGGTTCGGCTTGGGCTCCCTATGAATAGGGTATTTTCAGCCCATATCTTTTATTCGTGGTTTGTATACCACTGTCCTGGCTTCCACCAGCTGGGTGCTGCACAGGATGATGATCCTCTGATGATTCGATTGGCTAAGGGAAAAGCCGTATCCAAATCACTTTTGTTTGCCCGCATGAGGATCCGACGATTCAGGGACGTCGAGATGGGGCAGTCTTCAGTTAAGCTTTCTCCGGAGTTGCGGAAGAAGGCTTTTGATTTTGGTGCCTCCCGAGACTCTACCAGAGCAGGGTCGGGGAGACATTATGCATTGACAAATGCAGAGAAGGGGTGGCTTTTCAACATACGAGTCGGCACGATGGTGTACCGTAGACATCTTTTCGTCGACATCCAGCCGTATGTACCTTCTCGCTTTGCGCTTCAGTTGGGCTTCTCTCAAGGCGTTGTTGGAGCGCCTTCGAGTATGGTGAAGCGTTTTGGGGGTTTACAGGATGGCAGAATTGCATGGGCTTTCTATAGTGCTGAAGACACTACTGCCACGATTTCTTATCCTGAGCTGTCGACTTTCCGAACTGCCGGCTTCACGAAGTGGTTTGCGGAGAGCTTTTTGGCATATCGGGGGCTTTCCAAGAAGGAGCTTGATGTAAAGCTGTCTTCGGGGAAAGGTACTGGAAAGTCGGATGGCGTCCGGCGAGAGGAAGTTTGGGCCTTCCTTTCTGGAGAGAAGCACAAGATAGGCTTTCTCGGTGACCAGGGCGTCATTGGTTCTGAAGATGTTCGGGAAGTACCTGATGAGGCTTTGGAGCAGCTAGAACAGGAGGAAGCTGAGCTCGACGCTTGGATGCAAGCGGCACAGAGGCGAGCTTCCGCGGAGTCTACTGGCGAGAGCAGACCATCCAGTGAGGAGTCAAGTGAGAAACCTGACTCTGATAGTGGGGCGGGTTCTTCTAGGAAGCGAACCCGTAGAGGTAGGAAGAGGAGGAGGAGTCAACGTCACACGGGGCGGGACGAAGACTCTCCTAATGTGGAAGTCCCTCTCACTGTCAATGAGGAGGTGCCAGGGGAAGCTGACGAACTTCCGGAGAAGAGGATTCGGGAAGAAGAGACCATCGGTGAAGGTATGATTCTTCCTTTTCCTTTTTCTGCTTCTTTCATGGGGCTTTCCATGTTCTGATTTGTTTTCTCACCCTGCTGCTGCTTTTTTTTTTTTTTTTTTTTTAGCAGAGGATGAAGATTTGGCGATGCCTGAGGTTCCGACCGATGAGGCGGTGATGGAGCCGGTTATGGCGTCTGAAGAAGAACCGAGGGACTCTGGAAGGCTTCCAGAATCTCCAATTGGTATAACTTCTTTCGCTTTCTCTTTTTTTTTTTGCCTGCGACTTGATTTGCTAACATTTTTCTTGTCAGCTGACTCGCCACAAGATTCAGATGACTTTGAACCATCAATGGACGCAAATGTTGATGATGCTTCTGATGAGTTCATGGAGGAAGAGAGTGTTCCGCCAGTCGTCGAAGAAGGTACTTTGTAGTGATGACCCTGATGATATTTTTTTTTTTTTTTTTTTTGAACAGGATCATATTCATACCTTTTTGTGTTTCATTTGCAGGTTTTGAAGTGACAGAAGAGAGTCCATCGCTTTCTTCAGAACCAGAGCAAGGGATGCCAGAGGTCGATCCGGAGGTAGAGACCAGTTCTGACATGATTGAGGAGATGCCTCGTGTTGAGATTCCCTCTCCAGTGGCTCCAAGTGAAAAGAGTTCTTTTGTTACTCTTCCAATGGGACATGACATGAGCAGCCGATCAGCGGAGAAGGGTGAATCTTCATCCAGTTCGTCTCTTCAATTTGCGAAGAAGGTGCTGGCTCGGGTTTTGAGTTCTTGGGTCAAGACTCTCCTTTCTGGACACTTGGAGGCAGGATTTGGCATGATCCCACATGTACAGGAGATTCTGACCGACACCGAAGAGGTTGGTCTGGATGTCACAGGTGCCAGGGCGATCGTTGATAGGATCATTGCACTGGGTGACAAGTGGTTTGAGACCATGGGTTTCCCTGATGACCAATTCTTCAAGGAGATGTTCTTGGACCCTGCTGATAAGGCTAAGTCTGACCTGAATGAGGCTACACAAAGCAAGAAGCAGCTAGTTCGGGAGAAGAACAAGGAAGAGCTAGCCATCATAGGATTGAGGCATGACCTTAACGTCCTTGATAGGGAAGTTGAGGAGGCCAGGAAACGTCTTGAGCATTTGAAGGCACAAGTCGATGCGAAGTGGGCTGCTATAACAGAGGCTCGTGACAGGGAGAGTACTCTGATTCGCAGGGTTGCAGATGCCGGTCAAGTTCTCGAGAGGAGGACTCTAGAAAACGAACGATGGCAAACTGCTGGGGAAGAACTTCCCGGTGTAAAAGAAGGGTTACGGCATTCGCCAGCATCTCATGGCAAGTTCCTGAAGAAGTGTGCCTTGGAAACTCTGACGGCTGAGGCCAAAAGTTTGCTTGAGGAGCTGAAGCTTTGGCTGGAGACCATTTTTGGCTAAGCTCCTGATTTTTTGTAGCAGAAACCATTCTTCTTTTTTTTTGGTACCACATGTATTTTTTTTTGGTACTTCTTTTTTTTTTTGCAGTGCTTGTGAACACTTTTTTTTTTGGTACCACATGTATTTTTTTGGTACTTTTTTTCTTTAGTGCTTGTGAACACTTTCCTTTTTTTGGTACCACATGTATTTTTTGGTACTCTTTTTTTTTTTTGTTTTCCTTACGCTCACTCAAATCTTTTTGTGATGAAAGTGATTGCTAAATGGGGTTTGATCAAAAGTTTTGTCATTTTGTGAAAATCTTTTGTCAAATGATTGTTTTGGTAGGGGAAACGAATTTGGCATGAAAACCGGATTTTTGTGGCATTTACAGCCAGTTTGGTGGCATTGATAGCCAATTGGTGGCATTTATAGCCGGTTTGGTGGCATTGATAGCCAATTTGTGGCATTTATAGCCGGTTTGGTGGCATTGATAGCCAATTTGTGGCATTTATAGCCGATTTTGACATGAGAGTCAGGTTTTTTTTTTTTTGTGTGGCATTTGTAGCCGAGTTTTTTGAAAACCAAGTTTTGTTTTATTAGCATGAAAGCCGGATTTTTGTGGCATTTACAGCCAGTTTTGACATGAGAGTCAGGTTTTTTTTGTGTGGCATTTATAGCCGATTTTTGAGATGGCATAAGAGCCAAAAATTTTGTTCGTGGCATCGGAGCCAATTTTGAGATGGCATGGAAGCCGAAATTTTATGGCGTAAAAGCCAAAATTTGGGTTGGCATGGAAGCCGGTGTTTGTTTTGTGGCATCTATAGCCAGTTTGGTGGCATTGATAGCCAATTTGCGGCATTTATAGCCGGTCTGGTGGCATTGATAGCCAATTTGTGGCATTTATAGCCGGTTTGGTGGCATTGATAGCCAATTTGTGGCATTTATAGCCGGTTTGGTGGCATTGATAGCCATTTTTTGAAAGCCAAGTTTTGGTTTGTCGGCGTGAAAGCCAATTTTTTGTGGCATTGATAGCCGGTTTGTGGCATTTATAGCCGGTTTTGACATGAGAGTCAGGTTTTTTTTTGTGTGGCATTTATAGCCGATTTGGTGGCATTGATAGCCGGTTTTTGGCAAAAGAGCCAGGTTTTGGCGTTTATAGCCAGATTTTTTTTTTGGCTTTCAAAATGCAGGTATCGACTAAATGTCGCCTCCCCGCTGAATGGTCTTGCAAGTATCGATGGAATGTCGCTTCCTTGCTCATTCGGTTTTGCGAGTATTGATGGAATGTCACTTCCTCGCGGGTTAGGTTTTGCAAGTATCGACGGAATGTCGCTTCCTCGCGAATTGGGGTGCAAATATCGACTAAGCGTCGCTTCCCTGCTTTTCCCAAAACTTTTGATTTTGCGGGTACTGACTTGATGTCGTTTCCCCGTGATTTTTGAAATTTGAGGTTTTCTCGAACCATTTGAAATTTGGGTTGTGGATAGCAACTGAAATGTTGCGTCTCCACGATTTTAGAGGTTTTGGAAGTATCGAATGGGGTTCGCATCCTTCCGATTTTTTGAGTTTTGCGATTATCGACTAAGTGTCACTTCCCCGCGGTTTTTGAAAAACCATTTTTTTTGTTTAAAGACACGAGGGTCGTAAATTTTGACCTAAAACCATTTGGCGGTAAAATGTAAGGTGGACTAGGGTGGAAATCCCTGAATCCGGATTTTTGTTTCAAACCATGAATTTTGGTTCAAGGATCGAAAGTTTTGGTCAAGTCAGGGAGAGGCTCCTAAACTTGGATTGTTTTTTTTTTTTTTTTTTTTTTTGAACAATGAAACGATGAAAGTAAGCATTGTTTTTGAATCTCTAGAAATTTTGACATTTGATATGAAAATTCTAAAGAGAGTGGGTTTGACGAGCGAGTACCTGAGAACAGGTTTTGGCCATACAGGCATTGCTCTTACCCAGTTGGGTAAGTCTTCAAGGGTAGTACCGCTTCAAGAACTTGCCGTTGATAGGCAGCATACATCTGTCGCCTTCCATGTTTAGGAGGGCATATGCGCCGTTGGAGAAGACCTTGTCGATGACGTAGGGTCCCTCCCATTTTGGTTCAAACTTGCCTTTGGACTTGTGAGCGAAGACCATTGGTCTTTTTACCGCAAGAACCAAGTCACCCTTTTTGTAGGCGCGTTGCCTGACCTTTTTGTCAAAAGATCCTGCCATGCGTGCTTGGTAAAGTTCAATGCTTTGTCGAGCTTCGAGCCGTCTCTCGTCGAGATTGTCCAGCTCATGGAGTCGCAATTTGACATTGCTTTCTTGAGTCATGTCATTTTGTAGAGATACCCTCAGAGAAGGAATTTGTACCTCTAGGGGCACGACAGCTTCGCATCCATAGACCAAGGAGAATGGTGTGCTATGGGTTGGTCCTCGAACGGTGGTTTGATACGCCCACAAAGCTTCAGACAGTTTGTCGCTCCAGTCTCTTTTGTGACTAGAGACCATTTTCTTGAGGATTTTGCAGAGTGTCTTGTTGAAGGCTTCTGCTAATCCGTTTGCTGCCGGATTGTATGGAGTCGAAGGACAGCTTTGGATTTTGTATTTGTCGCAGAACCTGTAGAATCGATGATCCCGGAATTGTGGTCCGTTATCATGGACGAATCTTTTGGGTATGCTGAAACGACAAATGATGTTGGTGCGTAGGAATTGAAGAACCGATGAGGTCTTCATTTCGTTGAGCGCAAATGCTTCTGACCACTTGGAGAAATAATCCGTAGCGTCGAAGATGAAGCGATGACCTTTGCTTGAAGGGGGAGAGATAGGACCTATGATGTCCATGCCCCATGCTTCAAAAGGCCATGAGATTGCTGTAGGATGCAGCCATTCCGGAGGCATGTGAATGTAGTCTCCATGAACTTGGCATAGCTGGCAGCGTTTGGCAAATTGCATTGCATCAGCTACCATGGTAGGCCAGTAGTAACCTAACCTTTTTATCTGATCATAGAGCTTAGGACCTGCCTGATGGGCTCCACAAAGACCAGTATGAACTTCTTTAAGTGTTTCTTCGGCCTCTTGTTGTGACAAGCAGCGTAGAAGTATTCCGTTGAAGGATCTCCTGTAAAGGATCTTTGAAGGGATATCCAAATGAAAGTTTGGGGCTCGCCTTTGGATGCTTACCCGTTTTTTTGGATCTTCAGGTAGGATTCCGAACATAGTGTAATCAATGAACGGATCCCTCCAGTCGCCGATTGAAGGTTGAAGGATAGAGATCCGACTTCCAACCACTCGGTGGCATTCAGCAACTGCTTGGTGTGTGTTAAGAGGAGGGAGGATCCTTCTCTCGCACACTGTAATTTGCATGCTTTCCCCTTCCTGGATCGCCATTGATGCGGCAAGTCCGGCCAGGGCATCTGCACGGATGTTTTCACCTCTACGAATGTGGGTGATGTTGCAGATGTCAAACTTTTGCAGAAGCGATTGTGCCTTGTTGTAATAAGGCAGCAGATCGGGCTTCCTGACTTCATATATCTGATTCATCTGGTTGACGATCAGTTGAGAGTCTCCAAAGACTTCCAGCATAGTGATACCGGATTCGATGGCGAGTTCCAATCCTAGGATCAGAGCTTGGTATTCAGCTGCATTGTTTGTGCATGGTTCCAGTAGCGAGAAAGCGTGTGGAATCATGTATTTGTCGGGGCTAACAAAGAGGATGCCAACTCCTGAGATCAGCTTTCTTTTTTCATTTGTCCTGGTTGCACCGTCAAAGTACATGTCCCAGGAGGCATTTGGTGAGGAAGTCTCCACGTTGTAGACAGGTTCGTCTGGGAGATCATCTCTGAGTGGAGAATCTTTAGGCAATGGATGCTCTGCGAGGAAATCTGCTAGAGCTTGGCCTTTGATTGCTTTTTGTGGCACATACCTAATATCAAATTGTGATAGAAGGATGGACCATTTTGCCAGTCGGGCATTGAGAGAACCTGCCTTTGTGACAAGGACCTTCAAGAGGTTGATCCTTGAGACGAGGTAGACTGTGTTGGAAAGCAAGTAGTGACGTAGCTTTTGTACGGCGAACATCACTGCAAGACATTCCTTTTCGACTGGAGAGTAGCGATGCTCTGCACCTACTAGCATGCGGCTGAGGTAGTATAGAGCAGCTTCTTTTCTTTCATCATTTTCTTGTGCAAGCAGAGCACCCAGAGAGTGATCAAGGGCTCTTGTGTACAAGATGAATGGTTTTCCAGTGGCAGGGGCAGCTAACACTGGAGGTTTGGTCAGGTATGACTTGATATCTTGAAATGCGGCTTCACAGTCGGCATCCCAGACAAAGTCTACACCTTTTTTCATCAATCGAGAGAATGGACGGCATTTCCCCGAAAGATTGGAGATGAACCGTCTGATGTAGGCCAATCTCCCTTGAAGCCCTTTTAATTCTCTCAAGGTTCTTGGAGAGGGCATTTTTAGAATAGCCTTGACTTTTATGGGGTCAAGTTCTATTCCAGCTTTCCGAACAAGGAATCCGAGAAACTTACCCGACGAGACGCCGAAGAAGCATTTTAGAGGATTCATCCGCAGTTTGTGTTTGCGAAGTCGGAGGAAGACTTCCCGAAGATCTTTGAGATGGTCTTCTTTTCTTCTGCTTTTGACGGCGAGGTCATCAACGTAACATTCGACCGTCTTGTGCTGCATATCTTGGAATATTTTCATCATAGCCCTCTGATATGTGGCACCAGCATTTTTCAGACCAAATGGCATGACAGTGTAGCAATACACGCCAAATGGAGTCCGAAATGAAGTGTGTTTTTCATCCTCGGGATGCATCTTTATCTGATTGTAACCAGAGAAGCCATCCATGAATGTCATTCGCTCGAATCCGTAGGTATTGTCAATCATCACCTCCGGTATGGGGAGCGGGAATTCATCTTTAGGGCAAGCGCCATTCAAGTCTCTATAGTCAATACAGACTCTGATCTGCCCATTCTTCTTTGTCACGGGGACAATATTGGCTAACCACTCTGGATGTTGTTCCTCACGGATGAAGCCAACGCTTTTGAGTTTTTGAACTTCTTGTTCAATTTTATCCATCACATCTGGACGGAATCTTCTTTGGCCTTGTTTGACAGGCTTGACTTCTTCTTGCAGATTGAGTTTGTGGACTGCTACTTTGGGGTCTAAACCAGGCATTTCAGCATAGGACCATGCAAAGCAATCAACGAACTCACGAAGAAAAGCGATATACTCGGGTAACTCATCATCCTTTATATTCTTGCTTATGAATACAAGACGTGGGTTATCAGGTGTTCCCAAGTTTACCTTTTCAACAGGATCTTCTGTCGGAAGGTTCGAAGGTGGTTCCTCCACAATATTTTCGGAGGCTTCCAACTCAACGAAACCTTCTGGAGTTTCAACTGCATTACCAGACCAAGGCTCTGTTCCTTTCCATGGATTTTCTTGATTGGTGATCTCCTCAAGGGTTGCTATGAGATAGTCCCAATCGCCTGTTGAGTCTGGTATTTCTTTTGGAGACGAGGGTTCTTCTGGGTCAGAATAGCACAAGTCTGCATTATCGGACGATTCCTCTTTATCATCAGAGAAATCGTACAAGTTGGATGAGCTTCCTGGATCTTTGTCAGGTAACTCTTTAAAGAGATTTCCAGGGAGATCGATGTCTTCGTGGACTTTAGATGTTGAGGCTTGGTCGGTAAAACGACTTTTAAGCCTTTGTGTCAACTGTCTCAGAGGAGTGTCGGGATCATACCCTAACCCATATGAAGACTTTTCTACATGACCGTAGAGTCTCCAATCTTCCAGCTGGCTTTTGGTCAAGGCGGGCTCCAATGGCGTGAGAATACCGCGTCTTTCTCCCAAACCGACTGGGTTTTGAGCGTCATAGCCCATTTTCTTCATAATTGCTTGTGCCACAGGACTATATAGAGATAGCTGAGGCATACCTTCATTTTGGAAAGGTTCCAGCATGGAGTTTGATGAAGAAGCGTCCGATCTATGGAAGAAGATCGGCTTTTGCTTTGGTGATGTTGTCGGAACAACAAAGGTAGCAGACGTAGGATCTTCTACGTCAGCAGGTGTCTCCATCGGAGTGAGAGCAGGCTGAACTTGCTGAGTGTCAGCTTGGCTTGACGATGCATCGTCTTCTGGCTCTGAGTCCGAGTCTGTGTCTTGCATGATAGACACGAGAGAGACAACAAATTTGCCCCCAGGCTTTTGTTTCGCCTTCTTCACTTTAGTCGTGACGACCAAAGGTTTTGAATTCTTGAGGGAGATAACGAAGGGAGATTGACTACTCTCTTCTAATTTGCCGGAGGGTTTGTTTTCTTCCGGTGATTTTTGAGGTGCCTTGCCTTTATCTTTCTGGAGATTTTCAGCAGGGGGTGCTATTTCCTCTTCTTCTTTTTCTCCTTCATACATCTGGGAGTCTGCGAAGTGGACTTCTTTACCTTTGAAGGGTTTTCTGTCCGCAAAGACACGATGTACCATGTCGTCGTCGCCGACGAACTTGATGCATTGATGTAGAGTTGAAGGGACAACACCGTTCTCGTGTATCCAAGGACGTCCGAGAAGGATGTTGTAGCATAAGGGGGTTTTTATTGCATACACAGTGACCTCAGAGATAAGATCACCGATTTGCAATTTGAACCTGATTTTACCGATAGGCCTTTGAGTGCTCCCATCGTATCCAAAGATAGATACAGATGTGTGGCTTAGCTTGCTGGGTGGGATGCCCAACTCTTCCAGAGCCGAAGTGGAGATAAGGTTGAGTGCAGAACCTGGGTCGATCTGAACTCTATGTATCGGCATTTCTTTGATGTACCCTGTGAAGTACAGGGGTCGGTTGTGCCTTGCTTCGCCAAGTAGGAGGTCTTCCTTAGTGAAGGCGATGGTTGCACTGGCTGCCTTTTGAACCGAGAGGCATTGGATGCATGATCCCTCGCTTTTCTCTTTTTCTCCTTTTAAGGAGGTTTCTGATTTTTTGACCCGGTAGTTCATTTCAATTTGGAGGACTTGTGGGGCATGTTTGTCGACATCCTCATTCAGTTTTTGTAATTCTGAGATGAGATTATCACGAGTGCGTGGAGACATTCGTAATAAATCCAGGATGTGAAGACGTGCAGGTATGTGTTTGAAGTGCTCAACCAAGTCATACTTGAAAGCCTCCTTAGGGCCTGCATGTTCATCATTGTTGCCACTGGGGGCGCTTACAACATCTTTTCCCGAAGGATTTACATAAGTAAAGGAAGATTGGTTGTAATTTTTGTGGTAGTCCCGGCCCGAACGGGTGCCTCTACCAACTTCGAGAGCTTCTTGAGAAGGATCTTCGTTTGGAAGATTGTCTTCAGGATCAAGAGGCTGTCGTTTTTCATCTACTGGGGATGTATCTGCAGCAGAGTTGCCATCCTCAGTGATTGTGTTGCACGGAGCATTTTCCGGGAGCAAGTCCTGAACAGCATCCAGCAGCTTTTCTTCTTCGTTGACCCATCCATCACCCCAAGTTGGGTTTTCTTCATGATGATGAGTCGGGAAGAATGTGTATCCTGAAGTCACAGTCTCAGGAGAAGAAACCTGAGAGGGTGTCATCTCTGTGAAAGTCACGTGAGACGAGGTAGCTCCAGAGGATACATTGCTAGGCGTCGTCGGAGTATAGGTAATCTCATCAGACGACGCTTCAGAAGAGCTATAGTCCTGATATATTACATTACAGGAAGCTCTGATAGGAGATGTTTCCTGCTCGGAGTCAGACTCATCCTCGGATGTAAGAGGATCGTCAATCCAGCAATGTTCTCCATTTTCAGGAGTTAAGGGTGGATGTACCTGATTATCTTCAGGGACTTCAGGCTCTGGGTTGCGAGGAGGCTCGTTAACACGATCTTGCTCTGGTTCTAGAGCGAGACGCTGCAAGATCCTTGCATATTCTTCAAGATCAGGCATGGGAGCCAGATCCTCTTCTTCGTCTTCTCCGTGTGGCTCAACATAGTTGATTTCCACTGGAGCAATGACAGGTGCTGGGTTAACAGCATCTTCTTCTGCAGCCTCTTGGTCTTCTTCATCATCAGACCAGGATCCTTGTGGTTGCAAGGGGTTATACCAGATTACTGGCATAAGGTGAGTTTCAGGAACTCATTCTTCATCGGAGAGATATTCTCCTGTTTCAAGAGATTCCTCCCACTCATCGGTGTAGTTGGGCTCGAATCCATCGTCGGTGTCGCTGGACTCGTATCCATCAATGGAGAATCCAACTACCGAGTTGCAAGAGTATAATGCCCCCTGCATGGCTTCTTTTTTGAATTGAGGTGGCATGAAATCACTGAGAGTGAAGTTTCTTACCACCTTTGAAGTCTCTGGAAGGGACGTTTCTGTTGCCCCGAGTGAAGTGGTAGAGGAGGCCTCTGCCTTTTCATGGACTTCTTGTTTTGGCTGGGTCTTCTCTTGCCGTTTGAGCCTGAGGAGATGTTTCCTAACCTGCCTTCGCTGTTGAGCTGTCGGCTTTGTTTTTACGATCTCCCAGTTTTCATCTTCCAAGAGATCGGGATGTACCCATATGGGTTGTCCGTCTGGTGTCGGGTAAGGAACCAACACTTCGGACGTTTGAATTCTTTTTATCACCTTGAAGGAAGTAGTGATCTTCTTCTTCGGTGATTTTGGTGTTTATCCACATGACACCATGTTGACGGAGGCAGTCCCATAGTTTTTGTCAAAGGTGATGACTCCGTTTTTCCACATCTCGTTTATCTTCTCTCTCACAACAAAGCATTGATTGAGAGGATGCGAGACCATCTGGTGGTATGGACAGTACCGAGGATCATTGGTTTTGCCAACGTCTCCCGGTCTTTTGGGCTCTGGCAAAATGAGTTTGCCATTTGCTAGGAGAGCCTCAAAGATTTCTTCGACGTCTACATCGAACGGATATTTCTTTTCTACTCGCTCTTTGAAGGCATCAGAGAGTTCAGGTCTCTTACCTGCAGCTCTATTTTCAGCTTTCTTTGGTTGCTGAGGAGCTGACTTGGTTTGCACATTAAGGACCTCTTTCTTCTTTAGTTTAGAGGTTGCAATGGCGGTTGGCTCTTTTCTTGATGACTTCTGACTGTTGAGGTCTTTGATCACCATTTCAGCTTCCATGGAAGCTTCGAGGAGTTCCCCCAGGTTCTTTGATTTATTGCCGATGATCATGGAGCGGATTTTAGCTCTCATGTTGTTTCGGCAGATGTCGACTAGCGACGCTTGTGGCAATACATCTGAACATTTGTATGCCATTGCTTTCCACTTGTGAATGAAGTCATAAGTTGACTCATTCTCTCCCTGTTTTAGGCTGCAGAGCTGAGCCATAGTAACAGGATGATCCTCACCTTGGAAGTGGGTCAGGAAGCGTGTCTCCAGCATAGCCCAGTTCTGAATGGAGTTCTCCGGCAGAGTGGAGTACCAATCGAAGGCCGTACCTTTTAGGGTACTTGCAAAGAGGCGAAACTTGAGTGCATCTTGATCCGCGATAGCTCCCGTCAAGATCTTGAAGTGGATGACGTGCTGTCTGGCTGATCCTTTCCCCGTATATGTTTGGAGAGTAGGATGTTTGAATTTTGTGGGCAACGGGACCGAGTCCATCCATAAAGGATATGGTGGCTTGATCCCATGCTCCTTGAGTATATCCTCTTCTTTTGCTTTGGCGAGGATACTGTCTACGTCCTTTTTGGTAAGGGCGCGTGACTCATTTTCTTCTCCATTTCCCTCGTTATTGCTATGATTCGGAGGAGGCTCATTGTTCACCTGATTTTGGACGACAAGGAGAAGGTTTTCCATCAGAGTTTCAATCCTCTGCTGGCCTTGTTCCAACTGCTGGATGCGTGTGAGCGCATCATCTCGAGGTGGATTCTGAGGTGGCGGCTCAGAACTTGTAGCCAAGACGTTCATCCCTCGGGATTCGAACGAAGAAATCGTCCTGGTGACCGAGCTGGGGCTCATTCTTTTTGATGAAGAGCTTGATGAAGGATTACTCTCCCGTCCTTGGCTTGAAGGGGCAGGAGATTCTTCGGGATGTCTTTGTGTCCTGGTGACGCTACGGGTCACCGGACGTCGGACATGGATTTTTTATGCTGACCTTTGGCGTCTTCTGGTTTTTCCAACCATATGGACGGCAGCAACTTGGTCGGGTCTTTCTTTTTCGACCCATTTGTAGGAGACTTGAAGTGTAGGAGGCTGGGTCCGTTGCTTCTCTAGTCTCTTTTGTCGATATGAAGCACGACGACGTGCTCGACGAGCAGCTTGAGCTTCGGTCAGCTCTGGCTGGGCTCTGACGATGAAGGATGTGCTCCCTCGGGCGCAGCAGCCGAGCCTGTCTTCTTTGTAGCTAAGCAAGGACAGGATCCGGACCCGGTCCTTTGCCTGTTGCAGCGAAGCTTTAAACCTTTCGAGTTCGGCCCCTGTAGAGATGAAGGGTCGAACTGAAGGAGTGTAGGCCTTGGCAGGTGCTTGTAGAGGCCTGGTGATGCATGATCTGATTTTGGGCCTGTAGGAACAAGCCGACTCATGCTGGGTTGACTTGGGAGTCAGGTTGGAGATGGGTCTCTCCTCTTTCATGTAGGCAAGAGGATAGAACTGGTTCTCTTTGAGTGGGGCCAGGTATGCTGGCTTGGTGGAGGTTTGAGACCTTCTTTGTTTTGGGGAAGGTCTTGGAGACCAAGTCTTGGGATAGACCTGGTTGTTTGTGGGTCGAGGCTTCGCGGGGGTGCCGCGGGCTTCGGGCTTTTGGGCGCTCGCCTTTGGTGTCACGGGAGTGACACGTTGAGAGGCGACCTTTTGCTTTTTGGCAGGAGCAGCTTGTCCTTCGGGAAGTGGGAATGGTCCCAGTGTCCCGAAGACGATGGTCCGGGGAGTCGAGGTCGACCCGGAGTTCAGAGAGTTGCCGAGGGAGTTGACGCTTCAGCAGCTGGCAGGGCGCTTGTAAGTGCGCTCGGTTTGCTTCTGTTGAAGCATGAGTTGGTGCTTGTTCTCGTCGAAGATAATGGTTAAGGCTGCCATTGTTAGTTTCGAAAAAAGTTCTGAAACAAGACCACATCCATTAGTAATCACAAGAATATAATGATCATAAATGGGAATTTCTATGGTTGTCTTTTCAAATCGCTCAAGGGATATGACCCAAGCGACATGAAGAAGGCAAAAAGCCATAGATGGTACAATTGTTCTGACAGCAAGTATGGTGAGCCCAGAATGAGCGTTCCAGTGACTGCTAGAAGCAATTGTAAACCTAAATTCGACTTATCGAGAAGCAGGGCTTGCTCGAGATAAGAAGAATATAAGGTAGGAGTTACAAATGTGCCGGTCACAGATACAGTAGACCCTGAAAGGGCGTACCAGTACTGCTATGCACAAATGTTGGAGATCGCATACATGAGATGGGATTCTTTATTTTGAAAGGTCAGAAATGGATTCGTCAAAGAGAGCAGGTGGCATTCCGTTTCAAATACGGGCTCAACGATTTCCGCGAGCGCCAGTACTCAGAAGGGAAGAGACCACAATTTCTCGAATCTGAATCCAAAAGTGACGAGTTTTTTTTTTTTGAAATGTCAAGATTGGTTCCATCAAGGAGAGCAAATGGTATTCTGATCTGAACACGGTCTCGGCGATTTCCGCGAGCGCCAGTGCTCAGAAAAGAAGAAACCAAAATTTCTCAGATCTGAAATCAAAAGTGACGAGTTTTTGGAGATTTTTTTTTTGAAATGATTTTTTTTTATTTTATTATTTTTATTTTTTTTTATTATTTTTTTTAAAAAAATATATTTTTATTTATTTTTATTTTTTTTAATATATTTTTATTTATTTTTATTTTACTTTTTTTTGAAAATTTTTGTTTTTTTTTTTTTTTAAGATTCTTTTTTTGAAAATCTTTTTTTTATTTTTTTATTTTTTTATTTTTTTTAAGATTTAAAGACGAGAGAGTACACATAGGCCTCCTAACCCGGTCTTATTAAACCTCAATTGATAGAATTGCCCCCAGGTAAGGGTAGGATTACTTAATGAACCCGTTTGGAGGACCCTTGCCTAGAACAGTCAAGCTATCTCCACACTCTGGACAAGGCTTTTCTTGAATCAATCGTGATCAAAGAACGCAATTGGTTTAACCTTAGTGGTCTATGTCCTTCTTTATAAAAAAAATCCCAAATAGACTCATCGAAGAGAAACGATGGCCCAAAACCTTAGTCGAACGGGCTCAACATTTCTGCAAGCACCAAAGAACGATAGGATAGGATCAAAGTTTCTCAATTTTGAATCCAAACTAAGAAAACTGATTTTTTTTTATTTTTTTTTTAATAATTTTTTTTTGAAATCTCTAATGAACTCATCGAAGAGAAACGATGGTCCAAAACCTTAGTCGAACAGGCTCAACATTTCTGCAAGCACCAAAGAACGATAGGATAGGATCAAAGTTTCTCAATTTTGAATCCAAACTAAGAAAACTGATTTTTTTTTGAAATCTCTAATGAACTCATCGAAGAGAAACGATGGTCCAAAACCTTAGTCGAACGGGCTCAACATTTCTGCAAGCACCAAAGAACGATAGGATAGGATCAAAGTTTCTCAATTTTGAATTCAAACTAAGAAAACTGATTTTTTTTTTTTTTGAAAAGAGAAAGAATGGAAACAAACTCAAAGAAATAGAAATTTCCAAAAAAATCCCATCTCATGTTTTTTAGGATGCAAAATCCAACATAGGCTACCAGCTAGAAAGTAGCCAAGGAATCCGGAAAAGAAGTATAAGCATAGAGCAAAAAGTATGATATGCAAATATTTCATTTCCAAGCACCGTGTTCTCAAATGAACGAGTCCCACCGGGTGTGCCAGCTTGATGGAACGCGCTCCGAGGCGCCGTGGGGCGGCTACCGGGGTCGGCGGAACGTGGGAGTCCGTCGGGTCCGGCCCTTTCGCGCCCTGGCGGGCCCTGAAGCGTGCATCAACATTTCTTTGTGTGGGTGTGCCAGATTTTCTATTTTACTTGGAATTGCAAGTGGTAATCCGGAGATCAACCTTCGCAAGTAAAAAGGAAATCAACTTCTTTCAAGTTTTCCATTGCACAAATATTTAAGAAAAGAGACATTTTCTTGGTTTGCCGTGAAAGGCGATTTTGTTTGGCATTTATAGCCGATTTTGGCGTTTATAGCCGATTTACAATTCTTATCAATAATGAAAGACAAGAGTTGTGATTTTTTTGTCTCTTTAGAAAAATACAAACTACAATGAAAAGCAAGAAAAGGAAGATCTAACTTTTCAGGAGATTGTGGGGGACTCGTTCAGATTGACGGTCCCAAGCCATGTGTGGGCTTCGCCGTCATCCATGCAGATGAGAACAGAGGATGCTCTTGATTCGCTTGGCTTGGCTATAACCTCAGATTTTTAGAGGACAAAGACCAAGAGAAGGTCCTATGTCCAATAAAAAGCTAAGTAGACGGGCTGAAAAGCCACGTCTAAGCCATTGGAGGCAGTAGGAGAAGGCAAGGACCTTGGGGGGGGGGGTGCCCCCCAAGGGACTTTTGTCACCTTGTAGCGGTGGCCGGTGCAGAACTTCAGCAGAGTTTTTTCTCTCTTTTTTCTTTCTCTGGATTCTTTCCGCTCTCTTCCGATCCGATCTCTTTTTTTTTATCCCTTGATTTCAATGGAATGCTCTCCTATTTATAGGCTTTTGGTAGCCATTTAAGAGAGTTTATGGGCTTTAATGGCTTTAATGGGAGGAGTTACAAGATTTATTTCTTGATTTTGTAACTCCTTTTTCCTTGAATCTGATTGGCCGATGGAGATTAAGGGCTTTTAATCACCTTAATTACCATAATGGGAGGAGTTTCATGGTTTAAATGCCATGAATCAATTGACTTGTAACTCCCAAATGCTTGCTTCTGATTGGGCCGTCCAAAGAAATGAATTAATGACTGCAATAAAGCTAGTCAATTAACCACATTAATTGGTCGCCGAGCAGTCGAAGTGTCGCGGGCCATGCCGTGTCTTCTGGAATTCTTCTGGCGATGATCATCGATGGATCTACATGCTGATCGACATCGGATGAACATGTAACTTCAGACATTGATAGCTAAGAACGGGCCGGTGACATCTGTCTTGTCGATTTCTCGATCGGTCGGACAGAAAGAGCACTTTTTTTGGTCGACCGTGATGGAACGCGCTCCGAGGCGCTGTGGGGCGGCTACCGGGGTCGGCGGAACGTGGGAGTCCGTCGGGTCCGGCCCTTTCGCGCCCTGGCGGGCCCTGAAGCGTGCATCAACATTTCTTTTATGTGGGTGTGCCAGATTTTCTATTTTACTTGGAATTGCAAGTGGTAATCCGGAGATCAACCTTCGCAAGTAAAAAGGAAATCAACTTCTTTCAAGTTTTCCATTGCACAAATATTTAAGAAAAGAGACATTTTCTTAATTTACCGTGAAAGGCGATTTTGTTTGGCATTTATAGCCGATTTTGGCGTTTATAGCCGATTTACAATTCTTATCAATAATGAAAGACAAGAGTTGTGATTTTTGTCTCTTTAGAAAAATACAAATTACAATGAAAAGCAAGAAAAGGAAGATCTAACTTTTCAGGAGATTGTGGGGGACTCGTTCAGATTGACGGTCGCAAGCCATGTATGGGCTTCGCCATCATCCATGCAGATGAGAACAGAAGATGCTCTTGATTCGCTTGGCTTGGCTATAACCTCAGGTTTTTAGAGGACAAAGACCAAGAGAAGGTCCTATGTCCAATAAAAAGCTAAGTAGACGGGCTGAAAAGCCACGTCTAAGCCATTGGAGGCAGCAGGAGAAGGCAAGGACCTTGGGGGGGGTGCCCCCCAAGGGACTTTTGTCACCTTGTAGTGGTGGCCGGTGCAGAACTTCAGCAGAGTTTTTCTCTCTTTTTCTTTCTCTCAGATCTCTTTCTGATCCCTTTTTTTTCTGATCTTCTGATTTTCTCCTCCTTTTTCTGATCCCTTTTTTTCTGATCTTCTGATTTTCTCCTCCTTTTTTTGATCCCGATTTCAATGGAATGCTCTCCTATTTATAGGCTTTTGGTAGCCATTTAGGAGGGTTTATGAGCCTTAATGGCTTTAATGGGAGGAGTTACAAGATTTATTTCTTGATTTTGTAACTCCTTTTTCCTTGAATCTGATTGGCCGATGGAGATTAAGGGCTTTTAATCACCTTAATTACCATAATGGGAGGAGTTTCATGGTTTAAATGCCATGAATCAATTGACTTGTAACTCCCAAATGCTTGCTTCTGATTGGGCCGTCCAAAGAAATGAATTAATGACTGCAATAAAGCTAGTCAATTAACCACATTAATTGGTCGCCGAGCAGTCGAAGAGTCGCGGGCCGTGCCGTGTCTTCTGGAATTCTTCTGGCGATGATCATCGATGGATCTACATGCTGATCGACATCGGATGAACATGTAACTTCAGACATTGATAGCTAAGAGTGGGCCGGTGACATCTGTCTTGTCGATTTCACGATCGGTCGGACAGAAAGTGCACTTTCTTGGTCGACCGGTTGGCGATCTTAGAGCGATCAATGATGATTTTATGCTTTTGGAGGTTGACCCGTGATTTTGACGGATGTCAGAGGATATGAGTCAATTTCAAGCACTAAAAATCACATTTTCAGGAAACCACAGGGGCCAAAGTGCGCGAAACGCGAAAAAAGACGGAAAAAACGGGTCACCGGCGGAAAATCCGGTGACCCGGACCTCCATGGTCGCCGGCGACCATGGACCGGCGACCATGGGCCATGGTCGCAGGGGCCTGCGACCATGGGCCATGGTCGCAGGGGTCTGCGACCCTGGGGGATTTTTCCCCTTCGGAGCCCGTTTTGCGGTCGTTTTGAGGTCTTTTTCGTCGCCGTTTTCTTCTGTATTTTTCTTGACATTTCTTCTCATTTATTGGCTTGATTTCCCTGTAGAAAACTTGATGAGAATCCTTGCATTTTTAGAGTGCAAAGTTTCCAATTTTCCGGGAAAGCCGAAGACTTTGTCGCGTAGAGCTGCTGATTTTCCGCCAGAAGCTGAAACTTGGTCAAACGATGTCGGAATGACCTGAAATTTGAGGTGAAGCCTCCTGAGCAATAAATAAGACCAACCATAGGCTTTTGTTTGAGTTTTGAAGCCGTTTGGGGTCCCGTCGATGCTTCACTTGATTTTGCTGCGGGGAAAATGCCGAGCTTTGATATGTGGTCAAACGATGTCCGATTGACCTGAAATTTGATGGGGAGCCTATTGGAGTCATTTTGAGACGTTCCATGGGCTCCGTTTTGGATGTCATGGTCCCGGGTTGCTCCGCCGCCGGTAGGCTTGATTTTCTCTCGGAGCATCGAAACCTGGTCAAACGTTGTCAGAATGACCTGAAATTTGACGTGCAGCCTTTTGGAAGCATGTTGAAGCCACTCATACACTTGGTTTGATGAGCGAAGGCTTCGGTGGTTCCCGCCGCCGGGAGGCTTGATTTTGCTGCTCGAGCATTGATGGAGGGTCAAACGTTGTCGGTTTGACTTGAAATTTGGCATAGAGCCCTTTTGAGACATGCTGGAGTCATCTGTAGGCTTTGATCGAAGTTTTGACGTCTCCGATGATGTCGCCGCCGGGAGCTCCCGTTTAGCTGTCGGAGAAGTGAAGTTAGGCCAAATGTTGTCGAAATGGCCCGAAACTTCATGTGTACTCTTCTCTTGGCTATCTTGAAGGATCTTGCAGTTTTTGTTTGATTCTGACAAGATTTGAATTTTTGGAGAAATTGCATTGCCTATTTATGGCAGGTTGCGACTCCATGCAGCTTTCTTGATGTTGAAGAGGCAAAGTGACATTTTTGGTGTCAACAGACCGGTTGGCGATCTTGGAGCGATCAATGATGATTTTATGCTTTTGGAGGTTGACCCGTGATTTTGACGGATGCCGGCGGACATGAGTCAATTTCAAGCACTAAAAATCACATTTTCAGGAAACCACAGGGGCCAAAGTGCGCGAAACGCGAAAAAGGACGGAAAAACGGGTCACCGGCGGTAAATCCGGTGACCCGGACTTCCATGGTCGCCGGCGACCATGGGCCGGCGACCATGGGCCATGGTCGCAGGGGCCTGCGACCCTGGGGGAATTTTCCCCTTCGGAGCCCGTTTTGCGGTCGTTTTGAGGTCTTTTTCGTCGCCGTTTTCTTCTGTATTTTTCCTGACATTTCTTCTTATTTATTGGCTTGATTTCCCTGTAGAAAACCTGATGAGAATCCTTGCATTTTTAGAGTGCAAAGTTTCCAATTTTCCGGGAAAGCCGAAGACTTTGTCGCGTAGAGCTGCTGATTTTCCGCCAGAAGTTGAAACTTGGTCAAACGATGTCGGAATGACCTGAAATTTGAGGTGAAGCTTCCTGAGCAATAAATAAGACCAACCATAGGCTTTTGTTTGAGTTTTGAAGCCGTTTGGGGTCCCGTCGATGCTTCACTTGATTTTGCTGCGGGGAAAATGCCGAGCTTTGATATGTGGTCAAACGATGTCCGATTGACCTGAAATTTGACGGGGAACCTATTGGAGTCATTTTGAGACGTTCCATGGGCTCCGTTTTGGATGTCATGGTCCCAGGTTGCTCCGCCGCCGGTAGGCTTGATTTTCTCTCGGAGCATCGAAACCTGGTCAAACGTTGTCGGAATGACCTGAAATTCGACGTGCAGCCTTTTGGAAGCATGTTGAAGCCACTCATGCACTTGGTTTGATGAGCGAAGGCTTCGGTGGTTCCCGCCGCCGGGAGGCTTGATTTTGCTGCTCGAGCATTGATGGAGGGTCAAACGTTGTCGGTTTGACTTGAAATTTGGCATGGAGCCCTTTTGAGACATGCTGGAGTCATCCGTAGGCTCTGATCGAAGTTTTGACGTCTCCGATGATGTCGCCGCCGGGAGCGCCATTTTAGCTGTCGGAGAAGCGAAGTTAGGCCAAATGATTCTGAAATGGCCCGAAACTTCATGTGTACTCTTCTCTTGGCTATCTTGAAGGATCTTGCAGTTTTTTTTTGATTCTGACAAGATTTGATTTTTTTGGAGAAGTTGCATTGCCTATTTATGGCAGGTTGCGACTTCATGCAGCTTTCTTGATGTTGAAGAGGCAAAGTGACATTTTTGGTGTCAACACTCCAGAACGAACAAGGGTAAAGAGCCTGCTACAAGCGTACCTCGTCGATCCGCCAGATCTTCTAATGTGGCCGTTCAGCAAGCCTGGGAGAAGGTCCAGTTTGTTGAGAAGAACTTGGAAGAGTGCGATTCCCTCAATCGCGATGAGATGAGACAGCGATTGATCGCTCTCAAGGATGAGGAGTTCTATAAGATCATGGTAAGCAGCCGTCCTTGGGTTATGGACGATCTGAGGGTTTTGCCCAAGCCTACCTTCTTCTTTGGAGATGCAGTCCTTGACGACTTGACATACCAAAGGAGATGTTTTCAGTTCTCTTACACAGCGGATGGTGAGGAGAGAACTATTTCTACCCGGTCGTCTTTTGATCGGACCATCTCGATCCTGAGCCTTTCACCCACGTGCCCTAAGAGGGAAGATCCTCCGAGCTGGCTGAAGAGGACCAGTGTGATCAAGACCGGGGTTTTTATTGGTGGACCTTCCGGTTTTGCAGAGAAGCCACCTGTCCGTATGGACGTGGTGATGCCAGCCAGCGGCTACCAGGGCTCTGATTATCCGTCGGTCGATTTGAGACCGGTGGGCCTTGGCGTTTTCAGCGGTGACGGCAGTACTTGGGTGAAGCCTTTTCGACTTCGTGGCCGTTTCAATGCTGACTCCGATTGGAAGTCATGGACTGACCACACCTTGCTGATTGGGGGCGCCGTTTTGAAGGAAGCCGGGATTTTTGACGCGGTCCGCGCTTTTAGGGAGACCGTGACTTTTTCCGATGATGCCTTCATGGCTATGTTGGAGTCTTTCCTCCCTCAGACCAATACCTTCGTTGTCACGAACGGTGAGATTGGTTTTTCTCTGAAGGAGCTGAGTGCGATTACTGGATTGCCCATCCTTGGCAAACTCTATGAGGAGTTCATGCCGATTGACAGCGTCCTTGAGGAGCAGTCAGAGGAGTTCAGGCTCCTATACTTTCAGCTCGTCGCCTTCTATGATTTTTTGAAGGAGGGCTCGAAAGTGAGATCCAGCAGTTGGAAGAGTTATGGCTCTTCATTCTTCAACTTCTTTGACAGCAAAGAGTCTTCCGATAGCATGACCCGGGAAGACAGGAAGAAGACTTCGGCAATGCAGGAAGAGTTGAAGGGTTTCTTCGCGAGCACAGATGTCATTTGTTCTGACATTGCACTGCGAAGAGATCTTGCTGTTTACCTCACTTATTGGCTAGGTGAGGCTGTGTTTGCTGGTGGAGATGGGACGCACATCAGGCCGCATTGTATTTTTCCGGTTTGTCAGATGGCGTTTGGAGAGCGGCTTGCTTTGGTGCCTGCTCTTTACTCCTACTTGTGTACCGAACTGCAGGCTGCTGCTTTCTTGGTTCGGCTTGGGCTCCCTATGAATAGGGTATTTTCAGCCCATATCTTTTATTCGTGGTTTGTATACCACTGTCCTGGCTTCCACCAGCTGGGTACTGCACAGGACGATGATCCTCTAATGATTCGATTGGCTAAGGGAAAAGCCGTATCCGAATCACTTTTGTTTGCCCGCATGAGGATCCGACGGTTCAGGGACGTCGAGATGGGGCAGTCTTCAGTGAAGCTTTCTCCGGAGTTGCGGAAGAAGGCTTTTGATTTTGGTGCCTTCCGAGACTCTACCAGAGCAGGGTCGGGAAGGCATTACCCTTTGACCAATGCAGAGAATGAGTGGCTTTTCAGCATACGAGTCGGACGATGGTGTACCGCAGACATCTTTTCGTCGACATCCATCCGTATGTACCTTCTCGCTTTGCGCTTCAGTTGGGCTTCTCTCAAGGCGTTGTTGGAGCGCCTTCGAGTATGGTGAAGCGTTTTGGGGGTTTGCAAGATGGCAGAAATGCATGGGCTTTTTATAGTACTGAAGACACTACTGCCACGATCTCTTATCCTGAGCTGTCGACTTTCCGAACTGCCGGCTTCACGAAGTGGTTCGCGGAGAGCTTTTTGGCATATCGGGGGCTTTCCAAGAAGGAGCTTGATGTAAAGCTGTCTTCGGGGAAAGGTACTGGAAAGTCGGATGGCGTCCGGCGAGAGGAAGTTTGGGCCTTCCTTTCTGGAGAGAAGCACAAGATAGGCTTTCTCGGTGACCAGGGCGTCATTGGTTCTGAAGCTGTTCGGGAAGTACCTGATGAGGCTTTGGAGCAGCTAGAACAGGAGGAAGCTGAGCTCGACGCTTGGATGCAAGCGGCACAGAGGAGAGCTTCCGCGGAGTCTACTGGCGAGAGCAGACCATCCAGTGAGGAGCCAAGTGAGAAACCTGACTCTGATAGTGGGGCGGGTTCTTCTAGGAAGCGAACCCGTAGAGGTAAGAAGAGGAGGAGTCATCATCACAGCAAGGGGCCACATGAGGACTCTCCTGACATGGAAATCCCTCTTACCATCAACGAGGAGGTGCCAGAGGCTGTCGACGAGCCTCCAGAGAAGAGGAGCCGTGGAGAAGAGACCATTGGTGAAGGTATGATTCTTCCTTTTTCGTTTTCTACTTCTTTCATGGGGCTTTCCATGTTCTGATTTGTTTTCTCACCCTGCTGCTGCTTTTTTTTTTTAGCAGAGGATGAAGACTTGGCGATGCCTGAGGTTCCGACCGATGAGGCGGTGATGGAGCCGGTTATGGCATCTGAAGAAGAACCGAGGGACTCTGGAATGATTCCAGAATCTCCAATTGGTATAACTTCTTTCGCTTTCTCTTTTCTTTTTTTTTTTTTTTTTTTTGCCTGCGACTTGATTTGCTAACATTTCTCTTGTCAGCTGACTTGCCACAGAATTCCGATGACTTTGAACCATCAATGGACGCAAATGTTGATGATGCTTCCGATGAGTTCGTGGAGGAAGAGAGTGTTCCGCCAGTCGTCGAAGAAGGTACTTTGTAGTGATGACCCTGATGATTTTTTTTTAACAGGATCATATTCATACCTTTTTGTGTTTCATTTGCAGGTTTTGAAGTGACAGAAGAGAGTCCATCGCTTCCTTCAGAACCAGAGCAAGGGATGCCAGAGGTCGATCCGGAGGTAGAGACTCCTACAACCAGTTCTGACGCGATAGAGAAGATACCTCGTGCTGAGATTCCTTCTCCAGTGGCTCCAAGTGGAAAGAGTTCTTTTGTTACTCTTCCAATGGGACATGACATGAGCAGCCGATTAGCGGAGAAGGGTGAATCTTCATCCAGTTCGTCTCTTCAATTTGCGAAGAAGGTGCTGGCTCGGGTTTTGAGTTCTTGGGTCAAGACTCTCCTTTCTGGACACTTGGAGGCAGGATTTGGCATGATCCCACATGTACAGGAGATTTTCACTGATACCAAAGAGGTTGGTCTGGATGTCACAGGTGCCAGGGCGATCGTTGATAGGATCATTGCACTGGGTGACAAGTGGTTTGAGACCATGGATTTCCCTGACGACCAATTCTTCAAGGAGATGTTCTTGGACCCTGCTGATAAGGCTAAGTCTGACCTGAATGAGGCTACACAAAGCAGGAAGCAGGTAGTCCGAGAGAAGAATAAGGAAGAGCTAGTCATCCTTGGATTAAAGCGCGATCTTGACATCCTTGATGGAGAGGTCGAAATGGCCAGGAAGCATTTCGAGCATTTGAAGGCACAAGTTGATGCTAAGTGGACTGCTATAACAGAGGCTCGTGACAGGGAGAGTACTCTGATTCGCAGGGTTGCAGATGCCGGTCAAGTTCTCGAGAGGAGGACTCTAGAAAACGAAAAATGGCAAACTGCTGGGGAAGAGCTTCCCGGTGTTAAAGAAGGGTTACGGCATTCGCCAGCATCTCATGGCAAGTTCCTGAAGAAGCGTGCCTTGGAAACTCTGACGGCTGAGGCCAAAAGTTTGCTTGAGGAGCTGAAGCTTTGGCTGGAGACCATTTTTGGCTGAGCTCCTGATTTTTTGTAGCAGAAACTGTTCTTCTTTTTTTTGGTACCACATGTATATTTTTGGTACTCTTTTTTTTTTTTTTTGTGTAGTGCTTGTGAACACTTTTCTTTTTTTTGGTACCACATGTATTTTTTGGTACTTTTCTCTTTTTCTTTTTTTTTTTTGTTTTCCCTACGCTCACTCAAATCTTTTTGTGATGAAAGCAATTGCTAAGTGGGATTTGATCAAAGCTTTGTCATTTTGTGAAAATCTTTTGTCAAATAGTTGTTTTGGTAGGGGAAACGAATTTGGCATGAAAGCCGGATTTTTGTGGCATTTACAGCCAGTTTGGTGGCATTGATAGCCAATTGGTGGCATTTATAGCCGGTTTGGTGGCATTGATAGCCAATTTGTGGCATTTATAGCCGGTTTTGACATGAGAGTCAGGTTTTTTTTTGTGTGGCATTTTTTAGCCGAGTTTTTTGAAAACCAAGTTTTGTTTTATTGGCATGAAAGCCGATTTTGGCGTTTATAGCCGGAAATTTTTGTTTTGGCATTTATAGCCGGTTTTTGGCATTTATAGCCGAGTTTTGGTTTTCAAAATGCAGGTATCGACTAAATGTCGCCTCCCCGCTGAATGGTCTTGCAAGTATCGATGGAATGTCGCTTCCTTGCTCATTCGGTTTTGCGAGTATTGACGGAATGTCACTTCCTCGCGGGTTAGGTTTTGCAAGTATCGATGGAATGTCGCTTCCTCGCGAATTGGGGTGCAAATATCGACTAAGCGTCGCTTCCCTGCTTTTCCCAAAACTTTTGGTTTTGCGGGTACTGACTTGATGTCGTTTCTCCGCGATTTTTGAAATTTGAGGTTTTCTCGAACCATTTGTAATTTGGGTTGTGGATAGCAACTGGTATGTTGCATCTCCACGATTTTTGAAATTGGGTTGTGGATATCAACTGAAATGTTGCGTCTCCACGATTTTAGGTTTTCTTGAACCTTTGAAATTTGGGTTGTGGATATCAACTGATATGTTGCGTCTCCACGGTTTTTCGATTTTGCAAGTATCGACGAAATGTCGCTTCCCTGCGATTTTGGGTGCAAGTATCGATGGAATGTCGCATCCTTGCTTTTTTTCAAAATTTTTGTTTTGCGGGTACTGACTTTGATGTCGTTTCCCCACGATTTTTGAAAAACCATTATTTTTTTGTTTAAAGACACGAGGGTCGTAAATTTTGACCTAGAACCATTTGGCGGTAAAAGGTAAGGTGGACTAGGGTGGAAATCCCTGAATCCGGATTTTTGTTTCAAACCATGAATTTTGGTTCAAGGATCGAAAGTTTTTGTCAAGTCAGGGAGAGGCTCCTAAACTTAGATTTTTTTGTTTTTGAACAATGAAACGATGAAAGTAAGCATTGTTTTTGAATCTCTAGAAATTTTGACATTTGATATGAAAATTCTAAAGAGAGTGGGTTTGACGAGCGAGTACCTGAGAACAGGTTTTGGCCATACAGGCATTGCTCTTACCCAGTTGGGTAAGTCTTCAAGGGTAGTACCGCTTCAAGAACTTGTCGTTGATAGGCAGCATACATCTGTCGCCTTCCATGTTTAGGAGGGCATATGCGCCGTTGGAGAAGACCTTGTCGATGACGTAGGGTCCCTCCCATTTTGGTTCAAACTTGCCTTTGGACTTGTGAGCGAAGACCATTGGTCTTTTTACCGCAAGAACCAAGTCACCCTTTTTGTAGGCGCGTTGCCTGACCTTTTTGTCAAAAGATCCTGCCATGCGTGCTTGGTAAAGTTCAATGCTTTGTCGAGCTTCGAGCCGTCTCTCGTCGAGATTGTCCAGCTCATGGAGTCGCAATTTGACATTGCTTTCTTGAGTCATGTCATTTTGTAGAGATACCCTCAGAGAAGGAATTTGTACCTCTAGGGGCACGACAGCTTCGCATCCATAGACCAAGGAGAATGGTGTGCTATGGGTTGGTCCTCGAACGGTGGTTTGATACGCCCACAAAGCTTCAGACAGTTTGTCGCTCCAGTCTCTTTTGTGACTAGAGACCATTTTCTTGAGGATTTTGCAGCGTGTCTTGTTGAAGGCTTCTGCTAATCCGTTTGCTGCCGGATTGTATGGAGTCGAAGGACAGCTTTGGATTTTGTATTTGTCGCAAAACCTGTAGAATCGATGATCCCGGAATTGTGGTCCGTTATCATGGACGAATCTTTTGGGTATGCCGAAACGACAAATGATGTTGGTGCGCAGGAACTGAAGAACTGATGAGGTCTTCATTTCGTTGAACGCAAATGCTTCTGACCACTTGGAGAAATAATCCGTAGCGGCGAAGATGAAGCGATGACCTTTGCTTGAAGGGGGAGAGATAGGACCTATGATGTCCATGCCCCATGCTTCAAAAGGCCATGAGATTGCTGTAGGATGCAGCCATTCTGGAGGCATGTGAATGTAGTCTCCATGACTTGGCATTGTTGGCAGCGCTTAGTAAATTGCATTGCGTCGGGTACCATGGTAGGCCAGTAGTAACCCAACCTTTTGATTTGGTCGTAGAGCTTGGGACCAGCCTGATGAGCTCTACAAAGACCAGCGTGAACTTCTTTGAGTGTTTCTTCAGCTTCTTGTTGTGACAAGCAGCGTAGGAGTACTCCATTGAAGGATTTCCTGTAAAGGATCTTTGAAGGGATATCCAAATGAAAGTTTGGGGCTCGCCTTTGGATGCTTACCCGTTCTTTTGGATCTTCAGGTAGGATTCCAAACATAGTGTAATCAATGAACGGATCCCTCCAATCGCCGATTGAAGGTTGAAGGATAGAGATCCGACTTCCAACCACTCGGTGGCATTCAGCAACTGCTTGGTGTGTGTTAAGAGGAGGGAGGATCCTTCTCCCGCACACTGTAATTTGCATGTTTTCCCCTTCCTGGATCGCCATTGATGCGGCAAGTCCGGCCAGGGCATATCCACGGATGTTTTCACCTCTACGAATGTGGGTGATGTTGCAGATGTCAAACTTTTGCAGAAGCGATTGTGCCTTGTTGTAATAAGGCAGCAGATCGGGCTTCCTGACTTCATATTTCTGATTCATCTGGTTGACGATCAGTTGAGAGTCTCCAAAGACTTCCAGCATGGTGATACCGGATTCAATGGCCAGTTCCAATCCTAGGATCAGAGCTTGGTATTCAGCTGCATTGTTTGTGCATGGTTCCAGTAGCGAGAAAGCGTGTGGAATCATGTATTTGTCGGGGTTAACAAAGAAGATGCCAACTCCCGAGATCAGCTTTCTGTTTTCATTTGTCCTGGTTACACCGTCAAAGTACATGTCCCAGGAGGCATTTGGCGAGAAAGTCTCCACGTTGTAGACAGGGTCGTCTAGGAGATCATCTCTGAGTGGTGAATCTTTAGGCAATGGATGCTCTGCGAGGAAATCTGCTAGAGCTTGGCCTTTGTTGCTTTTTGTGGCACATACCTTATACCAAATTGTGATAGAAGGATGGACCATTTTGCCAGTCGGGCATTGAGAGAACCGGCCTTCGTGACAAGGACCTTCAAGAGGTTGATCCTCGAGACCAGGTAGACTGTGTTGGAAAGCAAGTAGTGATGTCGCTTTTGTACGGCGAACATCACTGCAAGGCATTCCTTTTCGACTGGAGAGTAACGATGCTCTGCACCTACTAGCATGCGGCTGAGGTAGTATAGAGCAGCTTCTTTTCTTTCATCATTTTCTTGTGCAAGCAGAGCGCCTACAGAATGATCAAGAGCTCTTGTGTACAAGATGAATGGTTTTCCAGTGGCAGGGGCAGCTAACACTGGAGGTTTGGTCAGGTATGACTTGATATCTTGAAATGCGGCTTCACAGTCAGCATCCCAGACAAAGTCTACACCCTTTTTCATCAATCGAGAGAATGGACGGCATTTCCCCGAAAGATTGGAGATGAACCGTCTGATGTAGGCCAATCTCCCTTGGAGCCCTTTTAATTCTCTCAAGGTTCTTGGAGAGGGCATTTCTAGAATAGCTTTGACTTTTATGGGGTCAAGTTCTATTCCAGCTTTCCGAACAAGGAATCCGAGAAACTTACCCGACGAGACGCCGAAGAAGCATTTTAGAGGATTCATCCGCAGTTTGTGTTTGCGGAGTCGGAGGAAGACTTCCCGAAGATCTTTGAGATGGTCTTCTTTTCTTCTGCTTTTGACGGCGAGGTCATCAACGTAACATTCGACCGTCTTGTGCTGCATATCTTGGAATATTTTCATCATAGCCCTCTGATATGTGGCACCAGCATTTTTCAGACCAAATGGCATGATAGTGTAGCAATACACGCCAAATGGAGTCCGAAATGAAGTGTGTTTTTCATCCTCGGGATGCATCTTTATCTGATTGTAACCAGAGAAGCCATCCATGAATGTCATTCGCTCGAATCCGCAGGTATTGTCAATCATCACCTCCGGTATGGGGAGCGGGAATTCATCTTTAGGGCAAGCGCCATTCAAGTCTCTATAGTCAATACAGACTCTGATCTGCCCATTTTTCTTTGTCACGGGGACAATGTTGGCCAACCATTCTGGATGTTGTTCCTCACGGATGAAGCCGACGCTTTTGAGCATTTGAACTTCTTGTTCAATTTTATCCATCACATCTGGACGGAATCTTCTTTGGCCTTGTTTGACAGGCTTGATTTCTTCTTGAAGATTGAGTTTGTGGACTGCTACTTTGTGGTCTAAACCAGGCATTTCAGCGTAGGACCATGCAAAGCAATCAACGAACTCACGAAGAAAAGCGATATACTCGGGTAACTCATCATCCTTTATATTCTTGCTTATGAATACAGGACGTGGGTTATCAGGTGTTCCCAAGTTTATCTTTTGGATAGGATCTTCTGTCGGAAGGTTCGAAGGTGGTTCCTCCACAATATTTTCGGAGGCTTCCAACTCAACGAAACCTTCTGGAGTTTCAACTGCATTACCAGACCAAGGCTCTGTTCCTTTCCATGGATTTTCTTGATTGGTGATCTCCTCAAGGCTTGCTATGAGATAGTCCCAATCGCCTGTTGAGTCTGGTATTTCTTTTGGAGACGAGGGTTCTTCTGGGTCAAAATAGCACAAGTCTGTATTATCGGACGATTTGCTCTTTATCATCAGAGAAATCGTACAAATTGGATGAGCTTCCTGGATCTTTGTCAGGTAACTCTTTAAAGAGATATCCAGGGAGATCGATGTCTTTATGGACTTGAGATGTTGAGGCTTGGTCGGTAAATTGACTTTTAAGCCTTTGTGTCAACTGTCTCAGGGGGGTATCAGGATCATATCCTAACCCATGTGAAGACTTTTCTACATATCCGTAGAGTCTCCAATCTTCCAGCTGGCTTTTGGTCAAGGCGGGCTCCAATGGCGTGAGAATACCGCGTCTTTCTCCCAAACCGACTGGGTTTTGAGTGTCATAGCCCATTTTCTTCATAATTGCTTGTGCCACAGGACTATATAGAGATAGCTGAGGCATACCTTCATTTTGGAAAGGTTCCAGCATGGAGTTTGATGAAGAAGCGTCCGATCTATGGAAGAAGATCCTGCTTTGGTGATGTTGTCGGAACAACAAAGGTAGCAGACGTAGGATCTTCTACATCAGCAGGTGTCTCCATCGGAGCGAGAGCAGGCTGAACATGCTGAGCGTCAGCTTGGCTTGACGATGCATTGTCTTCTGGCTCTGAGTCCGAGTCTGTGTCTTGCATGATAGACACGAGAGAAACAACAAATTTGCCCCCAGACTTTTGTTTCGCCTTCTTCACTTTAGTCGTGATGACCAAAGGTTTTGAAGATTTGAGGGAGATGACGAAGGGAGATTGACTACTCTCTTCTAACTTGATGCATTGATGTAGAGTTGAAGGGACAACACCGTTCTCGTGTATCCAAGGACGTCCGAGAAGGATGTTGTAGCATGAGGGGGTTTTTATTGCATACACAGTGACCTCAGAGATAAGATCACCGATTTGCAATTTGAACCTAATTTTGCCGATAGGCCTTTGAGCGCTCCCATCGTATCCAAAGATAGATACAGATGTGTGGCTTAGCTTGCTGGGTGGGATGCCCAACTCTTCGAGAGCCGAAGTGGAGATGAGGTTGAGTGCAGAACCTGGGTCGACCTGAACTCTGTGTATAGGTATTTCCTTGATGTACCCTGTGAAGTACAGGGGTCGGTTGTGCCTTGCTTCGCCAAGTAGGAGGTCTTCCTTAGTGAAGGCGATGGTTGCACTGGCTGCCTTTTGAACCGAGAGGTATTGGATGCATGATCCCTCGCTTTTCTCTTTTTCTCCTTTTAAGGAGGTTTCTGAGTTTTTGACCCGGTAGTCCATTTCAATTTGGAGGACTTGTGGGGCATGTTTGTCGACATCCTCATTCAGTTTTTGTAATTCTGAGATGAGATTATCACGAGTGCGTTGAGACATTCGCAATAAGTCTAGGATGTGAAGACGTGCAGGTATGTGTTTTAAGTGCTCAACCAAGTCATACTTGAAAGCCTCCTTGGGGCCTGCATGTTCATTGTTTTTGCCACTGGGGGCACTTACAACATCTTTTCCTAAAGGATTTACATAAGTAAAGGAAGATTGGTTGTAATTCTTGTGGTAGTCCCGGCCAGAACGGGTGCCTCTACCAACTTCGAGAGCTTCTTGAGAAGGATCTTCGCTTGGAAGATTGTCTTCATGATCAAGAGGCTGTCGTTTTTCATCTACTGGGGATGCATCTACAGCAGAGTTGCCATCTTCAGTGATTGTGTTGCACGGAGTATTTTCCGGGAGCAAGTCCTGAACAGCATCCAGCAGCTTTTCTTCTGTGTTGACTATTTCATCAGCCCAAGCATCATTATCTGGGTTTTCTTCATGATGATCAGTCGGGAAGAATGTGTATCCTGAAGTCACAGTCTCAGGAGAAGAAACCTGAGAGGGTGTCATCTCTGTGAAAGTCACGTGAGACGAGATAGCTCCAGAGAATACATTGCTAGGCGTCGTCGGAGTATATGTAATCTCATCAGACGACGCTTCAGAAGAGCTATAGTCCTGATATATTACATTACAGGAAGCTCTGATAGGAGATGTTGCCTGTTCGGAATCAGACTTATCCTCAGATGTAAGAGGATCGTCTATCCAGCAATATTCTCCATTTTCAGGAGTTAAGGGTGGAGATACCTGGTGAGCTTCAGGGACTTCAGGCTCTGGGTTGCGAGGGGGCTCGTTAACACGATCTTGCTCTGGTTCTAGAGCGAGAAGCTGCAAGATCCATGCATATTCTTCAAGATCAGGCATTGGAGCCAGATCCTCTTCTTCGTCTTCTCCGTGTGGCTCAACATAGTTGATTTCCACTGGAGCAACGACAGGTGCTGGGTTAACAGCATCTTCTTGTGCAGCCTCTTGGTCTTCTTCATCATCAGACCAGGATCCTTATGGTTGCAAGGGGTTATACCAGATTACTGGCATAAGGTGAGTTTCAGGAACCCATTCTTCGTCGGAGAGATACTCTCCTGTTTCAAGAGATTCCTCCCACTCGCCGGTGTAGTTGGGCTCGAATCCATCGTCGGTGTCGCTGGACTCGTATCCATCAATGGAGAATCCAACTACCGAGTTGCAAGAGTATAATGCCCCCTGCATGGCTTCTTTTTTGAATTGAGGTGGCATGAAATCACTGAGAGTGAAGTTTCTTACCGCCTTTGAAGTCTCTGGAAGGGACGTTTTTGTTGCCCCGAGTGAAGTGGTAGAGGAGGCCTCTGCCTTTTCATGGACTTCTTGTTTTGGCTGGGTCTTCTCTTGCCGTTTGAGCCTGAGGAGATGTTTCCTAGCCTGCCTTCGCTGTTGAGCTGTCGGCTTTGTTTTTACGATCTCCCAGTTTTCATCTTCCAGGAGATCGGGATGTACCCATATGGGTTGTCCGTCTGGTGTCGGGCAAGGAACCAACACTTCGGACGTTTGAATTCTTTTTATCACCTTGAAGGAAGTAGTGATCTTCTTCTTCGATGATTTTGGTGTTTGTCCACATGACACCATGTTGACGGAGGCAGTCCCATAGTTTTTGTCAAAGGTGATGACTCCGTTTTTCCACATCTCGTTTATCTTCTCTCTCACAACAAAGCATTGATTGAGAGGATGCGAGACCATCTGGTGGTATGGACAGTACCGAGGATCATTGGTTTTGCCAACGTCTCCAGCTCTTTTGGGCTCTGGCAAAATGAGTTTGCCATTTGCTAGGAGAGCCTCAAAGATTTCTTCAACGTCTTGATCGAACGGATATTTCTTTTCTACTCGCTCTTTGAAGGCATCAGAGAGTTCAGGTCTCTTACCTGCAGCTCTATTTTCAGCTTTCTTTGGTTGCTGAGGAGCTGACTTGGTTTGCACATTAAGGACCTCTTTCTTCTTTGGTTTAGAGGTTGCAATGGCGGTTGGCTCTTTTCTTGATGACTTCTGACTGTTGAGGTCTTTAATCACCGTTTCAGCTTCCATAGAAGCTTCCAGGAGTTCTCCCAGGTTTTTTGATTTGTTGCCGATGATCATGGAGCGTATTCTGGCTCTCATGTTGTTTCGGCAGATGTCGACTAGCGACGCCTGTGGCAATACATCTGAACATTTGTATGCCATTGCTTTCCACTTGTGAATGAAGTCATAAGTTGACTCATTCTCTCCCTGTTTTAGGCTGCAGAGCTGAGCCATAGTAACAGGATGATCCTCACCTTGGATGTGAGTCAGGAAGCGTGTCTCCAGCATAGCCCAGTTCTGAATGGAGTCCTCCGAAAGAGTGGAGTACCAATCGAAGGCCGTACCTTTTAGGGTACTTGCAAAGAGGCGGATCTTGAGTGCATCTTGATCCGCGATAGCTCCCGTCAAAATCTTGAAGTGGATGACGTGCTGTCTGACTGATCCTTTCCCCGTATATGTTTGGAGAGTAGGATGCTTGAATTTTGTGGGGAACGGGACCGAGTCCATCCATAAAGGATATGGTGGCTTGATCCCATGCTCTTTGAGTATATCCTCTTCTTTAGCTTTGGCGAGGATACTATCTACGTCCTTTTTGGTAAGGGTGCGTGACTCATTTTCTTCACAATTTTCCTCGTTATTGCCATGATTCGGAGGAGGCTCATTGTTCGCCTGATTTTGGACGACAAGGAGAAGGTTTTCCATCAGAGTTTCAATCCTCTGCTGGCCTTGTTCCAACTGCTGGATGCGTGTGAGCGCATCATCTCGAGGTGGATTCTGAGGTGGTGGCTCAGAACTTGTAGCCAAGACGTTCATCCCTCGAGATTCGAACGAAGAAATCGTCCTGGTGACCGAGCTGGGGCTCATTCTTTTTGATGAAGAGCTTGATGAAGGATTACTCTCCCGTCCTTGGCTTGAAGGGGCAGGAGATTCTTCGGGATGTCTTTGTGTCCTGGTGACGCTACGGGTCACCGGACGTCGGACATGGATTTTTTATGCTGACCTTTGGCGTCTTCTGGTTTTTCCAAACATATGGACTGCAGCAACTTGGTCGGGTCTTTCTTTTTCGACCCATTTGTGGGAGACTTGAAGTGTAGGAGGCTGGATCCGTTGCTTCTCTAGTCTCTTTTGTCGATATGAAGCACGGCGGCGTGCTCGACGAGCGATTTGAGCTTCAGTCAGCTCTGGCTGGGCTCTGACGATGAAGGATGTGCTCCCTCGGGCGCAGCAGCCGAGCCTGTCTTCTTTGTAGCTAGGCAAGGACAGGATCCGGACCCGGTCCTTTGCCTGTTGCAGCGAAGCTTTGAACCTTTCGAGTTCGGCCCCTGTAGAGATGAAGGGTCGAACTGAAGGAGTGTAGGCCTTGGCAGGTGCTTGTAGAGGCCTGGTGATGCATGATCTAATTTTGGGCCTGTAGGAACAAGCCGGCTCATGCTGGGTTGACTTGGGAGTCAGGTTGGAGATGGGTCTCTCCTCTTTCATATAGGCAAGAGGGTAGAACTAGTTCTCTTTGAGTGGGGCCAGGTATGCTGGCTTGGTGGAAGTTTGAGACCTTCTTTGTTTTGGGGAAGGTCTTGGAGACCAAGTCTTAGGGTAGACCTGATTGGTTGTTGGTCGAGGCTTCGCGGGGGTGCCGCGGGCTTCGGGCTTTTGGGCGCTCGCCTTTGGTGTCACGGGAGTGACACGTTGAGAGGCGATCTTCTGCTTTTTAGCAGGCGCAGCTTGTTCTTCGGGAAGTGGGAATGGTCCCAGTGTCCCAAAGACGATGGTCCGGGGAGTCGAGGTCGACCCGGAGTTCAGAGAGTTGCCGAGGGAGTTGACGCTTCGGCAGCTGGCAGGGCGCTTGTAAGTGCGCTCGGTTTGCTTCTATTGAAGCATGAGTTGGTGCTTGTTCTCATCGAAGATAATGGTTAAGGCTGCCATTGTTAATTTCGAAAAAAGTTCTGAAACAAGACCACATCCATTAGTAATCACAAGAATATAATGATCATAAATGGGAATTTCTATGGTTGTCTTTTCAAATCGCTCAAGGGATATGACCCAAGCGACATGAAGAAGGTAAAAAGCCATAGATGGTACAATTGTTCTGACAGCAAGTATGGTGAGCCCAGAATGAGCGTTCCAGTGACTGCTTGAAGCAATTGTAAACCTAAATTCGACTTATCGAGAAGCAGGGCTTGCTCGAGATAAGAAGAATATAAGGTAGGAGTTACAAATGTGCCGGTCACAGATACAGTAGACCCTGAAAGGGCGTACCAGTATTGCTAGGCACAAATGTTGGAAATCGCATCCATGAGATGGGATTCTTTGTTTTGAAAGGTCAGAAATGGATTCGTCAAAGAGAGCAGGTGGCATTCCGATTCAAATACGGGCTCAACGATTTCCGCGAGCGCCAGTACTTAGAAAGGAAGAGACCACAATTTCTCGAATCTGAATCCAAAAGTGACGAGTTTTTTTTTTGAAATGTCAAGATTGGTTCCATCAAGGAGAGCAAATGGTATTCTGATTTGAACACGGTCTCGGCGATTTCCGCGAGCGCCAGTGCTCAGAAAAGAAGAAACCAAAATTTCTCAGATCTGAAATCAAAAGTGATGAGTTTTTGGAGATTTTTTTTTTGAAATGATTTTTTTTTTATTTTTTTTTATTATTTTTTTTTAAAATATATTTTTATTTATTTTTTTTTTATTTTTTATTTTTTGAAAATTTTTGTTTTTTTAAGATTTTTTTTTTTGAAAATCTTTTTTTTATTTTTTTTTATTTATTTTTATTTTTTTAAGATTTAAAGACGAGAGAGTACACATAGGCCTCCTAACCCGGTCTTATGAAACCTCAATTGATAGAATTGCCCCCAAGTAAGGGTAGGATTACTTAATGAACCCGTTTGGAGGACCCTTGCTTAGAACAGTCAAGCTGTCTCCACACTCTTGACAAGGCTTTTCTTGAATCAATCGTGATCAAAGAACGCAATTGGTTTAACCTTAGTGGTCTATGTCCTTTTTTTTTATAAAAATCCCAAATAGACTCATCGAAGAGAAACGATGGCGCAAAACCTTAGTCGAACCGGCTCAACATTTCTGCAAGCACCAAAGAACGATAGGATAGGATCAAAGTTTCTCAATTTTGAATCCAAACTAAGAAAGCTGATTTTTTATTTATTTATTTTTTTTTTTAAATCTCTAATGAACTCATCGAAGAGAAACGATGGTCCAAAACCTTAGTCGAACGGGCTCAACATTTCTGCAAG
This sequence comes from Umbellularia californica, assembly GCA_028538565.1. Classification (NCBI taxonomy): domain Eukaryota; kingdom Viridiplantae; phylum Streptophyta; class Magnoliopsida; order Laurales; family Lauraceae; genus Umbellularia; species Umbellularia californica. The sequence continues at coordinate 30,866,630 of JAPQWN010000011.1, forward strand.
CACCAAAGAACGATAGGATAGGATCAAAGTTTCTCAATTTTGAATTCAAACCAAGAAAACTGATTTTTTTTTTTTGAAAAGAGAAAGAATGGATACAAACTCAAAGAAATAGAAATTTCCAAAAAATCCCATCTCATTTTTTTTAGGATGCAAAATCCAACATAGGCTACCAGCTAGAAAGTAGCCAAGGAATCCGGAAAAGAAGTATAAGCATAGAGCAAAAAGTATGATATGCAAATATTTCATTTCCAAGCACCGTGTTCTCAAATGAACGAGTCCCACCGGGTGTGCCAGCTTGATGGAACGCGCTCCGAGGCGCCGTGGGGCTGCTACCGGGGTCGGCGGAACGTGGGAGTCCGTCGGGTCCGGCCCTTTCGCGCCCTGGCGGGCCTGAAGTGTGCATCAACATTTCTTTGTGTGGGTGTGCCAGATTTTCTATTTTACTTGGAATTGCAAGTGGTAATCCGGAGATCAACCTTCGCAAGTAAAAAGGAAATCAACTTCTTTCAAGTTTTCCATTGCACAAATATTTAAGAAAAGAGACATTTTCTTGGTTTGCCGTGAAAGGCGATTTTGTTTGGCATTTATAGCCGATTTTGGCGTTTATAGCCGATTTACAATTCTCATCAATAATGAAAGACAAGAGTTGTGATTTTTGTCTCTTTTAGAAAAATACAAACTACAATGAAAAGCAAGAAAAGGAGGATCTAACTTCTCAGGAGATTGTGGGGGACTCGTTCAGATTGACGGTCGCAAGTCATGTATGGGCTTCGCCATCATCCATGCAGATGAGAACAGAGGATGCTCTTGATTCGCTTGGCTTGGCTATAACCTCAGATTTTTAGAGGACAAAGACCAAGAGAAGGTCCTATGTCCAATAAAAAGCTAAGTAGACGGGCTGAAAAGCCACGTCTAAGCCATTGGAGGCAGCGGGAGAAGGCAAGGACCTCGGGGGGGGGGGGGGGGGGGGGGGTGCCCCCCAAGGGACTTTTGTCACCTTGTAGTGGTGGCCGGTGCAGAACTTCAGCAGAGTTTTTCTCTCTTTTTCTTTCTCTGGATTCTTTCCGCTCTCTTCCGATCCAATCTCTTTTTTTCTGATCCGATCTCTTTTTTTTCTGATCCGATCTCTTTTTTTCTGATCCTGATTTCAATGGAATGCTCTCCTATTTATAGGCTTTTGGTAGCCATTTAGGAGAGTTTATGGGCTTTAATGGCTTTAATGGGAGGAGTTACAAGATTTATTTCTTTGATTTTGTAACTCCTTTCTCCTTGAATCTGATTGGCCGATGGAGATTAAGGGCTTTTAATCACCTTATTTACCATAATGGGAGGAGTTTCATGGGTTAAATGCCATGAATCAATTGACTTGTAACTCCCAAATGCTTGCTTCTGATTGGGCCGTCCAAAGAAATGAATTAATGACTGCAATAAAGCTAGTCAATTAACCACATTAATTGGTCGCCGAGCAGTCGAAGAGTCGCGGGCCGTGCCGTGTCTTCTGGAATTCTTCTGGCGATGATCATCGATGGATCTTCATGCTGATCGACATCGGATGAACATGTAACTTCAGACAGTGATAGCTAAGAGCGGGCCGGTGACATCTGTCCTGTCGATTTTTCGATCGATCGGGCGGAAAGTACACTTTTTTGGTCGACCGGTTGGCGATCAATGTTGATTTTGATACTTTTGGAGGTTGACCCGTGATTTTGACTGATGTCGGCGGACATGAGTCAATTTCAAGCACTAAAAATCACATTTTCAGGAAACCACAGGGGCCAAAGTGCGCGAAACGCGAAAAAGGACGGAAAAACGGGTCACTGGCGAAAAATCCGGCGACCCGGACTTCCATGGTCGCCGGCGACCATGGGCCGGCGACCCTGGGGGTTTTTCCCCTGTTTTTGGTCCGTTTTGTGGTCTTTTTCGTCGCCGTTTTCTTCTGTATTTTTCCTGACATTTCTTCTCATTTATTGGCTTGATTTTCCTGTAGAAAACCTGATGAGAATCCTTGCATTTTTAGAGTGCAAAGTTTCCAATTTTCCGGGAAAGCCGAAGACTTTGTCGCGTAGAGCTGCTGATTTTCCGCCAGAAGCTGAAACTTGGTCAAATGATGTCGGAATGACCTGAAATTTGAGGTGAAGCCTCCTGAGCAATAAATAAGACCAACCATAGGCTTTTGTTTCAGTTTTGAAGCCGTTTGGGGTCCCGTCGATGCTTCACTTGATTTTGCTGCGGGGAAAATGCCGAGCTTTGATATGTGGCCAAACGATGTCCGATTGACCTGAAATTTGACGGGGAGCCTATTGGAGTCATTTTGAGACGTTCCATGGGCTCCGTTTTGGATGTCATGGTCCCGGGTTGCTCCGCCGCCGGTAGGCTTGATTTTCTCTCGGAGCATCGAAACCTGGTCAAACGTTGTCAGAATGACCTGAAATTTGACATGCAGCCTTTTGGAAGCATGTTGAAGCCACTCATGCACTTGGTTTGATGAGCGAAGGCTTCGGTGGTTCCCGCCGCCGGGAGGCTTGATTTTGCTGCTCGAGCATTGATGGAGGGTCAAACGTTGTCGGTTTGACTTGAAATTTGGCATGGAGCCCTTTTGAGACATGCTGGAGTCATCTGTAGGCTCTGATCGAAGTTTTGACATCTCCGATGATGTTGCCGCCGAGAGCTCCTGTTTAGCTGTCGGAGAAGTGAAGTTAGGCCAAATGTTGTCGAAATGGCCCGAAACTTCATGTGTACTCTTCTCTTGGCTATCTTGAAGGATCTTGCAGTTTTTGTTTGATTCTGACAAGATTTGATTTTTTGGAGAAATTGCATTGCCTATTTATGGCAGGTTGCGACTTCATGCAGCTTCCTTGATGTTGAAGAGGCAAAGTGACATTTTTGGTGTCAACAGTTATTCACTCGGATGTTTGGGGGATTGCCCCTCACTTGAGTCGACTTGGTTATAGGTATTATGTTACCTTCATAGATGATCATTGTCGTTACACTTGGATATATTTCTTGAAATTTAAATATGAAGTTTTTCCCATCTTTCAAAAATTTTATAATATGGTGAGCACCCAATTTCAAAAACACATTAAAATACTACGATCAGACTCAGGGGGAGAATACATGTCTTCTGAATTCTCCTCCTTTTTATCTGATAAAGGTATCATTCACCAGAAATCTTGTCCTCACACACCACAACAAAATGGGATTGCCGAAAGGAAAAATAGACACATTCTTGAAATTGTCCGCTCTCTGCTTGTTGAATCTCTTGTCCCACCTCAGTTTTGGTGTGAAGCTGCTCATACTGCTATTCATGTTATTAATAGGATACCCAGTTCTGTGCTAAATAAAATTTCTCTATATGAGTGTTTGTTTCGTCATTCACCATCCTACTCACATCTTAGGGTTTTCGGGTGTCTTTGCTTTGTGCATCTTCCATCTATTGAGCGCAACAAGTTGTCTCCCCAAGCTGTTCGATGTATGTTCCTAGGGTACAGTGATGATCATAAAGGGTTTCTCTGCTATGACCCTAAAGACCGACGACTTCGTACATCACGGAATGTTGTCTTCCCAGAACACATTCCCTTCTACTCACTTCGTTTTGAGATTCATCCTGTACAAGTCTCCTTTCTTCCTCAATTCCCAGCATCCAGTCCTGCTACACCATCCCACCCTCCTCCACCCATTACAAAGGTCTATGTCCGTCATCCAAGAACTGTGCCTCCTACTCCTCCTTCTCCAGATCATCTTCTCTTGCCGGCTCCATCCTCAGGTAATGATCCTCCCGACCCACCTCCATTACGACGCTCTAGTCGTACACATGTACCACCTGACAGATATGGAGATTTTTTTTATTCATTTCTTCTTTAGATCCTTCTTTTGTTCCCACCTCTTATTCACAGGCCTCCAGTATACCCTGTTGGAAAGATGCAATGGATGACGAATTACTAGCTCTTGAATCAAATTCTACGTGGGATCTAGTTCCAGCACCACCAAATGCGTCTATTATTGGGAGCAAATGGCTTTACTCTATCAAAGTTCGATCCGACGGCAGTCTTGATCGCTATAAAGCTCGGCTGGTTGCTCAAGGCTACAAACAAGAATATGGTATCGACTATGAGGAAACCTTCGCCCCAGTCGCCAAGATGACTACAGTTCGTTGTTTACTCAGTGTAGCTGTTGTACGTAACTGGCCTCTCTGGCAAATGGATGTGAAAAATGCCTTCTTACATGGGGACCTTCAAGAGACTGTCTATATGCGACCTCCTCCAGGTTATGCCCATCCTGCAAATCATGTCTGCAAATTGAAAAGGTCCTTATATGGTCTCAAACAAGCTCCTCGTGCTTGGTTTGATAAGTTCCGCTCCTCCATCCTTCATGCAAAATTCTCTCAAAGTCCGAATGATAGCTCTCTCTTCATTCGACGTACTTCACGCGGCTGTACGATTCTTTTAATCTATGTGGATGACATGATTATTAGTGGTAACGATACCGTGGGCATCTCTGAGCTCAAAACTCATCTTATGCGAACCTTTCAAATGAAGGATCTTGGCTCCTTAACATATTTTATTGGCTTACAAGTTTCTCGGAGCACTGATGGCATTCGAGTCAATCAAACAAAATATGCTGATGATTTGATTAAATCTGCTCGACTCAGTGATGCCAAGACAGTTGATACACCTCTTGAGCTCAATGTTAAAATAAGTAAGGATGATGGATGTCCACTTGAAGATCCTACCATCTTTCGTCGCTTGGTTGGGAGCCTCCTTTATTTGACTATGACCCGGCCTGATATCTCTCATGATGTGCATACGGTCAGTCAGTTTGTTAGTAATCCTCACAAACCGCATCTCCTTGCTGTATATCGCATCCTTCGATATTTAAAGGGCACTCGTGATCGTGGACTCTTCTATCCTTCGGTATCCTCCATACAGTTGCAAGCCTATGCTGATGCTGACTGGGCCGGTTGCCCCGATACTCGTCGTTCAACTACAGGCTGGTGTATGTTCCTGGGTAAATCTCTCATCTCATGGAAATGTAAGAAGCAGACTACTCTTTCGAAATCTTCGACAGAAGCGGAATATCGTTCTATGTCCTCCGCCAGTGGTGAAATCATTTGGCTTCGTCGCCTACTTCGAGAATTCGGTGTATTCTTAACACGTCCTACTCATCTGTATGCTGACAACACAAGTGCCATCAGAATTGCTAAAAATAATGTCTATCATGAGCGTACTAAACACATTGAGATCGATTGTCATTTCATCCGGCAGCATGTCGTCTCCAACTCCATCGACCTGCCCTATGTTTCATCTCACGACCAATTGGCAGACATCTTCACCAAAGCACTGCCTCGGGATCGTCATGATTATTTATTGTCCAAATTGATGCTTTGCCCCCACCTACATCAATTTGAGGGGGAGTGTAGGAATCATAAATGATAAGGCCCAACTCTTTAGGCCCAGTGTCTCAATACCCACGTGGGATCTATTAGAATTTAGTCAAAGATGGGGTGTATAGATGCTCTTTCATTGTAAATCTGTACCTTCTATATTTACTTGTAAATTGCTCCCAAATCTCTATAATTAGATTGTAATCATAGCCTTTTACTTGGCAATAGTTGAATATATATATTCACAGTGGATTCCCTCTTGGGGTCACTGATTCCACAATTATTCTTCTTCCTTCGTTAAACTCTCTTGCTTGCTCATCTATTATCTTTATCACGATTCACTAACAGTAAATTCCAACAAGTTACTTTGGCCTTGAACAAGGGTAACCGTGCTAGTTTCTGAGCTGTCCGATGGCCGATTCCGGTTTTCAACCTCCAACGGCCTATTTTCAAGACTAAGTGTTAAGAATCCAACGTTTTTAGGTCTAATTCGTTAACCGGGAGTCCGATTTACGAGCCATCAGTTCCTGCAAGTTAATTTCGACTCGAGCGAGGTGTTCGTGCCGGTTCACGATTTTTCCGGCGGCCGTTTCCCATACCGGACCCCGGCGAGCCGTTTTTTAGCCTAAGTATTAGGAAAATCCGATGTTTTCGCCTATAATTCTCTAACCAGGAGTCATATCTGCGAACCGTCAGTTCCTACAAGTCACTCTAACATCGAGCGAGGTGCTCGTGCCGGTTCCCGATTTTTCCAGGGGCCGTTTCCCGTTCCGGACCCCGGCGGGCCGTTTTCGGGCCTAAGTGTTGGATAATCCGATGTTTTCGCCTCTAAAACACTAACCGGGAGTCCGATCTGCGAACCGTCAATTCCTACAAGTCACTCTACCCTCGAGCGAGGTACTTGTGCCGGTTTCCATATTTTCGGGGGCCGTTTCCTGTTCCGGACCCCCGGCGGGCCGTTTTCTAGCATAAGTGTTGGAAAATCCGATATTTTCACCTTTAAAATTCTAACCGGGAGTCCTATCTGCGAACCGTCAGTTCCTACAAGTCACACTTCCCTCGAGCGAGGTACTCGTGCCGATTTTCGATTTTTCTGGAGGCCGGTTCCTGTACCTGACCCCTAGCGGGCCGTTTTCGAGCCTAAGTATTAGGAAAGTTTGATGTTTTCGCCTCTAAAACTCTAACCGAGACTCTTGTCTGCGAACCGTCAGTTCCTACAAGTCACTCTAACCTAGAGTGAGGTGCTCGTGCCGGTTCCCGAATTTTCCGGGGGCCGTTTCCCGTTCCGGACCCCCGGCGGGCCGTTTTCGAGCCAAAGTGTTGGAAAATCCGATGTTTTCGCCACTAAAACTCTAATCGGGAGTCCTATCTGCGAACCGTAAGTTCCTACAAGTCACTCTACCCTCGAGCGAGGTGCTCGTGCCAGTTTATGATTTTTCCGGGGGCCGGTTCCTGTTTCGGATCCCCGGAGGGCCGTTTTTCGAGCCTAAGTATTAGGAAAATCCGATGTTTTCGCCTCTAAAACTCTAACCGAGACTCCTGTTTGCGAACCGTCAGTTCCTACAAGTCACTCTAACCTAGAGTGAGGTGCTCGTGCCGGTTCCTGATTTTTCTGGGGGCCGTTTCCCGTTCCGGACCCCCGGCGGGCTGTTTTCGAGGCTAAGTATTAGGAAAATCTGATGTTTTCGCCTCTAAAACTCTCACAGGGAGTCCTATCTGAGAACCGTCAGTTCCTACAAGTCAATCAACCCTGGAGCGAGGTGTTCATGCCGGTTTCCAATTTTTTCTGGCGCCGGTGCCCTTTCCGGACCCCCGGCGGGCCGTTTTCAAGCCCAAGTGTTGTAAAATCCGATGTTCTCGACTCTAAAACTCTAACCGGGAGTCCTCTCTGCGAACCGTCAGTTCCTACAAGTCACTCTAACCTAGAGTGAGGTGTTCGTACTGGTTCCCGATTTTTCCGGGGGCCGTTTCTCGTTCCGGACCCCTGGCGGGCCGTTTTCGAGCCTAAGTGTTGGAAAATCCGATGTTTTCGCCTCTAAAACTCTAACCGGGAGTCCTATCAGCGAACCGTCAGTTCCTACAAGTCACTCTACCCTTGAGCGGTGTGCTTGTACTGGTTTTTGATTTTGCTGGGGGCCGGTTCCGGTTCCGGACCCCCGGCGGGCCGTTTTCGAGCCTAAGTATTAGGTAAATCCGATGTTTTCGCCTCTTAAACTCTAACCGGGACTCCTGTCTGCGAACCGTCAGTTCCTACAAGTCACTCTAACCTAGAGCGAGGTACTTGGGCCGGTTTCCCATTTTTCTGGGGGCCGTTTCCCGTTCCGGACCCCCGGCGGGCCGTTTTCGAGCCTAAGTGTTGGAAAATCCGATGTTTTCGCCTCTAAAATTCTAACCGGGAGTCCTATCTACGAACCTACAGTTCCTACAAATCACTCTACCGTCGAACAAAGTGCTCGTGCCGGTTTTTGATTTTTCCGGAGGCCGGTTCCTGTTCCGGACCCCCGGCTGGCCGTTTTCGAGCCTAAGTATTAGGAAAATCCGATGTTTTCGCCTCCAAAACTCTAACCAAGACTCATGTCTGCGAACCGTCAGTTCCTACAAGTCACTCTAACCTAGAGTGAGGTGCTCGTACCGGTTCCTGATTTTTCCGGGGGTCGTTTCCCGTTCCGGACCCCCGGCGGGCCGTTTTCGAGCCTAAGTGTTGGAAAATCTGATGTTTTCACCTCTAAAACTCTAACAGGGAGTCCTATCTGAGAACCGTCAGTTCCTACAATTCACAAAATCCTCGAGCGAGGTGCTTGTACCGGTTTCCGATTTTTTCGGGCGCCGGTTCCCGTTCCGGACCCCCGGCGGGCCGTTTTCGAGCCTAAGTGTTGCAAAATCCGATGTTTTCGCCTCTAAAACTCTAACCGGGAGTCCTATGTGCGAACCGTCAGTTCCTACAAGTCACTCTTTCCTAGAGTGAGGTCCTCGTGCCGGGTCCCGACTTTTGCGAGGGCAGTTTCCCGTTCCAAACCCCCGGCAGGCCGTTTTCGAGCATAAGTGTTGGAAAATCCGATGTTTTCGTCTCTAAAATTCTAACCGGGAGTCTTATCTGCGAACCGTCAATTCCTACAAGTCACTCTAACCTAGAGTGAGGTGCTCGTGCCAGTTCCCGACTTTTCCGGGGGCCGTTTCTAGTTCCGGACCCCCGGAGGGCCGATTTCGAGCCTAAGTGTTGGAAAATCCGATGTTTTCGCCTCTAAAACACTAACCGTGATTCCTATCTGCGAACCGTCAGTTCCTACAAGTCACTCTACCCTCGAGGGAGGTGCTCGTGCCGGTTTTCGAATTTTCCAGGTGCCGTTTCCCGTTCCGGACCCCCGGCGGGCCGTTTTCGAGCCTAAGTGTTGGAAAATCCTATGTTTTCGCCTCTAAAATTCTAACCGGGAGTCTTATCTGTGAACCGCCAGTTCCTACATGTCACTCTACCCTCGAGCGAGGTGCTCGTGCCGGTTTTCGATTTTTTCGGTGGCCAGTTGCTGTTCTGGACCGCCGGCGGGCCGTTTTCGAGCTTAAGTATTAGGAAAATCCGATGTTTTCGCCTCTAAAACTCTAACCGAGACTCATGTTTGCGAACCGTCAGTTCCTAAAAGTCACTCTAACCTAGAGTGAGGTACTCGTGCCAGTTCCCAATTTTTCCGGCAGCCGATTCCTGTTCCGAACTCCCGGCGGGCTGTTTTCGAGGCTAGGTATTAGGAAAATCCGATGTTTTCGCCTTTAAACTCTAACCGTGAGTCCTATCTGGGAACCGTCAGTTCCTACAAGTCACTCTACCCTCGAGGGAGGTGCTCGTGTCGGTTTTCGATTTTTCCAGGTGTCGTTTCCCGTTCCGGCCCCCGGCGGGCCGTTTTCGAGCCTAAGTGTTCGAAAATCCGATGCTTTCGCCTCTAAAATTCTAACTGGGAGTCTTATCTGTGAACCGTCAGTTCCTACATGTCACTCTACCCTCGAGCGAGGTGCTCGTGCCGGTTTTCGATTTTTCCGGTGGCCGGTTCCTGTTCTGGACCCCCGGCGGGCCGTTTTCGAGCTTAAGTATTAGGAAAATCCGATGTTTTCGCCTCAAAAACCGAGACTCATGTCTGCAAACCGTCAGTTCCTACAAGTCACTCTAACCTAGAGTGAGGTGCTCTAGCCGGTTCCCAATTTTTCCGGGGGCCGATTCCCGTTCCGGACCCCCGGCGGGCTGTTTTCGAGGCAAAGTATTAGGAAAATCCGATGTTTTCGCCTCTAAAACTCTAACAGGGAGTCCTATCTGAGAACCGTCAGTTCCTACAAGTCAATCAACCCTGGAGCGAGGTGTTCGTCCCGGTTTCCAATTTTTTCGGGCGCCGGTGCCCGTTCCGGACCCCCGGCGGGACGTTTTCGAGCCTAAGTGTTGGAAAATCCGATGTTTTCACCTCTAAAACTCTAACCGGGAGTCCTATCTGCGAACCGTCAGTTCCTACAAGTCACTCTAACCTAGAGTGAGGTGCTTGTACCGGTTCCTGACTTTTCCGGGGGCCGTTTCCCGTTCCGGACCCCTGGCGGGCCGTTTTCGAGCCAAAGTATTGGAAAATCCGATGTTTTCGCCTGTTAAACTCTAACCGTGAGTCCTATCTGTGAATCGTTAGTTCCTACAAGTCACTCTACCCTCGACTGAGGTGCTCGTGCCGGTTTTCGATTTTGTCGGGGGCCAGTTCTGGTTCCGGACCCCCAGAGGGCCGTTTTCTAGCCTAAGTATTAGGTAAATCCGATGTTTTCGCCTCTAAAACTCTAACTGGGACTCCTGTCTGCGAACCATCAGTTCCGACAAGTCACTCTAACCTAGAGGGAGGTACTCATGCTAGTTCCCCATTTTTCCGGGCGCCGTTTCCCTTTCCGGTCCCCCAGCGGGCCGTTTTCGAGCCTAAGTGTTGGAAAATCTGATGTTTTCGCCTCTAAAATTCTAACCGGGAGTCGTATCTGCGAACCGTCAGTTCCTACATGTCACTTTACCCTCAGGCGAGGAGCTCGTGTCGGTTTTAAATTTTTCCGGTGGCCGGTTCCTGTTCCGGATCCCCGGCGGGCCGTTTTCGAGCCTAATTATTAGGAAAATCCAATGTTTTCGCCTCTAAAATTCTAACCGAGACTCCTGTCTGCGAACCGTCAGTTCTTACAAGTCACACTAACCTAGAGTGAGGTGCTCATGCCCGTTCCCGATTTTTCCGGGGGCAGTTTCCCGTTCCGGACCCCCGGCGGGCCGTTTTCGAGCCTAAGTGTTGGAAAATCCAATGTTTTCACCTCTAAAACTCTAACCGAGAGTCCTATCCGCGAACCGTAAGTTCCTAAAAGTCACTCTACCCTCGAGCGAGGTGCTCATGCCGGTTTATGATTTCTCCGGGAGCCGGATCCTGTTCCCGACCCCCGGCGGGCCGTTTTCGAGCCTAAGTGTTAGGAAAATCCGATGTTTTCGCCTCTAAAACACTAACCGAGACTCCTGTCTGCGAACCGTCAGTTCCTACAAGTCACGCTAACCTAGAGTGAGGTGCTCGTGCCGGTTCCCGATTTTTCCGGGGGCCGTTTCACATTCTGGACCCCCCGGGCTGTTTTCGAGCCTAAGTGTTGGAAAATCCAAAGTTTTCACCTCTAAAACTCTAACCGAGAGTCCTATCTGCGAACCGCAAGTTCCTACAAGTCACTCTACTTTCGAGCGAGGTGCTCGTGCCAGTTTATGATTTTTCTGGGGACCAATTCCTGTTCCGGACCCTCAGCGGGCCGTTTTCGAGCCTAAGTATTAGGAAAATCCGATGTTTTCGCCTCTAAAACTCTAACTGAGACTCCTGTCTGCGAACCGTCAGTTCCTACAAGTCACTCTAACCTACAGTGAGGTGCTCGTGCCGGTTCCCAATTTTTCCGGGGACCGATTCCCATTCCGGACCCCGGGCGGGCTGTTTTCGAGCCTAAGTATTAGGAAAATCCGATGTTTTCACCTCTAAAACTCTAACAGGGAGTCCTATCAGAGAACCGTCAGTCCTTACAAGTATCTAAACCCTCGAGAGAGGTGCTTGTGCCGGTTTCCGATTTTTTCGGGTGCCATTTCCTGTTCCAGACCCCCGGCGGGCCGTTTTCGAGCCTAAGTGTTGGAAAATCTGATGTTTTCGCCTCTAAAACTCTAACCGGGAGTCCTATCTGCGAACCGTCAGTTCCTACAAGTCACTCTAACCTAGAGTGAGGTACTTGTGCCGGTTCCTGACTTTTCCGGGGGCCGTTTCCCGTTCCGGACCCCCGGCGGGCCGTTTTCGAGCCTAAGTGTTGGAAAATCCGATGCTTTCGCATCTAAAACTCTAACCGTGAGTCCTATCTGCGAACCGTCAGTTCCTACAAGTCACTCTACTCTCGAGTGAGGTGCTCGTGCCGGTTTTCGATTTTGCCGGGGGACAGTTTTCGTTCCGGACCCCCGGCGCGACGTTTTCGAGCCTAGGTATTTGGTAAATCCGATGTTTTCCCCTCTAAAACTCTAACCGGAACTCCTGTCTGCGAACCGTCAGTTCCAACAAGTCACTCTAACCTAGAGGGAGGTACTCGTGCCGGTTCCCAAATTTTCCGGGGGCCGTTTTCGAGCCTAAGTGTTGGAAAATCCGATGTTTTCGCATCTAAAATTCTAACCGGGAGTCCTATCAGCGAACCATCAGTTCCTACGAGTCACTCTACCCTCGAACGAGGAGCTCGTGCCAGTTTTTTATTTTTCCGGTGGCCGGTTCCTATTCTGGACCTCCGTCAAGCCGTTTTCGAGCCTAAGTATTAGGAAAATCCGATGTTTTCACCTCTAAAACTCTAACCGAGACTCCTGTCTGCGAACCGTCAGTTCCTACAAGTCACTCTAACCTAGAGTGAGGTGCTCGTGCCAGTTCAAAATTTTTCCGGGGGCCGTTTCCCGTTCCGGACCCCAGGCAGGACGTTTTCGAGACTAAGTGTTGGAAAATCCGATGTTTTCGCGTCTAAAATTCTAACCGGGAGTCCTATCTGCGAAACATCAGTTCCTACAAGTCACTCTACCCTCGAGCGAGGTGCTCGTGCTAGGTTTTTATTTTTCCGGGGCCCGGTACCAGTTCCGGACCCCCGGCGGGCTGTTTTCGAGCCTAAGTATTAGGAAAATCCGATGTTTTCGCCTCTAAAACTCTAACCGAGACTCCTGTATGCGAACCGACAGTTCCTACAAGTCACTCTAACCTAAAGTGAGGTGCTCGTGCCGGATACCGACTTTTCCGAGAGCCGTTTCCCTTTCCGGACCCCCGGCGGGCCGTTTTCGAGCCTAAGTGTTGGAAAATCCTATGTTTTCGCCTCTAAAACTTTAACCGGGAGTCCTATCTGCGAACCGTCAGTTCCTACAAGTCACTCTAAACTAGAGTGAGGTGCTCGTGCCGGTTCCCGACTTTTCCGGGGGCCGTTTCCCATTCCGGACCCCGGCGGGCCGTTTTCGAGCCTAAGTGTTGGAAAATCCGATGTTTTCGCCTCTAAGATTCTAACCGGGAGTCCTATCTTCGAACCCCCAGTTCCTACATGTCACTCTACCCTCGAGCGAGGTGCTCGTGCTGGTTTTCGATTTTTTTGGTGGCCGGTTCCTGTTCCGGACCCCCGGCGGGCCGTTTTCGAGCCTAAGTATTAGGAAAATCCGATGTTTTCACCTCTAAAACTCTAACCGAGAGTCGTATCTGTGAACCGTCAGTTCCTACAAGTCACTCTAACCTAGATTCAGGGGCTCGTGCCGGTTCCCGATTTTTCCGGGGGCTATTTCCCATTTCGGACCCCCGGCGGGCCGTTTTCGAACCTAAGTATTGGGAAAATCCGATGTTCTCGCCTCTAAAATTCTAACCGGGAGTCCTGTCTGCGAACCGTCAGTTGCTACAAGTCACTCTAACCTAGAGTGAGGTGCTCGTGCCGGTTTTCGATTTTTCCGGAGGCCAGTTCCTGTTCCGGACCCCCGGCGGGCCGTTTTCGAGCCTAAGTATTAGGAAAATCCGATGTTTTCGCCTCTAAAACTCTAACCGAGACTCCTGTCTGCGAACCGTCAGTTCCTACAGGTAACTCTAACCTAGAGTGAGGAGCTCGTGCCGGTTCCCGATTTTTCCGGGGGCCGTCTTCCGTTCCGGACCCCCGGCGGGCCGTTTTCGAGCCTAAGTGTTGGAAAAATCCGATTTTTTCACCTCTAAAACTCTAACCGAGAGTCCTATCTGCAAACCGTAAGTTCCTATAGGTCGCTCTACCCTCGAACGAGGTGCTCGTGCCGGTGTATGATTTTTCCGGGGGCCGGTTACTGTTCCGGACCCCCTGCGGGCCGTTTTCGAGCCTAAGTATTGGGAAAATCCGATGTTTTCGCCTCTAAAACTCTAACCGACACTCCTGTCTGCGAACCGTCAGTTCCTACAAGTCACTCTAACCTAGAGTGAGGTGCTCATGCGTGGTCCAAATTTTTCCGGGGGCCGATTACCGTTCCAGACCACGGGCGGGCTGTATTCGAGCCAAAGTATTAGGAAAATCCGATGTTTTCCCCTCTAAAACTCTAACAGGGAGTCCTATCTGAGAACCGTCAGTTCCTACATGTCACTAAACCCTCGAGCGAGGTGCTCGTGCCGGTTTCCGAGTTTTTCGGGCGCCGGTTCCCGTTCCGGACCCCCGACGGGCCGTTTTTGAGCCTAAGTGTTGGAAAATCTGATGTTTTCGCCTCTAAAACTCTAATCGGGAGTACTATCTGCGAACCGTCAGTTCCTACAAGTCATTCTAACCTAGAGTGAGGTGCTCGTGCCGGTTCCCGACTTTTCCGGGGGCCGTTTCCCGTTCCGGACCCCCGGCGAGCCGTTTTCGAGCCTAAGTGTTGGAAATTCCGATGTTTTTGCCTCTAAAACTCTAACCGTGATTCCTATCTGCGAACCATCAGTTCCTACAAGTCACTCTGCCCTCGAGGGAGGTGCTCGTGCCGGTTCTCGATTTTGCCGGGGGCCAGTTCTGGTTCCGGACCCCCGGCGGGCCATTTTCTAGCCTAAGTATTAGGTAAATACGATGTTTTCGCCTCTAAAACTCTAACCGGGACTCCTGTCTGCGAACCGTCAGTTCCTACAAGTCACTCTAACCTAGAGGGAGGTACTCGTGCTGGTTCCCCATTTTTCCGAGTGCCGTTTCCCGTTCCGGACCCCCGGCGGGCCGTTTTCGAGCCTATGTGTTGGAAAATTTGATGTTTTCGCCTCTAAAATTCTAATCGGGAGTCTTCTCTGCGAACCGTCAGTTGCTACAGGTCACTCTACCCTCGAGCGAGGTGCTCGTGCCGTTTTTTGATTTTTCCGGTGGCCGGTTCCAGTTCTGGACCCCCGGCGGGCCGTTTTCGAGCCTAAGTATTAGGAAAATCCGATGTTTTCGCCTCTAAAACTCTAACCGAGACTCCTGTCTGCGAACCGTCAGTTCCTACAAGTCACTCTTACCTACAGTGAGGTGCTCGTGCCGGTTCCCGATTTTTCCGAGCGTCGTTTCCCGTTCCGGACCCCCGACCCGTTTTCGAGCCTAAGTGTTGGAAAATCCAAAGTTTTCACCTCTAAGACTCTAACCGAGAGTGCTATCTGCGAACCGCAAGTTCCTACAAGTCACTCTACTTTCGAGCGAGGTGCTCGTGCCGGTTTATGATTTTTCTGGGGGCCAGTTCCTGTTCCGGACCCCCAACGGGCCGTTTTCGAGCCTAAGTATTAGGAAAATCCGATGTTTTCGCCTCTAAAACTCTAACTGAGACTCCTGTCTGCGAACCGTCAGTTCCTACAAGTCACTCTAACCTATAGTGAGGTGCTCGTGCCGGTTCCCAATTTTTCCGGGGGCTGATTCCCATTCCGGACCCCGGGCGGGCTGTTTTCGAGCCTAAGTATTAGGAAAATCCGATGTTTTCGCCTCTAAAACTCAAACAGGGAGTCCTATCTAAGAACCGTCAGTTCCTACAAGTCACTAAACCCTCGAGCGAGGTGCTCATGCCGGATTCCAATTTTTTCGGGCGCCGTTTCCTGTTCCGGACCCCCGGCGGGCCGTTTTCGAGCCTAAGTGTTGGAAAATCTGATGTTTTTTCGCCTCTAAAACTCTAACCGGGAGTCCTATCTGCGAACCGTCAGTTCCTACAAGTCACTCTTACCTAGAGTGAGGTGCTTGTGCTGGTTCCCGACTTTTACGGGGGCCGTTTCCCGTTCCGGACCCCCGGCGGGCCGTTTTCGAGCCTAAATGTTGGAAAATCCGATGTTTTCGCCTCTAAAACTCTAACCGTGAGTCCTATCTTCGAACCGTCAATTCCTACAAGTCACTCTACTCTCGAGTGAGGTGCTCGTGCCGGTTTTCGATTTTACCGGGGGACAGTTCTGGTTCCGGACCCCTGGCGGGACGTTTTCGAGCCTAGGTATTAGGTAAATCCGATGTTTTCCCCACTAAAACTCTAACCGGGACTCCTGTCTGCGAACCATCAATTCCAACAAGTCACTCTAACCTAGAGGGAGGTACTCGTGCCGGTTCCCAAATTTTCCGGGGCCCGTTTTCGAGCCTAAGTGTTGGAAAATCCGATGTTTTCGCGTCTAAAATTCTAACCGGGAGTCCTATCTGCGAACCATCAGTTCCTACAAGTCACTCTAACCTCGAGCGAGGTGCTCATGCCAGTTTTTTATTTTTCCGGTGGCCGGTTCCTATTCTGGACACTCGGCGGGCCGTTTTCGAGCCTAAGTATTAGGAAAATCCGATGTTTTCGCCTCTAAAACTCTAACCGAGACTCTTGTCTGCGAACCGTCAGTTCCTACAAGTCACACTAACCTAGAGTGAGGTGCTCGTGCCGGTTCCCAATTTTTCCGGGGGACATTTCCCGTTCCGGACCCCAGGCAGGCCGTTTTCGAGCCTAAATATTGGAAAATCCGATGTTTTCATCTCTAAAACTCTAACCGGGAGTCCTATTTCCGACCCGTAAGTTCTTACAAGTCACTCGACCCTCGAGCGAGGTGCTCGTACCGGTTTATCATTTTTCCGGGGGCCGGTTCCTGTTCTGGACCCCCGGCGGGCCGTTTTCGAGCCTAAGTATAAGGAAAATCCAATGTTTTCGCCTCTAAAACTCTAACCGAGACTCCTGTTCGCGAACCGTTAGTTCTTCCAAGTCACTCTAACCTAGAGTGAGGTGTTCGTGCCGGTTTCCGACTTTTCCGGGAGCCATTTCCCTTTCCGGACCCTCGGCGGGCCGTTTTCGAGCCTAAGTGTTGGAAAATCCTATGTTTTCGCCTCTAAAACTCTAACCGGGAGTCCTATCTGTGAACCGTTAGTTCCTACAAGTCACTCTAACCTAGAGTGAGGTGCTCGTGCCGGTTCCCGACTTTTCCGATGGCCGTTTCCCGTTCCGGACCCCCGGCGGGCCGTTTTCGAGCCTAAGTGTTGGAAAATCCGATGTTTTCGCCTCTAAAATTCTAACCGGGAGTCCTATCTTTGAACCGTCAGTTCCTACATGTCACTCTACCCTCGAGCGAGGTGTTCGTGCCAGTTTTTGATTTTTCTGGTGGCCGGTTCCTGTTCCGGACCCCCGGCGGGCCGTTTTCGAGCCTAAGTATTAGGAAAATCCGATGTTTTCACCTCTAAAACACTAACCGAGAGTCGTATCTGTGAACCGTCAATTCCTACAAGTCACTCTAACCTAGAGTGAGGGGCTTGTGCCGGTTCCCAATTTTTCCAGGGGCTGTTTCCCGTTCCGGACCCCCGGCGGGCCATTTTCGAGCCTAAGTGTTGGAAAATCCGATATTTTCGCCTCTAAAATTCTAACCGGGAGTCCTAACTGCGAACCGTCAGTTGCTACAAGTCACTCTACCCTCGAGCGAGGTGATCGTGCCGGTTTTCGATTTTTCCGGAGGCCAGTTCTTGTTCCGGACCCCCGGCGGGCCGTTTTCGAGCCTAAGTGTTAGGAAAATCCGATGTTTTCGCCTCTAGAACTCTAACCGAGACTCCTGTCTGCGAACCGTCAGTTCCTATAAGTAACTCTAACGTAGAGTGAGGTGCTCGTGCCGGTTCCCGAATTTTCCGCCGGCCGTTTTCCATTCCGGACCCCCGGCAGGCCGTTTTCAAGCCTAAGTGTTGGAAAATCCGATTTTTTCACCAATAAAATTCTAACCGAGAGTCCTATCTGCGAACCGTAAGTTCCTACCGGTCGCTCTACCCTCGAGCGAGGTGCTCGTGCCGGTTTATGATTTTTCCGGGGGCCGGTTCCTGTTCCGAACCCCCGGCGGGCCTGTTTCGAGCCTAAGTATTGGGAAAATCCAATGTTTTCGCCTCTAAAACTCTAACCGAGACTCCTGTCTGCGAACCGTCAGTTCCTACAAGTCACTCTAACCTAGAGTGAGGTGTTCATGCCGGTTCCAAATTTTTCCGGGGCCCGATTCCTATTCCGGACCCCGGGCGGGCTATATTCGAGCCTAAGTATTAGGAAAATCCGATGTTTTCCCCTCTAAAACTCTAACAGGGAGTCCTATCTGAGAACCGTCAGTTCCTACAAGTCACTAAACCCTCGAGCGAGGTGCTCGTGCCGGTTTCCGATTTTTTCGGGTGCCGGTTCCCGTTCCGGACCCCCGGCGGGCCGTTTTCGAGCCTAAGTATTGGAAAATCCGATGTTTTCGCCTCTAAAACTCTAACCGTGAGTCCTATCTGCGAACCGTCAGTTCTTACAAGTCATTCTAACCAAGAGTGAGGTGGTCGTGCCGGTTCCCGACTTTTCCGGGGGCCGTTTCCCATTCCGGACCCCCGGCGGGCCGTTTTCGAGCCTAAGTGTTGGAAATTCCGATGTTTTCGCCTCTAAAACTCTAACCGTGAGTCCTATCTGCGAACCCTCAGTTCCTACAAGTTACTCTACCCTCGAGGGAGGTGTTCGTGCCGGTTTTCGATTTTGCCGGGGGCCAGTTCTGGTTCCGGACCCCCGGCGGGCCATTTTCTAGCCTAAGTCTTAGGTAAATCCGATGTTTTCGCCTCTAAAACTCTAACCGGGACTCCTGTCTGCAAACCGTCAGTTCCTACAAGTCACTATAATCTAGAGGGAGGTACTCGTGCTGGTTCCCCATTTTTCCGGGTGCCGTTTCCCGTTCCGGACCCCCGGCGGGCCGTTTTCGAGCCTATGTGTTGGAAAATCCGATGTTTTCGCTTCTAAAATTCTAACCGGGAGTCTTATCTGCGAACCGTCAGTTCCTACATGTCACTCTACCCACGAGCGAGGTGCTCGAGCCGGTTTTCGATTTTTCCGGTGGCCGGTTCCTGTTCTGGACCCCCGGCGGGCCGTTTTCGAGCCAAGTATTAGGAAAATCCGATGTTTTTGTCTCTAAAACTCTAACCGAGACTCCTGTCTGCGAACCGTCAATTCCTACAAGTCACTCTGACCTAGAGTGAGGTGCTCGTGCCGGTTCCCGATTTTTCCGGGGGCCGTTTCCCGTTCTGGACCCCCGGGCCGTTTTCGAGCCTAAGTGTTGGAAAATCAAAAGTTTTCACCTCTGAAACTCTAACCGATAGTCCTATCTGCGAACCGTAAGTTCCTACAAGTCACTCTACTTTCGAGCGAGGTGCTCGTGCCGGTTTATGATTTTTCTGGGGGCCAGTTCCTGTTCCGGACCCCCAGCGGGCCGTTTTCGAGCCTAAGTATTAGGAAAATCCGATGTTTTCGCCTCTAAAACTCTAACCGAGACTCCTGTCTGCAAACCGTCAGTTCCTACAAGTCACTCTAACCTACAGTGAGGTGCTTGTGCCGGTTCCCAACTTTTCCGGGGGCCGATTCCCGTTCCGGACCCTGGGCGGGCTGTTTTCGAGCCTAAGTATTAGGA
Organism: Umbellularia californica; assembly: GCA_028538565.1. Lineage (NCBI taxonomy): Eukaryota > Viridiplantae > Streptophyta > Magnoliopsida > Laurales > Lauraceae > Umbellularia > Umbellularia californica. Next base: position 30,885,857 of record JAPQWN010000011.1, read on the forward strand.
AAATCCGATGTTTTCGCCTCTAAAAGTCTAACAGGGAGTCCTATCTGAGAACTGTCAGTTCCTACAAGTCACTAAACCCTCGAGCGATGTGCTCGTGCCGGTTTCCGATTTTTTCGGGCGCCGTTACCTGTTCCGGACCCCCGGCGGGCCGTTTTCGAGCCTAAGTTCTGGAAAATCCGATGTTTTCGCCTCTAAAACTCTAACCGGGAGTCCTATCTGCGAACCGTCAGTTCCTACAGTCACTCTAACCTAGAGTGAGGTGCTTGTGCCGGTTCTCGACTTTTCCGGGGGCCGTTTCCCATTCCGGACCCCCGGCGGGCCGTTTTCGAGCCTATGTGTTTGAAAATCCGATGTTTTCGCCTCTAAAACTCTAACCGTGAATCCTATCTGCGAACCGTCAGTTCCTACAAGTCACTCTACTCTCGAGTGAGGTACTCGTGCGAGTTTTCGATTTTGCCGGGGGAAAGTTCTGATTCCGGACCCCCGGCGGGACGTTTTCGAGCCTAGGTATTAGGTAAATCCGATCTTTTCTCCTCTAAAACTCTAAGCGGGACTCCTGTCTGCGAACCGTCAGTTCCAACAAGTCACTCTAACCTAGAGGGAGGTACTCGTGCCGGTTCCCAAATTTTCCGGGGGCCGTTTTCGAGCCTAAGTGTTGGAAAATCCAATGTTTTCGCGTCTAAAATTCTAACCGGGAGTCCTATCTGCGAACCATTAGTTCCTACAAGTCACTCTACCCTCGAGCGAGGTGCTCGTGCTAGTTTTTTATTTTTCCGGGGCCCGGTTCCTGTTCCGGACCCCCGGCGGGCCGTTTTCGAGCCTAAGTATTAGGAAAATCCAATGTTTTTGCCTCTAAAACTCTAACCGAGACTCCTGTTTGCGAACCGACGGTTCCTACAAGTCACTCTAACCTAGAGTGAGGTGCTCGTGCCGGTTTCTACTTTTCCGGGAGCCGTTTCCCTTTCCAGACCCTCGGCGGGCCGTTTTCGAGCCTAAGTGTTGGAAAATCCTATGTTTTCGCCTCTAAAACTCTAACCGGGAGTCCTATCTGCGAACCGTCAGTTCCTACCAGTCACTCTAACCGAGAGTGAGGTGCTCGTGCCGGTTCCCGACTTTTTCGAGGGCATTTCCCGTTCCGGACCCCCGGCGGGTCTTTTTCGAGCCTAAGTGTTGGAAAATCCGATGTTTTCGCCTCTAAAATTCTAACCGGGAGTCCTATCTTTGAACCGTCAGTTCCTACATGTCACTCTACCCCCGAGCGAGGTGCTCGTGCTGGTTTTCGATTTTTCTGGTGGCCGGTTCCTTTTCGGACCCCGGGCGGGCCGTTTTCGAGCCTAAGTATTAGGAAAATCCAATGTTTTCACCTCTAAAACTCTAACCGAGAGTCGTATCTGTGAACCGTCAGTTCCTACAAGTCACTCTAACCTAGAGTGAGGGGCTCGTGCTGGTTCCCGATTTTTCCGGGGGCTCTTTCCCGTTCCGGACCCCCGGCGGGCCGTTTTGGAGCCGAAGTGTTGGAAAATCCGATGTTTTCGCCTCTAAAATTCTAACCGGGAGTCCTATCTGTGAACCGCCAGTTGCTACAAGTCACTCTACCCTCGAGCGAGGTGCTCGTGCCGGTTTTCGATTTTTCTGAAGGCCAGTTCCTGTTCCGGACCCCCGGCGGGCCGTTTTCGACCCTAAGTATTAGGAAAATCCGATGTTTTCGCCTCTAAAACTCTAACCGAGACTCCTGTCTGCGAACCTTCAGTTCCTACAAGTAACTCTAACCTAGAGTGAGGTGCTCGTACCGGTTCCCGATTTTTCCGGGGGCCGTTTTTCGTTCCGGACCCCCGGCGGGCCGTTTTCAAGCCTAAGTGTTGGAAAATCCGATTTTTTCACTTCTAAAACTCTAACCGAGAGTCCTATCTGCGAACCGTAAGTTCCTACAGGTCGCTCTACCCTCGAGCGAGGTGCTCGTGCCAGTTTATGATTTTTCCGGGGGCCGGTTCCTGTTCCGGACCCCCGGCGGGCCGTTTTCGAGCCTAAGTATTGGGAAAATCCAATGTTTTCGCCTCTAAAACTCTAACCGAGACTCCTGTCTGCGAACCGTCAGTTCCTACAAATCACTCTAACCTAGAGTGACGTGCTCGTGCCGGTTCCCAATTTTTCCGGGGGCCGATTCCCGTTCCGGACCCCGGGCGGGCTGTTTTCGAGCCTAAGTATTAGGAAAATTCGATGTTTTCGCCTCTAAAACTCTAACAGGGAGTCCTATCTGAGAACCGTCAGTTCCTACAAGTCACTAAACCCTCGAGCGAGGTGCTCATGCCGGTTTCCGAATTTTTCGGGCTCTGGTTCCCGTTCCGGACCCCCGGCGGGCCGTTTTCGAGCCTAAGTGTTGGAAAATCCGATGTTTTCGCCTCTAAAACTCTGACCGGGAGTCCTATCTGCGAACCGTCATTTCCTACAAGTCACTCTAACCTAGAGTGAGGTAGTCGTACCGGTTCCCGACTTTCCGGGGGCCGTTTCCCGTTCCGAACCCCCGGCGGGCCCTTTTCGAGCCCAAGTGTTGGAAAATCCGATGTTTTCGCCTCTAAAACTCTAACCGTGAGTCCTATCTGCGAACCGTCAGTTCCTACAAGTCACTCTACCCTCGAGTGAGGTACTCGTACCGGTTCCCCATTTTTCCGGGGGCCGTTTCTCGTTCCGAACACCCGGCGGGCCGTTTTTTAGCATAAGTGTTGGAAAATCCGATGTTTTCGCCTCTAAAATTCTAACTGGGAGTCCTATCTACGAACCGTCAGTTCATACAAGTCACTCTACCCTCGAGCGAGGTACTCGTGCCGGTTTTCGATTTTTTCGGAGGCCGGTTCCTGTTCCGGAACCCCGGCAGGCCGTTTTCGAGCCTAAGTATTAGAAAAATCCGATGTTTTCCCCTCTAAAACTCTAACCGAGACTCCTGTCTGCGAACCGTCAGTTCCTACAAGTCACTCTAACTTATAGTGGGTGTCGCGGAAGAACTGAGTAATAGGCGGTGCTTGACCGGCATTCTGCGCCATCTGTCATTTGAAATGGCTTTGTATTAGATATGAACCCAGCTACATATTGATAAATTAATAAACTTAATCAAGTTTCTTCATATGAATATAATTTGTACCATCAGAGATATCCTCGATGCAAATGACCTAGAGCCACTAGTATGATTATATGGCAGCTTGGCTCGACTCTCTTGAGCTTTTTTCGACTTCGACTACATAGAAAAACAATAATACAGTAGCAATCATTTATAAAATCATTACCAATAGAATTACGTTGGAATATAATTAATTGTTGTAGATAACATCCCAAAGTTACCTTCCAGGCTGGTGATTCCCAGCACTGTGAGACCATCAATTGCCAATCAGCCGGATCACAACCCCCCGCCCGGTGGTCCTGGGGTCGGGGAACCCCCGCTCCAACAACTCAAGATAGTAACTATGCAGCTCATACTTCCAACTCCTATACAAAACCCCGCATTGGCGGTCAATGTCCGCCCTGAGCTGCATATCGCCCTCGTAGTCCCCGATATCAAAAATTTGCTGCAATTAGGGGAGAGCCATATAAAGATTAGTAATAACAAACTATAATATATTAAACTGCAATTGGTGTCAGACAAGCATCCAGTCATAAAACTTCATCGGATCAAAATTTGAGTCTACATTTTTATGAAAGTAGCTCTCAACTTCATCGGAATTAAAAAAAAAAAAATTGAAATGGCAAGTCAGATATTCTCAAGAGCAAACTTATAATATAGTCATACAACAACTATCATAGATTTTCTCCAACATTCACAAAATACTTTATAAGCCAATTTCATGCATGTCACATACCCAACATCATCTCTAAGAGTGTATCAAAATGAAATTCATAAGTATCAACATCCCATATAATCCTATTACAAGACATACAAAAAATTAGATGAAAATAAAATAAGCAAATCATGATTGAGAGAAGACATCTGCAATAGCTTCTGTGACATTCGAAGTAACAACACATAAAAGTTCGCATGTTTGTTCCAAGATTTAGCTATCAAAATGATGTTTCTTCAAGATGGGAACATCCATGGTGAGCATAGTATTTCAAATTATTTTTACTATGAAAGATAATGATTCCTCTATCAATTAAACAATGAGGATAGCAATTTCAATAACTTTGCAGAGATCCAAAAATAAAAACATTAATACATGAAATTGCTAGCTTAGAGATGATGTTGGGTATGTGACATGCATGAAATTGGCTTATAAAGTATTTTGTGAATGTCGGAGAAAATCTATGATAGTTGTTGTATGACTATATTAGAGAAATATTTAATAACAAAACAAAAACAATTAATACACAAAACTTAACCACCCCAAGTAAAATAACAACAGCACCCTACCCCAACCAACTAATAATACTGATCAATTAAATATTTCTCTGTCATCCAAAAACCAAATCAAATCCATCCAGTAAAAAATCAAATGACAATAAAAACCCCAACAAAAAAGAACCCAAAACACAAAGCCCCACCCAACAACACCTAAAAGAAAACAAAGGAACTTAGAAAACAAGTACCAAAGAGAGGGGAAAAACCACCCCTAATTGATATCCTTATTCATGGCATTAGATTAGATTGTGGCTAAGAAAACGCCCCAAATTCCTACCTGCATTCATCAACTAACCAAAATTCTAAGACCCATAATTAGTTTGAAGAGATTGAAAGTCAATTGAGCAAAAGAGCTAATACCAAGAACTTGCTTGAGCAGAATTTGCAATTTGTTTGTGTTGTTTGATGTTTTCAAGAATGATTTTAACATTTACAACTTGTTTTTAGCATTTGATACAACAAAAGAAACATGCTCAGATTCATTAGAGTTGTTGTTTGGTGCAACAAGCTAACAGCAGATTCCTTGATGATTCCTATGTGTCGGTGTTTCGTACAACATATTTCTACATGGGAAAATAATTATACAAGTATTTTTTACCTAATATAACACATGATAAACTTGACTACATTCATCAAATTATACTAGCAAAAAGCCCCTGTGTTAAACACGGGCAGCGTGATTCATAATATTAAATATTAAACATATATATTATAAATACAAACTATCTTGTGGTGCAGGAAAATCATTATTAAGACATGTATTGGAAATATTAAATATACTCTGAAGTCTAAAGGACTACCACAACAGTAATAATTGGAACCTATGGGTTGATGCATCATATGGATTAGATGAAATCATCCCGGGTGTAGTTATCAAGAACATTGCTCTAATAGTTCCCATTGTAGATATCTATGAGGGAGAAATCCTCTTGATGGGACTTGATTTATAGGCTAATGCTTGGCCCACTACCATAAATCCATGACCCAAGGTTCATGTACTTTCCAGTCCAGTATGGAGTGGTCAGCCCACTATCCTTCATTCAACCATTCACACTTATTGAATCTTGTACATTAAAAGATGTTAAAATATGGCAATACTGAGCAGAGCCACCACCAACCCATGCTTGCCCATTCATTGTTATTCTATAACTCTTTTCACATATTAAAGATGGTGGTTTTTCACAATCTAAAAGTCATACTAAGAGAGATGCAAGAGGTCGGATTTTTGGGGGGACTGTAGATGAATTCATGTTTTATTAAGTCAGTATGTGTTACTTTCATTGCTGTTTATATTGCAATCTGGTTCTCTTTGCTTGCCAAAAACAACCCAAATTGAAATTCCTGCATTTTGTACTAAGAGAGATGCAACAGGTAGGATTTTTGGGGGGACTATAGATGAATTCATGTTTTATAAAGTCAGTATGTGTTACTTTCATTGCTGTTTATATTGCAATTTGGTTCTCTTTGCTTTCCAAAAACAACCCCAATTGAAATTCCTGCATTTTGTACTAAGAGAAATGCAAGAGGTAGGATTTTTGGGGGGACTGTTGATGAATTCATGTTTTATTAAGTCAGTATGTGCCACTTTCATTGCTGTTTATAGTGCAATTTGGTTCTCTTTGCTTGCCAAAAACAACCCAAATTGAAATTCCTGCATTTTGTACTAAGAGAGATGCAAGAGGTAGGATTTTTGGGGAGATTGTAGATGAATTCATGTTTTATTAAGTCAGTATGTGCTACTTTCATTGCTGTTTATAGTGCAATTTGGTTCTCTTTGCTTGCCAAAAACAACCCAAATTGAAATTCCTGCATTTTGTACTAAGAGAGATGGAAGAGGTAGGATTTTTGGGGAGTCTGTAGATGAATTCATGTTTTATTAAGTCAGTATGTGTTACTTTCATTGCTGTTTATATTGCAATTTGGTTCTCTTTGCTTGCCAAAAACAACCCAAATTGAAATTCCTGCATTTTCTTTTTTTTTTTTTTTTTGTTTTGGCAGAAAGATTGTATCTTGTATGTGCAAGTAGATTTCTAGGTTTAATGTGTGCACTGAATTTGCAACACGCACCATAATAGATGATAGAATGGGAATGACATTGCAGAGGCCCTTGCTGAGGACATTTCACCTACGGATGGACCATGCCAAAAATGGAGACCCAAAGACAGGCATATCTTATTCCTCCAAGATGGACTTGTTCTAAGAAAAAGAACAAACTTTTCTTCTTCCTGAACGGGAACCCATTTCTATTTCACCTACCTACCTGTTGTTCTTGCCAAAAAAAATGAAACCAAGAAATGGGTATCACTTATTTTCGATTGTGAGCATGATACAGATCGAAAATTCAAAAGAAACGAAAAGTCACTTCCTGAATGGAAACCCATTTCTATTTCACCTACCCACCTGTTGATCTTGCCCAAAAAAACAGAAACCAAGAAATGGGTATCACTTATTTTCGATTGTGAGCATGATACAGATCGAAAATTCAAAAGAAACATTCCATTTCACTGACCTGATTTGCAGCTGGAGAACCTGCGATTGCTGCCCACTTCTTCTCGCTTTCTTTCTGGTTATGAATTATAATAGAGAAAAGATCAGTGAAATGGAATGGGTTTTTTGTCTTAAAAGCATTGAAATGATTCGATCGAAAAGGGAGTAATCAACGAGAGATGAAATGGTGAGAATCCGAGATTTGGGAGACAAAGGGTTTATGGGGTTTTAACAAGAGAGAACAGAGAAGAAAGAGATGGGGTGTGAGGTGTGTGCGGAATGCAGGAAGAGTGAGGGGTGTACCTGGTGCAGGGGTGGCGTCTGGCGGCGCGAGGAGGAAGATGAAGATGGGTTCTGTGGTGCAGGGGAGGCATCTGGCGGCGCGAGTGAGGCGTCCGGGGGCTGCTGCAGTGGAGAGATCTGGAGAGCGAGGGAGAGAAAGGAAGGGTGATGGAGATGGGTTCTGTGGTCGTCGTGCGCAGAGATCTGGAGAGGGTCCGAGCAGAGAGGGCGATGGGAGAGATGGGCAGAGAGGGTCCGAGCAGAGAGAGCGAGAGAGAGAGAGAGGGAGAGAGAGCAGAGAGATGGGTCCTAGAGGCGGGAGAGAGAAATGACTGAGAAGAGGGAAAATAGAGATTTCGAGGGCGGGAGAGCCAAAACTAAAGGGATTTACCGACGTTTAATAACGTCGGTAAAAAGTATTTTATTTTTTTTATTTAAATATTAGTAAAAAATCAACAACCTTTACCGACGTTTTAAGATAAACGTTGGTAATTTATTTACCGACGCAACTTTTCGTCGGAAAAAAAACAATTCAACGGTAAATGTCTCTGTTTTTAATTTTTTTAAAAATAATATTTAAACTTTACCGACGTTTAATATAAAACGTCGCTAAAAGTTCATTTTAATATTTATTTTTGAGTCCAATCTAAAATTGAACTTTGCCGACGTATTATTTTCGTCGGCAAAACAAATAAGAAAAGTAAATAAAAAATAAAAACATTTCACCGACGTTTCTTTTCGTCGGTAAAATAAAAAATAATTAAAAAATAAAAAATAAAAATAATATTACCGACGTTTTTTTTTCGTCGGCAAAAAAAAACAAAAACTAATTAAAAATAAAAAGACTTTTAACGTCGAATAAAATCGTCGGTAAAACCTAGGAAACGTCGCTAAATTTGGTTTTACCGACGTTTTTAATTCGTCGGTAATAATCTCTAATTTTCACCTCTCTCAACCGCCAAGTTAATTTCAAAATTCAACTTTGCCAACGTTTTTGTTAAAAACGTCGGTAAAATGCCACTTTTAGCGATGCTTTGTAAAATGTCGCTAAAAAACGTCGGTAAAAAGGGACTTTTAGCGACGTTTTCTAAAAGCGTCGCCAAAAAACGTCGCTAAAAGTGCAACTTGTTGTAGTGAAATCTCAGTCCGTGAATGCTGTACAAGTGTTCATTACTGAAGTCGAAAGGCAACTAGACAGAAAAGTGAAAATCATAAGGTCAGATAGAGGTGGTGAGTTTTATGGAAGGTATGATGAAACAGGACAACATCCTGTACCTTTTGCAAAACTTCTCTAAAAGCTTGGAATTGTTACCCAATACACAACGCCTGGTTCTCCATGGCAGAATGGTGTAGCTGAAAGGCGAAATCGTACATACATGGAAATTGTTAGATCCATGATGAGTCATGCTAACTTACTTATATCCTTGTGGATGGATGCTCTACGCACAGCTGTTTATATCTTGAACAGAGTTCCCAGTAAGGCAGTTCCAAAGACACCTTTTGAATTGTGGAAAGGATGGAAACCTAGTTTACGACATCTCCAAATTTGGGGTTGCCCAGCTGAGGCTAGAGTCTACAATCCACATGAAAAGAAATTGGACGTTAAAACGATCAGTGGTTACTTTATAGGTTACCCAGAAAAGTCCAAAGGATTTAAGTTTTACTGCCCTAACCATAATACGAGAATTGTTGAAACCGGTAATGCTAGATTCTTTGAGAATGGCGAAATCAGTGGGAGTTATAAACCTCAAGATGTGATCATTCAGAAAATCAGGGTACCTATCCCTTTACCCTCTATTCCGAAAGATGTTGGCAATCCTCCCGTTGTTGAACCATTTAACAATGAGGAAAATCCAATAAATGATCAACAACTCCATAATGAGATTGTCACCAATGAACATATGGATAATGCACCAGAGGAACCAGCATTAAGAAGGTCTCAAAGATAAAGGAGATCAGCTATTTCCGATGATTACATGCTTTACCAAGTAGAATCTGAAGAATGGACAATTAATGATCCGGTTTCTTATTCACAAGCCATTAAGGATGTTAATTCTAGTAAATGGATTGATGCCATGAAGGATGAATTGAAATCTATGAATGAAAATCAAGTCTGGGAAGTTGTTCAATTGCCTCCAGGACACAAACCAGTTGGCTGTAAATGGGTCTTCAAGACCAAACGCGACAGCAAAGGCAATATTGAACGACATAAAGCCAGACTTGTTACCAAAGGTTTCAATCAGAAAGAAGGTATTGACTATACTGAGACTTTTTCCCCTGTGTCCAGGAAGGATTCTCTTGGAATTATCATGGCATTAGTAGCTCACTATGACCTCGAGTTACATCAAATGGATGTGAAAACCGCCTTTCTTAATGGAGACTTGGAAGAAGAAGTCTACATGTGTCAACCTGAAGGCTTCATCATTGAAGGTCAGGAAGACATGGTCTGCAAACTTAAGAAATCAATATATGGACTGAAACAAGCTTCGAGGCAATGGTACCTAAAGTTTCATGAAATTATTACTAACTTCGATTTCATTGAAAACATCGTTGACCCTTGCATATACCTCAAGATTAGTGGGAGTAAGTTCATATTTTTGGTTCTGTACGTTGATATGACATATTACTGGCCAGCAGCGACCTTGGTTTATTACATCAAACAAAGAACTATCTCTCTAAGCATTTTGAAATGAAAGATATGGTTGAGGCTTCCTATGTGATAGGAATAGAAATATTCCGTGACAGGTCACTTGGTATTTTGGGATTGTCTCAGAAAGCATATATTGACAAAGTTCTAGAGAGATTTGGCATGATGACCTGTTCCTCTAGTCCTGTTCCACTGCATAAAGGAGACAAGCTTGATCTTTCGCAGTGTCCACAGAACGAATTGGAACTTAAAGAAATGGCAAAATATCCTTATGCTTCTCTTGTCGGGAGTTTGATGTATGCACAGGTCTGTACAAGACCTGACATTAGTCATGCTGTTGGCATGCTCGGTAGATTTCAGAGTAACCCAGGAATCGCTCATTGGAAAGCTGCAAAGAAAGTATTGAGATACCTCAAGGGAACAAGGAATTACATGCTCACATACAAAAAATCAAGTCACCTACAGGTGACTGGTTATTCAGATTCAGATTTTACTGGATGTCCTGACACCAGACTCTGCACTCTTGGCTATGTGTATCTCTTATGTGGAGGTGCAATATCATGGAAAAGCTAGAAATCCGAGTTGCTTTACTCATCAACCATGATGGCTGAGTATGTAGCATGTCACGAGGCTGCAATTCAGGGAACATGGTTGCGTAATTTTATCTCTCAGTTTGGAGCTTTGAATTTCATCTCTAAGCCATTAACCCTTTACTATGACAATGAAGTTACAACCTTCTTCTCCAAGCATGACAAAATATCTAAGGGATCTAAACACATGGACCTTAAATATCTATCACTGAAACAAGATGTTAGATTACAGAAATTTGTCAGTCTATACGTACAGATTTCATGGTCGCAGACATATTCACGAAAGGATTGCCTCCAAAGACCTTTCAAGGACATATTGAAAGCATGGGTCTTGAAGATAATTCTTAATTATCATTTTCTGCCTTTTATTTCTGTGCTTATATTTGACATTTATTGAGCTCTTAATGCAACTCTACATCTGCTATTTCTGTTTTTCCATTGTGTACATACTTATGTTTAGATGAATGATAAACAGAAACAGTCTTTCACCATAGACATTATGAGACCATTACGTATATCTCCTATTACGGTCTAGTTATGCCAGTTGTCAATGCTGTAGTACATGGAAGTAAGCATGTTGTAAAATAATGTATGCACGCCATGACTCCCATTGACCACTGAATTAGCCAAGACACTTATGATAACCGACTAAAGAAATGTTTAGCATATAATGCGCGCCTTATGATTCCTAAAATGAAAACACTAAAGGATCTTCCTATCGACTAAGTGGGAGACTGAAAGGAAATTACCTTTAAGTCCATTACTTGGACCACAAGTCCTTTCCTTTCCCGAATTGTGGTCATTATAGAAAATCCGTTTTCATAGGACATATGCTATTAATTACTCAAAAAGGTTTCTTACTCCAAAAGGTTTCTTAATGAGATACTATTCTCTACCTTGATGGATGGTTGAGATTAAGTCTAAGGAAACCCTAATTGGAAATTCGGTCCTCTTTTCACCTATAAAACAAAGCCTTTCGTCCATCACAAAAGCATTCACGAAAATCAACACATTAAGGTTTTATAGGCAAGGAAAGAGAAACCGAAACCATTCACCTAGTCTCTTTCTCGACGGATCACAGCATCAATCAGCAACAGCACCAGACTACAGGATCAGAAAGCTCTCTGCATCAGGATGTTTGGAGGTACTCTTTAATTTATTTAAGATTAAATCCTACACGTGATTATCATGCTGCTCACGATCTTAGGGTTCATGTTAATAATAGTATAACATCCATGTCACATATAAACTTTAAGAAAATTATAATGATTAGTCATAAGCTTAAATATAAGTTACTCTCCCCCACCACAATCTCAAATCGCACAGTACCAGCTTCTTCCATCTATCCACATGTGGATTCAATTCCAAACTCCTTTTTAATTTTTAGAAGTTCCAAAGTCTATTAAGATGCAAAGTGTTGGAGTCGTTTTTGTTGCAATTTGATTAGATGCATTCATTTTTATCATAGCTTTATCTCTCACACACTCATATCTTTTAATCTTGGAATCTCCATGCATTTTTTATATTCGGCATCATGTAGTTAAGACTTGACCTTTATGCATGATTTAAAATCTTCATTTTGTTTCAAAACTCTTATCAAATGGAGTTTTGAAAATTCATGCATAAACATGTTTTGAATCACATTTTGAAACTCTATTGTAAACATGTTAGTTTCTATTCAAGTATAGTTCTCCTTGACCAAGATTTCCCTTTTAGAAAGTTATTTTCACATCTATATATATTTGGGAATGTTCGGTCAACCAACTCTCAGTTCGGTCAACCCTCGGACAAAGTATCAGAATGAAAAAAAGTGCAGGTTTTGCATTTCGGTAAGCTATAGGTCAGCTGTCGGTTAATCAACATGAGTTCGGTTAACTGACGTATGGAAATTCAGTCAATTAAATTCAGGTTTTTATGACCGTTGGAGTTCGGTCAACCGAACCAAAAGTCGGTTAACCGACCAGATTGCCGTTGGAGGCCTTTTTTGTTATAAATTTGAGCCTTTTCCTTCGGATTTGTGCCAGCACTTTTGAATCTTTTAAGAGCCAAAGAAGGAGGAGCAACTAGGCTAGGCTTGAGAAAGGCTATGAGGGCTAATCCATGGATTTCAACCTTTTATTCCTCATATGGGTTTGCTTCCTTTTTCTAAGTTTTAATCCATGCTTGTTTTTAAATCTTGTTTCACTTAATGGCATGATTAAATATTGTTTGCTTAACTTATTCAAATGTTGTTTGCATAACATGCTTAGTATTATAATTTCAACATTTGACAAGATTTACACATGTTATTAATTTCATGTTTTGAACAAACTTGCTAGAATTAGCTTGCATTTTCAAAGCCAATTTTTTCATCATTTTAAGCATGTGTGCATCATTCAATTTCTGTATCTCCCATTTATGGTTTTCTTCTTTGAATCATTTATGAGCATTAAATTTCAAAAAGAGATAGAGGGTTTCAAGTATATGCATCATTTATAAATCTTTGTATTCACCATGCATATGCTTTGAATTAATATTACACTTTTATATCAGCCTATGTTAAGAGGCATCAATATGTACTTAAATGCATCTCTCTTCATGCATTCTTAAGCATAGAATTGAGAGAAACAATATCATATTGTAAAGGTTATTGCTAAGCCTTAGTGGTTGTCAAGGTTAATGTTAAGCCTTTGAAAAGCATAAGTGATTGTATGGTTGGAGGTGAGCCTAAACTTTGAATCGAGATAGTGGAAATTTCGATAGGGAAATCGGGAGTGGATGTAGGCATATTTGCCGAACCACTATAAATCTCGTCTTGGTGGATGATTACATGTGTGTATGGTTGATGCTCTTAATCCATGATTATGGTTGATTTGTATGGTAATTGGTTATATGCTTGATGTTTAGATCATATGTCTATACACATCTTAGAGACATCACATTTTTTTCAAATTAAATGACCTTCACCAAAACAGAATTGGTTATAGGAATTTCAAAATGGTCTAGGTTTTGAGCTCACCCTATTCACCGGATCCCGGACTTTTAGTTGTATCATAGCATAAGTGCTCTTGATTAGGTGTAACAACCTAGAGTTAGGATCCTAGAGGGTGTTTTCATTTGTGGCCAATACGTAAGTCCAATTAGGAGAAGGCCATGCCACCAATAGGCCACCTCTTTTTAATGGAACACATTATCGCTATTGAAAGACTAGAATGCAAGTGTTCCAGTGTTCCTAGAATCTCAAAGCCTTGATGTTTGTAGTATTATTAAAAAAAGGTTGTCATCCACCTACCATTACTAGCCAAGTCGGAGGGATATGTTATATTCATAAAAGCCAAGCCAAAGAAAGAATGGCCCTAAGGTGAAAAAGATAGGGCTAGTTTGAATGCTAAGGCTAAAAATGCTTTATTTTGTGCCTTGTCTGCCAAAGAATTAAATAGGACAATCAATTGTCCTATGGCTAAGAAAGTTTGGGGTACCTTAGAGACCACACATGAAGGGACAAATCAAGTTAAGATTGCTAAAATTCAAATGTTGACATCAAAGTTTGAGGATATAAAAGTTCTTAAGGAAGAGACCTTTGATGAATTCTACACTAAGATCATGGAGATTGTCAACTAGTTCCCTTATTGGTCTAAGAGAGAAGATGGACGAATCTAAGGTAGTGAGAAAGATAATGAGATCTCTTCCAAAAAGGTTTAAACCCAAGACTATAGCTATAGCTGAAACCAAAGATGTGGATAAGGTCAAATTAGAAGAACTTAGAGGAAACCCTCTTACCTTTGAATTAGAATTAGAAGTTCCCAACAAAAAGAAAAGTGTAGCTATTTCCTCTCAACATAACAAAAATAACAGTGATTGTGGAAGTGATGACACTGCTTTGCTTACCAAGAAGCTAAAAAGATTTTTTTAAGAACAACACGAGCTTCAAAAACTCTAAGGGAGTGTTTGGACGACTCACCATGTGATGAGTTGAGGTGGATCCATACCCCAACGGAAATAAAAAAAAAATGCATTACCGCGTTTGGAGGCGTTGAGTTGATTGACATCAGTCAAGTGACGCTTCACTTCTCGAGGATTGAGTTGTGTGGTAAGGAACATCCCACGAGGCCTCTCTTCACTACAGTTGCTGTGAGTTCCGTACACCCATGGGATGAGGAGTAATATCTTCCGCGTTTGGTTGTTGTTCAGTAAATGGACTTGAATTTGAAGCACAGTTCGCTTCTCAAGAAGAAAAATTATCATCAAAAGGAAACTCTTGCCAAATAACCTTCCCTTCATCCCGCATCCCTTCCCCAGAGTAAAGGCGGAGAAGACGTCCCAACCCCCATCTTGCCGACCCACTCCTCATTCCACTGAGAGCAAATCCTAGTAAATCTTCATACGCCATGCACATTTGTTTTCTCATAAAGCCTCCTTCTGTAAATCGAGAGAGGGGATCGCTGCAGGTACTCTACATCTCGACGGCGGCGATCTTCAAGGCGCTCTTCTCTGCTTACTGCATCCCATCCTCCCTGTACAGCTTGAGATGTTAAATCGGATCTTCATATAGCCACCTCCAAATCCAGTATGCGTGCAGACTTAAAATCACAACACTTCCGTTCTAAACCCCCCTTGTAGATTTGGTGAGGGAATAAAGGCCATCAACAACCTCCATCAATGGTCCAAGCACGGGAACCCTCTTTATAAAGGCACATACATCTGGGAAAAGCATAGTCACCATCGCTGCCTCCATAAGAGGCCTTTCGCTATTGTGTTGCACTTCGCATACCAGAGGTACGCCATCGTGAACCTTTTCTACCAATTTTAGAATGCACTAAAACCATTTGATGATTTCTCCAGTTTGAGGACCATCGCCTTTTTCTTTGACTATTTTGTGCAATATTATCACTGAGGCTATCAATATTCATGTGTTGGCCCTCAAGCTAAATATGGGTTTCAAATGCTTTTTTAAGAAAATTCTTGCAGTACGGAGTGATATTCCTTGTAGTATCAAATCTTCCATATGTTATGATCCTGGTGTAATCTGGACATGTAAACCTAAATCAGAGGAAAGCAAGAAGTGTATCAATGACTAGTTTGGTCAGTAAATGGAATATGACCGTGTGGTGATGGAGCTGTGTTTATTATTAAAGGGTTTTCTAATTTCATTTGCATTAACTACATTTTCGTGGACCCATTTCTAATATTCCTTTTTCTAGCATGAGATAAAATTGTTGTTATCCTCTTTTGATCATTGATCTATACTTTATTTTTAAATCTTTGTTTTGATCCTCTTCTCAAACATTGTAATTAGTTAGTTACTTTTTTATAATTTTAGGTTCTTACTATTAATCTTATTTTCACCTTGTCATTATACCATTATGATAACAGTGATCAACAAAGAAGTTTTCTCTCCAGCTACATTCAGTCCAGCTTGAGGTCAATTTCTAATTGCTCTTGAAATTTTACATTGCTTCTAATATAATGGTCTAATACATACTAAAATTTCCATTGCACCTTTTGGTTAGTAGATGAGCTATGCAGACAGAGGATGATGCGTATTTTATATTGCTATAAACCTCCAGATTGTTCCATGTCATTTTTCTATTCCCAAGTTGAAAATATGCATTGTCATATAGTGATCTGATAAGTATATTTTTGTGATACAGTCACCAATGTTATTACCATGCTATACTTTTATTCTTCATTCTACTATATTTGAAATTATTAATTGAAGTTGATGCCCTTATGTAATCTATTTATTTTACTGTGAATATACTCAGTTCCTGAATATTAAAGTGGCACTGTGAATGCTATAAATGAGAGATAGCTAATTTGCTCAAGTATCCAAATTGGGTGAAAATTCCAAATAACAATACAACCCAAAAAAAGCATGGAGAGTGATTCGTCTATTCATATAGATATTAGTGACAGGAAAGAGGAGATTCGGAACAAAAATCATGCAATTATAACTACAATGTGGGGTGGTGTATCAGCATAGAGGGAACAAATGTTATTACTGGCTTCTGAATATGCTTCATCGAAGCAAAAGTTCAAGAAAAGAAATAGAGACCTTGCCAGAGCTGAATTCATCAAGACCTTAATAAATGGGAGGGACAGTGAGTGTATAAGCCAACTGAGGATGGTCACGACAACCTTTAAATTGCTATGTCAGAGCCTTCGTGAAAAGAAACTACTAAGAGACACTCACCAGGTTTGTGTTGAGGAGGCTGTGGTAGAGTTCATGCACACCATTGCACATAGTGTTAGGAACAGGACCAATAGTGTCAGGTTTTTTAGGTCCGGGGAAACCATAAGTCGCCAATTCCAAGAGGTTCTCTACGCGATAAATAGATTGGCACCAGAATATTTTGTCCAAGCTGGTCCTCACACTCCCAAGGGTCCATACGGCTTTGAGGTATATTCTCTGCCCCAGTTTAAGTTTTATGTTTTCCAATTTATTTGAATCAAGAAATCATTGATCCAAAGAATTTCACAATAGGACCGCATTGGAGCTCTTGACGGAACTCATGTTCCGGTTCATGTTCCGACTGAAATACATGGCTCCTTTCGGAACAGGCCGAAGGGTGTATTATCCCAGAATGTTCTGGGTGCATGTGGCTTTGATATGAACTTTCAATATGTTCTGCCTGAATGGGAGGGATCCGCAGCTGATGAACTGGTCCTGCAAAATGCACTGTTGGGAGATGATCCCTTAATTGTGCCACAAGGTAAACAAAATGAATTCTCAGTGTTTCCTCATAATTCTATTTATGCTTATGTATATTATTTTTAACAACACTTTGTTTTTCAAATCATAATACTAGGTAAGTATTATTTAGTAGATACTGGCTATGCGAACGCTCCAGGTTTTTTGGCTCCATACCTTGCAGTAAGATACCATTTGAGCAAATTCAGGGGCATGAATCCCCAAAATGAAAAGGAATTATTCAACAAGCGTCACTCGCAAGCCCGCAATGTCATAGAGAGGACATTTGGCGTATTGAAGAACCGTTTCAGTAATTTGAAGACGGCCACACAGTCTGAGTATAGAGATCAGGTATCCATAGTGGTTGCACGCTGTGTCATGCACAATATCATCAGAGCACACTGCGGTGACACTCTTGATGGATTAGAAGATACTTTGGAGGATGATAACAAGGTCAATACGGATTCAAATGATTACGATGATGATATTTTGCTTGAAACTGCTGTACAACCAAACGGTAGCCATTCACGTTCTCTAATGTTTTACTCACAAATGGAAAGGGGTGATTGGCATAGGTTCAGGGATGGCATTGCAACACGCCTTTGGAATGACTACTGTTGCAATTATAATAGGCAATGATTATATGTTATGTTGTTTTCTGCTGTCACCGTTGAGTGACAAGTTGTGCTCATGTCGTGTACTAAACTATGAAATCTTTTCAATTAAATGCAATGTCATATTCACTGCTCAATCTATTTTATACAATTTGCAACTGTTTAAGTTTGATATTTTCCTGAGAATAATTCAATTTTTCTATTTTCAATTAGCAATGTCGCCAAAGAAGAAGAATATTACTTTCAATGCACTCATGGATGAGGAGTTGTTGGATTTGATGTACGAACAAGTGCTGCTTGGTCGGAAGGCCGATCGTGGCTTCAAGATGGATGCTTATAAGCATGTTGTTGATGCAATGACTGAGCACAGTGATGGAGCCTATATACTGACAAGCCAAGCCGTCCAAAATCGTTGCAAACACTTGAAAAAGAATTACGCCATAGTCACCGAGATGCTCAATGCTTCTGGATTTGGGTATGATAATACGACGAAACACATCATTGCTTTGGACGACGTATGGGCTAATTGGATCCAGGTTCGTTCCCTTTATTAGTAATACTCCTTGTCTGCTTTCTTCCATCATATGTCATTAAAAAATGTTGTGCTCTTGCTCTTGAAATAGGGTCATCCAAAGGCGCAGCCATATAAGAATTCTACGATTGATTATGATAAACTGACCATGTGTTTTGGGAAGGATGTGGCCACAGGCCAGTACGCAAGATTTGCCACTACTGCTCCAGTCGTCAGTCGATTGAATCTGGTGCTGCAAACTTCATTCCTGTTAATGCTGATTCTGACGTGGGGTTGACTGACCAGCTAGGGGGTGTAGAATTCAATCGTCCGGCGTAGAAGCTTCTTCAAGGCGCACTAATGGGCGCAAAAGAAGCTCTGAATTGCTTGAGATTATCTCATGCATCAAGAGATCATCTGAAGGTCTACAAACAGTTATTCGTGATGTCACTGACTGCATTAGGATGCCAAAGAAGCAGCATGCCACTTTCATACTGACAGAGTTGCATGGCTTCCTCAAATTAAGTTCTTTGGATGTTGAATGAGCTAATGAGTGGCTGACCGTGCATCAAGATATGGCCATTGTCTTCATCACCGCTGAGAACAAGGAAGAATGGATTCTGAGATAGATGCCAAGGATTCGTGTGGAGCATCTGTAGCTAACTGATCTGAAACTACTGGATGGGTTATGTTGTGTCCCTTAGATGCAAATGTGGTGTCCCTTAGATGCAAATATTTTGGATGGGCACTTTATGATGGAAAGCCATTAATTAGTTATGTGATGTTAGGACTGTTTATGCTTGGTTAAACTATATATGCTTCCCTAGCCTTTAGTTACTTTCCATATGGACATCTTTTGCTTGTTCCAAGGTGAATGTCTAGTCATCTTAATATCATGTTGCCACTAAACTATGAATATGTAGGCTTAATGCAGTCTTTCTATATGAATTAGTTGAATCTGTCTGCATTGGTATTTAACCTATTTCTTCACTAACAACTGCATTAGGATGTCCTATTATTTGTGTCATAATATTTTTATTAATGCTGATATAACTTGTAGGTTGCTGCCATTGAAAATGCCCCGCTTCCATTGTTATGTGGCTTATAGGGGACGCCACCCGGGTGTTTATCACACATGGAATGAGTGCAAAGCACAAGTGCATGGGTATCCGAATGCCCTGTTCAAGGGGTTTTGCAATGTTGAAAATGGAATGGAAAGTTTCAGGAGCTACTTTGGGCACGTTCAGATTACACCGCCACCTACAAGTAACATCACCTCGACAGTTAGAAGAAGAGTGGAGCGGGATTCCAGTTGTGTAGAGACACTACTTATGCTCACTATCTTTTTTCTCATTGTCATATGCTTTCTGTTAAGCTTTGTTGTTTATCTGGCACTAAATGTTTAATGTCTCATTACCATTTTGGATCTTTGTTTAACTGGCTTCTCTATGTTTTTCTTGTGATGAACATCGGTGGATGCAGCACTGTATTTGCAGCTTCAAGGCAAACTAATCTCTTGGTTTTGTATATAATATGTACACCAACTTTTATAAATGCAAATTAAATCAGGACTCCCACTGTCATAGGGAGATATGTATTTATCTTATGGCTATTAAATTAGGACCAACTTTTTGGATCAATTTAGCTTTGATTTCTTAATTCCTGAGTTTATTGGATTCTCCCTATAATGAACCAAATTACTATGCCATATGTGGTTGTTTGTAAATTGTGTGTTCCAGATATGAATGCATGAAAGGCTTTCAACAGGTTGCTATAAAATAGGAGAACTAATAAGTATATCCTCACACTGCACATTGGATTAATTTATCTGCATTGTGACTTATGGACTGAAGTGTTGTGCCACTTCACTCTAGAGACTGTCTTTTTTATGTGTTGATTGACCATTTGTATATAGTGGGGTCACCAATGTTTCACTGACTTTTGAGGAATGTTGTTGTGCAAGGTCTACTTTCACAAGAATTAAAAAATAAACAATTTAGAACCATCTCAGAAGCCAGCTGGGAGTTTGGGTGGCTCTCTCCCTCGTTTCACTATAGAGGTGCGTAATTTGTCCTCCCATTTACTGCATAGAATTACGCCATATTGTTGAGATTAGTTTCCATTTTCTGTAGGTTATTATCCTCAGTCCTTCAGTATGTAATGCAAATCAGATTGCATGAAGAAAATGTTGAGGTGTATATACCATGACAGTGACAAAGGCTACTGGAATGAGTCCAATAAAGGTTTCTAGGAAGAAAATAGGGTAAGGCTCAGCTACTATTGGTGAGGCTACATTAATGAATGTGTTTGGTAATGTTGGCGTAATTCTCAAATAGAGCATGTAGTTCAATTGTTTCTTTCTTCTTTTTGCCACCTTCAAGGAAGAAACAGAGAATGCACAGAGAAATATGTATGTAGCTATAAGCAACATGATTTATGAAAAATTAAGCAACAAGCTCTGGGTTCAATTTAATGGCTTCACAACATGCAATATCTGCTTCATATATATTATACAGTAGTTTACGGATTCCAAGGCAACTTTCCCTTTATTACTGTATTTATGCACAACTGTTTTAGTGGTTTGAAAAGGGATGTTTTTCAAAGGATGTGGATAACCATGGCATTGGAAATAAACCTGCAATTGGTTAGAACATAACCAAATCCTCTTACGTACCGCAGACTCATTCTGAGGAAAATGGTTCCCTCCACACCAATGAATACAAAATTTAACCACAAGAAGAAATTGTTGACGGTAACTGGTAATTCTCCACCCTGAACCCTTTTCATTGTTCAATCGAAGCCCCATCCTAGTAAACAGTAGCTTTCGCTGAATAGTAAGTTTGCTATAATAGAATAGTCTCAGGAGTTTTTGATGACAATGATCATCCTTTCTTTAAGAGAGAAAGATTCTATAATTCTATCTATCAAACAGTCTGATATACAATTCAAACTTGACTTATCTTATTTGTCTTATGCACTCATTAAAGAATAGTATATGATCATTACAATTTAAGATTTTTAACAAGTACATTCCAATTGTTTGTTACAGATTACTGCCTATTGTTCTTGCAGCAGACTCATTCTAAAAGGATGTATAACCAATTTTCCTGTATGAAAATTATATGCTCAGCTGATTGGGAGTACACAATCTTCGTTATTTCTGCATCACGGCGTGCTTCTAGTTTGAAATGAAAGTGGACATTCTTCAAGGAGAGAGAGTAGTACTGCATGTTGTAGATCTTTCCATGGATTGATATCGTCTATACGAATTCAGGCTTTGCTACTGTGTAACTATGGAAGACATCAATAATTTTAAATTCCTCCCATTTTCAATTGATGTATGCATGAGATTGGGACAAGTTTCACATCCTTGTGCCACTGTTATTTTACACATGTATTTGTATATTTGCATTGATTTCATTGGTGAGAAATAGGAATTATAGTGGCATAGTGGCTCCATTTTTACTATTGATTTTCAATGTTAGTTCCCTCCGACTGTGAGTTAATTGGCTAATCATGCACCCGAGCATAGAGATTTGTGCGGGTTGAACACCTGTAGTTGTCTATTTTATCACCTGTGTTTGTAGGGTTAATGCACCAATTAGAAAATCTATGTCTCGATGGCCTTTTCTAATTCTTCATATACTAATCTGTTTACGTGAGTATGATGGAGCTATGCAAATTAGATGACTTTTTTAATAAAGATACACTAACCCCATTTACCAATTTCGGACCCTGTGAATAAAAAAGAGGGGAAATGCTAGCCCAAGCATTTAACTGGCAGAGTATCCCAAGATGACTACTTTTTTATTACTATGAGTTTTTATATTTTTTTTAAATTAAAATGTTTATACTCGGGTGTTGGCCCTTTAAACACCGAACCGCAGAAAGCCCACTCCAAACATGGTGAGGTACAAGACGTTACCTTCACTCCATAAAACCCAAGCACAGTATTCATGAATCCCCAAAACTGAACTCAAGTTTAAAGTTACCTTAACTTTCCTTTGATGTGACAATTCACCATACTTCACTTTAATCCAGTAAATTGATCCAAACACAGTGGGTTAGAGGACATATCCTTTACCACAAGAATCCAAACACAACATTACCAAAGTCAACTGAACTTTCAATATTCTACTACTTTTCTATGATGTGACAGTTCACCCCACTTCATCTTACTGCAGTAAGTTGCCAAACACGCCCTAAGGATTCAAAGAATGCAAAGTTTCAAAGAAATTCTAAGGGATCATTTGCTAAGAAACATGTGCAGTGTTACAATAGTAAAGGATTTGGACACATTGCTCAAAATTGTTCCAGTCCTAAAGAGACAGAAAAGAGAGATAAGAAAGAAAAGAAAGTATTGAATATAACTTGGGATGACGATGATGAGGATAAGAGTAGTGACAATGATGAATATCAAAATGAAAAAGACAATGACAACTCTTCTAATTGGCTTCTATTTACAATGGTTGAAGAAAATAAAATTCAAAATACACAAATAGAAGACAAAATAGAGAAAGAGGAAATAAAAGATGAAGATAATGAAAGTGACATTCGACAAGCTTATGATGAGTTATATGAACTTTGTGAAACCTTATCCAAGAAAAACAAAACTTTGAAAGTTGAATCTAAAAAGCTTGTGAATGATGTGAGTTCTCTAAAAGATGAATTAACTTTGAAAAACAATGAGATAAAAGATTTAGAATCTAAGTTGATCACTTCAAATGACAATCTAGCTAATGCTCAAAATGAAATTCATAATTCACAATTAATGCTAGAATCTAGTCAACTTGAAACTAAATCTTTTCAACTAAAACTCATAAAAGGCAAATCTGTTGTTGATAAGTTTACTTCGGGTAATGATAAATTCTATCAAATGCTGGGCATGAACAAAACTTTTAGTGACAAAACTGGAATAGGTTTTGATGGCTCCCATATTACTAAGAAGAGTAGTTCACAAAACATTATGAGGACATTTCAAAAACTTATAGGTACTAAATTCCCAAGTTATAGATGGACTTGTCATTTTTGCAACCGTAACGGTCACTCAGTACCTAATTGCCCATATAGAATTCAATTATCACTCAAGAAGTCTTATAGATTGCCTTTTAAGTTTGTTCCTAAAGCCACTACATCAAAACTCCTAAATGCAACTTGGATTGAAAACGAGAAAAGTGTCAAAAGTCTCATTGTTCAAATAGCTTTAAAGGTTACTTTTATGAGAAGAAGAAGGAAGTCTTGAGTTTTGAATTTTTATGATTAAAAAGGGATTTTAAAAGTTGGATTTTCCAAATTAAAAACATTGATTTGTCTTTGATTTTAAGTAAAAATTGGAACAAATTAGGGTTACTTGATAAATAATTTGTGGATGCTTATTGGATTCCTATGCTCTAATTACTTTCATTAATTGGTAGATTTCGAATTTCTAAATTAGTTGATTGTTTTTATATCTAAATATTCAAAACTTTCCTTAATTGTTAATTAATTAGTTTTCTTAATTTAAAAGTTTATTTAATTAGCTCCTTGTGGATTCGACCTGTTCTTTCCACTGTCTCATCTAGACACCCGTGCACTTGCAATATTTTATGATTGATATTGATCACATCAAGTTTCTACGAGGTCTTGGAGATTCTAATTTGTTAGAAAGAAAGAGTTCTTCATCCAACAAGTTTCCCACATCTCCATTAGAGTACTACCAAGCTCCCAAGGTAAGATCTACACCTTCTATGTTATAGATTTATTGTGAATGCATGGTGCTGCTATTTTCTATCTTAGAGATAGTTTTCTTATTGATCATAGATGGTGATATTGAGGTCTTGAATCCTGGATTGGGTTTATAGCCTTATGGATAATTGATCCCTACATCAAGTGGGTCAAAAGTTTTGAAACCTATCCACGAGGCCCACCTACTTCTAACAAACATGAGCTGATACCATTACAATCATGGTTCTATGATTGAAAACCCTATAAGCCTTGCTTTTATCAGAATATCCTAAGAAAATTTCATCATCAGACTTAGGCTCAAATTTTTCCAATTGCTCTCTATCTCTCAAAGTATAGCACTTACTTCCAAATACCTTCGAGTACCCTAGATTTGGTTTTCTTCTGAAGTAAAGCTCATAAGGGGCTTTGTTAGTATTCTTTGTCAAATAAACTCTATTTATAAGACAGCATGCAGTATTGGTCGCTTCAGCTCACAGGTTACGAGCAGATTTTTTCTCATTAAGCATAGTCCTAGCCATTTCTTGGATAACTCTATTTCCCCTCTCAGCCACTCCATTTTGTCGAGGGGGTCTTTGGGCAGAAAACTTATGGCTAATCCCATGAGAGAAAACTGATGGCTAATCCCATGACTATCACAAAATCAACAAATCTTTCATTTTCGAACTCTCCTCCATGATCACTTCTAACCTTCTGAATTTTGCAATCCTTCTCAACTTGAATCTTCTTGCAAATTCTTATAATATTATCTACAACATCTGATTTTGCATGAAGGAAAGCTACCAATCAAAATCTAGAATAATCATCAACCATCACCAAAATGTATTTTCTTACTCCAATACTCTACACAGGTGCAGGTCCAATCAAGTCCATATGAGTCAGCTCAAGGGGACGAGTAGAAGATATATTCTTTCATCCTTTTAAGCTTTTCTTGATTTACTTACCCATTTGGCATGCCTTGCACACTTCAGATTTTGAATCATCTAACTTGAGGATTCCTTTAACAATTCATCCTTGGATAACATCTTCATCAATTTGTAATTTTTATGGCCCATCCTTTGATGCCACAATAGATTTTCTTGGTTCTTTGTCACCAAACACATGGATTCGTTTTTACAAAATTCTTCTATGGTGTAGATGTTATCTTTAGTCCGCAATCTAGTGAGTATTACTTTGTTGGATTTCTCATTTAGCACTTTTAATGAACTACTATTAAATACTACAATGTTTCCTCTATCACATAATTGACTAATACCAAGAGATTATGCTTTAGACCATCCACAAGGAAAACATCATTTAAGGTAGGCGTTGATCACCTCCAACAAAACCTTTCCCAATAATTTGTGCTTTCCTATTATCTTCAAACGATACATTTCCTCCATTATAATCTTCAAGGGAAATAAATCTAGATCGGTCTCTAGTCATATGTTTGGAACATCCACTATCTAAAAATAAAAAATATGGAGAATTAGAAGGAGAAGAGGGGAAAGAAGAAGAGAGAGAGAATGGCTGAGCCACTTTTTGAAGGAGAATAGGCTTTTTTTAATGTCCTACAATAGTGGCCTCCTTTTATAGTTTTGCACACCACCTTTTGTTAAGAGTTGTTTCCTTCTTGAGATGATTCTTGGCTTAGCTTTCAAGTAAAGCTTCTCACTTAGGCAACAATTTGAATTGGAGAGGATTTGTTACTAAGTGTGGTCTCTTTTGCTCCAATTCTTGCCAAACTGAATCCTCAAAGATCTCTCATGTTACTAATTTTGAAAACTTTTTGCAATTCCCACATAGAATTATAACAGTTAACTTCCTGAGGTCATATCTCCCTCAATATAACTCCGATTTATGAAATCTTAGACTCCACAAATATCTACTCGAACAGAGCTTTCGAACAGTGGGTAGATTGCACCAATCCAATACTCGGTTTGAGAGTTATGGCCATTTCAATTTGATGCACCTGAGAATTCTGAGAATAATGGTGCAATTAAAGGAAGTTCCATGTTGGCATGCTATGGGGTGTGTGGAACCCATGTTGGACGTCCAAGGCATACTTAGACTCTTTCTTTGCTTGCTTATTTGATTCTCTTTTCATATTTGGCATGCTTTTTTACTTGCAACTTTGACTATCCAACTCCCCTTTCAAAGTTTCTAATTTTCTCTCATTCTTGATTTTGGTTTCCAAATTTAGCAAGTCAACACCATCTTTTGAAATCTGAGTTTCTTCTTTCCTCTTTGAAAATTTCTAAGCTTCCAAATCCACCAAGATGCCAAAATATGTGGGCCTACCATGAAGAGTATCTCTCAAATTTCACCAATGCGGGTCCCACTTTTGGTTTCTCCGACATAAATAAATTAAATAATCTCAATAATTGTGAGGAATCTGGATGGACTATGCATGGGACCCTACATGCCTACTTAATTCACCAAAAATACCCAACTTCCCAAAAATAGCACATGGTCTTGACACCAAAAAAGTCACTATGTCTCCTCAACATCAAGAAGCCTCGTTAAGCTGCATCCTGCTACAAAACAGGCAAAGCTACTTCAAACATCAGATCTTTTCAAAATCAGACAAAAACTGAAAGATCCTTCAAGACAGCCAAAAGAGGGGTACACCTGAGGTTTCGGGCCATTCCGACATCGTTTGGCCTAACTTCACTACTCCGATAGCTAAACAAGCGCTCCCGGCGGCGGCATCATTGAAGACACCAAAACTTCGATGAAAGCCTACGGATGACTCCAGAATGTCTTCAAAGGGCTCCACGCCAAATTTCAAGTTAAACCGACAATGTTTGACACTCCATCAACGCTCGAGCAGCAAAATCAAGCCTCCCGGCGGCGGGAACCACCGAAGCCATCACTCATCAAACAAAGTACATGAGTGGCTTCAACAAGCTTCCAAAAGGCTGCACGTCGAATTTCAGGTCATTCCGACAACGTTTAACCAAGTTTCGATGCTCCGAAAGAAAATCAAGCCTACCGGCGGTGGAGCAACCCGGGACCATGACATCCAAAACAGAGCTCATGGAACGTCTCAAAATGACTCCAATAGGCTCTCCGTCAAATTTCAGGTCAATCGGACATCGTTTGACCACATATCAAAGCTCGGCATTTTCCCCGCAGCAAAATCAAGTCAAGCATCGATGGGACCCCAAACAGCTTCAAAACTCAAATAAAAGCCCATGGTTGGTCCTATCCACTGCTCAAGAAGCTTCACCTCAATTTTCAGGTCATTCCGACATCGTTTGACCTAGTTTCGACTCTTGGCGGAAAATCGTCTACAAAGTCTTCGACTTTCCCGAAAAATGGGAAACTTTGTGTTCCGGTTTTGCGCGGGCTCTCGTCAAGTTTTCTCCAAGAAAACCAAGTCAATAATTGAGGAAAAATGACAAGAAAAATACAGAACAAAGAAGGAACAAAAAAGACAGAAAAACGGACTAAAACGAAGCTTGGCGACCGAAAAGGGCAAAACCCTAAGGTCGCTGGCGACCCTGCAAATCCGGGTCGCCGGATTTTGCACCAAAATGCCCGTTTTTTGATCTTTTTCGCGTTTCGAGCATTCCTGCCTTTGTGATTTTCTGAAAATCCAATGTTTGATGCTTGAAGACGACTAATCTTCACCGACATCTCGGATCCGCCGTCAAAAGCATGAAATCATCACCGATCGCTCCAAGATCTCCAACCGGCTGACCGAGAAAGTATACTTTCTGTCCGACCGATCGTGAAATCGACAAGACAGATGTCACCGGCCCACCAACATCAATCAATGTCTGAAATTGCATTGCAATCCGACATCAAACAATGTGTGGATCCACCTGTGATGATCACAAGAAGAATCTCAAAAGGCGCAGCGCGGCCCGCGACTCTTAACATGCCTTGGCGACCACTTAATGACGTTAATTGACCCGTTTATGACAACTTAATGCGGTCATTAACTCATTATTTTGGACGGCCCAATCAGATTCAAGCATTTGGGAGTTACAAATCCAAGCAATCATGGCATTAAACCCATGAAACTCCCATCATCATGAAGATTAAAGGGAATTAAAAGCCCACTACCTTCATCGGCCAATCACAAGCCATGAAAAAGGAGTTACAAAATCAACTTGTAACTCCCCATCAATTCTCTCATCATGGCCATCAATGCCAATAAATACCTCATGGCTACCAAAAGCCTATAAAAAGAGGTGAGTTCCAAGAAGAAAAAAAGAGGGAATCCAAAGTGCAAGCCCAAGCTCTAAAAATCCAGAAAATTCAAGAGAGAGACGAAGCCCTGCTGCTTTGCTCCCGAAAGCACCACAAGGTGATCAACGTCCCTTGCCCCCCCCCCCCCCCCCCCCCCCCCCAAGGTCTCCTCCTTCTCCAACATGGCCTAAATGCGGCTTTTCAGCCCGTTTACTTGGTTTTTTATTGGATATAGGACCTCCTCTTGGTCCTTGTCCTTTAAAAAACTGAGGTTAGGAGTTAAGCCGAATAATCAAAGCATCAACCGTTCTCATTTGAAGGACGATGGCGAAGTCCATACATGACTTGCGACCGTCGATCTCAACGTGTCCCCACAATCTCCTGAGAAGTTAGATCCCTTTTCTTACTTTTCTATTGTAGTTTGTATTTCTTAAAGAGACAAAAAGAAATCACAATTCTTGTCTTTCATATTTGATGAGTTTTGTAAAATCGCCTTTCACGGCAAACAAACAAAAACGCCTCCTACGGCATTCTCAAAAACAAACTTGTCTCTTTTCTTAATATTTATGCAATTTGAAAAGTTAGAAAAAAGGATTGATTTCCTTTCCACTTGTGAAGGTGAATCTCTGGATCATCACCATTCCAAATTCCAAGTAGAAAGTAAATCTGGCATACCCGTACAAAAAAATGTTGATACCCGTGATTTTCCCTCCTCCTCCGAAACCAAGGTCAGCCCCCAGGGTGCGGAAGGAGAGGACGGAAGAATTCTGAGGGTCCATCAAGTTGGCATACCCGGTGGGACTCATTGACTTGAGAACGTGATACTTTGATCCCTTGGCTCCTTTCTAGTTGGTGGCCTATGTTGCATCTTGCATCTAAAAAAAAAAACATGAGATGGGATTTCAATTGTTCTTTCTCACTTCAAAAAAAAAAAAAACAAATCTGATCTCTTTTTCTTAAAAACTCAACTTTGAGAAATTTTGATCCCTTCCTCTCCGAACTTGATAGCTTACAGAAATGTTTGCAGCTATCGTTCATATCGGGGATTGGGCCATCTTTTCTCTTTGATGAGTTCAATTGAGATTTCAAAAAAAAAAAAAACCTTCATTTCAAATTCTTTCAAAAAAAAAAAAAATGGTCTCTCTTTTTTTAAGATTCAACTTTGAGAAACTTTGATCCTTTCCTCTTCGAGCTTGATAGCTCACAGAAATGTTTGCAGGTATCGTTCATATCAGGGATTGGGCCGTCTTTTCTCTTTGATGAGTCCAATTGAGATTTCAAAAATAAAAAAACATATAATTTCAAAAAATAAAAAGGTCCTCTCTCTTTTGAATTCAAATTCAAAGAAACTTTGGTTATTCCCTTTCGGATTTAACGCTCGCAAAAATGTTGAGTTGTGGTTTGGATTGGAACACCACTTGTTCTCTTTGATGAGTTCATTAGAAACCTTTCAAAAAAAAAAAAAAAAAAGATACACTAAGGTTCCACCAATTGCGCTCTTTGACTAAAGTGGATTTAAAAAAGCCTTGCCCAGAGTGTGGAGACAGCTAGATTGGTCGAGGCAAGGGTCCTTTAAGCAGGTTCATTAAGTAATCCTACCCTTACCCGGGGGCTGATCTATCTACTAAGGTTTCATAAGATCGAATTGAAAACCTATGTGCATTTCAAAAAAAAAATTCGACACTTTTGAGTTCAGAATTGAGAAATCTGGTTCTTTCCCTTTCGGATTTAACGCTCGTAGAAATGTTGAGTTGTAGTTCGGATTGGAATACCATTTGTTCTCTTTGATGAATTCAATCTTGACCTTTCAAAGAAAATTTTACTTCACTTTTTTATTTTTCAGAATTGAGAAATCTTGGTTCTTTCCCTTTCAGATTTAACGCTCGCAGAAATGTTGAGTTGTGGTTCGGATTGGAACGCCATTTGCTCTCTTTGATGAATTCAATCTGAAACCTTCAAAAAAAAAAAAAAAACGTCCATCACTTTTGAATTTAGAATCGAGAAATCTTGGTTCTTTCCCTTTCGGATTTAATGCTCGCAGAAATGTTGAGTTGTGGTTCGGATTGGAATACCATTTGCTCTCTTTGATGAATTCAATCTTGACTTTTCAAAAAAAAAAAAAAAAAAACTTCCGTCAATACTGGATTCACATTCGAGAAGTTCTGGTTCCTTTCTCTTTTGGATTCAGCGCTCGCAGAGATGTTGAGCCTTTGTTCGGATTGGAACACCAGTTGCTCTCCTTTATGAACCCAAATTTAACCTTTTAAAAAAATCCAATCTCGTGTCCTTTCTAAGGATGCGATTTGCAACATTTGTGCCTAGCGGTGCTAGTACGCCCTTTCGGGTCTATTGTATTCACGACCGACACATTTGTATCTCCAACCTTATATCATTTTACCTCGAGTGAGCCTTGCTTCTCGGTAATTTGAATTAAGGTCTACAATTGCTTCTAGCAGTCACTGGTACGCTCACTCTGAGCCTACCATACTTGCATTTTAGAATAATTGTATCCTCTATGGCCTTTTGCCTTTTTCATCATCCTTGGGTTGGGCCATGTCCCCTCAAGTGATTTGAAAAGACAAAACCATAGTTGTTCTCCATTTATGATCACCATATTCTTGTGATTACTAATGGATTTGGTCTTGTTTCAGAGGTTTTCCAAAACTAACAATGACAGCTTCATTGACCATCACTTTCGATGAGAACAAGTACTAGCTTATGCTCCAAGACAAGCAAAACAAGCATAAGCGCCCTGCCAGTTGCCGAAGCGTCATCTCCCTCGACAACTCTCCAAACACCGGGTCAACTTCAACTCCTCGGACCATCGTCTTCAGGTCGCTGGGACCATTCCCATCCCCACAGAAGACACTGTACCCGCTAAGAAGCAGAAAATCGCCCCGCAACGTCTCACTAACATGGCACCAAGGGCGAACAACAAGAAGCCTGAAGCCCGTGGCTCTCCCACGAAGCCTCAACACACAAGAAACCAGGTTTGTCCCAAAACCTGGTCCCTAAGATCTTCACCGAAACAACGGAGGTCCCGAACATCTGCAAAGCCAGCATACCTGGCCCCTCTCAAGGAGAATCGATTCTACCCTCTCTCTTACATGAAAGAGGAGAAACCTACCCTCCGCCCAAAAAACAAACAAAATCATCATAAGCCGGCTTGCTCACACAAGCCCAAAATCAAATCCTGCATCGTTAGGCCTACGCAAAAACATGCTGAAGCCTGCACTCCTGCGAGTCGACCCTTCATCTCAACAGGGGCTGAGCTCGCAAAATTCAAATCTTCACTGCGACAGGCAAAGGACCTCGTCCAGATTCTGTCCTTGCCAAGCTTCAAAGAAGATAAGCTCGGCTGCTGCGCACGGGGGACCACATCCTTCATCGCCAGAGCCCAGCCAGAGCTTACTGAAGCTCAAATTGCTCGTCGTATGCGTCGCCGTGCGGCATATCGATAAAAGAGACTTAAGAAACAACGAACCCAACATTCTACTTTCCATGTCTCAAACAAATGGGTCGAAAAAGAAAGACCCTACCAATTCGTTGCTGTCCATATGGTTGGCAAAACCAGAAAACGCCAGAAGTCAGCAACAAAAATCAGTGTTAGACGTCCGGCGACTCGCAGCGTCTCCCGGACACGAACACATCTAGAAGAATCCTCCACTCCTCCAAGCCAAGGACACCGGAGTAACCACTCCTCAGATTCTTCATCCAGAAGAATGAGCCCCAGCTCAGTCACTAGGACGATTTCTTCGTTCGAATCCCGAGGGATGAACGTCCTGGCTACAAGTTCTGAGCCGTCTCCACAGCATGATGATGTAATTGCACGCATCCAGCAGTTGGAGCAAGGAAAATAGAGAATTGAGGCTCTGATGGAAAACCCTATTCTCACTCTACAGCGTCCACCACCTAACAACCAAGGCCCTCCAAATCATGAAGATGATGAGGCCAATGCAGAAAACAATGAGTCACGCGCCCTTACTAAAAAGGACGTGGACGATATCCTCGCAAAAGCAAAAGAAGAGGATATATTGAAAGAACATGGGATCAAGCCACCCTACCCTCTATGGATGGACTTGGTTCCGTTCCCTGCAAAATTTAAACAACCTACTCTCCAGACATATACGGGGAAAGGTTCAGCCAGACAGTATGTCATCCGCTTTAAGATCCTAACAGGAGCTATTGCGGATCAAGATGCCCTCAAGATTCGCCTCTTCGCAAGTACCCTAAAAGGTACAGCCTTTGATTGGTATTCCACTTTGCCGAAGAACTCCATTCAGAACTGGGCTATGCTGGAGACACGCTTCCTGGCCCACTTCCAAGGTGAGGACCATCTTGTTACTATGGCTCAGCTCTGCAGCCTGAAACAAGGAGACAATGAGTCAACATATGACTTCATTCACAAGTAGAAGGCAATGGCGTACAAATGCTCAGATGTACTGCCACAAGCGTCGCTAGTCGACATCTACCGTAACAATATGAGAGTAAGGATTCGCTCCATGATCATCGGCAACAAATCAAAGAACCTGGGAGAACTTCTCGAAGCTTCCATAGAAGCTGAAATGGTGATTAAAGACCTCAACAGTCAGAAATCATCAAAGAAAGAGCTGACTGCTGTTACGACCTCAAAACCAAAGAAAAAAGAGGTTCTCAATGTGCAGACCAAGTCAGCTCCTCAGCAGCCAAAGAAAGCTGAAAACAAAACTACAGGTAAAAGGCCTGAACTCTCCGATGCCTTCAAAGAACGTGTAGAAAAGAAATATCCGTTCGATGGAGATGTTGAAGAAATCTTTGAGGCTCTCCTAGCAAATGGCAAACTCACTTTGCCGGAGCCCAAAAGACCGGGAGATGTTGGCAAAACCAATGATCCCCGATACTGTCCATACCATCAGATGATCTCACATCCTCTGAATCAATGCTTTGTTGTGAGAGAGAAGATCAATGAGATGTGGAAAAATGGAGTCATAACTTTCGACAAAAACTACGGCTCCACTTCTGTCAACATGGTGTCATGTGGGCAAGTTTCAAAATCACCAAAGAAAAAGACCACTACTTCATTCAAGGTGATAAGAATGGCTCAAACATCCCAAGAGTTGGTTCCCTATCCAACACCAGATGGACAACCTATATGGGTGCATCCCGATCTCTTAGAAGACGAAAATTGGGAGATCGTCAAAACAAAGCCGACTACTCAGCAGCGAAGGCAAGCCAAGAGACAACTCCACAAGCTTAAACAACAGCAGAAGTCTCAACCAAAACAAGAAGTCCTTGAAAAAGCAGAAACTTCTTCCACTACTTCACTAGGGGCGACGAAAGAATCTCTTCCCAAAACTTCAAAGGCGGTAAGAAAATTCACCCTTGATGATTTCAAGCCACCTCAATACAAAAATGAAAATTTGCAGGGGGCATCATAGTGTTGCAACTTGGTAGTTGGATTCTCCATGAATGGATACGAGTCCAGTGATACTGTCAGTGATATCGATGAGTGGGAAGAATCCCTTGAAACAGGAGAATACCTCTCCGACGAGGAATGGATTCCCGAGTCTCATCTTATGCTAGTAATTTGGTATAACCCATTACAGCCACAAGGATCCTGGTCCGATGATGAAGAAGACCAGGACCCTGCTCAAGAAAATGTTGTCGATCCAGCACCAACCAATGCTCCGGTGGAACCCAACATTAGTGAACCACGAGGAGCGGATGACGAAGAAGATTTGGCTCTTATGCCTGATCTTGAGGAATATGCAAGAATCTTGCAACATCTTGCAATAGAGCAGGAGCAGGATCGCATCAATGATCTTCGTCATGATCCAGAACCAGAAGTCCATGAAAATCAACGGGAACTTTCTCCCTTAACTCCTGAAAATGGAGAAAGCAGTTGGATCGATGATCCTCTTACATCTATGGATGAGTCCGATTCCCAACAGTCTGCACTGGGGGCATCTCCTGTCCGGATGACCTGCAATGCGATAGCTCAGGGCGATAGGGCATCTGAAGCCTCCGAAGACACGTACACCCCAACCGGTAATGTATCATCTGGAGCTACATCTTATCAGGTGAATTCCATTGAGATATCATCCTCTCAGCCCTCGTCTCCTGAAGTTGTGACATCAGAGCTCAAACCTCACCCGATTGATCATACTCCTGCCGATAAAATCTTTTTCAATGAAAACCCGGTTGATTGGTCCCAGATACACGATCTTATAGACGATGTTTGGACTAATCAAGAAAGGTTGTCGGATGCTATTCAGGACTTGTTCCCGGAAATTGCTCAGTGCAACACAATCACTGAAGACGCCAATGCTGTTACAGAGACGTCTTCAGCAAATGACAAGGATCAACCCCTTGATCCTCAGAGTGATCTTCCAAAAGAAAACCCTTCTTTAGAAACCCTTGAAGTTGGTAGAGGTACTCGTTCTGGCCGGGATTACCATAAAAATTACAACCAACCTTCTTCTTCTTATATAAATCCTTTGGGAAAGCAAGTTGTAAGCGCCCCAAGTGGCAATAATAATGAAAATGCAGGCCCGAAGGAGGCTTTCAAGTACGACTTGATCGAGCACTTTAAACACATACCTGCACGTCTACACATCCTTGACTTATTACGAATGTCTCCACAAACTCGTGATAGTCTCATTTCAGAATTACAAAGGCAGAATGCGGATGTCGACAAACACGCCCACAAGTCCTACAAATTGAAATGGACTACAGGGTCAAAAAAATCAAATACTCCATCAAAGGGAGAAAAGATGAAAGCTGAGGGATCAAGCAATGAATGCCTCTCGGTACAAAAAGCAGCAAGTGCAACAATTGCCTTCGACAAGGATGACCTCCTACTAGACGAGACAAAGCACAACCGACCCTTGTACTTTACGGGGTACGTCAAAGAAATGCCAGTACACAGAGTTCAGATCGATCCAGGTTCTGCACTCAATCTCATTTCTACTTCGGCACTCGAAGAGCGGGGTATCCCACCTAACAAGCTGAGTCACAGTCTGTATCCATCTTCGGATATGACGGCAGCGTTCAAAGGCCTATCGGCAAAATCAGGTTCAAATTGCAAATCGGTAATCTTATTTCTGAAGTCACTATGTATGCAATAAAGACGCCTTCATGCTACAATATACTCCTTGGACGGCCCTGGATACATGAGAATGGTGTCGTCCCTTCAACTCTACATTAGTGCATCAAGTTCGTTGGCAACGATGGCTTGATACATCGAGTGTTTGCAGACAAAAAGCCCTTCAAAGGCAGAGATGTTCATTTTGCAGATGCTCAAATGTATAAAGATGGAAAAGAAGAACAGGAGGAAAAAACAATTCACTTTGCCGACAGTCTCCAGAAAGATAAAGGCAAGGCTCCTTAGCAATCACCGGAGGTAAACAAACCCTCCACCAAACTCGAAGTAAGCAGTCAAGCTCCCTTCGTCGTCTCCGTCAAATCTCCAAAGCCTTTGGTAATCACTACCAAAGTAAAGAAGACAAAACAAAACGCTAGGGGCAAGTTCATTGTCTCCTTTGTGTCTATTATGCATGACACAGACTCGGAGTCAGAGTCAGAAGATGACACAGCATCAAGCCAAGCTGATACTCAGCAAGATCAGCCCGCTCTCACTCCATTGGAGACAGTTGCTGACATAGAAGATCCTACGTCTGCTTCCTTTGTTATTCTGGCAGCTTCGCCAGAAGAAAAAGCAATCTTCTTCCATAGATCGGGAGCATCTCCACTGAACTCTTTGCTTGAACCTTTCCAAAACGAAGGTATGCCTCAGCCATCCCTGTATAGTCCGATGGCACAAGCTATCATGAAGAAAATGGGCTACGATGCTCAGAATCCGACTGGTTTGGGAGGTGGCCGTGGTATTCTCACACCATTGGAACCCACCCTGATCAAAAGTCAACCAGAAGATTGGAAAATCCACCTTCATAAAGGCAAGTCTTCATATGGGTTGGGGTATGATCCTACCGCTCCTATGAGATAGTTGACACCATGGCTACAAAGTCGCTTTACCGACCAAGCCTCAACATCTCATGAAGACATCGATATCCCTGGATATCTCTTTGAGGAGTCACTCGTCAAGGATCCAGAAAGCTCCTCCAATTGGTATGATTTCTTTGATAATAAAAAGGAATTGCCCGATGATATAGACGCGCAGTTCTCTGACCCAGAAGAACCATCGTCTCCAAAAGAAGTACCCTACTTCAACCCAGTTCTAGCAAATGATCGGGACCATCTCATTGCAAGCCTTGAGAAGGACACTGGTCAAGAAGATACATGGACAGAAACAAAGCCTCAGTCTGAAAATGTCTCTGTCGCGACCCCGGACCGGGTTTGGGGACCAATCCGGGATCGGGACTAATTAAAAAGTAAATAAGAAGAGGTATGTTTGATGCCCAGGTGTACACGGGTTAATAAAAGAACACACATTACCCGTGCACGTGATTTCCCACAAGTGTCCGCGGTGAGGATTTCCCAACACCCATAACCATATAATATAATTGCGGAAGCGTATGGCAAATCAAGTATGTATTTCATTTCCAAAATGTCGAGACTGATTACATTTGAATAACAGGTATCAAAATGAGCAATGTCCTAAAGCGTAACCCAAAAGTACATGTTAAAGTTTAATCAAAAAATAATTTAATTACAACTCCCAAAAATAGAGGCCAACAAAGGCCAATATAGACAAAACAATGTCCACCAAAATAAATAAATCCAATCACCCCCAAAATGTTTCGCATCTCGACAACCCGATGTTTACATAACATCGTCAGCACGCCACTCAACTAGCGGTTGCAGTTCTCCAACCGCCTCCTCTGGCTCCTCCTTGGGGAAACCAACAATGGGACCTGAGTACCAAAGCAAAGGGCCAGACACGACAGTCTGGCAGGTGGGTGAAAAGATATAAACATTCGATAATAAAAACCTTTACCTTGGAAACATATAAACCTGTTTAAACAATGACTTTCAAGAAGTAAATGAATCATTTAATTAAAACGCATATGCAGTCATAAAACATGTAAGGTAGTCAAGGAAATCGGGAAACAATCAAGATGGCATCCACAAGAAGCTAAATCCTCTATCACCGAAGTGAGGAGGTGCAACCAATTTACATATACATATACAATAATACGGGACGGGACCACAGTAGCAAACCGGGTGTCGGGAATCACGGTAGCTAACCGGATATCGGGAACCACGGGAGCGAGCCGGGAATCAGAACGGGACCACAGTTAATAAACTGGGTATCGGGATCCATGCTGCAGTTGGCGGGACGGGAAGGGATCTCCAAGTCAGTGGATCAGACTGACAAGGTTATCCAAGCTTAGTGGTGCCGACTCATAGGTCATATGCAAGAAATCGGGCATGTATAAAACACTTACAAAGAAATCGTATAAACGAGCAAAACGGGGTGCTCAAGGCACAACATCATTTCAATATCGGGTCACATCATGTCGGGCATGCATTTCGGGACCAATTAAAAAGAGTGCAAGTACAAATACAATGCTTTCGGGATCGATAACTCATAATTCATAAATTTCTGGAGTAAACAATTGAAATAGACTTTCAAAATATCGGGGTTTAAAACTAATTCAAGGTGGATAGGGATCCCGTATGTCGGTATAATAAAGAAAACTTGGTACTCTTTGAATTTGGAGGGCATGCCGGGTTCCTTATACACTCTAGTAGCCTCAATGCTTAAATGAATCTCGATGATGTGGTTTCTCTCTCTAACGTACTCCCAACAAACACTTCACCTATGCTTCGAACACAATCCCAGGTGAGCGGCTACCATTGCTCTCAGAAAGGTTCACAAGCAATGGGGTGGAGGCTCCCTTCAATCCTCTTTTATTCATAGAATTCAGGGAATTTCGGTTACCTTGCGGTCAGATAGCGGTTAGCCGCCAGTAAATCTGGCAGTTAATCGCTAGCTGACCGTGAGGCTGACTGTGGAATTGCAGCTCTCTGGAATGATGGAATGCGCTCCGAGGCGCCCGCTGGGGCGGCTACCGGGGTCGGCGGAACGTGGGAGCCCGTCGGGTCCGGCCCTTTCGCGCCCTGGCGGGCCCTGAAGCGTGCATCAACATTTCTTTTGTGTGGGTGGGTGTGCCAGATTTTCTATTTTACTTGGAATTGCAAGTGGTAATCCGGAGATCAACCTTCGCAAGTAAAAAGGAAATCAACTTCTTTCAAGTTTTCCATTGCACAAATATTTAAGAAAAGAGACATTTTCTTGGTTTGCCGTGAAAGGCGATTTTGTTTGGCATTTATAGCCGATTTTGGCGTTTATAGCCGATTTACAATTCTCATCAATAATGAAAGACAAGAGTTGTGATTTTTGTCTCTTTTAGAAAAATACAAACTACAATGAAAAGCAAGAAAAGGAAGATCTAACTTTTCAGGAGATTGTGGGGGACTCGTTCAGATTGACGGTCGCAAGCCATGTATGGGCTTCGCCATCATCCATGCAGATGAGAACAGAAGATGCTCTTGATTCGCTTGGCTTGGCTATAACCTCAGATTTTTAGAGGACAAAGACCAAGAGAAGGTCCTATGTCCAATAAAAAGCTAAGTAGACGGGCTGAAAAGCCACGTCTAAGCCATTGGAGGCAGCAGGAGAAGGCAAGGACCTTGGGGGGGGGTGCCCCCCAAGGGACTTTTGTCACCATGTAGTGGTGGCCGGTGCAGAACTTCAGCAGAGTTTTCTCTCTTTTTTTTCTTTCTCTCAGATCTCTTTCTGATCTTTGTTTTTCTGATCCTCTGATTTTCTCCTCTTTTTTCTGATCCTTTTTTTTTTTCCCGATTTCAATGGAATGCTCTCCTATTTATAGGCTTTTGGTAGCCATTTAGGAGGGTTTATGAGCCTTAATGGCTTTAATGGGAGGAGTTACAAGATTTATTTCTTGATTTTGTAACTCCTTTTTCCTTGAATCTGATTGGCCGATGGAGATTAAGGGCTTTTAATCACCTTAATTACCATAATGGGAGGAGTTTCATGGTTTAAATGCCATGAATCAATTGACTTGTAACTCCCAAATGCTTGCTTCTGATTGGGCCGTCCAAAGAAATGAATTAATGACTGCAATAAAGCTAGTCAATTAACCACATTAATTGGTCGCCGAGCAGTCGAAGAGTCGCGGGCCATGCCGTGTCTTCTGGAATTCTTCTGGCGACGATCATCGATGGATCTACATGCTGATCGACATCGGATGAACATGTAACTTCAGACATTGATAGCTAAGAGCGGGCCGGTGACATCTGTCTTGTCGATTTCACGATCGGTCGGACAGAAAGTGCACTTTCTTGGTCAGCCGGTTGGCGATCTTGGAGCGATCACTGATGATTTTATGCTTTTGGAGGTTGACCCGTGATTTTGACGGATGTCGTCGGATATGAGTCAATTTCAAGCACTAAAAATCACATTTTCAGGAAACCACAGGGGCCAAAGTGCGCGAAACGCGAAAAAAGACGAAAAAAACGGGTCACCGGCGGAAAATCCGGTGACCCGGACCTCCATGGTCGCCGGCGACCATGGACCGGCGACCATGGCCCATGGTCGCAGGGGCCTGCGACCATGGGCCATGGTCGCAGGGGTCTGCGACCCTGGGGGATTTTTCCCCTTCGGAGCCCGTTTTGCGGTCGTTTTGAGGTCTTTTTCGTCGCCGTTTTCTTCTGTATTTTTCTTGACATTTCTTCTCATTTATTAGCTTGATTTCCCTGTAGAAAACTTGATGAGAATCCTTGCATTTTTAGAGTGCAAAGTTTCTAATTTTCTGGGAAAGCCGAAGACTTTGTCGCGTAGAGCTGCTGATTTTCCGCCAGAAGTCGAAACTTGGTCAAACGATGTCGGAATGACCTGAAATTTGAGGTGAAGCCTCCTGAGCAATAAATAAGACCAACCATAGGCTTTTGTTTGAGTTTTGAAGCCGTTTGGGGTCCCGTCGATGCTTCACTTGATTTTGCTGCGGGGAAAATGCCGAGCTTTGATGTGCGGTCAAACGATGTCCGATTGACCTGAAATTTGACGGGGAGCCTATTGGAGTCATTTTGAGACGTTCCATGGGCTCCGTTTTGGATGTCATGGTCCCGGGTTGCTCTGCCGCCGGGAGGCTTGATTTTGCTGCTCGAGCATTGATGGAGGGTCAAACGTTGTCGGTTTGACTTGAAATTTGGCATGGAGCCTTTTTGAGACATGCTGGAGTCATCTGTAGGCTCTGATCGAAGTTTTGACGTCTCCGATGATGTCGCCGCCGGGAGCTCCCGTTTAGCTGTCGGAGAAGTGAAGTTAGGCCAAATGTTGTTGAAATGGCCCGAAACTTCATGTGTGCTCTTCTCTTGGCTATCTTGAAGGATCTTGCAGTTTTTGTTTGATTCTGACAAGATTTGATTTTTTGGAGAAATTGCATTGTCTATTTATGGCAGGTTGCGACTTCATGCAGCCTTCTTGATGTTGAAGAGGCAAAGTGACATTTTTGGTGTCAACAAATGCCCCCTCGAGGTACAGCGACTAGTTGCTTGACTTTTGTAGTCGATGTGCCTCGAAGAGATTTCTGAAGGAGAGCTTGTGTCTTGACCAAGAGTCTTTGAGCAATCTTTCCTTTGGTAAAGTAGCCTTTGAGCTTCCAGGGGAATTTTATGGTAGTGAAAGGAATCACACACCATCTCGAGGCAAAGTTTTGAAGATGACATCAGGGATGTGGATTTGGGCTTTTGTTTTTGACCTTGTGACCTAACAAGCTATATATGGCAGGTTAGGGGATCGGGTTTTGGTTTTGACCTTGTGACCCAACAAGCTGTATGTGGCAAGTTGGGGGATCAGGATTTGGTTTTTGGTTTTGGTCTTGTGACCTAACAAGCTGTATGTGGCAAGTTAGGGGACCAGGATTTGGTTTTTGGTCACTCTTTGGGACTGTGTGGGTCCATTGGAGTGGTTTGGATTTTTTTGTGGAATGTCAATTTCAAGATTTTGGCTCAATTTGGTATATGAGGCTGGATGGTTTGATTTTTTGGAAGCTCATGGGGCTTGGAATTTTTTTTGTATGGTTCAATCAACTCAAAAGAGGCATGGAACCATTTTTGTATGCTCTTGGTAAGAGGGATTTTTTTCTGACTAAAAGCCCATTTTTTTTTTTTTTTTTTTTTTTTTAGTGCCTAGGTGGTCAAACCTGGCTCATATGGGCTAACCCATGGGACCTTAAGCTTTTTAGGATGGCTTAGATCTCATGTGGGGCCATTTTTGTAAAGAATATCTAAAGATATCTCATTTGGATAGAGAATATCTAAAAATATCTTTATGGGAGAGAATCTCTCATCTTCCCTTAATTTGGGAGAGAATATCTCAAGGTATCTTTCTTTTTGGGAAGAAATCTCCAATATCCTTTTTTGTTGGAGAGAATCTCTCATTTGATTGATTTTGGGAGGAAATCTCTCAAAGACATCTTTCTTTTTGGGAAAGAATCTTTCTAATTCCTTCTCTTTTGGTAAGGTTACTAATTAGTAACACTTACCTTTCTTCTTTGTTTCCTTCTTTGATTTGCTCTCTCCTATAAAAGCAAAGGGAGGTAGGATCTCTTGCTCTTATTGCTTTCTTTTGCAACAATCTCAAGAGAGCTCCAAGGCCAAGAGTTTTTCTTCTTCAAGGATCTTCAAGCTTTTTCCTTCTTCTTCTCCATCAATGGCTTCAAGTAAGTTTTCTCTCTTTTTCTTTCAAGAAAACTTTATGTAGAGAATAGGATGGTAAAAAAAGTTTCTCTCCCTTTTTTTTTTCTTTTCTTTCTTTTCTTTCTATTCTTCTTCTCTTTTTTTTCTTTTCTTTTCCACGTGATTTCTTCTTTCTTTTTTTTTTTCACGTTTTTTTTTTTCTCTTTTTTTTGTGGGCCGTACGGACAGATCCGTACGGATCTGGTCCGTACGGCCACGTGGCCTGTGGGCCACGGCCTGATGGGCCAGCCCATGATTTTTTTTTTTTTTTTTTTTGCTGTTTTCTTTCTTCTCTTTTTTTTTCTTTTCTTTCTCCCCTTTTTTTTTTCGAGAAAGTTTCTTCTTCTTTTTTTTTTTTTTTTTTTTTTTTTTTGCTCATCATGATAATGCGTTTTTTGTGCAAATCTAGATGTTCATGCATATACTATTTGTAGATTGAGCATGATAGCATACCTGAAAATCTTTGCAAATTTGGGAATTTGGAGCTTGCAGTGATGTTGAGCCCTTCTTGATTTTGCGGAGATTTTGAGGTTTCGAAAGTTTGGAGTTTTGGAGCCCGCAGCAATGTTGAGCCCATCTTCAAAACTTTCTATTTCTTTCGGGGTATTTCCCTTTTCTTCGGAATTGCCCCGGGGTCATGCCAAAATTTCGCCAGATTTTTAGTGGGACAAAGTGACCCTTTTTTCTTTCTTTAGCGAAATCCTGTCATTTTGATGACGATCTTTTTCTTTTCCGACCTTTGCAGGTGGTTCCTCTAGAGCGAACAAGGGTAAAGAGCCTGCTACAAGCGTACCTCGTCGATCCGCCAGATCTTCTAATGTGGCCGTTCAGCAGGCCTGGGAGAAGGTCCAGTTTATTGAGAAGAACTTGGAAGAATGCGATTCCCTCAATCGTGATGAGATGAGACAGCGATTGATCGCTCTCAAGGACGAGGAGTTCTATAAGATCATGGCAAGCAACCGTCCTTGGGTAATGGACGATCTGAGGGTTTTACCCAAGCCTACCTTCTTCTTTGGAGATGCAGTCCCTGACGACTTGACATACCAAAGGAGATGTTTTCAGTTCTCTTACACAGCTGATGGTGAAGAGAGAACTATTTCTACCCGGTCGTCTTTT
Source organism: Umbellularia californica (assembly GCA_028538565.1). Classification (NCBI taxonomy): domain Eukaryota; kingdom Viridiplantae; phylum Streptophyta; class Magnoliopsida; order Laurales; family Lauraceae; genus Umbellularia; species Umbellularia californica. The sequence continues at coordinate 30,928,762 of JAPQWN010000011.1, forward strand.
GACCGGACCATCTCGATCCTGAGCCTTTCTCCCACGTGCCCTAAGAGGGAAGATCCTCCGAGCTGGGTGAAGAGGACCAGTGTGATCAAGACCGGGGTTTTTGTTGGTGGACCTTCCGGTTTTGCGGAGAAGCCACCTGTCCGTATGGACATGTTGATGCCAGCCAGCGGCTACCAGGGCTCTGATTATCCGTCGGTCGATTTGAGACCGGTGGGCCTTGGCGTTTTCAGCGGTGACGGTAGTACTTGGGTGAAGCCTTTTCGACTTCGTGGCCGTTTCAATGTTGACTCCGATTGGAAGTCATGGACTGACCACACCTTGCTGATTGGGGGCGCCGTTTTGAAGGAAGCCGGGATTTTGACGCGGTCCGCGCTTTCAGTGAGACCGTGACTTTTTCCGATGATGCCTTCATGGCTATGTTGGAGTCTTTTCTCCCTCAGACCAATACCTTCGTTGTCACGAACGGTGAGATTGGTTTTTCTCTGAAGGAGTTGAGTGCTATTACTGGATTGCCCATCCTTGGCAAACTCTACGAGGAGTTCATGCCGATTGACAGCGTCCTTGAGGAGCAGTCAGAGGAGTTCAGGCTCCTATACTTTCAGCTCGTCGCCTTCTATGATTTTTTGAAGGAGGGCTCGAAAGTTAGATCCAGCAGTTGGAAGAGTTGTGGCTTTTCATTCTTCAACTCCTTTGACGGTCGAGAACCTTCTGATAGCATGACCCGGGAAGACAGGAAGAAGACTTCGGCCATGCAGGAAGAGTTGAAGGGTTTCTTCACGAGCACAGATGCCATTTGTTCTGACATTACACTGCGGAGGGATCTTGTTGTTTACCTCACTTTTTGGCTGGGTGAGGCTATTTTTGCTGGTGGAGATGGGACGCACATCAGGCCGCATTGTATTTTTCCGGCTTGTCAGATGGCGTTTGGAGAGCGGCTTGCTTTGGTGCCCGCTCTTTACTCCTACCTGTGTACCGAACTGCAGGCTGCTGCTTTCTTGGTTCGGCTTGGGCTCCCTATGAATAGGGTATTTTCAGCCCATATTTTTTATTCGTGGTTTGTATACCACTGTCCTGGCTTCCACCAGCTGGGTGCTGCACAGGATGATGATCCTCTGATGATTCGATTGGCTAAGGGAAAAGCCGTATCTGAATCACTTTTGTTTGCCCGCATGAGGATCCGACGGTTCAGGGACGTCGAGATGGGGCAGTCTTCAGTTAAGCTTTCTCCGGAGTTGCGGAAGAAGGCTTTTGATTTTGGTGTCTCCCGAGACTCTACCAGAGCAGGGTCGGGAAGGCATTACTCTTTGACCAATGCAGAGAAAGAGTGGCTTTTCAGCATACGAGTCGGCACGATGGTGTACCGTAGACATCTTTTCGTCGACATCCAGCCGTATGTAGCTTCTCGCTTTGCGCTTCAGTTGGGCTTCTCTCAAGGCGTTGTTGGAGCGCCTTCGAGTATGGTGAAGCGTTTTGGGGGTTTGCAGGATGGCAGAAATGCATGGGCTTTCTATAGTGCTGAAGACACTACTGCCACGATTTCTTATCCTGAGCTGTCGACTTTCCGAACTGCCGGCTTCCCGAAGTGGTTCGCGGAGAGCTTTTTGGCATATCGGGGGCTTTCCAAGAAGGAGCTTGATGTAAAGCTGTCTTCTGGAAAAGGCATTGGGAAGTCGGATGGCGTCCGGCGAGAGGAAGTTTGGGCCTTCCTTTCTGGAGAGAAGCACAAGATAGGCTTTCTCGGTGACCAGGGCGTCATTGGTTCTGAAGCTGTTCGGGAAGTACCTGATGAGGCTTTGGAGCAGCTAGAACAGGAGGAAGCCGAGCTCGGCGCTTGGATCTACTTCGCGGCACAGAGGCGAGCTTCCGCGGAGTCTACTGGCGAGAGCAGACCATCCAGTGAGGAGTCAAGTGAGAAACCTGACTCTGATAGTGGGGCGGGTTCTTCTAGGAAGCGAACCCGTAGAGGTAAGAAGAGGAGGAGTCATCATCGCAGCGAAGGGCCACATGAGGACTCTCCTGACATGGAAATCCCTCTTACCATCAACGAGGAGGTGCCAGAGGCTGTCGACGAGCCTCCAGAGAAGAGGAGTCGTGGGGAAGAGACCATTGGTGAAGGTATGATTCTTCCTTTTTCTTTTTCTACTTCTTTCATGGGGCTTTCCATGTTCTGATTTGTTTTCTCACCCTGCTGCTGCTCTTTTTTTTTAGCAGAGGATGAAGACTTGCCGATGCCTGAGGTTCCGACCGATGAGGCGGTGATGGAGCCGGTTATGGCATCTGAAGAAGAACCGAGGGACTCTGGAATGACTCCGGAATCTCCAATTGGTATAACTTCTATCGCTTTCTCTTTTTTTTTTTTTTGCCTGCGACTTGATTTGCTAACAGTTTTTTTCTTGCCAGCTGACTTGCCACAAGATTCCGATGACTTTGAACCATCAATGGACGCAAATGTCGATGATGCTTCTGATGAGTTCATGGAGGAAGAGAGTGTTCCGCCAGTCGTCGAAGAAGGTACTTTGTAGTGATGACCCTGATGATTTTTTTTTTTTTTTTTTTTTTTTTTTTTTTTTTGAACAGGATCATACTCATACCTTTTTGTGTTTCATTTGCAGGTTTTGAGGTGACAGAAGAGAGTCCATCGCTTTCTTCAGAACCAGAGCAAGGGATGCCAGAGGTCGATCCGGAGGTAGAGACCAGTTCAGACATGATTGAGGAGATGCCTCGTGTTGAGATTCCCTCTCCAGTGGCTCCAAGTGAAAAGAGTTCTTTTGTTACTCTTCCAATGGGACATGACATGAGCAGCCGATCAGCGGAGAAGGGTGAATCTTCATCCAGTTCGTCTCTTCAATTTGCGAAGAAGGTGCTGGCTCGGGTTTTGAGTTCTTGGGTCAAGACTCTCCTTTCTGGACACTTGGAGGCAGGATTTGGCATGATCCCACATGTACAGGAGATTCTGACCGACACCGAAGAGGTTGGTCTGGATGTCACAGGTGCCAGGGCGATCGTTGATAGGATCATTGCACTGGGTGACAAGTGGTTTGAGACCATGGGTTTCCCTGACGACCAATTCTTCAAGGAGATGTTCTTGGACCCTGCTGATAAGGCTAAGTCTGACCTGAATGAGGCTACACAAAGCAAGAAGCAGCTAGTTCGGGAGAAGAACAAGGAAGAGCTAGCCATCATCGGATTGAGGCATGACCTTAACGTCCTTGATAGGGAAGTTGAGGAGGCCAGGAAACGTCTTGAGCATTTGAAGGCACAAGTCGATGCGAAGTGGGCTGCTATAACAGAGGCTCGTGACAGGGAGAGTACTCTGATCCGCAGGGTTGCAGATGCCGGTCAAGTTCTCGAGAGGAGGACTCTAGAAAACGAACGATGGCAAACTGCTGGGGAAGAGCTTCCCGGTGTAAAAGAAGGGTTACGGCATTCGCCGGCATCTCATGGCAAGTTCCTGAAGAAGCGTGCCCTGGAAACTCTGACGGCTGAGGCCAAGAGTTTGCTTGAGGAGCTGAAGCTTTGGCTGGAGACCACTTTTGGCTGAGCTCCTGATTTTTGTAGCAGAAACCATTCTTCTTTTTTTTGGTACCACATGTATTTTTTTGGTACTTCTTTTTTTTGCAGTGCTTGTGAACACTTTCCTTTTTTTTTGGTACCACATGTATTTTTTGGTACTCTTTTTTTTTTGTTTTCCCTACGCTCACTCAAATCTTTTTGTGATGAAAGCGATTGCTAAATGGGATTTGATCAAAAGTTTTGTCATTTTGTGAAAATCTTTTGTCAAATGATTGTTTTGGTAGGGGAAACGAATTTGGCATGAAAGCCGGATTTTTGTGGCATTTGCAGCCAGTTTTGACATGAGAGTCAGGTTTTTTTTTTTGTGTGGCATTTATAGCCGATTTTTGAGATGGCATAAGAGCCAAAAATTTTGTTCGTGGCATGGGAGCCAATTTTGAGATGGCATGGAAGCCGAAATTTTATGGCGTAAAAGCCAAAATTTTGGTTGGCATGGAAGCCGGTGTTTGTTTTGTTGGCATCTATAGCCAGTTTGGTGGCATTGATAGCCAATTTGCGGCATTTATAGCCGGTTTGGTGGCATTGATAGCCAATTTGTGGCATTTATAGCCGGTTTGGTGGCATTGATAGCCATTTTTTGAAAGCCAAGTTTTGGTTTGTCAGCGTGAAAGCTAATTTTTCGTGGCATTGATAGCCGGTTTGTGGCATTTATAGCCGGTTTGGTGGCATTGATAGCCGGTTTTTGGGCAAAAGAGCCAGGTTTTGGCGTTTATAGCCAGATTTTTTTTTTGCTTTCAAAATGCAGGTATCGACTAAATGTCGCCTCCCCGCTGAATGGTCTTGCAAGTATCGATGGAATGTCGCTTCCTTGCTCATTCGGTTCTGCGAGTATTGATGGAATGTCACTTCCTCGTGGGTTAGGTTTTGCAAGTATCGATGGAATGTCGCTTCCTCGCGAATTGGGGTGCAAATATCGACTAAGCGTCGCTTCCCTGCTTTTCCCAAAACTTTTGATTTTGCGGGTACTGACTTGATGTCGTTTCCCCGTGATTTTTGAAATTTGAGGTTTTCTCGAACCTTTGAAATTTGGGTTGTGGATAGCAACTGGTATGTTACATCTCCACGATTTTTGAAATTGGGTTGTGGATATCAACTGGTTTGTTGCTTCTCCACGGTTTTTGGATTTTGCAAGTATCGACGAAATGTCGCTTCCCTGCGATTTTGGGTGCAAGTATCGATGGAATGTCGCATCCTTGCTTTTTTTCAAAATTTTTGTTTTGCGGGTACTGACTTTGATGTCATATCCCCACGATTTTTGAAAAACCATTTTTTTTGTTTAAAGACACGAGGGTCGTAAATTTTGACCTAGAACCATTTGGCGGTAAAAGGTAAGGTGGACTAGGGTGGAAATCCCTGAATCCGGATTTTTGTTTCAAACCATGAATTTTGGTTCAAGGATCGAAAGCTTTGGTCAAGTCAGGGAGAGGCTCCTAAACTTGGATTTTTTTGTTTTTGAACAATGAAACGATAAAAATAAGCATTGTTTTTGAATCTCTAGAAATTTTGACATTTGATATGAAAATTCTAAAGAGAGTGGGTTTGACGAGCGAGTACCTGAGAACAGGTTTTGGCCATACAGGCATTGCTCTTACCCAGTTGGGTAAGTCTTCAAGGGTAGTACCGCTTCAAGAACTTGCCGTTGATAGGCAGCATACATCTGTCGCCTTCCATGTTTAGGAGGGCATACGCGCCATTGGAGAAGACCTTGTCGATGACGTAGGGTCCCTCCCATTTTGGTTCAAATTTGCCTTTTGATTTGTGTGCGAAGACCATTGGTCTTTTTACCGCAAGAACCAAGTCACCCTTTTTGTAGGCGCGTTGCCGGACCCTTTTGTCAAAAGATCCTGCCATGCGTGCTTGGTAAAGTTCAATGCTTTGTCGAGCTTCGAGCCGTCTCTCATCGAGATTGTCCAGCTCATGGAGTCGCAATTTCGCATTGCTTTCTTGAGTCATGTCATTTTGTAGAGATACCCTCAGAGAAGGAATTTGTACCTCTAGGGGCACGACAGCTTCGCATCCATAGACCAAGGAGAATGGTGTGCTATGGGTTGGTCCTCGAACGGTGGTTCGATAGGCCCACAAAGCTTCAGACAGTTTATCGCTCCAGTCTCTTTTGTGACTAGAGACCATTTTCTTGAGGATTTTGCAGAGTGTCTTGTTGAAGGCTTCTGCCAATCCGTTTGCTGCCGGATTGTATGGAGTCGAAGGACAGCTTTGGATTTTGTATTTGTCGCAAAACCTGTAGAATCGATGATCCCGGAATTGTGGTCCGTTATCATGGACGAATCTCTTGGGTATGCCGAAACGACAAATGATGTTGGTGCGCAGGAACTGAAGAACTGATGAGGTCTTCATTTCGTTGAACGCAAATGCTTCTGACCACTTGGAGAAATAATCCGTTGCGGCGAAGATGAAGCGATGACTTTTGCTTGAAGGGGGAGAGATAGGACCTATGATGTCCATGCCCCATGCTTCGAAAGGCCATGAGATTGCTGTAGGATGCAGCCATTCTGGAGGCATGTGAATGTAATCTCCGTGAACTTGGCATAGCTGGCAGCGTTTGGCAAATTGCATTGCATCAGCAACCATGGTAGGCCAGTAGTAACCTAACCATTTGATTTGGTCGTAGAGCTTGGGACCAGCCTGATGAGCTCCACAAAGACCAGCGTGAACTTCTTTGAGTGTTTCTTCAGCTTCTTGTTGTGACAAGCAGCGTAGAAGTACTCCGTTGAAGGATTTCCTGTAAAGGATCTTTGAAGGGATATCCAAATGAAAGTTTGGGGCTCGCCTTTGGATGCTTACCCGTTCTTTTGGATCTTCAGGTAGGATTCCGAACATAGTGTAATCAATGAACGGATCCCTCCAGTCGCCGATTGAAGGTTGAAGGATAGAGATCCGACTTCCAACCACCCGGTGGCATTCAGCAACTGCTTGGTGTGTGTTAAGAGGAGGGAGGATCCTTCTCTCACTCACTGTAATTTGCATGTTTTTTCCTTCCTGGATCGCCATTGATGCGGCAAGTCCAGCCAGGGCATCTGCACGGATGTTTTCACCTCTACGAATGTGGGTGATGTTGCAGATGTCAAACTTTTGCAGAAGCGATTGTGCCTTGTTGTAATAAGGCAGCAGATCGGGCTTCCTGACTTCATATTTCTGATTCATCTGGTTGACGATCAGTTGAGAGTCTCCAAAGACTTCCAGCATAGTGATACCGGATTCGATGGCGAGTTCCAATCCTAGGATCAGAGCTTGGTATTCAGCTGCATTGTTTGTGCATGGTTCCAGTAGCGAGAAAGCGTGGGGAATCATGCATTTGTCGGGGCTAACAAAGAGGATGCCAACTCCCGAGATCAGCTTTCTGTTTTCATTTGTCCTGGTTGCACCGTCAAAGTACATGTCCCAGGAGGCATTTGGTGAGGAAGTCTCCACGTTGTAGACAGGTTCGTCTGGGAGATCATCTCTGAGTGGTGAATCTTTAGGCAATGGATGCTCTGCGAGGAAGTCTGCTAGAGCTTGGCCTTTGATTGCTTTTTGTGGCACATACCTAATATCAAATTGTGACAAGAGGATGGACCATTTTGCCAGTCGGGCATTGAGAGAACCTGCCTTTGTGACAAGGACCTTCAAGAGGTTGATCCTCGAGACCAGGTAGACTGTGTTGGAAAGCAAGTAGTGACGTAGCTTTTGTACGGCGAACATCACTGCAAGGCATTCCTTTTCGACTGGAGAGTAGCGATGCTCTGCACCTACTAGCATGCGGCTGAGGTAGTATAGAGCAGCTTCTTTTCCCTCACCATTCTCTTGTGCAAGCAGAGCGCCTACAGAATGATCAAGAGCTCTTGTGTACAAGATGAATGGTTTTCCAGTGGCAGGGGCAGCTAACACTGGAGGTTTGGTCAGGTATGACTTGATATCTTGAAATGCGGCTTCACAGTCGGCATCCCAGACAAAGTCTACACCTTTTTTCATCAATCGAGAGAACGGACGGCATTTCCCCGAAAGATTGGAGATGAACCGTCTGATGTAGGCCAATCTCCCTTGAAGCCCTTTTAGTTCCCTTAGGGTTCTTGGAGAGGGCATTTCTAGAATAGCCTTGACTTTTATGGGGTCAAGTTCTATTCCAGCTTTCCGAACAAGGAATCCGAGAAACTTACCCGACGAGACGCCGAAGAAGCATTTTAGAGGATTCATCCGCAGTTTGTGTTTGCGGAGTCGGAGGAAGACTTCCCGAAGATCTTTGAGATGGTCTTCTTTTCTTCTGCTTTTGACGGCGAGGTCATCAACGTAACATTCGACCGTCTTGTGCTGCATATCTTGGAATATTTTCATCATAGCCCTCTGATATGTGGCACCAGCATTTTTCAGACCAAATGGCATGACAGTGTAGCAATACACGCCAAATGGAGTCCGAAATGAAGTGTGTTTTTCATCCTCGGGATGCATCTTTATCTGATTGTAACCAGAGAAGCCATCCATGAATGTCATTCGCTCGAATCCGCAGGTATTGTCAATCATCACCTCCGGTATGGGGAGCGGGAATTCATCTTTAGGGCAAGCGCCATTCAAGTCTCTATAGTCAATACAGACTCTGATCTGCCCATTTTTCTTTGTCACGGGGACAATGTTGGCCAACCATTCTGGATGTTGTTCCTCACGGATGAAGCCAACGCTTTTGAGTTTTTGAACTTCTTGTTCAATTTTATCCATCACATCTGGACGGAATCTTCTTTGGCCTTGTTTGACAGGCTTGATTTCTTCTTGAAGATTGAGTTTGTGGACTGCTATTTTGGGGTCAAAACCAGGCATTTCAGCATAGGACCATGCAAAGCAATCAACGAACTCACGAAGAAAAGCGATATACTCGGGTAACTCATCATCCTTTATATTCTTGCTTATGAATACAGGACGTGGGTTATCAGGTGTTCCCAAGTTTATCTTTTCAACAGAATCTTCTGTCGGAAGGTTCGAAGGTGGTTCCTCCACAATATTTTCGGAGGCTTCCAACTCAACGAAACCTTCTGGAGTTTCAACTGCATTACCAGACCAAGGCTCTGTTCCTTTCCATGGATTTTCTTGATTGGTGATCTCCTCAAGGCTTGCTATGAGATAGTCCCAATCGCCTGTTGAGTCTGGTATTTCTTTTGGAGACGAGGGTTCTTCTGGGTCAGAATAGCACAAGTCTGCATTATCGGACGATTCCTCTTTATCATCAGAGAAATCATACCAATTGGATGAGCTTCCTGGATTTTTGTCAGGTAACTCTTTAAAGAGATATCCAGGGAGATCGATGTCTTCGTGGACTTTAGATGTTGAGGCTTGGTCGGTAAAACGACTTTTAAGCCTTTGTGTCAACTGTCTCAGAGGAGTGTCGGGATCATATCCTAACCCATATGAAGACTTTTCTACATGACCGTAGAGTCTCCAATCTTCCAGCTGGCTTTTGGTCAAGGCGGGCTCCAATGGCGTGAGAATACCGCGTCTTTCTCCCAAACCGACTGGGTTCTGAGCGTCAAAGCCCATTTTCTTCATGATAGCTTGTGCCACAGGACTATATAGAGATAGTTGAGGCATACCTTCATTTTGGAAAGGTTCAAGCAGAGAACTTGATGAAGAAGCATCCGATCTATGAAAGAAGATCGGTCTTTGCTTTGGTGATGTTGCCGGAACAACAAAGGTAGCAGACGTAGGATCTTCTACATCTGCAGGTGTCTCCATCGGAGTGAGAGCAGGCTGAACTTGCTGAGTGTCAGCTTGGCTTGACGATGCATCGTCTTCTGGCTCTGAGTCCGAGTCTGTGTCTTGCATGATAGACACGAGAGAGACAACAAATTTGCCCCCAGGCTTTTGTTTCGCCTTCTTCACTTTAGTCGTGATGACAAAAGGTTTTGAATTCTTGAGGGAGATAACGAAGGGAGATTGACTACTCTCTTCTAATTTGCCGGAGGGTTTGTTTTCTTCCGGTGATTTTTGAGGGGCCTTGCCTTTATCTTTCTGGAGATATTCAGCAGGGGGTGCTATTTCCTCTTTTTCTTCTTTTTCGCCTTCATACATCTGGGAGTCTGCGAAGTGGACTTCTTTACCTTTGAAGGGTTTTCTGTCCGCAAAGACACGATGTACCATGCCGTCGTCGCCGACGAACTTGATGCATTGATGTAGAGTTGAAGGGACAACACCGTTCTCGTGTATCCAAGGACGTCCGAGAAGGATGTTGTAGCATGAGGGGATTTTTATTGCATACACAGTGACCTCAGAGATAAGATCACCGATTTGCAATTTGAACCTGATTTTGCCGATAGGCCTTTGAGCGCTCCCATCGTATCCAAAGATAGATACAGATGTGTGGCTTAGCTTGCTGGGTGGGATACCCAACTCTTCAAGAGCCGAAGTGGAGATAAGGTTGAGTGCAGAACCTGGGTCGATCTGAACTCTGTGTATCGGTATTTCTTTGATGTACCCTGTGAAGTACAGGGGTCGGTTGTGCCTTGCTTCGCCAAGTAGGAGGTCTTCCTTAGTGAAGGCGATGGTTGCATTGGCTGCCTTTTGAACCGAGAGGCATTGGATGCATGATCCCTCAGTTTTCTTTTCTCCCTTTGAGGAAGTTTCAGAGTTTTTGACCCGGTAGTCCATTTCAATTTGGAGGACTTGCGGGGCATGTTTGTCGACATCCTCATTCAGTTTTTGCAATTCTGAGATGAGATTATCACGAGTGCGTGGAGACATTCGTAATAAATCCAGGATGTGAAGACGTGCAGGTATGTGTTTGAAGTGCTCAACCAAGTCATACTTGAAAGCCTCCTTAGGGCCTGCATGTTCATTGTTTTTGCCACTGGGGGCGCTTACAACATCTTTTCCCGAAGGATTTACATAAGTAAAGGAAGATTGGTTGTAATTCTTGTGGTAGTCCCGGCCCGAACGGGTGTCTCTACCAACTTCGAGAGCTTCTTGAGAAGGATCTTCGTTTGGAAGATTGTCTTCAGGATCAAGAGGCTGTCGTTTTTCATCTACTGGGGATGTATCTGCAGCAGAGTTGCCATCCTCAGTGATTGTGTTGCACGGAGCATTTTCCGGGAGCAAGTCCTGAACAGCATCCAGCAGCTTTTCTTCTTCGTTGACCCATCCATCACCCCAAGTTGGGTTTTCTTCATGATGATGAGTCGGGAAGAATGTGTATCCTGAAGTCACAGTCTCAGGAGAAGAAACCTGAGAGGGTGTCATCTCTGTGAAAGTCACGTGAGACAAGGTAGCTCCAGAGGATACATTGCTAGGCGTCGTCGGAGTGTAGGTAATCTCATCAGACGACGCTTCAGAAGAGCTATAGTCCTGATATATTACATTACAGGAAGCTCTGATAGGAGATGTTGCCTGCTCGGAGTCAGACTCATCCTCGGATGTAAGAGGATCGTGAATCCAGCAATGTTCTCCATTTTCAGGAGTTGAGGGAGGAGGTACCTGATGGGCTTCAGGGACTTCCGGCTCTGGATTGTGAGGAATCTCGTTGACGCGGTCTTGCTCTTGTTCTAGAGCGAGACGCTGCAAGATCCTTGCATATTCTTCAAGTTCAGGCATGGGAGCCAGATCCTCTTCTTCGTCTTCTCCGTGTGGCTCAACATAGTTGATTTCCACTGGAGCAATGACAGGTGCTGGGTTAACAGCATCTTCTTGTGCAGCCTCTTGGTCTTCTTCATCATCAGACCAGGATCCTTGTGGTTGCAAGGGGTTATACCAGATTACTGGTATAAGGTGAGTTTCAGGAACCCATTCTTCATCGGAGAGATATTCTCCTGTTTCAAGAGATTCCTCCCACTCATCGGTGTAGTTGGGCTCGAATCCATCGTCGGTGTCGCTGGACTCGTATCCATCAATGGAGAATCCAACTACCGAGTTGCAAGAGTATGATGCCCCCTGCATGGCTTCTTTTTTGAATTGAGGTGGCATGAAATCACTAAGAGTGAAGTTTCTTACCGCCTTTGAAGTCTCTGGAGGGGATGTTTCTGTTGCCCCGAGTGAAGTGGTAGAGGAGGCCTCTGCCTTTTCATGAACTTCTTGTTTTGGCTGGGTCTTCTCTTGCCGTTTGAGCCTGAGGAGATGTTTCCTAGCCTGCCTTCGCTGTTGAGCGGTCGGCTTTGTTTTGACGATCTCCCAATTTTCATCTTCCAGGAGATCGGGATGTACCCATATGGGTTGTCCGTCTGGTGTCGGGCAAGGAACCAACACTTCGGACGTTTGAATTCTATTTATCACCTTGAAGGAAGTAGTGATCTTCTTCTTCGGTGACTTTGGTGTTTGTCCATATGACACCATGTTGACGGAGGCAGTCCCATAGTTTTTGTCAAAGGTGATGACTCCGTTTTTCCACATCTCGTTTATCTTCTCTCTCACAACAAAGCATTGATTGAGAGGATGCGAAACCATCTGGTGGTATGGACAGTACCGAGGATCATTGGTTTTGCCAACATCTCCAGGTCTTTTGGGCTCTGGCAAAATGAGTTTGCCATTTGCTAGGAGAGCCTCAAAGATTTCTTCGACGTCTTCATCGAATGGATATTTCTTTTCTACTCGCTCTTTGAAGGCATCGGAGAGTTCAGGCCTTTTACCTGCAGTTTTGTTTTCAGCTTTCTTTGGCTGCTGAGGAGCTGACTTGGTTTGCACATTGAGGACCTCTTTCTTCTTTGGTTTAGAGGTTGCAACAGCAGTCGGCCCTTTCTTTGATGATTTCTGACTGTTGAGGTCTTTGATCACCGTTTCAGCTTCCATGGAAGCTTCCAGGAGCTCTCCCAGGTTTTTTGATTTGTTGCCGATGATCATGGAGCGGATTTTAGCTCTCATGTTGTTTCGGCAGATGTCAACCAGCGACGCTTGTGGCAGTACATCTGAGCATTTGTACGCCATTGCTTTCCACTTGTGAATGAAGTCATAAGTTGACTCATTCTCTCCCTGTTTTAGGCTGCAGAGCTGAGCCATAGTAACAGGATGATCCTCACCTTGGAAGTGGGTCAGGAAGCGTGTCTCCAGCATAGCCCAGTTCTGAATGGAGTTCTCCGGCAGAGTGGAGTACCAATCGAAGCCCGTACCTTTTAGGGTACTTGCAAAGAGGCGAATCTTGAGTGCATCTTGATCCGCGATAGCTCCCGTCAAGATCTTGAAGTGGATGACGTGCTGTCTGGCCGATCCTTTCCCCGTATATGTTTGGAGAGTAGGATGTTTGAATTTTGTGGGGAACGGGACCGAGTCCATCCACAAAGGATATGGTGGCTTGATCCCATGCTCTTTGAGTATATCCTCTTCTTTAGCTTTGGCGAGGATACTGTCTACGTCCTTTTTGGTAAGGGCGCGTGACTCATTTTCTTCACAATTCTCCTCGTTATTGTTATGATTCGGAGGAGGCTCATTGTTCACCTGATTTTGGACGACAAGGAGAATGTTTTCCATCAGAGTTTCGATCCTCTGCTGGCCTTGTTCCAACTGCTGGATGCGTGCGAGCGCATCATCTCGAGGTGGATTCTGAGGTGGCGGCTCAGAACTTGTAGCCAAGACGTTCATCCCTCGGGATTCGAACGAAGAAATCGTCCTGGTGACCGAGCTGGGGCTCATTCTTTTTGATGAAGAGCTTGATGAAGGATTACTCTCCCGTCCTTGGCTTGAAGGGGCAGGAGATTCTTCAGGATGTCTTCGTGTCCCGGTGACGCTACGGGTCACCGGACGTCGGACATGGATTTTTTATGCTGACTTTTGGCGTCTTCTGGTTTTTCCAACCATATGGACGGCAGCAACTTGGTCGGGTCTTTCTTTTTCGACCCATTTGTGGGAGACTTGAAGTGTAGGAGGCTGGGTCCGTTGCTTCTCTAGTCTCTTTTGTCGATATGACGCACGGCGGCGTGCTCGACGAGCGATTTGAGCTTCAGTCAGCTCTGGCTGGGCTCTGACGATGAAGGATGTGCTCCCTCGGGCGCAGCAGCCGAGCTTGTCTTCTTTGTGGTTGGGCAAGGACAGGATGCGGACCCGGTCCTTTGCCTGTTGCAGCGAAGCTTTAAACCTTTCGAGTTCGGCCCCTGTAGAGATGAAGGGTCGAACTGAAGGAGTGTAGGCCTTAGCAGGTGCTTGGAGAGGCCTGGTGATGCATGATCTGATTTTGGGCCTGTAGGAACAAGCCGGCTCATGCTGGGTTGACTTGGGAGTCAAGTTGGAGATGGGTCTCTCCTCTTTCATGTAGGCAAGAGGGTAGAACTGGTTTTCTTTGAGTGGGGCCAGGTATGCTGGCTTGGTGGATGTTTGAGACCTTCTTTGTTTTGGGGAAGGTCTTGGAGACCAAGTCTTAGGGTAGACCTGGTTGGTTGTTGGTCGAGGCTTCGCGGGGGTGCCGGGGGCTTCGGGCTTTTGGGCGCTCGCCTTTGGTGTCACGGGAGTGACACGTTGAGAGGCGATTTTCTGCCTTTTGGCAGGCGCAGTTTGTTCTTCGGGAAGTGGGAATGGTCCCAGTGTCCCGAAGACGATGGTCCGGGGAGTCGAGGTCGACCCGGAGTTCAGAGAGTTGCCGAGGGAGTTGACGCTTCGGCAGCTGGCAGGGCGCTTATGGGTGCGCGTGCTTTGCTTCTGTTGAAGCATGAGTTGGTGCTTGTTCTCGTCGAAGATAATGGTTAAGGCTGCCATTGTTAGTTTCAAAATTTCTGAAACAAGACCACATCCATTAGTAATCACAAGAATATGATGATCATAAATGGGAATTTCTATGGTTGTCTTTTCAAATCGCTCAAGGGATATGACCCAAGCGACATGAAGAAGGCAAAAAGCCATAGATGGTACAATTGTTCTGACAGCGAACATGGTAGGCTCGAAATGAGCGTTCCAATGACTGCTAGAAGCAATTGTATACCTAAATTCGACTTATCGAGAAGCGGAGCTTGCTCGAGATAAGAAGAATATAAGGTAGGAGTTACAAATGTGACGGTCACAGATACAGTAGACCCTGAAAGGGCGTACTAGTACCGCTATGCACAAATGTTGGAGATCGCATCAATGAGATGGGATTCTCTTTTTTTTTTGAAATGTCAAGATTGGATTCATCAAAGAGAGCAGATGGTATTCCGATCCGAATACGGGCTCAACGATTTCCGCGAGCACCAGTACCCAGAAGGGAAGGAACCACAATTTCTCGGATCTGAATCTAAAATGACGAGAGTTTTTTTTTTTTTTTTTTTGAAGATTTTTTTTTTATTTTAAGATTTTCATTTTTTTTTTTTAAAAAAAAAATATTTTTTTTTTGTTTAAGATTTTTTTTTTGAAAATCTTTTTTTTATTATTTTTGATTTTTTTTTTATTTTTAAGATTTAAAGACGAGAGAGTACACATAGGCCTCCTAACCCGGTCTTATGAAACCTCAATTGATAGAATTGCCCCCAGGTAAGGGTAGGATTACTTAATGAACCCGTTTGGAGGACCCTTGCCTAGAACAGTCAAGCTGTCTCCACACTCTGGACAAGGCTTTTCTTGAATCAATCGTGATCAAAGAACGCAATTGGTTTAACCTTAGTGGTCTATGTCCCTTTTTTTTTTTTTATAAAAAATCCCAAATAGACTCATCGAAGAGAAACGATGGCCCAAAACCTTAGTCGAACGGGCTCAACATTTCTGCAAGCACCAAAGAACGATAGGATAGGAACAAAGTTTCTCAATTTTGAATCCAAACTAAGAAAACTAATTTTTTTTATTTTTATATTTTTTTTTTTAATATTTTTTTTTTGAAATCTCTAATGAACTCATCGAAGAGAAACGATGGCCCCAAAACCTTAGTCGAACGGGCTCAACATTTCTGCAAGCACCAAAGAACGATAGGATAGGATCAAAGTTTCTCAATTTTGAATTCAAACTAAGAAAACTGATTTTTTTATTTTTATTTTTATTTTTTTTTAATATATTTTTTTTTTGAAATCTCTAATGAACTCATCGAAGAGAAACGATGGCCCAAAACCTTAGTCGAACGGGCTCAACATTTCTGCAAGCACCAAAGAACGATAGGATAGGATCAAAGTTTCTCAATTTTGAATTCAAAACTAAGAAAACTGATTTTTTTTTTATTTTTATTTTTTTTTATATTTTTTTTTTTTGAAATCTCTAATGAACTCATCGAAGAGAAACGATGGTCCAAAACCATAGTCGAACGGGCTCAACATTTCTGCAAGCGCCAAAGAACGATAGGATAGGATCAAAGTTTCTCAATTTTGAATTCAAACTAAGAAAACTGATTTTTGTTTTTTGAAAAGAGAAAGAATGGAAACAAACTCAAAGAAATAGAAATTTCCAAAAAAAATCCCATCTCATTTTTTTTTAGGATGCAAAATCCAACATAGGCTACCAGCTAGAAAGTAGCCAAGGAATCCGGAAAAGAAGTATAAGCATAGAGCAAAAAGTATGATATGCAAATATTTCATTTCCAAGCACCGTGTTCTCAAATGAACGAGTCCCACCGGGTGTGCCAGCTTGATGGAACGCGCTCCGAGGCGCCCGCTGGGGCGGCTACCGGGGTCGGCGGAACGTGGGAGCCCGTCGGGTCCGGCCCTTTCGCGCCCTGGCGGGCCCTGAAGCGTGCATCAACATTTCTTTTGTGTGGGTGGGTGTGCCAGATTTTCTATTTTACTTGGAATTGCAAGTGGTAATCCGGAGATCAACCTTCGCAAGTAAAAAGGAAATCAACTTCTTTCAAGTTTTCCATTGCACAAATATTTAAGAAAAGAGACATTTTCTTGGTTTGCCGTGAAAGGCGATTTTGTTTGGCATTTATAGCCGATTTTGGCGTTTATAGCCGATTTACAATTCTCATCAATAATGAAAGACAAGAGTTGTGATTTTTGTCTCTTTTAGAAAAATACAAACTACAATGAAAAGCAAGAAAAGGAAGATCTAACTTTTCAGGAGATTGTGGGGGACTCGTTCAGATTGACGGTCGCAAGCCATGTATGGGCTTCGCCATCATCCATGCAGATGAGAACAGAAGATGCTCTTGATTCGCTTGGCTTGGCTATAACCTCAGATTTTTAGAGGACAAAGACCAAGAGAAGGTCCTATGTCCAATAAAAAGCTAAGTAGACGGGCTGAAAAGCCACGTCTAAGCCATTGGAGGCAGCAGGAGAAGGCAAGGACCTTGGGGGGGGTGCCCCCCAAGGGACTTTTGTCACCTTGTAGTGGTGGCCGGTGCAGAACTTCAGCAGAGTTTTCTCTTTTTTTTTTCTTTCTCTCAGATCTCTTTCTGATCTTTGTTTTTCTGATCCTCTGATTTTCTCCTCTTTTTTCTGATCCTTTTTTTTTTTTTTTCCCGATTTCAATGGAATGCTCTCCTATTTATAGGCTTTTGGTAGCCATTTAGGAGGGTTTATGAGCCTTAATGGCTTTAATGGGAGGAGTTACAAGATTTATTTCTTGATTTTGTAACTCCTTTTTCCTTGAATCTGATTGGCCGATGGAGATTAAGGGCTTTTAATCACCTTAATTACCATAATGGGAGGAGTTTCATGGTTTAAATGCCATGAATCAATTGACTTGTAACTCCCAAATGCTTGCTTCTGATTGGGCCGTCCAAAGAAATGAATTAATGACTGCAATAAAGCTAGTCAATTAACCACATTAATTGGTCGCCGAGCAGTCGAAGAGTCGCGGGCCATGCCGTGTCTTCTGGAATTCTTCTGGCGACGATCATCGATGGATCTACATGCTGATCGACATCGGATGAACATGTAACTTCAGACATTGATAGCTAAGAGCGGGCCGGTGACATCTGTCTTGTCGATTTCACGATCGGTCGGACAGAAAGTGCACTTTCTTGGTCAGCCGGTTGGCGATCTTGGAGCGATCACTGATGATTTTATGCTTTTGGAGGTTGACCCGTGATTTTGACGGATGTCGTCGGATATGAGTCAATTTCAAGCACTAAAAATCACATTTTCAGGAAACCACAGGGGCCAAAGTGCGCGAAACGCGAAAAAAAGACGAAAAAAACGGGTCACCGGCGGAAAATCCGGTGACCCGGACCTCCATGGTCGCCGGCGACCATGGACCGGCGACCATGGCCCATGGTCGCAGGGGCCTGCGACCATGGGCCATGGTCGCAGGGGTCTGCGACCCTGGGGGATTTTTCCCCTTCGGAGCCCGTTTTGCGGTCGTTTTGAGGTCTTTTTCGTCGCCGTTTTCTTCTGTATTTTTCTTGACATTTCTTCTCATTTATTAGCTTGATTTCCCTGTAGAAAACTTGATGAGAATCCTTGCATTTTTAGAGTGCAAAGTTTCTAATTTTCCGGGAAAGCCGAAGACTTTGTCGCGTAGAGCTGCTGATTTTCCGCCAGAAGTCGAAACTTGGTCAAACGATGTCGGAATGACCTGAAATTTGAGGTGAAGCCTCCTGAGCAATAAATAAGACCAACCATAGGCTTTTGTTTGAGTTTTGAAGCCGTTTGGGGTCCCGTCGATGCTTCACTTGATTTTGCTGCGGGGAAAATGCCGAGCTTTGATGTGCGGTCAAACGATGTCCGATTGACCTGAAATTTGACGGGGAGCCTATTGGAGTCATTTTGAGACGTTCCATGGGCTCCGTTTTGGATGTGATGGTCCCGGGTTGCTCTGCCGCCGGGAGGCTTGATTTTGCTGCTCGAGCATTGATGGAGGGTCAAACGTTGTCGGTTTGACTTGAAATTTGGCATGGAGCCTTTTTGAGACATGCTGGAGTCATCGTAGGCTCTGATCGAAGTTTTGACGTCTCCGATGATGTCGCCGCCGGGAGCTCCCGTTTAGCTGTCGGAGAAGTGAAGTTAGGCCAAATGTTGTTGAAATGGCCCGAAACTTCATGTGTGCTCTTCTCTTGGCTATCTTGAAGGATCTTGCAGTTTTTGTTTGATTCTGACAAGATTTGATTTTTTGGAGAAATTGCATTGTCTATTTATGGCAGGTTGCGACTTCATGCAGCCTTCTTGATGTTGAAGAGGCAAAGTGACATTTTTGGTGTCAACATGGAATTGTAACCGCTACAATTCGGTTGGCTGGCGGTTAGCCGCTGATGAATTCGGCGGTTAGCCGCTATCTGACCGCGGAGCTGACCACAAGATTTCAGCTCTCTGGAAAAGTGACCGTAACTATGCGGTTGTCTGACGGTTAGCCGCCGATGAATTTGGCGGTTAGCCGTGAGTGACCGCGGAGCTGACCGCGAGGTTACAACTCTCTGGAAATGTAATCGAAATTGCTTCGGTTAGCCATGAGTCACCAGGCGGCTAGCCGCTGGGCGACCGCCGGTCACGGGAATTTCCTCACTGGGTTTAGATTCAGGTCCTCCCTTCCCCAAACCAATTCCTTTCATTCTCCATTTGACATTCATACAATCACCAAGAGAAGGAAGACAACCATCATCACAAGGATTCACTTAGGCATTGTACAAAAGATGAACCAAAAGTTACAATTCAAGATTTAAAGACAACAAATGAAACAAAGCTAGAAATCATGTTTAAGACAATAAAGAGGTTTACCAACCCTTTTCAAAAGTATTTAACATCATTGAATGCCAAGGAAAACAAGTCATTAATGAGCTACAAATCAAGTACACATGTCATGGAAATCATTAAAACTAAAACATCCATTCAATCCACTTGCCTCTAGATCTCTAATCAAGGAAATCAAGCTTCTAGACACTCTTCCAAGCCAAGGGTACAGTCTACACAAAAACCCCCAAAAATGCAAACCCTAAAATGGGTCAAACAAGGAATAGGAAGAAGAAAGCTTCAATAATGGGAATGAAGCTCCTCCAAGGCTAGGAAAACACAATAACAAAAGAGTTGGAAGGATCACTTACAAGAGGACTCCTCAAAAGGTGAGACTAGCTCAAAGAAGAACTTGGAGTGGAGGTTCTCTACAAAAGTTGTATCAACAGAGAGCTTTAGAAGAGAGGAAGAAGATGATGACTTCCATTTCTTGATTGGAGCAAGGTTTGGTAGAGCTTGAGGATGGAGAAGCAAGAAGAAGAATAGAAGGAAGCAAAGAACCCTAGGTTGAGACTCTTGTGCTGGAAAAAGAGTAAAAGAAGAAGATGGGTCTCTATATAAAGCATTTTAGAATGGGTTCCACCACTTAAGAAACTCTTTGGGCTGAAATCACTAATCTCGAGACCTCGGACGAAATCGATGAAGAAGGGAAAAGTGATCGTCAAAATATCTAGTTTCTAAAAAGTATATGTTTCGCGGGTTTTGGGGATATCGAGTTTTGGGTAAAGATTTCATGTAAGAAGACCGTTTTGCCCTTAATGTAAGAAAAATCGGTTTTCGGGGTTCCGGGCGGTTACGGGGCCAGCATGAAAGTTGTAGGGATTATCGGAACGAGTGACACGGGGTAGGCATACAAGTCATCAGGTTCTCGGGAAAATTCCCAAATTAACGCAAAGCTATCAAAAGGGAACCCCCAAAGGGCCCTACTAACACAAGCACTTAAAATTCCCAAAGCTATAACAAGAACTATACTAATCCAACTTAGTAAATTCTATCAAACACGCTTAGCACTAACACGCGACTTAATTAGTAATAATCGAGATCACTCAGGTCGGGGTCTTACAGTCTCTAGCACTCCAGAAGGTCTTGTTGAGTTGGAAGCCTCCGAAAATATTGTGGAAGAACCACCTTCAAACCTTCCGACAAAAGACCCTGTTCAAAATATAAACTTGGGACCACCTGATAACCCACGTCCTGTATTCATAAGCAAGAATATAAAGGATGATGAGTTACCCGAGTATATCTCTTTTCTTCACGAGTTCGTTGATTGCTTTACATGGTCTTATGCTGAAATGCCTGGCCTGGATCCCAAAGTAGCAGTCCACAAGCTCAACTTGCAAAAAGAAATCAACCCTGTCAAACAAGGCCAAAGAAGATTCCATCCCAACGTGATGGACAAAATCGAACAAGAAGTTCAGAAACTCAAAAACGCTGGCTTCATCCGCGAAGAACAGCATCCTGAATGGTTAGCCAACATCGTCCCTGTGACAAAGAAAAATGGGCAGATAAGGGTCTGTATCGACTACAGAGACCTGAATAATGCATGCCCTAAAGATGAATTCCCGCTCCCCATACCAGAGGTGATGATTGACAACACCTATGGGTTCGAGCGAATGACATTCATGGATGGATTCTCTGGCTACAATCAGATAAAGATGCATCCTGAAGATGAAAGGCATACGTCATTTCGCACACCATTTGGCATGTACTGCTACACTGTCATGCCATTTGGTCTGAAAAATGCAGGTGCAACATATCAGAGGGCTATGATGAAAATATTCCAAGATATGCAGCACAAGACGGTCGAATGCTATGTTGACGACCTCGCCATCAAAAGCAGAAGAAAAGAATACCATCTCGACGATCTTCGAGAAGTCTTCCTCTGACTTCGCAAACACAAATTGTGGATGAATCCACTAAAATGATTTTTCGGTGTATCATCGGGTAAGTTTCTCGGATTCATAGTACGGAAAGCTGGAATAGAACTTGACCCCACTAAAGTCAAGGCTATCCTGGAAATGCCATCTCCAAGAACCCTAAGAGAATTAAAAGGGCTTTAAGGAAGGTTGGCATACATCCGACGGTTCATCTCCAATCTGTCAGGGAAGTGCCGTCCATTTTCTCGCTTAATGAAGAAAGGCGTAGACTTTGTCTGGGATGCTGAATGTGAAAATACATTTCAAGACATCAAAGCATACCTCACCAAACCTCCAGTGCAAGCTGCCCCCACAATTGGAAAACCATTTATCTTGTACACAAGAGCTCTCAACCACTCTTTGGGTGCTCTGCTTGCACAAGAAAACGACGATGGAAAAGAAGCTGCTCTATATTACCTTAGCCGCATGTTGGTAGGTGCAAAGCATCGCTACTCTCCAGTCGAAAAAGAATGCCTTGCAGTGATATTTACCGTACAAAAGCTGCGTCATTATCTGCTGTCTAATACACTCTACCTGATTTCGAGGATCAACCTCCTAAAGGTCCTTGTCACAAAAGCAGGTGCTCTCAATGCCCGACTGGCAAAATGGTCCATCCTTTTATCACAGTTTGATATTAGGTATGCACCACAAAAAGCAATCAAAGGCCAAGCTCTGGCAGACTTCCTCGAAGAACATCCATTGCCTAAAGATTCTCCACTCAGGGATGATCTCCCAGACGAATTTGTCTACAATGTGGAAACTTCCTTATCAAATGCTTCCTGAAACATATACTTTGATGGTGCAACTAGGACAAATGAAAAATGAAAGCAAATATCGGGAATCGGCATCCTCTTTGTCAACCCCGACAAATACATGATTCCACACGCCTTCTCGCTACTGGAATCGTGTTCAAACAATGCAGCTTAGTACCAAGCCCTGATTGTAGGATTGGAACTTCCCCTCGAATCCGGCATCACCATGCTGGAAGCTTTTGGAGACTCTCAACTGATCGTCAACCAGATGAATCAGAAATATGAAGTCAGGAAGCCTGATCTGCTACCTTACTACAACAAGGCACAGTCGCTTCGACAAAAATTCAACATCTGTCACATCACCCACATCCTCAGAGGTGAAAACATCCGTGCAGATGCCCTAGCTGGACTCGCCGCATCCATGGCAATCAAAGAAGGGGAAAACATGCAAGTCACAATGTGTCAAAGAAGGATTCTCCCTCCTCTCAACACACACCAAGCAGTTGTTGAATGCCACCAAGTGGTTGGAAGTCAGATGTCCATCCTCAAACCTCTGATCGGCGACTGGAGAGATCCGTTCATTGATTACATCATGTTTGGAGTTTTACCTGAAGATCCAAAAGATCGAGTAAGTATCCAAAGACGAGCCCCGAACTTTCATTTGGATATACCTTCAAAAGTACTTTACAGAAATCTTTCAACGGAGTACCTCTATGCTGCTTGTCACAACAAAAGGCTGAGGAAACTCTCAAAGAAGTACATGCTGGTCTTTGTGGAGCCCATCAGGCTGGTCCTAAGCTCTACAACCGGATAAAAATGCTAGGTTAGTATTGGCCTACCATGGTAGCTGATGCAATACAATTTGCCAAGCGCTGCCAAAAATGCCAGATTCACGGAGATTATGTCCACATGCCTCCAGAATGGCTACATCCAACAGCAATCTCATGGCCTTTCGAAGCCTGGGGTATGGACATCATAGGTCCTATCCCTCCCCCATCAAGCAAAGGTCATCGCTTCGTCTTTCCCACAACGGATTATTTCTCCAAGTGGTCAAAAGCATTTGCGCTCAGCGAAATGAAGACCTCATCAGTCCTTCAATTCTTGCGCACCAACATTACTTGTCGCTTCGGCATACCTAAAAGATTCGTCCATGATAACGGACCACAATTTCGGGATCACAGATTCTACAGGTTCTGCGACAAGTACAAAATCCAAAGTTGTCCTTCGACTCCATATAATCCAGCAGCGAACGGACTAGCAGAAGCCTTCAACAAGACACTCTGCAAAATTTTCAAGAAAATGGACTCTAGTCACAAAAGAGACTGGGGCGACAAACTACCAGAAGCCTTGTGGGCCTATCGAACCACCGTTCGAGGACCAACCCATAGCACACCATTCTCTTTGGTCGATGGATGCGAAACTGTTGTCCCTTTGGAAGTACAAATTCCTTCCTTAAGGGTATCTTTGCAAAATGACATAACGCAAGAAAGCAATGTCAAATTGAGACTCCAAGAGCTGGATAATCTCGATGAAAGACGACTCGAAGCTCTACAAAGCATTGAGTTGTACCAAGCACCCATGGCAGGATCTTTCGACAAGAAGGTTAGGCAACGCGCCTACAAAAAGGGTGACTTGGTTCTTGCAGTAAAAAGACCCATAGTCTTTACCCACAAATCCAAAGGTAAATTTGAACCAAAATGGGAGGGACCCTTCGTCATCGACAAAGTCTTCTCCAACGGCGCATACACAC
The DNA here is from genome assembly GCA_028538565.1 of Umbellularia californica. Taxonomy (NCBI): domain Eukaryota; kingdom Viridiplantae; phylum Streptophyta; class Magnoliopsida; order Laurales; family Lauraceae; genus Umbellularia; species Umbellularia californica. The sequence goes on from JAPQWN010000011.1 coordinate 30,952,265, forward strand.
GTCTAAACATGGAAGGAGACAGATGTATGCTGCCATCAACGGCAAGTTCTTGAAGCGGTACTACCCTTGAAGACTTCCTCAAATGTGTCAGAGCGATATCTACACGGTCAAAGCCTATTTCCAAGGTACTTGCTCGTCAAACCCACCCCTTTTGAAATTTTCATCTTTATGTTGAAGTTTTCAAAAAAAAAAAAAAACTCTCTCAAAACAATGCTTACTTTCATCGTTTCATTGTTCAAAAAAAAATCAAAATCCAAAAATCCAAGTTTAGGAGCCTCTTCCCAGACTTGACCAAAATTTTAGATCCTTGAACCCAAAAATTCATGGTTTGAAACAAAAACCAGGACTCAGGAACTTTCACCCTAGTTCGCCCTGGCTTTTACAACGAAAATGGTTTTAAGTCAAAATTTATGACCCTCGTGTCTTTAAACAAAAAAAATGGTTTTTAGAAACCGCGGGGAAGCGACATTCAGTCGACACTCGCAAAACCAAAAAAAAACCGGAATGATACGAACCCCATTCGATACTTCGAAAACCCAAAAACCGGAAGGATGCGAACCCCATTCGATACTTCCAACACCCAAAAATCGCAAGGAAGCGAACCCCTTTCGATACTTGCAAAACCTCAAAATTTCAAAATCGTGGAGACACAATATTTCAATTTATATCCACAACCCAAATTTCAAATGGTTAGAGAAAACCTCAAATTTCAAAAATCACGAGGAAACGACATCAAGTCAGTACCCGCGAAACCAAAAGTTTTGGGAAAGCAGGGAAGCGACGCTTAGTCGATACTTGCACCCCAATTCGCGAGGAAGCGACATTCCATCGATACTCGCAAAACCCAGCCCGCGAGGAAGTGATATTCCATCAATACTCGCAAACCGAATGAGCAAGGAAGCGACATTCCATCAATACTTGCAAGACCATTCAGCGGGGAGGCGACATTTAGTCGATACCTGCATTTTGAAAACCAAAATCGGCTATAAACGCCAAAATTCGGCTATAAACGCCAAAATCGGCTATAAACGCCAAAATCGGTTTTCATGCCAACAAAACAAAACTTGGTTTTCAAAAAATCTGGCTCCCATGCCAAAACAAAACAAAACACAACAAAACAAAATTCGGCTCCTATGCCATTCCAAAAATCGGCTTTCATGCCATCCAAAACTCGGCTCCTATGCCATCTAAAAATTTTGGCTTTAACGCCATCCAAAAAGCTTGGCTCTCATGCCACAAACAAAAAAACCTTGGCTCTCATGCCACAAACAAAAAAAAAAACAAATTTCGCTCTCATGCCACAAACAAAAAAAACTTTGGCTCTCATGCCACAAAAAACTTTGGCTCTCATGCCACAAAAAAATTTGGCTTCCATGCTACAAAATAAAATTCGGCTTCCATGCCATTCCAAAATCCGGCTTTCATGCCATCTCAAAATTTTTGACTCTAATGCCATCTCAAAATTTTTGGCTCCTATGCCGCAAAACAAATTTTGGCTCTTACGCCACAAAATTAGGCTTCCATGCGATCTAAAATTTGGTTGTCAAACCATCAAAACCTAGGCTTTTTGCCACAAAAAAATTGGCTTTCATGCCCAAAAGCAACTCTTTGACAAAAGATTTTCACAAAATGACAACCTTTTGATCAAATTCTCAAACAAACATTCCCATCAACTTTTACTCAAATGTGTTTCCATCAAAAAATGATTTAAGTAAAAAGAAAGGGATACAAAAATATAGTACCAAAATTGTTTATACATGGAGGTACCAAAAAAAAAAAAAAAAACAAAGAAGAAGAAAAAAGAGTTTGATATAACTCAGGAGCTCAATCTAGCATGGTGTTCAACCAAAGGTTCAACTCATCAAGCAGAACCTTGGCCTTAACTTCCAAATTTTTTAGGCCACGGTTCTTCAAAATGTTCCCATAAAACGCGACCGAATGCCGTGACCCATCTGCTGCACGAGGAAGTTCTTCCCAGAGGACTTGCCACTGCTCATGCTCCTAAGTCTTCCTCCGGACATTACCTTCAGCTACCTTAACCTGGCAAATGAGGGTCCCCTCCTTGTCACGAGCCTCCACAATGGCGGTCCATTTGGCAGCGGCTTCTTCCTCCAAAAGCTTAAGACGCTGCCTAGCCTCGACAACCTCCTTATCAAGGCGGTCTAAGTCTTGCTTCAGCCCCATAATGGATAACTTGGTAACGTTCTTCTCCCGAACGATCTGCCTCTGAGTCTTCGTGACCTCAGTCAACTCAGCTTTCACTTTGCTGGATGGTTTTATAAACATCTCATCAAAGAAGTCACCATCTGGGAAACTCTTGGTCTCAGTCCATTTGTTCCCCAAGGCGATGATTTCCTCAACAAAGCCTTTGGCGCTTGCGATGTCTAGACCGACTTCTTTGCTATCAGCAAGGATGTCCTGCACATGCTTTATCATTCCAAAACTAGCTTCCAAGTGACCTGAAGAAAGAGTCTCAACCCATGAGCTCAAGACAGTCTTTAGCACCTTCCATGCATACTGAAGGTGCAGTGCAGATGAGGATTCGCCATGCTCTGATGCCCGACTGCCCATGTCATGCCCCATTGGAAGAGTAATCAATAAACTCTTTCCAACTGAAGAAGCTGACTCATTGAAAGCGGAAGAAGCCCCTATTTCTACATCAGCCGCAGGTATCCCCTGTTCTAGCTCTGAGGAAGACGGAGGAAACTCTCCTGCTGCTCCATAATCTGTAAGGAAAGAACAAAAGGTATGAATATAATCTTGTCAAAAAAAATATATCAAGATTATTATTGTAAAAATACTTGCTGTGACAACCGGCGGAGTACTCTCTGCCTCTCTGAGCTCATCCGAAGCATCGTCAAAAGTTGCATCCATGGATGGCTCGAAATCGTCAGAATCCTCTGGCAAGTCAAGAAAACAAAGGCTACATGTTAGCAAATGACAGCACAAACAAAAAGAAGAAAAAAAAGGAAGTCAAAGCAATCATACCAGTTGAAGGTTCTGGAACCACTCCAGAGTCCCTGGGCTCTTCCTCGGATGCCACGACTGGATCCGTTATCGCCTCATCGGCAGGAACCTCGGGCATCACCAGGTCATCATCCTCTGCAAAGAAAAGCAGCGGATCAAAACAAAAAAAAATCTCTCACAAGAGAAAAGAAGAAACAAAAGAAAGAAAAATGATCATACCAGCTGTCTCCTCTTCTCTGCTCCTCTTCCCCGGAGGCTCGTCAGCATCCTCAGACACCTCCTCAGCAATGGTGAAAGGAACTTCAATATCAGAAGGACTATCGTGCCGTTTCATATTACGACGCTGTCCTCTCTTCTTCTTGCTAGGTGGGTCAATCTGCTTGACGATCCTACCCCACTATCAACATCAGGCCTCTCACTAGAGTCCTCACTGGATGGTCTACTCATCTCAGTAGACTCCATGGAAGCCTTCGTATGCTCTGCCTGTATCATAGCATCGATCTCGGCCTCCTCCTATTCCAGCTGTCTCAAGACCTCACCAGGAATCCCTTGTGCAGCTCCTAATCTGATGATGTCCTGCCCATTGAGAAAGCCTATCTTGTGCGTCTCTCCAGAAAGGAAAGTCAAAACTTCCTCCCGGCGGACACCATCTGATTTACCAAGACCCTTCCCAGGAGACTGCTTGACATCGAGCTCTTTCTTGGAAAGCCCCCGGTACACTGAGAAGCTCTCAACGAACCACTTCGTGAAGCCAGCAGTCCGGAAAGTGGGCAGCTCAGGATAGGAAATCATGGCGGTAGTGTCCTCTGCACTGTAAAAAACCCATGCATTTCTCCTATCATGCAGACCTCCAAAACGCTTCACCATGCTCGAAGGCGCTCCAACAACGCCTTGAGAGAAGCCAAGCTGCAATGCAAAACGCGAAGGGACATACGGCTGGATATCGACGAAGAGATGTCTGCGGTACACCATCGTACCAACCCGTATGTTGAAGAGCCATCTCTTCTCCGCGTCTATCAAAGCATAGTGTCTTCCCGACCCTGCCCTGGTCGAATCACGGGAGACACCAAAGTCAAAAGCCTTCTTCCGTAAATCCGGAGAAAGCTTCACTGAAGACTGCCCAATCTCGACGTCCCTAAATCGTTGGATCCTCAAACGGGCAGATAAAAGTGATTCGGGAACGGCTATCCCTCTAGCCAAACGAATCATAAAGGGATCTTTGTCCTGTGCAATTCCCAAACGATGGAAGCTAGGACAGTGGTATACATACCACGAATAGAAGATGTGGGCAGAAAATACCCTGTTCATGGGGAGCCCAAGTCGAATCAGGAAAGCAGCAGCCTGAAGTTCGGTACACAAATAGGAGTAAAGAGCAGGTACCAAAGCCAGCCGCTCTCCAAACGCCATCTGACAAGCCGGAAAAATACAGTGCGGGCTGATGTGCGTTCCATCTCCTCCAGCAAAAACAACCTCACCCAACCAATAAGTGAGGTAAACAGCAAGATCTCTCCGCAACGTAATGTCAGGGCAAACGGCATCTGTGCTTGCGAAAAACCTCTTCAAATCTTCTCGCATAGCAGCGATCTTCTTCAAACTTGATGCTTTAGCCCAGCATCCTGGTCCATGCCATCAGAAGAATCCCCGCTGTCAAAAAAGTTGGAGCTGCAACTTCTCCAACTGCTGCATCTAACTTTCGAGCCCTCCTTCTCCTTCAAAAAATCATAGAAGGCGACGAGCTGAAAGTACACAAGCCTGAACTCCTGAGACTGCTCCTCAAGGACGCTGTCAATAGGCATGAACTCCTCATTGCCGAGGATAGGCAACCCGGTGATGGCGTTCAGTTCCTTTAAAGAAAAACCAATCTCACCATTCGTCACAATGAATGTGTTGGTTTGTGGAAGGAATGACTCCAGCATGGCCATGAAAGCCTCATCGGAGAAACCAACGGTTTGCTGAAAAGCGCGAACCGCATCAAAAATCTCGACCTCCCGAAGAACGGCCTCGCCAATCTTCAGGGTGTGATTAGTCCATGATTCCCAACTTGAGTCAGCACTGAAACGGCCACGAAGTTGAAAAGGCTTCACCCAATTGCTGCCGTCACCTCGAAAAATGCCAAGGCCCACCGGTCTCAAATCAACCGATGGATGATCAGAACCTTGGTAGCCACTAGCTGGCATCAACATGTCAATACGGACAGGTAGCTTCTCTGCAAAACTGGAAGGGCCGCCAACAAAAACCCCGGTCTTGATCACACTGGTCCTCTTCACCCAGCTTGGAGGATCTTCCCTCTTAGGGCACGTGGGAGAAAGGCTCAGGATCGAGATGGTCCGATCAAAAGTCGATCGGGTAGAAATAGTTCTCTCCTCACCATCTGCTATGTAAGAGAACTGAAAACACCTCCTTTGGTATGTCAAGTCCTCGGGTACTGCATCACCAAAGAAGAAGGTAGGCTTGGGCACAATGCTCTGATCGTCCATAACCCAAGGACGGCTGCTTACCATGATCTTGTAGAATTCCTCATCTTTGAGAGCGATCAATCGCTGTCTCATCTCATCGCGATTGAGGGAATCACATTCTTCCAAGTTTTTCTCGACGAACTGGACCTTCTCCCAGGCCTATTGAACGGCCGCATTGAAAGATCTGGCAGACCGACGAGGTGTGTCAGTAACAAGACCTTTACCCTTGTTCGTTCTGCAAGAACTACCTGTAAAAGATGGAAGAGAAAAGATCAACCATCATCAAAATGACAGAATTTTGCTACAAAAGGTCTAGTAAAATTTTGACATGGTTCCGGGGCAATTTCGAAGAAAAGGAAAATACTCCGAAAAAGACAGGAAGCCTGAAGATGAACTCAACATCACTGCAAGCTCATAGTCAGTGCAAAGTTCTCAAAGAAGGTTCGAACTCAACATCGCTGCGAGAAAGAGCCAATCTCATCAAATTTCTGCAAAATCTGGAAAAGAGCTCAACATTACTGCGAGCTTCAGAATCCAAAAATTGCAAAGTTCCTCAAAATCCAGCAAGACCGAGAAAGAGCTCAACATCACTGCGAGCTCAAAATCCCAATACTTGCGAAAGATTTTCAGGTATGCATTATCATGTTTCCAAGTCCATTTACCAAAAAATCATGCATCAAAGAATATCATCATGCATTAGAAGCTAGGAAAATCTTGACCAAAGTTTGACCAATTCCAACCCAATTTGGTCAAAACCAATCAAACTTTGTCCAAGTCAAAAATCATGTTGGCTTGACTTAGAAACTTTAGCCTTCTATCTTGATGCATCAAAAAAAAATGCATGAACATATTGAAATTGCATGATCCTCATTATCATAGTGAGCAAACAAAGAAAAAAAAAAAGAGAAAGAAAGAGAAAAAAAAATTTACTGGCCCACAGGCCGTGGCCCACTGCCACGTGGCATGCTGTCCGTGCAGCCAAAAAAAAAAAATGCTGAAACAAAAAAACAGAAATCAGCGTGCAGAAAAAAAAAACAAAAACAACAGAAAAACAGAAAAAAAATCGTTGAAAAAAAAGAGAAGGGAAAAGTCAGCGTGTGAAAAAAAAAAGGAAGTGCACAGTAAAAAAAAAAGGGGAGAAAACCGTGAAAAAAAAAAAGGAAGAAAAAAAAGGAGAAGAAGCACGAAAAAAAAAAAGAGAAAAACGTGCTGGGAAAAAAAAAAGAAAAGAAAAGGAAAAAGAGAAAAAGAGAAGAAGTTACTTCTACAATGGAGATTCTTGTGGAGGAAGAAAACTTACTTGAAGCCATTGATGGAGAAGAAGAAGAAAAGCTTGGAGCCCTTCGAGCAAAAGCACTTCTTATCTTGGAAAGCACTCTTGAAGATTTCTTGCAAACAAAGAAAGCAATGGAGCAAAAGACCCAACCCCTCTTGCTTTTATAGAAGAGAGCAAGCCAAAAGAGGTAACAAGGAGAAAGAAAAGAGGTAAGTGCTAAAATTTAGTTACTTTCCCAAAAGAGAGATATTTTGAGAAAATCTTTTCCACAAAAAGGAAACTTGAGAAATTCTCTCCAAGTAAGGATATTTTTAGATATTCTCTACACAAAAGAGATATTTTTAGATATTCTCTACAAATATGACACCATGTGAGATCTAGGCCATCTTCAAAGCCTAAGGTCCCATGGGTTAGCCCATATGAGCCAAGTTTGACCACCTAGGCACTAAAAGTGGCTTTTAGTCAAAATATTGCTCTTACCAAGAGCAAAAAACAAAAATAAATAAAATAAAAAAAATAAAAAAAATAAAAAAAAAAAAGAAGAAAAAAGCAAAAAAGTCCCATGCCTCTTTTGAGTTAATGGGACCATTCAAAAAAAAAAAAGAGAAAAGAAAGCCTCATGAGTTTCCAAAAATCAAACCATCCAACCTCATGAACCAAATTGAGCCAAAATCTTGAAATTGACATTTCACAAAACCAAATTCCGGTCCCCTAGCTCGCCACATACAGCTTGTTAGGTCACAAGACCAAAACCAAATTAAAATCCAAACCAAACCAAAACCAAAAACCCAGATCTGACCCCCCAACTTGCCACATACAGCTTGTTGGGTCACAAGGTCAAAATCAAAATCAAACCCCGACCCCCTAACCAGCCACATACAGCTTGTTAGGTCACAAGGTCAAAATACAAAATACAAAATCCAAAAACCCAAAATCCCCATGTCATTTTCAAAACTTTGCCTTGAGATGGTACGTGATCCCTCTCACTACCATAAAATCCCCCCGGAAACTCAGACGGCTATTCAAAAAAAAAAAATGCTCAAAACTCTTGGTCAAGTTGGAAACTCCCCTTCAAGTTTCTCTTTGAGGCACATCGACTCCAAAAAGCTACTCGTCGCTGTACCTCGAGGGGGCATTTGTTGACACCAAAAAAGTCACTATGTCTCCTCAACATCAAGAAGCCTCGTGAAGCTGCATCCTGCTACAAAACAGGCAAAGCTACTTCAAACATCAGATCTTTTCAGAATCAGACAAAAACTGAAAGATCCTTCAAGACAGCCAAAAGAGGGGTACACCTGAGGTTTCGGGCCATTCCGACATTGTTTGGCCCAACTTCACTGCTCCGATAGCTAAACAAGCGCTCCCGGCGGCAACATCATCGAAGACACCAAAACTTCGATCAGAGCCTACTGATGACTCCAGAATATCTTCAAAAGGCTCCATGCCAAATTTCAAGTCAAACCGACAATGTTTGACCCTCCATCAATGCTCGAGCAGCAAAATCAAACCTCCCGGTGGCAGGAACCACCGAAGCCATCACTTATCAAAAAAAGTACATGAGTGGCTTCAACATGCTTCCAAAAGGCTGCACGTCGAATTTCAGGTCATTCCGACAACGTTTGACCAGGTTTCGATGCTCCGAAAGAAAATCAAGCCTACCGGCGACGGAGCAACCCGGGACATTGACATCCAAAACGGAGCTCATGGAATGTCTCAAAATGACTCCAATAGGCTCTCCGTCAAATTTCAGGTCAATCGGACATCGCTTGACCACATATCAAAGCTCGGCATTTTCCCCGCAGCAAAATCAAGTCAAGCATCGATGGGACCCCAAACGGATTCAAAACTCAAATAAAAGCACATGGTTGGTCCTATCCACTGCTCAAGAAGCTTCACCTCAATTTTTAGGTCATTCCGACATCGTTTGACCTAGTTTTGACTCTTGGCGGAAAATCGGCTACAAAGTCTTCGACTTTCCCGAAAAATAGGAAACTTTGTGTTCCGGTTTTGTGCGGGCTCTCGTCAAGTTTTCTCCAAGAAAACCAAGTCAATAATTGAGAAAAAATGTCAAGAAAAATACAGAACAAAGAAGGAACAAAAAAGACGGAAAAACGGCCTAAAACGAAGCTCGGTGACCGAAAATGGCAAAACCTTAAGGTCGCCGGCGACCCTGGGTGCATGGTCGCCGGCGACCCTGCAAATCCAGGTTGCCGGATTTTGCACCAAAAAGCCCGTTTTTCGATCTTTTTCGCCTTTTGAGCATTCCTGCCTCTGTGATTTTCTGAAAATCCAATGTTTGATGCTTGAAAACGACTGATCTTCACCGACATCTCCGATCCGCTGTTAAAAGCATGAAATCATCACCGATCGCTCCAAGATCTCCAACCGGCTGACCGAGAAAGTATACTTTCTGTCCGATCGATCGTGAAATCGACAAGACAGATGTCACCGGCCCACCAACATCAATTAATGTCTGAAATTGCACTGCAATCCGACATCAAACAATGTGTGGATCCACCTGTGATGATCACAAGAAGAATCTCAAAAGGCGCAGCGCGGCCCGCGACTCTTAACATGCCTTGGCGACCACTTAATGATGTTAATTGACCCGTTTATGACAACTTAATGCGGTCATTAACTCATTATTTTGGACGGCCCAATCAGATTCAAGCATTTGGGAGTTACAAATCCAAGCAATCATGGCATTAAACCCATGAAACTCCCATCATCATGAAGATTAAAGGGAATTAAAAACCTGATGGAACGCGCTCCGAATGCCGTGGGTGCTACCGGGGTCGGCGGACGTGGGAGTCCGTCGGGTCCGGCCCTTTCGCGCCCAGGGGGCATGAAGCGTGCATCAACATTTCTTTTGTGTGGGTGTGCCAGATTTTCTATTTTACTTGGAATTGCAAGTGGTAATCCGGAGATCAACCGTCGCAAGTAAAAAGGAAATCAACTTCTTTCAAGTTTTCCATTGCACAAATATTTAAGAAAAGAGACATTTTCTTGGTTTGCCGTGAAAGGCGATTTTGTTTGGCATTTATAGCCGATTTTGGCGTTTATAGCCGATTTACAATTCTCATCAATAATGAAAGACAAGAGTTGTGATTTTTGTCTCTTTTAGAAAAATACAAACTACAATGAAAAGCAAGAAAAGGAGGATCTAACTTCTCAGGAGATTGTGGGGGACTCGTTCAGATTGACGGTCGCAAGCCATGTATGGGCTTCGCCATCATCCATGCAGATGAGAACAGAGGATGCTCTTGATTCGCTTGGCTTGGCTATAACCTCAGATTTTTAGAGGACAAAGACCAAGAGGAGGTCTTATGTCCGATAAAAAGCTAAGTAGACAGGCTGAAAAGCCACGTCTAAGCCATTGGAGGCAGCGGGAGAAGGCAAGGACCTTGGGGGGGGGTACCCCCCAAGGGACTTTTGTCATCTTGTAGTGGTGGCCGGTGCAGAACTTCAGCAGAGTTTTTCTCTCTTTTTCTTTCTCTCAGATTTCTGGATCTGTGGTGCTTTGGAAGTGATCTCCGATTGATCGATCCGGATTTCAATGGAATGCTCTCCTATTTATAGGCTTTCGGTAGCCATTTAGGAGAGTTTATGGGCTTTAATGGCTTTAATGGGAGGAGTTACAAGATTTATTTCTTGATTTTGTAACTCTTTTTTCCTTGAATCTGATTGGCCGATGGAGATTAAGGGCTTTTAATCACCTTAATTACCATAATGGGAGGAGTTTCATGGGTTAAATGCCATGAATCAATTGACTTGTAACTCCCAAATGCTTGCTTCTGATTGGGCCGTCCAAAGAAATGAATTAATGACTGCAATAAAGCTAGTCAATTAACCACATTAATTGGTCGCCGAGCAGTCGAAGAGTCGCGGGCCGTGCCGTGTCTTCTGGAATTCTTCTGGCGATGATCATCGATGGATCTTCATGCTGATCGACATCGGATGAACATGTAACTTCAGACAGTGATAGCTAAGAGCGGGCCGGTGACATCTGTCCTGTCGATTTTTCGATCGATTGGGCGGAAAGTACACTTTTTTGGTCGACCGGTTGGCGATCAATGTTGATTTTGATACTTTTGGAGGTTGACCCGTGATTTTGACGGATGTCGGAGGACATGAGTCAATTTCAAGCACTAAAAATCACATTTTCGGGAAACCACAGGGGCCAAAGTGTGCGAAACGCGAAAAAGGACGGAAAAACGGGTCACCGGCGAAAAATCTGGTGACCCGGACTTCCATGGTCGCCGGCGACCATGGGCCGGCGACCCTGGGCCATGGTCGCAGGCTGCGACCCTAGGGGTTTTTCCCTTGTTTTTGGTCCGTTTTGTGGTCTTTTTCGTCGCCGTTTTATTCTGTATTTTTCCTGACATTTCTTCTCATTTATTGGCTTGATTTCCCTGTAGAAAACCTGATGAGAATCCTTGCATTTTTAGAGTGCAAAGTTTCCAATTTTCCGGGAAAGCCGAAGACTTTGTCGCGTAGAGCTGCTGATTTTCCGCCAGAAGCTGAAACTTGGTCAAACGATGTCGGAATGACCTGAAATTTGAGGTGAAGCCTCCTGAGCAATAAATAAGACCAACCATAGGCTTTTGTTTGAGTTTTGAAGCCGTTTGGGGTCCCATCGATGCTTCACTTAATTTTGCTGCGGGGAAAATGTCGAGCTTTGATATGTGGCCAAACGATGTCCGATTGACCTGAAATTTGACAGGGAGCCTATTGGAGTCATTTTGAGACGTTCCATGGGCTCCGTTTTGGATGTCATGGTCCCAGGTTGCTCCGCCGCCGATAGGCTTGATTTTCTCTCGGAGCATCGAAACCTGGTCAAACGTTGTCGGAATGACCTGAAATTTGACGTGCAGCCTTTTGGAAGCATGTTGAAGCCACTCATGCACTTGGTTTGATGAGCGAAGGGTTCGGTGGTTCCCGCCGCCGGGAGGCTTGATTTTGCTGCTCGAGCATTGATGGATGGTCAAACGTTGTCGGTTTGACTTGAAATTTGGCATGGAGCCCTTTTGAGACATGCTGGAGTCATCCGTAGGCTCTGATCGAAGATTTGACGTCTCCGATGATGTCGCCGCCGGGAGCGCCATTTTAGCTGTCGGAGAAGCGAAGTTAGGCCAAATGATTCTGAAATGGCCCGAAACTTCATGTGTACTCTTCTCTTGGCTATCTTGAAGGATCTTGCAGTTTTTGTTTGATTCTGACAAGATTTATTTTTTGGAGAAATTGCATTGTCTATTTATGGCAGGTTACGACTTCATGCAGCTTTCTTGATGTTGAAGAGGCAAAGTGACATTTTTGGTGTCAACAAATGCCCCCTCGAGGTACAGCGACGAGTTGCTTGACTTTTGTAGTCGATGTGCCTCGAAGAGATTTTTGAAGGAGAGCTTGTGTCTTGACCAAGAGTCTTTGAGCAATCTTTCCTTTGGTAGAGTAGCCTTTGCGCTTCCAGGGGAATTTTATGGTAAATGAAAGGAATCAAGTACCATCTCGAGGCAAAGTTTTAAAGATGACATCAGGGATGTGGATTTGGGCTTTTGTTTTTGACCTTGTTACCTAACAAGCTGTATGTGGCAGGTTAGGGGGGTCGGGTTTTGGTTTTGACCTTGTGACCCAACAAGCTGTATGTGGCAAGTTGGGGGATCATGATTTGGTTTTTGGTTTTGGTCTTGTGACCTAACAAGCTGTATGTGGCAAGTTAGGGGACCAGGATTTGGTTTTTGGTCACTCTTTGGGACTGTGTGGGTCCATTGGAGTGGTTTGGATTTTTTGTGGAATGTCAATTTCAAGATTTTGGCTCAATTTGGTTTATGAGGCTGGATGGTTTGATTTTTGGAAGCTCATGGGGCTTGGAATTTTTTTGTATGGTTCAATCAACTCAAAAGAGGCATGGAACCATTTTTGTATGCTCTTGGTAAGAGGGATTTTTTTTTCTGACTAAAAGCCCATTTTTTTGTTTTTTTTTTTTTTTTATAGTGCCTAGGTGGTCAAACCTGGCTCATATGGGCTAGCCCATGGGACCTTAAGCTTTTTAGGATGGCTTAGATCTCATGTGGGGCCATTTTTATAAAGAATATCTAAAGATATCTCATTTGGATAGAGAATATCTAAAAATATCTTTATGGGAGAGAATCTCTCATATTCCCTTAATTTGGGAGAGAATATCTCAAGGTATCTTTCTTTTTGGGAAAGAATCTCCAATCTCCTATTTTGTTGGAGAGAATCTCTCATTGATTGATTTTGGGAGAAAATCTCTCAAAGACATCTTTCTTTTTGGGAAAGAATCTTTCTAATTCCTTCTCTTTTGGTAAGGTTACTAATTAGTAACACTTACCTTTCTTCTTTGTTTCCTTCTTTGATTTGCTCTCTCCTATAAAAGCAAAGGAAAGTAGGATCTCTTGCTCTTATTGCTTTCTTTTGCAACAATCTCAAGAGAGCTCCAAGACCAAGAGTTCTTCTTCTTTAAGGATCTTCAAGCTTTTTCCTTCTTCTTCTCCATCAATGGCTTCAAGTAAGTTTTCTCTCTTTTTCTTTCAAGAAAACTCCATGTAGAGAATAGGATGGAAAAAAAAGTGTCTCTTCTCTTTTTTTTTCTTTTTTTCTTTTCTTTCTATTCTTCTTCTCTTTTTTTCTTCTTTTCCACGTGATTTCTTTTTTTTTTGTCACGTGTGTCTCTTTTTTTTTTTTTTTTTTTTTTTTTTTGTAGGCCGTACGGACAGATCCGTACGGATCTGGTCCGTACGGCCACCTGGCCTGTGGGCCACGGCCTGATGGGCCTGATATGGCTTTTTTTTTTTTTTTTTGCTGTTTTCTTTCTTCTTTTTTTTTTTGTTTGAGAAAGTTTCTTCTTTTTTTTTGTTCTTTCTTTCTCCCTTTTTTTTTTGAGAAAGTTTCTTTTTTTTTTCTTTTCTTTCTCCCTTTTTTTTTTTTTTGAGAAAGTTTCTTTTTTTTTTCTTTTCTTTCTCCTTTTTTTTTTTTTTTTGAGAAAGTTTCTTTTTTTTTTTTTTTGTGCTCATCATGATAATGCGTTTTTTTATGCAAATCTAGATGTTCATGCATGTACTTTTTGTAGATTGAGCATGATAGCATACCTAAAAATCTTTGCAAATTTGGGAATTTGGAGCTCGCAGCGATGTTGAGCCCTTCTTGATTTTGCGGAGATTTTGAGGTTTCGAAAGTTTGGAGTTTCGGAGCTCGCAGCGATGTTGAGCCCATCTTCAAAACTTTCTATTTCTTTCGGGGTATTTCCCTTTTCTTCGGAATTGCCCCGGAACCATGCCAAAATTTCGCCAGATTTGCTTTTAGCGAAATTCTGTCATTTTGATGATGATCTTTTTCTTTTCCAACCTTTGCAAGTGGTTCCTCCAGAACGAACAAGGGTAAAGAGCCTGCTACAAGCGTACCTCGTCGATCCGCCAGATCTTCTAATGTGGCCGTTCAGCAGGCCTGGGAGAAGGTCCAGTTTGTTGAGAAGAACTTGGAAGAGTGCGATTCCCTCAATCGCGATGAGATGAGACAGCGATTGATCGCTCTCAAGAATGAGGAATTCTATAAGATCATGGTAAGCAACCGTCCTTGGGTTATGGACGATCTGAGGGTTTTACCCAAGCCTACCTTCTTCTTTGGAGATGCAGTCCCTGACGACTTGACATACCAAAGGAGATGTTTTCAATTCTCTTACACAGCAGATGGTGAGGAGAGAACTATTTCTACCCGGTCGTCTTTTGATCGGACCATCTCGATCCTGAGCCTTTCTTCCACGTGCCCTAAGAGGGAAGATCCTCCGAGCTGGGTGAAGAGGACCAGTGTGATCAAGACCGGGGTTTTTGTTGGCGGTCCCTCCGGATATGCGGAGAAGTCGCCTGCCCAAATGGACATGTTGATGCCAGCCAGCGGCTACCAGGGCTCTGATTATCCGTCGGTCGATTTGGGACCGGTGGGCCTTGGCGTTTTCAGCGGTGACGGCAGCAATTGGGTGAAGCCTTTTCGACTTCGTGGCCGTTTCAGTGTTGACTCCGATTGGAAATCGTGGACTGATCGCGTCCTGCTGATTGGTGGCACCATTTTGAAGGAAGCCGGGATTTTTGACGCGGTCCGTGCTTTTAGGGAGACCGTGGCTTTTTCCGACGAGGCCTTCATGGCCATGTTGGAATCATTTCTCCCACAAACCAATACCTTCGTTGTAACGAATGGTGAGATTGGTTTTTCCTTGAAGGAGTTGAGCGCCATCACCGGATTGCCCATCCTTGGCAAACTCTACGAGGAGTTCATGCCGATTGACAGCGTCCTTGAGGAGCAGTCAGAGGAGTTCAGGCTCCTATACTTTCAGCTCGTCACCTTCTATGATTTTTTGAAGGAGGGTTCGAAAGTCAGGTCCAGCAGTTGGAAGAGTTATGGCTCTTCATTCTTCAACTTCTTTGACAGCAAAGAGTCTTCTGATAGCATGACCCGGGAAGACAGGAAGAAGACTTCGGCCATGCAGGAAGAGTTGAAGGGTTTCTTCGCGAGCACAGATGCCATTTGTTCTGACATTGCACTGCGGAGAGATCTTGCTTTTTACCTCACTTATTGGCTAGGTGAGGCTGTGTTTGCTGGTTGAGATGGGACGCACATCAGGCCGCATTGTATTTTTCCGGCTTGTCAGATGGCGTTTGGAGAGCGGCTTGCTTTGGTGCCTGCTCTTTACTCCTACTTGTGTACCAAACTGCAGGCTGCTGCTTTTTTCGTTCGGCTTGGGCTCCCTATGAATAGGGTATTTTCAGCCCATATCTTTTATTCGTGGTTTGTATACCACTGTCCTGGCTTCCACCAGTTGGGTGCTGCACCGGATGATGATCCTCTAATGATTCGATTGGCTAAGGGAAAAGCCGTATCTGAATCACTTTTGTTTGCCCGCATGAGGATCCGACGGTTCAGGGACGTCAAGATGGGGCAGTCTTCAGTTAAGCTTTCTCCGGAGTTGCGGAAGAAGGCTTTTAATTTTGGTGCCTCCCGAGACTCTACCAGAGCAGGGTCGGGAAGGCATTACCCTTTGACCAATGCAGAGAAGGAGTGGCTTTTCAGCATACGAGTCGGCACGATGGTGTACCGCAGACATCTTTTCGTCGACATCCAGCCGTATGTACCTTCTCGCTTTGCGCTTCAGTTGGGCTTCTCTCAAGGCGTTGTTGGAGCACCTTCGAGTATGGTGAAGCGTTTTGGGGGTTTGCAGGATGGCAGAAATGCATGGGCTTTTTATAGTGCTGAAGACACTACTGCCACGATCTCTTATCCTGAGCTGTCGACTTTCCGAACTGCCGGCTTCACGAAGTGGTTCGCGGAGAGCTTTTTGGCATATCAGGGGCTTTCCAAGAAGGAGCTTGATGTAAAGCTGTCTTCGGGGAAAGGTACTGGAAAGTCGGATGGCGTCCGGCGAGAGGAAGTTTGGGCCTTCCTTTCTGAAGAAAAGCACAAGATAGGCTTTCTCGGTGACCAGGGCGTCATTGATTCTGAAGCTGTTCGGGAAGTACCTGATGAAGCTTTGGAGCAGCTAGAACAGGAGGAACCTGAGCTCGACGCTTGGATGCAAGCGGCACAGAGGCGAGCTTCCGCGGAGTCTACTGGCGAGAGCAGACCATCCAGTGAGGAGCCAAGTGAGAAACCTGACTCTGATAGTGGGGCGGGTTCTTCTAGGAAGCGAACCCGTAGAGGTAAGAAGAGGAGTCATCATCATCACAGCGAGGGTCCACATGAGGACTCTCCTGACATGGAAATCCCTCTTACCATTAACGAGGAGGTGCCAGAGGCTGTCGACGAGCCTCTAGAGAAGAGGAGTCGTGGGGAAGAGACCATTGGTGAAGGTATGATTCTTCCTTTTTCTTTTTCTACTTCTTTCATGGGGCTTTCCATGTTCTGATTTATTTTCTCACCCTGCTGCTGCTTTTTTTTTAGCAGAGGATGAAGACTTGCCCATGCCTGAGGTTCCGACCGATGAGGCGGTGATGGAGCCGGTTATGGCATCTGAAGAAGAACCGAGGGACTCTGGAATGACTCCGGAATCTCCAATTGGTATAACTTCTTTCGCTTTCTTTTTTTTTTTTTTTTTTGCCTGCGACTTGATTTGCTAACATTTTCTTGTCAGCTGACTTGCCACAGGATTCCGATGACTTTGAACCATCAATGGACGCAAATGTTGATGATGCTTCCGATGAGTTCATGGAGGAAGAGAGTGTTCCGCCAGTCGTCGAAGAAGGTACTTTGTAGTGATGACCCTGATGATTTTTTTTTTTAACAAGATCATATTCATACCTTTTTGTGTTTCATTTGCAGGTTTTGAAGTGACAGAAGAGAGTCCATCGCTTCCTTCAGAACCAGAGCAAGGGATGCCAGAGGTCGATCCGGAGGTAGAGACTCCTACAACCAGTTCTGACGCGATAAAGGAGATACCTCATGCTGAGATTCCTTCTCCAGTGGCTCCAAGTGGAAAGAGTTCCTTTGTTACTCTTCCAATGGGACATGACATGAGCAGCCGATCAGCGGAGAAGGGTGAATCTTCACCCAGTTCGTCTCTTCAATTTGCGAAGAAGGTGCTGGCTTGGGTTTTGAGTTCTTGGATCAAGACTCTCCTTTCTGGACACTTGGAGGCAGGATTTGGATTGATCCCACATGTACAGGAGATTCTCACTGATACCGAAGAGGTTGGTCTGGATGTCACAGGTGCCAGGGTGATCGTTGATAGGATCATTGCACTGGGTGACAAGTGGTTTGAGACCATAGATTTCCCTGACGACCAATTCTTCAAGGAGATGTTCTTGGACCCTGCTGATAAGGCTAAGTCTCACCTGAATGAGGCTACACAAAGCAAGAAGCAGCTAGTTCGGGAGAAGAACTTGGAAGAGCTAGCCATCATCGGATTGAGGCATGACCTTAACGTCCTTGATAGGGAAGTTGAGGAGGCCAGGAAACGTCTTGAGCATTTGAAGGCGCAAGTCGCTGCCAAGTGGGCTGCTATAACAGAGGCTCGTGACAGGGAGAGTGCTCTGATTCGCAGAGTTGCAGATGCACGTCAAGTTCTCGAGAGGAGGACTCAAGAAAACGAGCAATGGTAAACTGCTGGGAAAAAGCTTCCCGGTGTAAAAGAAGGGTTACGGCATTCGCCAGCATCTCATGGCAAGTTCCTGAAGAAGCGTGCCTTGGAAACTCTGACGGCTGAGGCCAAAAGTTTGCTTGAAGAGCTGAAGCTTTGGCTGGAGACCATTTTTGGCTGAGCTCCTGATTTTTTGTAGCAGAAACTATTCTTCTTTTTTTTTGGTACCACATGTATATTTTTTTGGTACTCTTTTTTTGTAGTGCTTGTGAACACTTTTCTTTTTTTTTTTTTGGTACCACATGTATTTTTTTTTGGTACTTTTTTCTTTTTTTGTTTTCCCTACGCTCACTCAAATCTTTTTGTGATGAAAGCAATTGCTAAATGGGATTTGATCAAAAGCTTTGTCATTTTGTGAAAATCTTTTGTCAAATGGTTGTTTTGGTAGGGGAAACGAATTTGGCATGAAAGCCGGATTTTTGTGGCATTTACAGCCAGTTTGGTGGCATTGATAGCCAATTGGTGGCATTTATAGCCGGTTTGGTGGCATTGATAGCCAATTTGTGGCATTTATAGCCGGTTTGGTGGCATTGATAGCCAATTTGTGGCATTTATAGCCGGTTTGGTGGCATTGATAGCCGGGTTTTTTGCGTTTATAGCCAGATTTTGGCGTTTATAGCCGAGTTTTGGCGTTTATAGCCGAGTTTTGGTTTTCAAAATGCAGGTATCGACTAAATGTCGCCTCCCCGCTGAATGGTCTTGCAAGTATCGATGGAATGTCGCTTCCTTGCTCATTCGGTTTTGCGAGTATTGATGGAATGTCACTTCCTCGCGGGTTAGGTTTTGCGAGTATCGATGGAATGTCGCTTCCTCGCGGGCTGGGGTGCAAATATCGACTAAGCGTCGCTTCCCTGCGTTTCCCAAAACTTTTGGTTTTGCGGGTACTGACTTGATGTCGTTTCTCCGCGATTTTTTTGAGGTTTTCTCGAACCATTTGAAATTTTGGTTGTGGATAGCAACTGGTATGTTGCATCTCCACGATTTTTGAAATTGGGTTATGGATATCAACTGGTTTGTTGCTTCTCCACGATTTTAGGTTTTCTCGAACCTTTGAAATTTGGGTTGTGGATATCAACTGAAATGTTGTGTCTCCACGATTTTTAGGTTTTTTCGAACCTTTTTTTGAAATTTGGGTCGTGGATATCAACTGATATGTTGCGTCTCCACGGTTTTTGGATTTTGCAAGTATCGACGAAATGTCGCTTCCCTGCGATTTTGGGTGCAAGTATCAATGGAATGTCGCATCCTTGCTTTTTTTCAAAATTTTTGTTTTGAGGGTACTGACTTTGATGTCGTTTCTCCACGATTTTTGAAAAACCATTTTTTTTTTGTTTAAAGACACGAGGGTCGTAAATTTTGACCTAAAACCATTTGGCGGTAAAAGGTAAGGTGGACTAGGGTGGAAATCCCTGAATCCGGATTTTTGTTTCAAACCATGAATTTTGGTTCAAGGATCGAAAGTTTTGGTCAAGTCAGGGAGAGGCTCCTAAACTTGGATTTTTTTGTTTTTGAACAATGAAACGATAAAAGTAAGCATTGTTTTTGAATCTCTAGAAATTTTGACATTTGATATGAAAATTCTAAAGAGAGTGGGTTTGACGAGCGAGTACCTGAGAACAGGTTTTGGCCATACAGGCATTGTTCTTACCCAGTTGGGTAAGTCTTCAAGGGTAGTACCGCTTCAAGAACTTGCCGTTGATAGGCAGCATACATCTGTCGCCTTCCATGTTTAGGAGGGCATATGCGCCGTTGGAGAAGACTTTGTCGATGACGTAGGGTCCCTCCCATTTTGGTTCAAATTTGCCTTTGGATTTATGTGCGAAGACCATTGGTCTTTTTACCGCAAGAACCAAGTCACCCTTTTTGTAGGCGCGTTGCCGGACCCTTTTGTCAAAAGATCCTGCCATGCGTGCTTGGTAAAGTTCAATGCTTTGTCGAGCTTCGAGCCGTCTCTCGTCGAAATTGTCCAGCTCATGGAGTCGCAATTTGATATTGCTTTCTTGAGTCATGTCATTTTGTAGAGATATCCTCAGAGAAGGAATTTGTACCTCTAGGGGCACGACAGCTTTGCATCCATAGACCAAGGAGAATGGTGTGCTATGGGTTGGTCCTCGAACGGTGGTTCGATAGACCCACAAAGCTTCAGACAGTTTATCGCTCCAGTCTCTTTTGTGACTAGAGACCATTTTCTTGAGGATTTTGCAGAGTGTCTTGTTGAAGGCTTCTGCTAATCCGTTTGCTGCCGGATTGTATGGAGTCGAAGGACAGCTTTGAATTTTGTATTTGTCGCAGAACCTGTAGAATCGATGATCCCGGAATTGTAGTCCGTTATCATGGACGAATCTTTTAGGTATGCCGAAACGACAAATGATGTTGGTGCGTAGGAATTGAAGGACTGATGATGTCTTCATTTCGTTGAACGCAAATGCTTCTGACCACTTGGAAAAATAATCCGTTGCGGCGAAGATGAAGCGATGACCTTTGCTTGAAGGGGGAGAGATAGGACCTATGATGTCCATGCCCCATGCTTCAAAAGGCCATGAGATTGCTGTAGGATGCAGCCATTCTGGAGGCATGTGAATGTAGTCTCCGTGAACTTGGCATAGCTGGCAGCGTTTGGCAAATTGCATTGCGTCGGGTATCATGGTAGGCCAGTAGTAACCCAACCTTTTGATTTGGTCGTAGAGCTTGGGACCAGCCTGATGAGCTCCACAAAGACCAGCGTGAACTTCTTTGAGTGTTTCTTCGGCCTCTTGTTGTGATAAGCAACGTAGAAGTACTCCGTTGAAGGATTTCCTGTAGAGGATTTTTGAAGGAATATCCAAATGAAAGTTTGGGGCTCGCCTTTGAATGCTTACCCGTTTCGTTTGGATCTTCAGGTAGGATTCCGAACATAGTGTAATCAATGAACGGATCCCTCCAGTCGCCGATTGAAGTTTGAAGGATAGAGATCCGACTTCCAACCACTTGGTGGCATTCAGCAACTGCTTGGTGTGTGTTAAGAGGAGGGAGGAGGTACCTGATGGGCTTCAGGGACTTCAGGCTCTGGGTTGCGAGGAGGCTCGTTAATGCGATCTTGCTCTAGTTCTAGAGCGAGACGCTGCAAGATCCTTGCATACTCTTCAAGATCAGGCATGGGAGCCAGATCCTCTTCTTTGTCTTCTCCGTGTGGCTCAACATAGTTGATTTCCACTGAAGCAATGACAGGTGCTGGGTTAACAGCATCTTCTTGTGCAGCCACTTGATCTTCTTCATCATCAGACCAGGATCCTTGTGGTTGCAAAGGGTTATACCAGATTACTGGCATAAGGTGAGTTTCAGGAACCCATTCTTCGTCGGAGAGATACTCTCCTGTTTCAAGAGATTCCTCCCACTCGCCGATGTAGTTGGGCTCGAATCCATCGTCGGTGTCGCTGGACTCGTATCCATCAATGGAGAATCCAACTACCGAGTTGCAAGAGTATGATGCCCCCTGCATGGCTTCTTTTTTAAATTGAGGTGGCATGAAATCACTGAGAGTGAAGTTTCTTACCGCCTTTGAAGTCTCTGAAAGGGACGTTTTTGTTGCCCCGAGTGAAGTGGTAGAGGCCTCTGCCTTTTCATGGACTTCTTGTTTTGGCTGGGTCTTCTCTTGCCGTTTGAGCCTGAGGAGATGTTTCCTAGCTTGCCTTCGCTGTTGAGCTGTCGGTTTTGTTTTTACGATCTCCCAGTTTTCATCTTCCAGGAGATCGGGATGTACCCATATGGGTTGTCTGTCTGGTGTCGGGCAAGGAACCAACACTTCGGACGTTTGAATTCTTTTTATCACCTTGAAGGAAGTAGTGATCTTCTTCTTCGGTGATTTTGGTGTTTGTCCACATGACACCATGTTGACGGAGGTAGTCCCATAGTTTTTGTCAAAGGTGATGACTCCATTTTTCCACATCTCGTTTATCTTCTCTCTCACAACAAAGCATTGATTGAGAGGATGCGAGACCATCTGGTGGTATGGACAGTACCGAGGATCGTGGGTTTTGCCAACGTCTCCCGGTCTTTTGGGCTCTGGCAAAATGAGTTTGCCATTTGCTAGGAGAGCCTCAAAGATTTCTTCAACGTCTTCATCGAACGGATATTTCTTTTCTACTCGCTCTTTGAAGGCATCAGAGAGTTCAGGTCTCTTACCTGCAGCTCTGTTTTCAGCTTTCTTTGGTTGCTGAGGAGCTGACTTGGTTTGCACATTGAGGACCTCTTTCTTCTTTGGTTTAGAGGTTCCAATGGCGGTTGGCTCTTTTCTTGATGACTTCTGACTGTTGAGGTCTTTAATCACCGTTTCAGCTTCCATAGAAGCTTCCAGGAGTTCTCCCAGGTTTTTTGATTTGTTGCCGATGATCATGGAGCGTATTCTGGCTCTCATGTTGTTTCGGCAGATGTCGACTAGCGACGCTTGTGGCAATACATCCGAGCATTTGTACGCCATTGCTTTCCACTTGTGAATGAAGTCATAAGTCGACTCATTCTCTCCCTGTTTTAAGCTGCAGAGCTGAGCCATAGTAACAGGATGATCCTCACCTTGGAAGTGGGTCAGGAAGCGTGTCTCTAGCATGGCCCAGTTTTGGATGGAGTCCTCCGGAAGAGTGGAGTACCTTTTAGGGTACTTGCAAAGAGGCGAATCTTAAGTGCATCTTGATCCGTGATAGCTCCCGTCAAAATCTTGAAGTGGATGACGTGCTGTCTGGCTGATCCTTTCCCCGTATATGTTTGGAGAGTAGGATGTTTGAATTTTGTGGGGAACGGGACCGAGTCCATCCATAAAGGATATGGTGGCTTGATCCCATGCTCCTTGAGTATATCCTCTTCTTTTGCTTTGGCGAGGATACTGTCTACGTCCTTTTTGGTAAGGGCGCGTGACTCATTTTCTTCTCCATTTCCCTCGTTATTGCTATGATTCGGAGGAGGCTCATTGTTCACCTGATTTTGGACAACAAGGAGAAGGTTTTCCATCAGAGTTTCAATCCTCTGCTGGCCTTGTTCCAACTGCTGGATGCGTGTGAGCGCATCATCTTGAGGTGGATTCTGAGGTGGTGGCTCAGAACTTGTAGCCAAGACGTTCATCCCTCGGGATTCGAACGAAGAAACCGTCCTGGTGACTGAGCTGAGGCTCATTCTTTTTTATGAAGAGCTTGATGAAGGATTACTCTCCCATCCTTGGCTGGAAGGGGCAGGAGATTCTTCGGGATGTCCTTGTGTCCTGGTGACGCTACGGGTCACCGGACGTCGGACATGGATTTTTGATGCTGACTTTTGGCGTCTTCTGGTTTTTCCAACCATATGGACGGCAGCAACTTGGTCGGGTCTTTCTTTTTCGACCCATTTGTGGGAGACTTGAAGTGTAGGAGGCTGGGTCCGTTGCTTCTCTAGTCTCTTTTGTCGATATGACGCACGGCGGCGTGCTCGACGAGCGATTTGAGCTTCAGTCAGCTCTGGCTGGGCTCTGACGATGAAGGATGTGCTCCCTCGGGCGCAGCAGCCGAGCTTGTCTTCTTTGTAGCTAGGCAAGGACAGGATCCGGACCCGGTCCTTTGTCTGTTGCAGCGAAGCTTTGAACCTTTCGAGTTCGGCCCCTGTAGAGATGAAGGGTCGAACTGAAGGAGTGTAGGCCTTAGCAGGTGCTTGTAGAGGCCTGGTGATGCGTGATCTGATTCTGGGCTTGTGGGAGCAAGCCGGTTCATGCTAGGTTGACTTGGGAGTCAAGTTGGAGATGGGTCTCTCCTCTTTCATGTAGGCAAGAGGGTAGAACTAGTTCTCCTTGAGTGGGGCCAGGTATGCTGGCGTGGTGGATGTTTGAGACCTTCTTTGTTTTGGGGAAGGTCTTGGAGACCAAGTCTTAGGGTAGACCTGGTTGGTTGTTGGTTGAGGTTTCGCGGGGATGCCGCGGGTTTTGGGCTTTTGGACGCTCGCCTTTGGTGTCACGAGAGTGACACGTTGAGAGGCGATCTTCTGCTTTTTAGCAGGCGCAGCTTGTTCTTCGGGAAGTGGGAATGGTCCCAGTGTCCCGAAGACGATGGTCCGGGGATTCGAGGTCGACCCGGAGTTTAGAGAGTTGCCGAGGGAGTTGACGCTTCGGCAGCTGGCAGGGCGCTTGTAAGTGCGCTCGGTTTGCTTCTGTTGAAGCATGAGCTGGTGCTTGTTTTCATCGAAGATAATGGTTAAGGCTGCCATTGTTAGTTTCAAAAAAGTTCTGAAACAAGACCACATCCATTAGTAATCACAAGAATATAATGATCATAAATGGGAATTTCTATGGTTGTCTTTTCAAATCGCTCAAGGGATATGACCCAAGCGACATGAAGAAGGCAAAAAGTCATAGATGGTACAATTGTTCTAACAGTAAGTATGGTGAGCCCAGGATGAGCGTTCCAGTGACTGCTAGAAGCAATTGTAAACCTAAATTCGACTTATCGAGAAGCAGGGCTTGCTCGAGATAAGAAGAATATAAGGTAGGAGTTACAAATGTGCCGGTCACAGATACAGTAGACCCTGAAAGGGCGTACCAGTATTGCTAGGCACAAATGTTGGAGATCGCATCCATGAGATGGGATTCTTTGTTTTGAAAGGTCAGAAATGGATTCGTCAAAGAGAGCAGGTGGCATTCCGATTCAAATACGGGCTCAACGATTTCCGCGAGCGCCAGTACTCAGAAGGGAAGAGACCACAATTTCTCGAATTTGAATCCAAAAGTGACGAGTTTTTTTTTTTTTTTTTTTTTTTTTTTTTTATGTCAAGATTGGTTCCATCAAGGAGAGCAAATGGTATTCTGATCTGAACACGGTCTCGGCGATTTCCGCGAGCGCCAGTGCTCAGAAAAGAAGAAACCAAAATTTCTCAGATCTGAAATCAAAAGTGACGAGTTTTTGGAGATTTTTTTTTTTTGAAATGATTTTTTTTTATTTTATTATTATTATTTTTTATTATTATTTTTCTTTTTTAAAAACATATATTTTTATTTATTTTATTTTTATTTTTATTTATTTTTTTCGAAGATTTTTGTTTTTTTTAAGATTTTTTTTTGAAAATCTTTTTTTTTATTTTTTTATTTTTTTTATTTTTAATTAATTTTTTAAGATTTAAAGACAAGAGAGTACACATAGGCTCCTAACCCGGTCTTATGAAACCTCAATTGATAGAATTGCCCCCAGGTAAGAGTAGGATTACTTAATGAACCCGTTTGGAGGACCCTTGCCTAGAACAGTCAAGCTGTCTCCACACTTTGGACAAGGCTTTTCTTGAATCAATCGTGATCAAAGAACGCAATTGGTTTAACCTTAGTGGTCTATGTCCTTTTTTTTTTTTTAATCCCAAATAGACTCATCGAAGAGAAACGATGGCCCAAAACCTTAGTCGAACGGGCTCAACATTTCTGCAAGCACCAAAGAACGATAGGATAGGATCAAAGTTTCTCAATTTTGAATCCGAACTAAGAAAACTGATTTTTTTATTAATTTTTTTTTGAAATCTCTAATGAACTCATCGAAGAGAAACGATGGTCCAAAACCTTAGTCGAACGGGCTCAACATTTCTGCAAGCACCAAAGAACGATAGGATAGGATCAAAGTTTCTCAATTTTGAATTCAAACTAAGAAAACTGATTTTTTTTTTTTTTTTGAAAAGAGAAAGAATGGAAACAAACTCAAAGAAATAGAAATTTCCAAAAAATCCCATCTCATTTTTTTTAGGATGCAAAATCCAACATAGGCTACCAGCTAGAAAGTAGCCAAGGAATCCGGAAAAGAAGTATAAGCATAGAGCAAAAAGTATGATATGCAAATATTTCATTTCCGAGCACCGTGTTCTCAAATGAACGAGTCCCACCGGGTGTGCCAGCTTGATGGAACGCGCTCCGAATGCCGTGGGTGCTACCGGGGTCGGCGGACGTGGGAGTCCGTCGGGTCCGGCCCTTTCGCGCCCGGGGGGCATGAAGCGTGCATCAACATTTCTTTTGTGTGGGTGTGCCAGATTTTCTATTTTAC
Source organism: Umbellularia californica (assembly GCA_028538565.1). NCBI lineage: Eukaryota > Viridiplantae > Streptophyta > Magnoliopsida > Laurales > Lauraceae > Umbellularia > Umbellularia californica. The sequence goes on from JAPQWN010000011.1 coordinate 30,978,110, forward strand.
TTGGAATTGCAAGTGGTAATCCGGAGATCAACCGTCGCAAGTAAAAAGGAAATCAACTTCTTTCAAGTTTTCCATTGCACAAATATTTAAGAAAAGAGACATTTTCTTGGTTTGCCGTGAAAGGCGATTTTGTTTGGCATTTATAGCCGATTTTGGCGTTTATAGCCGATTTACAATTCTCATCAATAATGAAAGACAAGAGTTGTGATTTTTGTCTCTTTTAGAAAAATACAAACTACAATGAAAAGCAAGAAAAGGAGGATCTAACTTCTCAGGAGATTGTGGGGGACTCGTTCAGATTGACGGTCGCAAGCCATGTATGGGCTCCGCCATCATCCATGCAGATGAGAACAGAGGATGCTCTTGATTTGCTTGGCTTGGCTATAACCTCAGATTTTTAGAGGACAAAGACCAAGAGGAGGTCCTATGTCCGATAAAAAGCTAAGTAGACAGGCTGAAAAGCCACGTCTAAGCCATTGGAGGCAGCGGGAGAAGGCAAGGACCTTGGGGGGGGGGGGTACCCCCCAAGGGACTTTTGTCACCTTGTAGTGGTGGCCGATGCAGAACTTCAGCAGAGTTTTTCTCTCTTTTTCTTTCTCTCAGATTTCTGGATCTGTGGTGCTTTGGAAGTGATCTCCGATTGATCGATCCGGATTTCAATGGAATGCTCTCCTATTTATAGGCTTTTGGTAGCCATTTAGGAGAGTTTATGGGCTTTAATGGCTTTAATGGGAGGAGTTACAAGATTTATTTCTTGATTTTGTAACTCTTTTTTCCTTGAATCTGATTGGCCGATGGAGATTAAGGGCTTTTAATCACCTTAATTACCATAATGGGAGGAGTTTCATGGGTTAAATGCCATGAATCAATTGACTTGTAACTCCCAAATGCTTGCTTCTGATTGGGCCGTCCAAAGAAATGAATTAATGACTGCAATAAAGCTAGTCAATTAACCACATTAATTGGTCGCCGAGCAGTCGAAGAGTCGCGGGCCGTGCCGTGTGTTCTGGAATTCTTCTGGCAATGATCATCGATGGATCTTCATGCTGATCGACATCGGATGAACATGTAACTTCAGACAGTGATAGCTAAGAGCGGGCCGGTGACATCTGTCCTGTCGATTTTTCGATCGATTGGGCGGAAAGTACACTTTTTTGGTCGACCGGTTGGCGATCAATGTTGATTTTGATACTTTTGGAGGTTGACCTGTGATTTTGACGGATGTCGGAGGACATGAGTCAATTTCAAGCACTAAAAATCACATTTTCAGGAAACCACAGGGGCCAAAGTGCGCGAAACGTGAAAAAGGACGGAAAAACGGGTCACCGGCGAAAAATCCGGTGACCCGGACTTCCATGGTCGCCGGCGACCATGGGCCGGCGACCCTGGGCCATGGTCGCGGGCTGCGACCCTGGGGGTTTTTCCCTTGTTTTTGGTTCGTTTTGTGGTCTTTTTCGTTGCCGTTTTCTTCTGTATTTTTCCTGACATTTCTTCTCATTTATTGGCTTGATTTCCCTGTAGAAAACCTGATGAGAATCCTTGCATTTTTAGAGTGCAAAGTTTCCAATTTTCCGGGAAAGCCGAAGACTTTGTCGCGTAGAGCTGCTGATTTTCCGCCAGAAGCTGAAACTTGGTCAAACGATGTCGGAATGACCTGAAATTTGAGGTGAAGCCTCCTGAGCAATAAATAAGACCAACCATAGGCTTTTGTTTGAGTTTTGAAGCCGTTTGGGGTCCCATCGATGCTTCACTTAATTTTGATGCGGGGAAAATGCCGAGCTTTGATATGTGGCCAAACGATGTCCGATTGACCTGAAATTTGACGGGGAGCCTATTGGAGTCATTTTGAGACGTTCCATGGGCTCCGTTTTGGATGTCATGGTCCTGGGTTGCTCCGCCGCCGGTAGGCTTGATTTTCTCTCGGAGCATCGAAACCTGGTCAAACGTTGTCGGAATGACCTGAAATTTGACGTGCAGCCTTTTGGAAGCATGTTGAAGCCACTCATGCACTTGGTTTGATGAGCGAAGGCTTCGGTGGTTCCCGCCGCCGGGAGGCTTGATTTTGCTGCTCGAGCATTGATGGAGGGTCAAACGTTGTCGGTTTGACTTGAAATTTGGCATGGAGCCCTTTTGAGACATGCTGGAGTCATCCGTAGGCTCTGATCGAAGTTTTTACGTCTCCGATGATGTCGCCGCCGGGAGCGCCATTTTAGCTGTCGGAGAAGCGAAGTTAGGCCAAATGATTCTGAAATGGCCCGAAACTTCATGTGTACTCTTCTCTTGGCTATCTTGAAGGATCTTGCAGTTTTTTTTTTATTCTGACAAGATTTGATTTTTTTGGAGAAGTTGCATTGCCTATTTATGGCAGGTTGCGACTTCATGCAGCTTTCTTGATGTTGAAGAGGCAAAGTGACATTTTTGGTGTCAACAAAGCCTACTACCTTCATCGGCTAATCACAAGCCATGAAAAAGGAGTTACACAATCAACTTGTAACTCCCCATCAATTCTCTCATCATGGCCATCAATGTCAATAAACACCTCATGGCTACCAAAAACCTATAAAAAGAGGTGAGTTCCAAAAAAAAAAAAGAGGGAATCCAAAGTGAAATCCCACGCTCTGAAAATCCAGAAAATTCAAGAGAGAGACGAAGCCCTGCTGCTTTGCTCCCGGAAGCACCACAAGGTGTCAACGTCCCTTGGGAGGCCACCCCCCCCCCCCCCCCCAAGGTCTCCTCCTTCTCCAACATGGCCTAAATGCGGCTTTTCAGCCCGTTTACTTGGTTTTTTTATTGGATATGGGACCTCATCTTGGTCCTTGTCCTTTAAAAAACTAAGGTTAGGAGCCAAGCCAAAGAATCAAGGCATCAACCGTTCTCATTTGAAGGACGATGGCGAAGTCCATACATGATTGCGACCGTCGATCTCAACGTGTCCCCACAATCTCCTGAGAAGTTAGATCCCTTTTCTTACTTTTATATTGTAGTTTGTATTTCTTAAAGAGACAAAAAGAAATCTCAATTCTTGTCTTTCATATTTGATGAGTTTTGTAAAATCGCCTTTCACAGCAAACAAACAAAAACGCCTCCTACGGCATTCTAAAAAACAAACTTGTCTCTTTTCTTAATATTTATGCAATTTGAAAAGTTAGAAATAAGGATTGATTTCCTTTCCACTTGTGAAGGTGAATCTCCGGATCATCACCATTCCAAATTCCAAGTCGAAAGTAAATCTGGCATACCCGTACAAAAAAATGTTGATACCCGCAATTTTCCCTCCTCCGTCGAGACCCAGGTCAGCCCCCGGGGTGCGGAAGGAGAGGACGGAAGATTCCAAGGGTCCATCACATGGTGTCAAAAAAAACTAAAAAACTAATTTTTGGGTGATATGATGAGAACCCTAATTTCACAAAAGTCATGCAATGTTATGGATTTTGACCAAGATTCCAACTTAGATGCTCAAATGCATGAAATCATGAAATTAAGTATAATTCTATGCAATTAACCTAATTAAGTCCACAAATGCATATAAAATGATGAATGAAAGCTACAATTTTGTGCTCCTATCAATTGTCGTTGATGAATCTGATCAAGTTGGGAGCGCTTTACGTGATGATGAAGTTAAGAATTGTTGAGTAGTCTACCCCCATGACAAAAAGAAGATAGTACTCCTTTTACATCTATGATGCCCTCAAGGTTAATGAAGGACCATAAACTAGATAATATCATTGGAGATCTCAAAAAATGGGTCGTGACAAGAAGACAGGTTCATAGTCTGTGTGCTCACTATTCATTTGTCTCACATATTGAGCCCAAGAATTTTTCTAAAGCAGAAAAGAAAACTGAGTGGATTGATGCAATGCAAGAAAAGTTAAATCTGCTTAAAAAGAATGATGTTTGGAATCTTGTTCCTTTACCCGAAGGCAAAAGTCCAATTGGCACCACATGGATTTTCAAGAACAAATTGGATGAATCAGGAAACGTGGTAAGAAACAAAGATAGACTTGTAGGTAAAGGGTATGCTCAAGTTGAAGGAATTGATTTTAATGAGTAGCATGGGAATTAATTTGTTTTAGATGGATGTGAAGAGTGCATTTGAAAATGGTGAAACAGAGGAAGATGCATATGTGACACAACCTGAAGGTTTTAAAGATCCTCATCACCCAGAATATGTATTTAAATTAAAGAAAGAACTTTATGGCTTGAAACAAGCTCCAAGGGGTATGAGAAGCTCACAAGTCACTTAATAGAAAATGACTTTGATTGTGGAAATGCGGACAAGACCTTCATCAAGAAAGTTGATCAAGACATTTTCATTGCTCATATATACGTTGATGACATAGTCTTTAGATCCACGTCAGAACAACTTGCTCAAGGATTCTCTAAATTGATGAGCTCTACATTTGAGATGAGTTTGGTAGGACCTCTTCAATTCTTTCTTGGGTTACAAGTTAGTCAGATTGAGAACATAGTCAATCCAAGTTTGTCCTAGAAATTGTGAAAAAGTTTGGTTTAAAAGACTCTAAGGCTAATTACAACCCCATGGGATCTACTACTAAACTCTCAAGTGATCTTCAAGGCAAGAAAGTAGATCAAAAGCTTCATAGAAGCATGATAGGAAACCTCCTTTACTTTACAGTTAGCAGATCAGATCTCTTTTCTAGTGTTGGAATGTGTGCTAGTTATCAATCTGATCCACATGAGTCTCATTTTAAGGAAGTCAAACGTATCATTAAATATGTTCATGGGACCTCACATTATGGCATCTGGTATCCTCGTGATTCAACGTTGCAATTGATTGGATATAGTGACGCAGATTGCACAGGATTAATAAATGATAGGAAAAACATTAGTGGTTGTTGATACTTCCTTGGTAACTGTCTAGTAGTTGGGCATAGCAAAACGCGAAATTATGTATCTTTGTCTACTGCAGAAGCGGAATACATTACTACAGGTAGCTTTTGTGCCCAATTATTATGGATGAAACAAATCCTTTGGGTTTATAATGTTCCACAACAATGCATACCTATCATATGTGGCAGTTCTATTACCATCAGTATCTCTAAGAATCCTATTCAACACTTGCACAAAGCACATCGACATTCGTTATCATTTTCTGCGCAATTAACTGATCAGGGCAACATTGAGTGGATTTTTGTTCCCACAGATGCTCAATTGGCCGATCTCTTTACTAAACCCCTTGGAAATGATTGGTTCATCAAATTAAGGCATCAATTGGGTATTGGCCCTTGCCCCGATCACTAAACCATTAGTGTCACAATCACATGTTCCTACATTTCACTTTTAAAGTTTTATTATAAATAGGTGCTACTAACAGTGTCTTGTGTTTCATTGTTAATGAGTAAGTTCATTTACAATTAGATGTCAAAGGGGGAGAGAAAATGGCAAGTCAATTCAAGATCTGACTGCCTAAGGGGGAGGAAAGCTATATTGGTGAATTTTTCAGTCATGCTTGTATTGAGGGGGAGAAACAAGCCTTAGGAAGTTTCAAGTAGTTCTTTCAAATGTTCCCACGAGCAAAATCCATATCTCTCTAATATCCAAATGCTCCCTAATATCCAAAGCTCCCCAAGGTCCAAAGAAAAAGATGTCCAAGCTTCATAGAAAAAGAGAGAGAGCTCAAGCTTCATGGGTTGCCATCAAATTGCAAAAGGGGGAGATTGTTAGTCATTTTTGTTGCAATTTGATTGGATGCATTAATTTTTATCATAGCTTAGTCTCTCACACACTCATATCTTTTAATCATGGAATCTTCATGCATTTTTTATGTTTGGCATCATGTAGTTTACACTTAACCTTTATGCATGATTTAAACTCTTCATTTTGTTTCATAAGTTTTATCAAATGGAGTTTTGAAAATTCATGCATAAACATGCTTTGAATCACATTTTGAAACTCTATTTTAAACATGTTAATCTTTACTCAAGTCTAGTTCTCCTTGACCAAGATTCCCCTTTTCAAAAGTTATTTTCACATTCATATATCAGGGAATGTTCAGTCAACCCTCGATCAAAGTATTAGAATGAAAAAAAAGGGTTTTGCACTTCGGTGAGTTGTAGGTCAGCTATCGGTTAACCGACATGCGTTCAGTTAACCGACATATGGAAGTTTGGTCAATTAAATTCAAATTTTTATGACCATTGGAGTTCGGTTAACCGAACAAAAATTCGGTTAACCGACCAGAGCTTTTTGGGATTTGTGCCCACACTTTTGAGTCTTTTGAGGGCCAAAGAAGGAGAAGCATTTATGGTTTGTTCATCATTTTAAACATATGTGCATCATTGAATCTCTTTATCTCTCATTTATGGTTTTCTCCTTTGAGTAATTTATGAGCATTAAATTTCAAAAAGAAATAGAGGGTTTCAAGTATATGCATCATTCATAAATCTTTGTATTCACCATGCATATGCTTTGAATTAATATTACACTTTTAGATCAACCTATGTCAATAGGCATCAATATGTACTTAAATGAGTTTCTCTTCGTGCATTCTTAGGCATAGAATTTAGAGAAACAATATTATGTTGTAAAGGTTATTGCTAAGCCTTGGAAAAGCACAAGTGGTTGTAAAGGTTGATGTTAAGCCTTTGAAAAGCATAAGTGATTGTACGGTTAGAGGTGAGCCTAAACCTCGAATTGAGATAGTGGAAAATCCGATAGGAAAACTAGGAGTAAATGAAGGCATGTTTGCTGAACCACTATAAATCTCTTGTCTTGGTGGATGATTACAAGTGTGTATGGTTGATGATCTTAATCCATGCTTATGGTTGATTTGTTTATTTGTATGGTTATTGATTATATGCTTAATGTTTAGATCATATGTCTATGCACTTCTTAGAGACATCACATGTATTCAAATTAAATGACCTTCACGAAAGCATAATTTGTTATAGGAATTTAAAATTGGTCTAAACCCAACACTTCTTGCCAATTAGGGAAGGGAACTCAAATAGAGCACAAATCATAGTCCAAGGGAAGGGATAAACCTTCTCAAAGCTTGCTTGCGAACAACAATTTCTAAGGACATTATGATAGTCTCCTCTTTGTGTGGAAGGAAGGAAAGGAAAGGGCTCATGGAGACTCTACTGCATACTTCATGATATTTGGAAGATGTTATACATGATATCATACTAAGCCCCTGTTTGGCATCTCTATTTCCAGCCTCTACTTCGATAAATCTCTATAAATGGCATAGGTTTTGAGAATAAGAGCATTTGACACCTCTTTCAAACCTCTGCCCAGTTTAGAGAAGTAAAGGGAAAGCCTCTTAAAATGATTTGGCAGAATCTATTGCCAAAATTGTGGTATTGTGAGAGTCATTTGAACAAGTGAATCTTTGCTTTACCTAGGTAGAGTAATTATGTGTTCCAATGATGCTCTCTATTGGGTTGGAAGGCAAGAGAATAATGTTGAAGCAGATTCTACTACATGAGATCCAAAAGTTGTCACCGAGGATCACGTGCTCCAAACTATTAGTTCCTAGCAATGCAAACAATTTGGCGCACTCTGTTTAATTGGTTACAGGCTAAGGCTTTCTTTACAGAAGATGGAGATGATGGCTATAATGTAGTTAAGAAAAGTTAATTGTTCCTTAAAAGATGATTTACTTATTGGGAGATGCTCCTATGAAAGCATCTCTCACTTTACTATGAGAGCTAGGGTAGGGGCCCTCACATCCATATCCAATGCCAACAACTAAAATGAGAGGGCCACCACCTTAGCTCTCGTAATAAAGTGAGAGATGCTCTCATAGGGGCATCTTCCATACTTACTATGGAAAAAAAAACGAGTTAGTAGCATTTAGGCCCATCGAAACTGTCAATGTTTAAAAGTCGCCAAGAGGGACTGATTTTGAAATCGCAAAATGTATTAAAAGAATATGTCTTAAATGGAATTAGGAGACTAAAATTAGATTTGATAAATACATGACTTTCATGCCCGAAGCAATTGAACTCCAATTTGCATCCACAAACAAGATATTTTAAGTTACATATTTCCCCACCCCGTTGTGGACCATTTTTTATATTATCTTTTTCTAACCAAATATGATTATATTAAAAAGAATGATCATAAAACAACAGAACCAATCCAACAGATTGGAAAACATGGAATGATAGCATTATAGGAAACAAAAATAAAGGAAGATTACAAAGTCAAAGAAACAAGGGGATTCATCTATCCACGGCTTGCTTGCCCAAAGAGTCTGCCTAAGAAACAGTTTTTCAACAAAGTATTGACATGTTACACGTTACAACGAACTAGGGGAAGGGGAAAGGAGGAGACCATAAAACTTAGAAAGACGTGATGAGAAAGAAAAGACAGACATGAGATCAAAATGCAATGAGCAGATATACAATGGAATGACAACATACAAAACCAACACGTCAGTGCTTGATACTCTTTTTTCTTATTGTTCCTACTTTTTAGAAAGATCGTCTGCTCCTTTTCTAGTGTTTCTGGAATTTCCCATTCCCTGAAAGATAAGTAAAGTTAGCCACCAACCACTATTACAATTTGCTTTTCTAATTTCGATACTCAGAGATCAACCATTTAGCAAGAAATGCAGCTTGCTTGAACATGGGGATGAACCAAAACCACGAATGGAATCACCAAGCAAGGATGATGCAAACTACAGCACCAATCCATATGGCATAAGTGGTGGCAATTCAGATCCTTGAAACCTTCTGCCTTCCATTTTGGGTTGGAACACACATAATCATATAGCATGTGATGTTTTATTGTGAGGAAAAGAGCACCCTAGAAATATGCCCCTGAAACAGTGCTAGGGTTGCTTAATTCATAAATGGAAAATTTGGAACAAGGTTATTGTGTAGAAAGTACAATTTTTCAACTTGTCTGTTCCATCTACAAATTATGTAGGCCAGCATTTCAGATAACCTTATATTAGTAAATGAAAAATCCTAGTATAGTCTAACCCTTAATTGGATCATAATTAGGCATGCTAATGGCCTGATACTGTTTTGGGCTGAAAGCTAAATGGACACACTTTGTAAAAAAAAACAAAAGCTAAATGGACACTGATGGGGTGCTCCAATTTCCCCAAAAAATGGGAAGACCTTAACCATTAACATATTGATATTTAAGCCCCACCCTCTAATAAGGCCTTATTGATAATGGAGAAAATGCCACCAAAAGGATTCTGTTTAAGATCTAGACCCTTACCCAGCCATAATAGCACCGCCACAACGAGGTACATATCTGCATGAAATAGTAGCAGCATATCCATGTATGCTATAGGCAACATAATCTCCAAAACTACAGTTTGATGCAGGAAAAGGATATTGATGACTTCAATTATCAGGCAAAGAGGCCAGAAAACACAAGTCCTTGGATAATGGAACTTCCAATTTAACTCAATTAATTTGGGCATGTTTGGCTACCTGTTTTCCCATGCAAAATACTACATTTAAAAAACAATAGAAAAAGTAGTTAGATGCTTTTATTCTACTTTGGGAAGGAGGGAAGTAGGTTGAAATGTACTTCCATTTCGCCAATTCACTTTCAATTGAAATTTTGTCCCGACTTCATTTGTTTCATTTCAGAAACTTACATTTTGTGATAATGTTAGTGACATTTGGTCACTCCAGCACGAAGGTCCCTCGAGTTCCATCTTTTCAACTTGCTAACTTCATATTCTCTTGAAATGAGATGCACAGAAGTTATTGTCAGTAAGTTCTAATGGACATCAAGATGTAGATGCTATGTAATAAAATGACTCAACAAAATAAAAATATATTATTATTATATAATAGAATGGAAATTGACCAATCAAATGAGAAAGGAATTTGGCATGTAAATGAGAAATAAAAGTTTGTAAATGACCTGGGCAGTCGGGCACTGTTTCACAGAAGTGAAAGTAACAAACCATCTGCCCCAGGATGGAAACATTCAGGAGTCCAATTGGATTTCACCTTACTTTATAAGATGTAAAATAGGGGACCTCATGTTTAAGGGGCCATTGGCCCACCATCTACAATACAAGGGACTTGTTTCTAAGTTCTCTAAATTGAAATCAGATGCATTGGCCTACCAAAGTACAAATAAATAAACCAGATGCATTGTCAGCATAAAATTTTGTCAACCCCAACATAGTTGGGACTTGGGAGAAGGCTTTGATGATGGTGGTGGTGATTGCATTGCACATTGCTTGCTGTCCAATCAATGACACTAAAAGGGGAGCTGCTGGAAGAGGTGGTTGGAGCTTCTTGCATGATTCAAAGCCTCAAAACAGTCCAATCAGTCTAGCAGGCTTCACAGGGTCACCAAATCGGAGTGTCTCAATCTATATTCGAGGGATGGAGCAACTAATCTGCAACCACCTTACCTGGAATCTAATCTGAAACCATCTTACCTGGAATCTACAACCTGGTCCATCAAAACATTTTAGAAGGAAACATGTATAAGATTTATACAGAATGAATGGAAATGAATATAAACAAATTCAACATATTCTATAGAGATGCATGCACCAATGAAGCTAGCAACTTTGGAGAAGGACAACAGCTAGTGATGATGCAGGGACCCTGTTTTCGACAAACTCTAAAAGAGTAGCTCAAAACTCACCACTTAACACAGCTTTCTTCTTCAGAAACATAGTCATACCCATGACCATCATCCAAACAGGAAATCATTCAATTACACCTGGAAAGAATCAGTAGATGGATAGCCTTGCTTCCAGAATCCACAGTAATGACTGAATCACATAAAATCAGAAGAATTAATTACCCAGATGAAGTGATAAAAAAAGACAAATTTGAGAACTATTAGCACTCTATAATTATATTTTTTCCAAAACAAAGTTCAGGCCTTCATTTTGACTTATTAGTAGTGTGCTTCAGTAGAATCTGAGCTGAATGCTTGTAAGTTGATTTCATGGGATCTTGCGGATTTTTCAAATCTATTGGAATTTTCACAAAATACAAAAATAAAAGGAAAAAGCAAAGAGGTGTTGAGGATAAATTTGCCTGGGTAATTGGAAGAAGCAGTTCTTACACGCAATTTTCTTTGATTAGGGGGTGTTGGATGAAAAATGCTCAGTGGCTAAACAAATTCCCCAAACTTAATGATTTCATTGATTTAGACATCAACCACCATACACAACTACCAAGTAAAAAATGTGATTACAGAAATGGAAACCATGAAGACTTATAGGATGACATGATTTTATTGAGGATTGGGAGACAGAGAGATCATATGGGGGAAGAGAAAGGTTTCTTCATCATAATCATATTGGGGGGGGCGCTCTACGATCTTGTATGAAGAGAATCGGGCCTGCAAAGGAATTGAATGAGCAAAATTTACCATGGGTCGGGCTGGTAATTTGAAGGGGCCACTCAGATATGTAATTTAAGGCCCAGAAAGTGATGTGTAATTTAAGGACAGGCAACCTAATTTTGGGTATTAATTGCACAACAAACATTCTAATGAGTTAAAAAACAGAACTAATAAAAAAATTAAATATGAAATGGATATTGGTAACTACTGAGAAAAGCAACAGATAGCAGTAAAAAGAAACATTAGAATGAGTTCTTGATGATAGTAGAAGATAAGAACACTACTCGCAGTAATTTAAGTATGGCATACAATAATTAAACATGCAATGGATAGTGGTAACTAAGAGACATTGAGACAAGATTCTAAAATGATGATAGCATTAACACGCACATGCACACGCGCGCGCAACGCAAAAAATAAAATAAAATAAAATAAAAAAGACACATGCGCAGGCGTGTGCACACTCACACAGTATGGTATATAACTAAATAGTCTTGAAGGAGAAATAGAATCAGTGTTCCTTCACAAAGTTTCCATCAATGCATCCGTTGGATGAAAAATCATGAATCTGACAGAGAATGCATAAGCCAATCTGTCAATAGGACTGATCCTGCTCCCCCCTGGTAGTTTACTGTAAAATGTATTGATTTTGTTTCCAAAGATGGAAAGTATCTTCATTAAATAAAATAATAATAATAAAAAGAAGGAACCAGCCCCATTTGCATTATCACAATCTGTTTCTACGGACTTTTTTCTTTTTGGCGCCATTACTGCAAGTGATTCCATGTTCTGAATTTTCAAGTTGTAAAAGCAAAGAGCCCACTTGACTTTTCCAGAACTGAGGCCATTGTAAGAAGACCCACTGCCAACCACCTCTCTTTTTCCAAACAAGTGGGAACAAGATGAAGCTGCCAAAGACGGAAACAATTTTCTTTGAAAAAAACAGAAAAAGAAGAAACAAGCCCCATTTCATGTTATCATAATCTGTTTCTTGGGAAGTTTTTCTTTTTGGCACCCTTACTGCAAGTGACACATGCTATGAATTTTCAAGTCGTAAAAGCAAAGAACCCACTAGGCCTTTCAGAACTGATGAGGCCATTTGATTTTTTCCAATGGTCTGTGGCCATTGTGCTGTAGCAAAGACGACCCATTACCACCCACTTCTCTGTTTCCAAACACCTACTTGGAACAAGAAGAAGCTGCCATCAATGTTATAAACTGTAATGAGATGAGAGGAAGAAGGAGACGACAATATTGGAGAGAAACGAATACCTCTAATGGGAGGATCATCCATCATTTTATAATCTCATTATACCCTTAAATCAAGGGCTTTACATGCTAACAATATAAATCAAATCACCTAGGCTATACAAGGAAGTATTATGAGACAAATTAGCATAATCAAAACAACTAGATTTGATCCCACGTATGGGACTATATACAGGCTTATGGGCTGGGCCTAAACCTTGTTTTACAGGGCCCATTATCTTCTACAGTCAATGCCATCTCTCAATGAGAAGTTTATTTCCACTATATGGCTTTGAATTTGAATGAGTTGCAATGCAATAATTTATTTCAAATTTGCAAGGTTACAATTGTGCATGCAGGAGAAAATTGGGGCTTGTTGGTCTCCCGGTTAAAAAACACTCCTTCAATGCCACAGTTTCCTTAGAGACTAAACTGCCTATGATTCAAAAGCCCTTCTCTCCAAGCATACCACTTTCCTCTCTGGTCAACACAATCATTATAGCCGTGTCCCAACTATGTTTGAATCAGCTACATGAATTATGTTTCTCTATTCCGATCTATTCTGGGCCAAATCCTCATATAGGTTGAACTTCTTCAGATCTAACCTTAGTACTTCCATCCATGTCGTCTTCGGCCTACTCTTTTACTTGATTGGCCATCAACTTGCATAAAAAGATTTCTCCTCACCGGCACCGTTGTTGGGCCTATGTTGGACATGTCCAAAACATTGCAAACAAGTCTCTATGAATTTATCACCTATTGATGCTACCCCTAAATGCTCCCTAATCGCTCATTTCCAATTCTCTCTTTCCTAGTTTTATAACACACCTATTTCAACATTCTCATCTCTACCACAATCATTTTGTACATGGGTTGCTTCTTGATTGGCCAACATTTTTCTCCATTAGTCATAGTTGGTCTAGTTGTTGTCCTTTAAAATTTTTTCTTTGATCTAACTCTTGAGCATTGATCAGAAAGTACTCCAGAAGCAAATCTTCACTTCAACCATCTTGCTCTCATCCTATATTCAATACCTTCCTCAATATCTCTATCCTTACTAATTATTGAGCCAAGGTATCAAAATGAATCTCTGTGTCATCTCTTCAGCTACAATTCTCACAAGCAATTCGTCTTTACAAATCCCAATTGAAGTTGTAGTTCATAAAGCATGTCTTTGTATGACTTACTTTAAAGCCCTTGGATTCTAAAGTCCCCTACAATCTCTCGAGTTTTGCATCAACGCCATCTCTCAATTCATCCACCAACACAACATCGTTTGCAAACAACATACAATAAGGCACCTTCTCTTGAATATGAGCAGTTAACTCATCCGTAATCAGTGCAAAGAAATAAGGGCTTAAAGTTGACTCCTGATGCAAACCTATGGTCACTGGAAACTTACCCATCTCTCCACAGGCAGTTCTCCCTCGTTTCTGCTCCGTCATGCATGGATTTAGTAATATCAATATAACCTCTTGGGACACTCCATTTATCTAAATCCACCAAATCAAATTTCCAAGTACCCTCTCATAGGGTTTTTTTATATATCAATGAAGACCATGTGAAAATTTTTCCTTTTCTAGCAACATTTTTTAATCAATCGCCTAAGTGAGAAGATAGCCCTATTCATTGACCTCCCCAGCATGGATAAAAATATCGGCCGCTATGCTATCGGCCTGCCGCCACGCTACATTGTTTTTATCGAGTATCGCACCCATAGTAGCCCATAGCAGCCGCTATAGGCCGCCACGTTTCGTGGAGCCTGCTAGTGGCGGTGGGGATTTTTGTCCTTAGTTGCTTCCTTTTCACTTTCTATCCTCCGTGCTTATCTTTTACTGTTGTGAAAACCTCCCAAGTGCATAGTTTCAACTCATTTTCAATATTTCACTACAACTACAAGTAACATCAAATTCAAAGGAATCAAACACAACTACAAGATCCAAGCTTCCATTCCATCTTAATCAAGATTCTAGGTATGTTTTTCCTTTTGGATTTTTTCTAGTTTTGACTTTTGAGATCTATTCATCTCTTTCTAAGTCTAAATACTATAAAATGCTTCCTTGTCTTGTAATATGATGAGATCCGTGTTTCCCTTTGATCATGCACACATATTTTTATTTTTATTTTATTTCTTATTTTCGGAATTTTTTTATTTTTTGAAAAAAAAAAAAAGGTAATTACTCGTGGACAACCCATGAAACCACTTGGAAATGCATTCTAAATGATAGATCTATGTTTCTCATAGATCAATCCATCACATTTTAAATGTTTATTATTATTTTTTATTTTTGGATTTATTTATTCTTATTTTTAAAAATGTGAATAATCATGGACAACCTATGAACCACTTAGAAATACATTCTAAATGATAGATCTATGTTCCCAATAGATCAATCCATCACATTTTGAATGTGTCTAGATTTTTTTATTTTTTTATATTGATTTATTTATTTCTTGTTTTTAAAATTGTGATTATTCATGCATAGGCCTGTCAATGGGATGGGATGAAACAGGTAAAAAGCCCGGTCCGGCCTGTCCCAAGCCGAAAATACAGGGCTTTTAAAAAAATTTGAGCCCAACGGGACTGGGTTTGGACAATACATTATAAGCCCGGCCAAAATGAGACTGGGACTGGAAAGAAACAACCCAGCCCGTTCAGGCCCGGCCCGGCCTGCTACAAAATGGGATTGGGATGGCTTGAGAAGGGTTGAAATACAGAAGATGGTTTGCTCCACTGATTTTGCTTTTTGGGTTGTTTTGAATTCTATATGCATCTACTATATGTACTACTGAGATGAGTGGACAGGCTTGGCCTTTAGGCAAGCTGGCCTACATGCTAAGCTGGCACTGGCTGATGAATTGAACCTCTGGCTGCATGGACATGAAGTAAAAAGAGCCCCTCACAATTTTTGCAATTACCCAGCTATTCTAACTTGTACCAAGCAAATTTCCCTATGGTATTGGCAGTCTAGATGCATATTAAGCAACTTTTGGAATGACGGGATTTTAAAATAATTAAGTATACTAAGGATCCAAGCAACAGAAAGGGCAAGGAAAAGAATTGAGAAAAGAAAACGTGAACTGATATTGTTGTTGTTTCTATAAAGGTTATTCAGATGTTTTTTATATATATATATATATATATATATATAAACCAATGGTATCTAGGGATGTAAACAAGCGAGGCAAGCTTGACGAAGCCTGAGCTCAATCTCAAATCAAGTGTCCAAACCATTATAAAACAGCCTCAACTATAACTAAATGAAAAGGTCCCAATTGAAGAATGTTTTGCTTATCTCCAGGATCGGGCTAATCCCAGGCCCGGCCCTGTCCCAGCCCGGGCCCGTACGGGACGGGATTAGATGTAGGCCCGTTCAATTTAGGGCCGGGATTGGGCAATACCTAGCAGGCCCGTCCCATTTTCGGGACAGGATTGGACAACCCAAGCCCAGGCCCGGCCCGTCCCATTGACAGGCCTACTCATGCACAACCCATGAAACCACTTGGAAATGCATTCTAAATGATAGATCTATCTTTCCATTGGATCAATCCAAAAAAATATGCTATTTATTTGTTTAATTATTTTTGGATTATTTATTTTTTGAAAAAAAATATTTTTAATAATGGAATACCAATCAAATGTATTGAAAATGACTAATAAATTTTAGATCTATGTTTCCCATAGATCAATCCAACGTATTTTCAGATTTTTTTTGTATTATTTTGTTTTATGATTTTCGGATTTTTTAATTTTTTGAAAAAAAAATATTTTTAATAATTGGAAACCAATCAAATATATTGAAAATGGCTCACAAAGTATTATAGTATGTTTCCTATAGATCAATCCAACACATTTTTGTGTTTTTTTTTTTTTTAGTTTTTTTGGTTCTTTTTTTTCTTTATAAAAAATATTTTAAATTCTGAAATACCAATCAAATGTATTGAGAATAACTCTTAAAAGTTAGACGTATGTTTCCTCCCACATAGTTTTGTGTTTTTAACAATTTTAACATACTAATTTTTCATATTTTATAGGTATTCAATATTCTATTTGTGTCAGTGTGTGGCAACTGGCAACTGACAAGTGAAAATGCTGCATGAAATTAATTCTGCATGGAGTTTTGGTCAGGCGATTCAGAATAACCGGTTGAAAATCAAGTGTAACTTCTATGGGAAAGTGACCAATGGGGGCATTACAAGATTCAAGCAACACTTGGCACATGTTGCTGGCAATGTTGTAGGTTGTACTGAAGTTTCGAGGGAAGTGAGGGAACAAATGAGAGCTTTGTTGAAATAAAAAAAGCCAGAAAAGTTGAAATAAAAGAAAAGAGGTAGCAAGAAGTTGATGCTACCCGTTATGATGTATTTGGGGATTCTGATGATGAGGAGGATGATCAAATGACAACTGCACACCAAAAGTCATTCGTGACGCACGAAGAAGAACAAAAGCGTCGTCAGCGCGCATCTAGTGGACGATCTTCCCACTACGAAGCATGGGGGGTCATCTAGTGTGCCAAGTAAGGGCAAGGGCCGTGCAGGGGCAATGCGTAGAGCATTTAGCACCAGTCAACAGGATGATGATGTAGAGATACTTTCTACTAGAAGAGAAAATCCTCTCCCGATTGATCCTCTAGCACATAGATCGGAGGGAGCTAAGCAGCCAAAGATTTCAAATGTTCTTAAAAGGGCTTTGAAGAGTGCAAGAGATAGATAAGCCAAACTTACTGCAAAGGCTAATTCATAAGAACATACCCCCTACAGCAATAGATTCACCTTATTTTCAGGCTATTCTTGATGTTGCCGCCAAAGCTGGGCGGGGTATATAGTCGCCTTTCTTATATGATATGGGCACCAAATATCTAAAAGAAGAATATAAAGAAATAAAGGCTTGAGTGGAAAAGTTTAAGCCCATGTGGCAGCAAAATGGTGTTACCATCATATATGACGGGTGGACCAGCAGCACACAAACACAATTAATAAACTTTTTGGTGTATTCAGTCGCTGGGACCGACTTTGTGAAGTCTGTTGATGCAATTGAACATAGACGGACAGCCACATATATATTCAGTCTTATGGATGTTGTGGAAAGTGTTGGAGAAGAGCATATTGTACATATCGTTACGGATAATGGTGCAAATTTTAAGGCAGTAGGTAGGAAGTTAATGGAGAAGAGGACCCACTTATTCTAGAACCCATGTGCAGCACACTGTGTAGATCTCATCTTGGAAGAGATTGGAAGGAAGAAAAAAGTGGCTTCATTGATCAAGGCATGTTGAGGAATTACAAGATTTGTATATGATCATTCAAGGGTGTTAAGCTTGATGAAAAGATACAGAAATAACCATGCCTTACTGCGTCCAGGATCAACTAGGTTTGCAACTCATTTTCTGGCTATGTAAAGCCTTGTAAGGTTTAGAACGGAGCTGATTCAGATGTTTGCATCAGAAGAATGACTTCGTTCGAAATGGGGCAATGCAACCAGTGGTCCAGAGTTTGAAGTCCCAAACCTGATGATAGACAACAAAATTTGGAAGAAAGTGAGGAAGATATTTAGGGTTTTTCAGCCTTTAGTTAAAGTGTTGCGGCTTGTAGATGGTGATGACAAGCCGACAATGTGCTTTATATATGAAGCAATGGATCGAGCAAAGCAAGCCATTATGGAAAATGTTAGATATCACGAAGCATATATAAACATTATTGATGCACATTGGAACGATCAGCTGCACCATCCATTGCATGATGTAGGTATTAATATATATCTTTGATACTTTTTTATTTTCCTAATTCATGTATTTATTATCTTGTTTACTCACAGTACATTCTATTTATTTTCAATGTAGGTTATTTTTTGAATCCCAGATTCTATTACCGCAATGCTGAACTACACACCAAAGCAATAAATTCGGACTCACGGGTAGGATTACAGGAGGCATTGAAGAGATTGTTAAATCTCGATAATCAAATTGATGCCATACAAGAGGTGAGTGAGTGGTTACTTAAGAGAATTTAATTATGCTGTCAAGTGCCAATTGTCATACACATGTAGGGGTTTACTGACTTATTTATTATTTTCACATTGTAGATATCTATATATACACAAAGGAGAGGAACCTTTACTGACCCTCTTGTGCCACGATCGATTGAAAAGATGCCACCTGGTATGACTATGAACAAAAGACCCCACCCAATAGTCTTAATCTATTTATCTTAATTGATTAGAAGGACTTGAGGATTACGAATATCTAATTTTCTTTATTTATTTTGAATTTGAGCTAATTGGTGGATGAATTATGGAGAGAGTGTTCCACATTAAAGAAGAGCAGCTGTTCACATCCTTAGTCAGACTACATCATCTTCCAACTGTAAGAGAAATTGGAGCACTTCCTCCTTGATCAACACGAAGGCCAGGAATCGGCTTATCATGCACAAACTCAACAAGCTTGTGTACTGTCATTACAATCTGAAGTTGAGAAACAAAACTAGAGAGAAAAGGGCAAGGGATGATCCTGCTTATTGTCCTATTAATTTGGATCACATATTCAGAGAAGACGATCCCTTTCTCCCATGGCTAGCCAAGATAGAGGATCCACTGCTAGATTCAGATCCGGGGTTTCAGGAAACAGTTCAAGTGTTGATAGATGAGGATATGGGTGAGGCACCTGCAAAAGGTCAGCCACCTCAAGGAGAAGGTACCAGTACAGATGCACATAGGAGTGGGAAAGAACCTGCTCATATTGGATCTTCTAAGAAAGCTAGTTCCACCACCGTTTGTTCAGTAGCCATGGTGGAGGAGATGGGGGAGATGGGGAGACAGTGGGACATGTGGTACTAATGAATATTATCAAAATGATGAAGACGATATCGTTCTTGTAGAGGAAGTATAGGAGTTGAATGCAACTGGAAGATTTGATCCAAACCTTGGTTATCAACGGCGCCGAAGAGACTCACCACCTGGAAACAGTAACGAGCAAGGAAATATGGGTGGAAATGTTGGAGGAGAACATGCTACATCGTGGAACCGTAGTTATAGTGAACAGCATTCAGACTCTTGGCAATGTGGACAAGGACCCCCACAATATTTTCCAAATGGTGAAGTGCAACAAGGAGAAGAACAGTCTTCAACTTCAAGGTCCTACTCATATGGTGATTATGGTCAAACACAATATAGATATCCACCTCCTCCAAGTTCCTATGATGTTGCTGCCTTCTTTGGATTTGTGAATCCCAATGCTCATCAATATCAAATTCAATATGGTGCCAATAGAAATGAATCAAATGATAACACTAGTGGGGATGAGGATAACCATGCTACCATAGATCCTAGTAGACATTCCTTTTGGTGGTGACCAAGGTTAGTATAAGGTATTCCTTCACCAACTCTCTACTCTTTATGTCATCTCTAAATTTTTGTTGATCACTTGATTGAATTTGAATCTTGAGGCTTGAAGTGTTGATTGTTCAATGTTCACTAAACTTCATTGGATATTGTTTGCTATTGAATCCCTATTCCCTAAGACCTAACTCTTAAGTCAAATGCATTTATTTCATGTTCTAGTTTTCTTTGTTTTTTCTTTTTTTTTTGAGCTGTTCATTACTTTTCTAAATTAGCATGACTAAGAAACATGAATGAATGTGAAAAACTAATTATTACTATTATTTTCTATTTATACAGCGATATAGGACCTCATATATTGAGGGAACTGCTACGCCCCCTTTTCTTACTTACTTTTGCAAAAGAATCACATTTTCTTTCATTTTACAATTTTCCGGATTTTCTGCAATTTTTTCAGATTTTTTGGGCGATTTTTTCAAATCACACTGCTACGCTATGTAACGCCTGCTTCGTAGCAGTTTGGCGGCCCCGCTATTTTCATCCATGCTCCCCAGCATGAAACCAAATTGATTTTCAGATATCTTAGTCACTTGCCTATGGCTTTGCTCTATAACTCTCACCCAAAGGATTATCAATGTGACCCATAATTTTAACCCCAGAAAAATTGGTGCAACTTTGAATATCTCCTTTTTTCATGTAAACACTTCCCACTCATCCGGCATTTTTTATATGGGTGGACATGTTGGAGGAGAACATGCTACATCGTGGAACCGTAGTTATAGTGAACAGCATTCAGACTCTTGGCAATGTGGACAAGGACCATCACAATATTTTCCAAATGGTGAAGTGCAACAAGGAGAAGAAAAGTCTTCAACTTCAAGGTCCTACTCATATGGTGATTATGGTCAGACACAATATAGATATCCACCTCCACCTCCTCCAAGTTCCTATGATGTTGCTGCCTTCTTTGGATTTGTGAATCCCAATGCTAATCAATATCAAATTCAATATGGTGCTAATAGAAATGAATCAAATGATAACACTAGTGGGGATGAGGATAACCATGCTGCCATAGATCCTAGTAGACATTCCTTTTGGTGGTGACCAAGGTTAGTATAAGGTATTCCTTCACCAACTCTACTCTTTATGTCATCTCTAAATTTTTGTTGATCACTTGATTGAATTTGAATCTTGAGGCTTGAAGTGTTAATTGTTCAATGTTCACTAAACTTCATTGGATATCGTTTGCTATTGAATCCCTACTCCCTAGGACCTAACTCTTAAGTCAAATGCATTTATTTCATGTTCTAGTTGTTTTTTTTTTTTTTTTTTTTTTTTTTTTTTTTTTTTTTTTTTTTGAGTTGTTCATTACTTTTCTAAGTTAGCATGAGTAAGAAATATGAATGAATGTGAAAAACTAATTATTACTATTATTTTCTATTTATACAGCGATATAGGACCTCATATATTAAGGGAACTGCTATGCCCCCTTTTCTTACTTACTTTTGCAAAAGAATCACATTTTCTTTCATTTTACAATTTTCCGGAGTTTCTAGAATTTTTTCAGATTTTTTGGGCGATTTTTTCAAATCGCACTGTTACGCTATGTAACGCCTGCTTCGTAACAGTTTGGCGGCCCCGCTATTTTCATCCATACTCCCCAGCATGAAACCAAATTGATTTTCAGATATCTAGGTCACTTGCCTATGGCTTTGCTCCATAACTCTCACCCAAAGGATTATCAATGTGACCCATAATTTTAACCCCAAAATAATTGGTGCAACTTTGAATATCTCCTTTGTTCATGTAAACACTTCCCACTCATCCGGCATTTTTTATTTTTTTGTTCTTAATATCTTATTGAAGAGCCTAACCAAACCCATCCAATCTCTTATACGCATTTCCAAGCCGCTATCAGAATGCCATATGGCCTCATAGTCTTTCCTGTCTTCATTTCTACTACCTTAATTCTATGGTAAAAGGTATGACCTACCAATGAAGCATCTTCTTTACTTCATAAGCCTCCTATAGAATCTTCATTTAAAAGATTGTTAAAATATTCACTCCATCTTTCTTTCATATGATTTTTCTTTAAGAGAATCTTTTGGTCGCCACTCATTATATGCAAGACATGATCTAAGTCCCTACATTTTCTTTTCCTCACTTATACAAGCTTTAACGTTTATCTCTCCCCTCTTATTCCCAACTTATTATATAGGTTATCATATGCTTTGGACTTTGCATCTCTTACTCATTTTTAAATATTTCTCAATTTTGGATATTGCCCTTTCAACCCCTTCATCAAACGCCGGTTCCAATCAATCTATTTCTATCGCCCCATTCATGGAAAATTTGAGGCCATCTACATTCGGACTATCCCACTCACCATTAGAAAAGAGCCAGTCATAATGAATTCCTTTATTTTCCAACGTGGTAATTCTGCTCATGTGACTCCTTGCCACAGCCAAATCATGCAAGAACTTAGTGTTTATCTCCATCCTTCAGCAACTTGTTGCCTGACCTCTGCTTATAATTTATTTTGTCTTCATTGATTATGCAACTAAATTGATCTTTGATCTCTTGCTTCCTACCCTTTTCCTCTTCAGATAGGATTAATCTTTCCTCCCTACAATCTATATCTTGGATTTCCTGGAGCACTCAGCTTTTCGAATCAAGAACGTTCTAATTTTTTTTTGGCCCAAACTTCATTTTTGTTACGACTTTATTGCTAATTTAAAGCCCACCCAACCCTCAACCCATCTCCCTCCCGAAAGCTTTCATGAGATCCAAAATGGAAAGATGTAAAACCCCATCTTTTGCTCCTTAAGCCCAGAAGGATCTGACGATAGTCTGAAGCTCACTTACCAAAGCTCCATCCGGTTAACACCCAGATATAGGTCAAACCAGTCAGCAGAGAGGAGAAATATATCCAATCTAGGCATCAAATGGGGAGACTGGTGCTTTGATGACCAATTGAATGAGGCACACTATTTAAGAGATGATCTATCAAAGAGGGTGAGTTTGATTCAGTCCGAGAAACCCCTTGTTTCTGGTATAATCCTGCATTCTCCAAGTTTTTTCACATGGGAATTTGAATACATCAAAATTCCCCACTACGCACCGAGTCCCCGGCCATCTCACCCTGATGGAGGCTAGTTCTCTCCAAAAATGTTTCTCTAGCTTGCACATCACGAGGGCCATGCACCACTGTACGAATCAACTCCCTATTAACTCCCAAGTCCCTAAGGTCACGTTTGGCAGCCAAATCTATAGAGAAAAGGTTTCAGTTTTCCTAAAGTTATGGTAAATCCATATTTGGCAATAATAAATTTCTGAGGATTTGGGCGAATGAAAATCTTCATTTGTTAGGATTTTCAAATCCGATCACCCCCATGAGATTTGGGAATCCTCACTTAAGTGGATTTGCACACCGAACCCTATTTTTCTCAGCTACATGCATTGATATACACTAATATCAATGTGAAATCCTCAACCATACAAATCCCCAGCAAGGAATCCTTATTCCAGTGGTAGTAAAGAATCATCAAATCTATGGATTCCTCACCTGTTACCAAACATGCTCTAAGCCATCCACCATTGGTGAGATCTTAGTCTCTTCTAATTATAATTAATCTTTCAAATTATTTCCTTACAGTTGATGTTTCAAAAACCCTACCTAATTTATATAGCGGTTATGTACAACTAGCTAATCATGTAAGGGCAAAAGTCTTAATTCTGAGGTAAGCCTGTAATATAATCGCCTATAATTGTAATATTGACAATATAAATCTAAATCACAGATTTATTATCCATAAAAAGTAATAACTTTGTTTCTTCGGTCCTGGAGTAGATTTGAAGGCACCAGGGATGGTTCCAATGGTTCTTTCTACAGGGGGGGTTGAAGAACAAAGTGAGACTCTGAGGCCTCTCATCTTGTATCAGTTCAATAACAAAAGCAGATAAGTTCGCCATGGCTTTCTCAATTTATTATATCAAAAGTCTTTTAAAAAAAAAACAATTGTGATATCAAAAGTGGGACAAACATGTCCAAGAAATGGAAAGGGAAAAAAGGAATTGATTACCTGCACTGTCAAAGGGACTTAAACTAATTTGGTAATTCTCTTGCAAGGAATGCAGCATCTGTTGTCAGATGCTGTGGAGGTGATTAGAGAGCATTACTGGACAACCGCCACTGAAATGTAATACAGTTCAGGTATCAACATGCTGTTGCCATCATCTAAATTGCTGTAGTCACTTTCTGGGTACTCTCCCTACAAGACAGAAGAAAGAAGGGGTTAGACAAGTAGAAGTCAGGCCATTAAGGGTGTGCTTGGTCGGACTTGCCAACATGGCTTTTTGGGCTTTTTCCATTGAAAAGGCCCATAAGCCCAAAAAAGTCAGTTTGGTTATTATATTTTTAATCGGGCTTTAAGATCAGTAAAAGTGAAAACCCATTTTGCCGAGAAGCACTAAGGAGCCTACTTCACGTTGGAGAGGCGCTTCCTTGCTTTTGCGGACAGCGGACGGTGATTTGGTGGGTAATGGGTTGGAACTCGGGAATTTTTGGCGAGTAGGTTTTCTTTCGCCTCCATCCTTATAACTCTTCAATTCACTCACTCTTCTTCCTAATCCTTCCATTGCAACATTTCCTTTCTCTCAAGGGTTTGCATCTCTGCCTACTCGAGGGTTTCATCGTCATCACACTTTTCTTCTCCAACTCCAAAGACGAGGTGTACACAATCTCTATCTCTATTTCTATCTACATGCCGTTTTCTATTTTCTTCTCTCTCAATTTGCAATTCTTATTTGTAGTCATCTCTATCAAACCTAAGAAAGAAAGAAAAAACAGTCGAGATTTGGGATCTGGGCACCACGTGGAGGATGGGACATTCTTTTGATCAAAATAAGGTGACCTTTGGGTCGTTGAATCCAACTGTTAGTATCTATTTCCATATAAAATATCAATCCAGGGATTGGTGACCATGACTGAAACTCATCTTGACTAGTGATTATAGGCATTGAATCAACGACCCTCAAAAGGAACAATTGAAAAGCAACTTCTTGTAAGAGCCTTGCTCAATGCCTATGATAATCCTTTTGCTTTTGATTCCATGATCATTCTGTAAATGAAATTTGAACCATTTGCATTTCTAAGGGACCCCTGGTATCCATTGTACACCTTGCATGCAGGTGGCCCATGTCAATGTAGGAAAGGGTGGGGATCATGACTGCAATAAAATATATACGAAGTAAGCACATTCCAATGGCATCATTTTACTTAGATATGTGGGGCCACTTTACTTATGAATATAGTTTCAGTATATTGTGTAATTATTTTATATAAATTAGTACCATTCAAAAAAAAATTATAAAAAATAATACAATTTACGAGTCACCATATGCTAAAGTTGTTTTCTATATGTATAACCAAACAACCATGCATACTTCTGCAGTTAAAAAGCAAGCATAGAAGTGGAGCTAACCAAAAAAAATTTTTGGAGATAAAGTTGTTGTTAAGAAGTAGCTTTCTAATAGTTATTTCAAAAAAGCACTTTTATATTTTGACAACCCGAACCAAACACACCCTAAGATACAGTTTATCGTCCTTAGATTTCATGATTTTTCTTTTTCTTTATTTTTTTATTTAAGAAAAATGTTTTTTTTTTTCATTGTCGAGAGCCTTTGGTAATTTGGAAGCACGTGACTATTGAGGACACTGTAACAAGCCTCAACTAAAGACAGTTGGCTGCAACGCCAAGGGACTTAAAAGAATGCATAATATCAAATTTTTTCATCGCTAATGCATAAAAGCATTAAAAATGCATAGCTAGAGAGAAAAATTAAAGTAATGCCTAGGAAAGAGTGTTCCAAAGAGGGGTTATCTCAGTGCTCTCATAAATAAGCTATGAAAAAAAACTCGAAGTTATAGTTTGTCCCCACTTATGGTCAGAAACAGGTCTTAATTCAGATGTGGACACTTTTGAAGGGAGAAAATAAAATTTAACAAATCCTACAACTCTTAATACAAGCAAGGTTAGGTTAAAACTTACAACAGATATTGTGAGTTGGGGATCTCCAAGAAAATTGAAATGAATGTCAATAAGAACCACCTTCATATGAATTGATTGATGTAAAAGCAAGAAAACCTTCAAGACAGCATACTCGGATCCAGGGCTGGAAACTCTTCTGACTGTTTTGCAGATTGTTTCGAACAGTTACAATTCAGCAATGTTGTTTGTCGATGTCTTTAGTTCTCACTTCACTCATTGCCTTAAAAACATGAGCTAAACCCATCCATGCTCTCTCAGTGGCCAATAAATAGAAAAGAATTAGGCTCATCAGCGTGAAGTCTAATGCCACCTTTCATTTTTGGTTTCTGTTTGATGACTTTTCTATTTAGTTGGTAATATACCAGTACATAAGGACGTATTCAAACTGAAGCTGAAACCGAAGTTTCCCATCAACTATGTGCCATACACTATATAGAATAGGGAACTGCAGAGTCCCATCACACTTCTCTACCCTCACAAGCATCAGAACTAAGTTCATACGTATGGTTGCAGAAAGGGGAGACCTGAGCTTTCCCACTTAAATGTGTATCATCACCAAATGTAATGCACCATGTCCTCTTAGCAGCATATACCGTCAACTTGCATGTCATCAGAAGACATGCTCAAACTGAGTTCAACTATTTGAGAAACCCTCGTTGATCTACAGTTTGATGATTTGCAGCTACATCAGTATTCAACAATAATGTACATGAGAAATTCAAAAAGCTATCTTTTCTCTGATATTCTTCTATCAATTTTAACATCTTCTAGCATGTCACAATAAGCTCTTTGTAGTGTATTATATGTGACATTATAAAAAAACAATGGGCACTTCACTCAGTTTTTCAGACCACATCAAAGCCCTTTCAGCCATCCCTTGCTTGCAGAAGTGAGGGCAAAGTGCAAACAGTAACAATATTGGGAACGAAGGCCATTTAAATAAATTTTCTTGTCAGAATTAAAGCACAGTCAAGCACGTCGTTGCAAATACCATTCAATATGGTATTGGAAGTTACTGTATTAGGATCAATACCCATTGGAATAAGCTCAACTAACATTTTCACAGCTCGACTCATCACACGGCTCCTACAAAGGCCATGGATCCAAATATTGTATGTTGTTATGTCTGGTTCGCAACCATGACAACTTATTCACAAAATCAATTGCAGTATACATGTCATAAGCTTTACAGTATGCATCAATCAAAATACTATAAGTAAATGTTGGCAAAACTTTGGAAAGATAAAGTTTCTCAAACTACTCTGTAAACTTCTGTTTCACACAAGCTCAATTGTACCAGATCCAAGATGTGCATCAAGTGTGCCCACCATGTCATCCACCTAACTCAAAAAGACAATCAGTACCTTGCTAGGTGGAGTCCCATAAGAAAGAATTGTTTAAATATGCTTGCTCATGTAATACATTCAATCCAAACATAGGGCCCACATTAAATGAAACAATCCTGTTATTTCACAGGGTGATGGGATCATTAGGCCCCACTTGATGTAGGGCTTGGATGCAACATATGGCACATCTTCATATAAAGGATTGAGAAAAAAGGGCATGGAAAGATTGGCTTGCAATATATTATGTACCTGTTATGTGTGATGAATGTGGCATCAGCAAAGAACCACATTAGGAGTATATGGTGGCAGATCCCAAACACCTTCAAGGTGCAACAGTAATGTCAACTCGCCTTTTGGAAAAGAAAGGATTACACATACGGCTCGTCCTTTCAGCCTGTTTGAATCCAGAGTTGAGTACCCCTTTTGGAATTGTTCCTCATCAGCAATTCTAGAGCCTTCATTGCTTCAGGAAATCTCTTTGTACCACCTTTTGACATTGCACGGCTTAGAATGTCAAAAGAAATAGCATCTAGCTCACACCCTTCTATTGCCATATCAACCAATAACAAGAAGATGTTCCACAACTTTCCTCTCCTAAACATTGCATCTAACATGGTATTGTATATATTTATGCTTGGTGTAATTCCATTTTCTACCATCCAATTCCGTAGATGCAATGCAGCTGATATTTTACCTTCATTACAAAGGCCATAGCTTAAGGATCCATACGTAACAGTGTCAGGCACCAAATTCTGGTTATACATGTCCAATAGCAATTGCTTCACCAACATATAGTTGCTTTCCCTCATAGAGGCATGTATAAGAATATTATATGTTGTTGTATCAGGAAATGCTTCAATATTTTTAGTCTCCCGAAAAATCCGGAACGCAGTTCCAAGCAACCCTTTCTTGCATAGGCCATCCAACAAAACATTATAAGTGACAGTGGTTGGAGCATGCCCAGCGACGATCATAGACTCCAAGAGCCTAAAACATTCTGAGAATTTTCCAACCGTGCAAAAATATTGAATCAAACAAGTAAAACCAACCACATTAAGCTTTATGCCTTCATGTTCCATGCGATACCAGATCCTCCGGATCATCGAAGAGTTTCCCTGCTTGCAAGCTGCCGACATAATTGTATTGAAGGAAACCGAGTCAGGCCCATTTCCAACCCATTCAAAACGATCAAAAAGCTCCAATGCGGTGTCCATATCTTTCTCCTTGCAAAATCCATTCAATATCGTATTATAAGTCACATTACTTGGAACGAAACCCTTCTCTATCATATCCTTCACCAGGGAGAACACTTCTCTTGATCCATTTTCCTTACATAGACCATGAAAGTAGATGTTGCAAATGGCTGCATCCACATTACAACCCTTGGCGAGAATATCATTTAAAAGTTCATTTACATATCTGGGTTGGCGTGACTTTAGAAAACCTCCAAGGAAAGCACTACAAGTAAATACATCCGGAACAAAACCTTTTTCATCCATAAGACGAATGAACTCACTTGCCTCTAAGATCATGTTATGACAACAAAGTGCACGAAGCATTATATTACACGTGACTAAATCTGGAATACAGCCTTCTTTCTCCATTGCATCCAAAGTACATTTAGCCTCTTTAACCTTTCCATCCTGACAAAGAAACTTGATAACCGTTGTGTACGTAACAACAGTAGGCTTACACCCATCATTCTGCATCTTATCTAAAACCCAATAAGCTACTTCATACAACCCTTCTCGACAGAACCCATACACCAGTCCTGTATATGTGTACACATTGCAAGTGAGACCTCTCTTCTTCAAAAAAGCCAAAAAAGCCATTGCCATAGCACTCTGATTGGACTTGCATAAACCCAAAAGTATGGGATTGTAACTGTACACACTAGGGAAGAAACCCTTTTCCAAAAGAACTGACAACAAGAAATATGCCTTGCAAACCCTACCAGCTCTACAGAGAATTGAAAAAAATGAATTCAAGTAGGCTTCTTTTGGCAAATAATCAAATCTCAACATCAATTCCACTACACTGAAAGACTCCACCAAACTGCCAGAATTTAGCGACTTTCTCAACAAACTCATCAAAGCACTGTAAGAGGGAACAAAACCATTTCTACACATCTCCTCCGCAATCCAAAGAGCATAATCCCACTTCTCTAATCTAAGTGATCCATCCAATAGAGTATTAAAAGTTGATGCATTCGGAAAGGGTCCAAATCTCTTTAGTCCTTCATAAATATCAATCAATTCTGCAATAGTAACATGCCTCGATTTCAAATAACAGTACATAAGCGCATTGTAATCATTAACAGTTGGTCTTCCCTGTACATGTCTCATAAGACTCAATGTATTCAGAGCTTCTCTAAGTAATCCAGATTTTGCATATTCTTGCATTCTATACTGCAACACAGTATAATCAAACTCAAAGCTTCTAGACAGGTTCTGACCATTATTGCCACATTGGAAGCCATCTCCAGAATACTCCAGGGCCTCAAGGGTGCATAAGGAAAATCGCCGAGACTGTCGTAAAAGCGAAAATTTTCTAATAACTCTGGATGAGAAACTGCTTGTGAGGCTTGTAGCTAAAGGCTCCATATCTACAAAATACAAAAATAAAAAGATATTAATTTACAACAAGGACTCTGGTATGACTCTCAACTACTCCTGCCTCAATGAAGGAAGGCTCTGATCCCCCATGGCTTTGGCATTAGGCTTTCTAAAAGAGCATGATAACAATATCCCTTACCAAATTGAAAATTCTCATACAGGTCACACAGAAGCAAATGTATGGAAATTGAAACTGGAAAAACTAGTTACAAAGACAGTTTTGATATGGGTTTCAATCAGCACAACTACGAACTACCCCATGAAGATTTTCTATCCAAAAGAAGAAAACTAGGGTTTGCTTTGGTTAGTTTGTGAAAAACACTTATATTCAAAAAGTGGGGTGGAAAAGGTAGGATATTTAGTACAGATTTTAGATGATAGAAACCAAAATAAACGCTTACACTTTTCTAATTCCAAGGGCAGAAAACCCCCAAATTCTAAGAAAAGACGAAAGAGTAAGAGAACCGTTGCTTCATTGATTCTAGCCACAGGGATTTGGAACTGCAAACCAAAATTAGAACCAGAGGGACATAGGGATTTTTAGTAGAGATTTTAGATGAGATAAACCAAAAGAAAATCTTACTCTTTTCTAATTCCAAGGGCAGAAAACCTCCAAATTCTGGGAAAAGACAAGAGAATAAGAGAACCGCTGCTTCAATGATTCTTGCCACAGAGATTTAGAACTGCAAACCAAAATTAGATCATGAGACATAGCTAGTGAAAAAAAATTAGGGTTTAGAGAGAAGCAGACAAGCAGAGGAGAGGAAAAGGAAGACGTGCTTTCTACAGTGGTCAATGGGGAATGGATACTCAGTTTGGGCTGTCAAAGGGCCGGGCCAGGCCTGAAGTTGTCCTTATACTGCCGGACCTACTCTCATTATATGCAGGGCTAGGCCTAGGTGAGCCGAAGCCCTCGCAGCGGCTGCACTACCTCGGCCCATACCCTAACCTTGACGGTCAGGACCGGGCCCAGGGCCTCAAAAATGAGAAAATCCATTTTTTTGTTTTTTGATACTATTATCAAGTATTGAGTGTGACAAAGAATTGTCTTGTCTAAAGTATAAAAGTTGTCTCTGAGAACTTTTTTTTATTGGACAAAGTTATACGTGGTTTGGTTGGCGTCCAAAGTCACTCCATAGAGGAAATAGTGTTCTTATTAATACAACCTATCTTTATGAATTGGTCGGTGTCCAAAGTCACTCCATAGAGGAAATAGTATTCTTATTAATATAAACTATGTTTATGAAATGGTTGGCATCAAAAGTCACTCTATAGAGGAAATAGCATTCGTATTAATAGGATACACCCCCTTTTGCATTGCAGTTTTCATGGGTCGGGCTGGTCCGGGGCATATCCATTAGACCATGTATTCTAATTTCCATCAAAATTACAACTAAGCTTGGGTGAGGCTTGGGATTGCATCGCCCACCAGCACCCATATGGGATCAACCATGATGCGATCCATTTATTAGTAATACATAACTTTTGAAGCACTATCAAGGGACATGATCTGGGGTAGAATCAGAATTTTTTTATTGGGGGGCCAAAGTAAAAAACCATCTAAAGAATTTGTAAAATTTAATAATAAAAGATAGCAAAAAACTAAAAAATATATATAAATATCTATGAAATTGTTAATGTAAAATAATAATAAAAAAAAACCATAATAATTGAAAAACAAGTAACATTCAAATCTAATAACACTCAAAATTTATATTGTGGATTATGATTTGGAATAACTAAGTATACTCCTTAATATGTGTGTGTGCTAGAAAAATAATAGTTCTTCTTTATCTATGGCAGATATAACTAAAGTTTCTTGCACTAGTACAACATAATTGGAAAGTGATTTCGAGCGGCTTGGATTTCAATAATGAGCCCCAATGATTGAAAAGACATAGTGAAGCATGAAGGATTCGTACAATAACCATTGAAAATGCATACAGTAAAAGAAAATCATTCTTAAAGTGGGTTCTTGGTTTTCTCCTCTCTTTTATACCTACTTTTATATAAGAATGAAAAGGTAATCAATGGTAATGACCCATATTTGAAATCTAAACCATTCATAAGCATGGTTCCACTGGATTTTCTCTCTTGAAAAGACAAGTCTTCAACCACTATAAGGAGGCTTTTCCGGTAAAATCCCCTAAATAATAAATAAATATTTTATAATAATAATAATAATAATAATAATAATAATAATAATAATAAAACTTGAAGAAGAACAGAAAGGGTGATGTGGCAAAAGGAGTTGAAGAAAACATGGCCTTTTCTAATAGAATGGTGAATACGAGAAGGAAGTAAAACCCATGTCCGAATTAAAGATGAATGGAGCTTCCGTGAATAGACAGTAGCATAAGGCAAATGAAACTGTGGATGTAGGTTCCTGAAAGAAGTTTTAGTCAACCATAGATCGGCCCCATGCCCCCATCAGTTAGAAGGTATTGAGTTAAAAGAGGTAAATCATGAAAAGGAAAAGTTGGAGTGGACGTCACCCGAAAATAAATTCACAGGGTGCTCTCCACTCACTCCTTTATTTTTTATCAGTAACATGTCTCAAACCCACAATCGAATGGTATCACCAATGAGCACTTTCAAACTATGTAATGAGTCCCTAGTTATGATAAAATCCTGGATCCAAAAGGGTTTCCCTTTGCTTTCTATCAATACCGTTCGGGATCTGAAAGTCTTTCTTGAGTCTGTATAACAGGATCACTGCTTAAGGGCTAGAATACTATGTTCATTACACCCTTATCCCAAGAAGATTTATTTATTTATTTATTTTTGGAATACCCTTATCCCAAGAGTTCAAGGAAGACCTTAAGAGCTTTAGGGCCATAAGCCTTGCGAGGGATACATTCACTGCACCTAGCCCCAGAAGTTGAAGGAGTGGAAGATATTTCAAGCTTTAGGCCCATAACCCTCGAGAGGTGCTACTACAAATTTTTTACTAAGGTTTTTGCAAAATAGTTTGCAAGCACTGAAATATGACAGCATCTATTCTTATCAAAAGTTCACTTTGAAATGCTCCCGAATCTTTAACAGCATCTTGGTTGAGAATGACCGTATTCTCTCAAGAGAGAACCCAAAAGGCTGGTGTGTTTTGTAGAACCAACTTACAAAAGCGTATGATTTTGTGGTAGCCTTTTTTGAAGTACTGACTAGAAAGGACGGGTCTCCCAACTAAATGGAAAGTATAACCTTCATATATGCCTACTGGCCCTAGACCAATATTTTTTATAATAAAATAGATCCCTTATAGGATTTTCACTAGCTTCAGAGATTTGAGCAAAGAGATCTCAGCTCACCCATTCCAAAAATGCCTGGACGGTTCAAAAGAACAATATGTTATCACATCTGACAGAACAATTTTATATGTAAAATTTGTTCCTTTTGTATTCATGGCACCTGCAAATACAACATATATTGGCAGATACAAACCAAGTTTTGACTGAGAATGTTTGTTTGCCATAGATATCTAGTATTTTGGATCAAGATTTATTAATATTTTCCATTTTCCTAAGACAAATTATGGCAAAGACAAAATATGGCTTTTTTGAAATATTTTATTTTTTTTTTCTCAAATTACTTAAAAGAAGAAGTGATGAAATGGATTCTATACGATACAATGGCAGTTGACTACTATTTACCAAATGGAATCAACCTAAGAGTTAGATACGGATTTTGGACCACTGAATAAGCGACCAACTTTTGGGAGGCATAGGAAAAATTGCTTCTGTCAGTAAATCTTTTTTTTTTTTTTTTGTGAAGGGTAAAATTCATTAAAAGAAAGCTTAACAGTACAACAGAATTATACCAAAAACACTAAGGGCCAAGAAAAAGCCCCACTTGATCAATGTGAGTTTACCCATTTGAAACAGTTTTTTATGGTAGGGAAAAGTTCACGAGTGAATATATTTGTGCTGAATATTCCTTGTATTCTTTTTTATTTTTGGAAATACCACTTGATCAAATGGTAAGAAAAATCCACAAGCTTATCTCACTGTCAGCTCATCCCTGAGGCGGCCTGCGAGTTTACTCATCTATATTGATATGAATACCAGTATACCACCACCATTTGAAATACTATCATTTAGTAAAGAGGAATTGAATGCTCCCGAGACTCAAACTGTGTTTTCTGCATGGAAGTAGGATCCACAGCCAGGTATAACTGTATAACACTGGCCTCATGGTCCCACATGTCAAAATGCAATATTCCAAAACTAACCAAGGTTTCAAGATCCTATTCCTATCAACATTCAACCTTTCTCAGCATTGAATCAAGTTCATCCCTTAGTTTCAATTTTGACAATTAATGTGGATGCTACCAATAAAAAGGTCAAAACTAATGGACAAATAAGAGTTTTTAGATATTGCCCAACTAGCCACATCCCTCCATGTCAATAGTCGCTCATGATCCACTTCAACCAAGTATCAGCCCAAGATATATAAACCCAATTCTTGAAGACACTACTCTAAAAGCCACTTGACTCAAGTAAAGGACTTTGAAGCCACGAATCAAAAGGGTGAAACATAGGAAAAATGAGATTTTTTACATACAACCCATCTAGCTAAGTTCTGTTCAGTCGTGCAGATTGCCCAGGTCTTGATCCCACATGTACAAACTCAATGCCAAAAGATAGCACCCAAAAAACAGCACAACTCGGTAACTGGATGCTAGCCATCAAAAGGAGAGGATTTTGAACAAACAAGAATCTTTAGATACACCTCATCTAACTACATCCCACCACGCCAATGGTCTCCAATGGTTTAGATTCTAATCACCCCACTTAGAAACTCAACAGAGAAGACACTACCCAATAACTAAGCTCAACTGAAGAATTGGATGCCACCGATCAAAAGGTAAGAACTTTAGGACAAATGAGAATCTTTTGATACAGCCAATCTACCTCTGTCATACCAAATCAATGCCCATCAATTGACTAGATTCTAGATTACGCAATAACCTGCCCCCACATAAACAAACTCAACACTCAAAGACACCACTCAAAACCCCAGTTCCATTCAAATTTGGATGCTACCAGTCAAATTGTGAGGGTTTTTGGACAAGAGCTTTAAGTGCCTGTTTGTCTACATGGGACTTCAAGATATAGGAATTCATCATCAAATGGGCTCCCACTTGGGTTTAGTAAAGAGTTGAAGCGAGGTGAGGGTCAAATGATGTAAATGGGAACTTGCCTTTCCCAGGATTTAAATTACTAGGGTGATGGTTGGTTTTTCATTTCCTATCTCTCTTAATTCATTTTTCATAAAAGGAGAGATTATTTGATGGTCATTTTTGCATATTCAACTTTACATCTTCAATTTTTACCATTTTTAGAATTACAAGTCTTAAAATCCATAAGAGTTCAATTACATGAAACAATGAGGCCCTTACATACAGCACAACTACTTACATTCCACCATGTTAACGGCCATAAATGGTCTAGAGCACCTAACTAATTGTCCATCCCAGATATGAACTCAACGCTCAAAGAAAAAAATAAAAAATAAAAAATAAACCAAATCTGACTCAAGAATTTGGATTCTACCAGTGAAAAGGTGAGAATTTTTTTTGGACAAAAAAGGTGTTTCTACATACAGCCCATATAGCCATGTCCCACCGTATCAACCGTTGCAATTTGCAACTGTACCAAATCACTCAGGTCTCGCCGCACATGTACAAGCCTAATGCTCAAAGAAAGCACACCCAAAAACCCACCTGGATTCAAGGGTTTCATGCTCTTCCTGGGCCTCAATTTGGCCAAACAAACAAACGCAAAATAGAATGGCTATGAAATCATAAGAGAAAAAATGACACCCAAACCCACTGATTGTGTAGATTTCACGTTCATGGTTTCAGTAAAACCCTAACTAAACCCACAAAGTAGTGACTGAATGACAGAAAATGCAAAGAAATTCATATTGAGAGGGAGAGAGAGAGAGAGAAACCTGTGATGGTTCCATGGACAACAGTTCCATTCTTGAGCTCGATCGAGACGGTCTCGTTGTTCAGCTTTCTCAAAAACCTAAAATTTTTTCAAACCCAGTAACAAAAATGAGGAGATTCGAGAACGAGAAGATGAATAGAAGAAAAGAAGGAGAAGAGTATTCTCACCTGACAAGCTTCATCTTTGGGAAGGTGGAGAAGGAACGAAAATGGAAAAAATTAGGGTTTGGAACAAACCAGCCCCGTGCAGAAGCGGGAGCACAGACTGAGAGAGAGGGCAGGGCTTCTTTTCTTGCCACCATGAGTGGTGTGGACCCAAGCGGGGGCCATATTTTTTGGGCCTGGCTCATAAGCAACGAAGAAGGTCTAGGTCGGGTCAGTCTATTTAACTTCGGGAGCCAGCCAGGAAATTTGACTCATTTATGGCCTTTTAAAACCAAAGTTCAGGTCCAGTCCATTGGGAGCTAGGCTTGGGCTCGCATCAAATACCGTTGAAATCTTGACTTATTAATCATTCAAGTTTGAAGATCTATAACTAAAGGTTAAGATTATTTGACTGGCCTAATGTTTTCAGTAATCCTAATCGACATCCTAACTTCTCCATTGGTAAGGTGGGGCCTGTGATGACTATGGCCCACCATGTAAAAGAATTTCTTGATCACAAATAAATAAGACCGAATTGATGAAGTTAAGCATTCGGTCCAAATAAAAGTTTAACATTCCATCTAAATCCATCAAATGGAATGTTCAAACTGGAAAACTACCCCTTATTTTATCACAGTCAATTTCACGGATTTTACTTATAGTGATATTATATATACAGGGAAATATTCAAATGAGAACCGGTTCTCACCTGTTATATGAAAACTTTTTTGCTGGGCCCAACTAAAAACCCATCCAAACCTAGCAACCAATAGGGAACTCCCTGATAGTCACTAATCCTAAGGATTAGCACATATCCGAATGGACTGAACCGTTGGATCGAGAGTTGAATATTTTTTTGAATATGAAGCCATTAAACTTGTGGGACACGAATGAAGGGGTTAGGGGCATAGGTTTAGGGTCAAATTTGATACTTGAGGTGGTCTCATGTAGATCTTTCCATCCCCCCCCCCCTGGTCCCATCCCCAAATGGGGCCCACAAAAAAGTTACTCACATAATATGTGAGAAACTTCACACCTGAATATTTATATATATGTGTGTGTGTGTGTGTGTGTGATTTATTCAGGTGAGAAGTGTTCTCACCAAGTTTATGAGAAGTTGGATAAGGGCCGTTGGATGATTCAGCTGGTCCAACGGTGCAACTAATGCCCTTTTATAATGTGAAATTTTTTGAAGCCCCGCCCAATTTCCTCTCTCAAACGAAAAAAATCATCTCGCTTCCATCTTTGTCCCTCTCATATTTCCCCCAAAATTATATAGAGCAGAGCCTGAAGGAAAATCTCTCTCTACCATCTCTCCTATGAAAATGGAAGATCTCTACCTCCAGTTGCAGCTCCCACTCAATCCTATAAGGATCGTCTCATCTGCACCATTTGTTTCAGAGGGAAAAAAAAAAAAAACCGAAATCAATCCAAATAGATTTCGGAATGGGAAAGAGAAACCCGGAGTTTGGTCATCTCTCTCGATCGGTTGCAAAGATCTCTTCGCCTGACGATCTCAAGCTTCCGAAACGGTCGCCAAAGCTTGAAATGAGAAAATCAGAAAATCGGAAGAAACTCAATCTCTTCCTCATCTCTTCGCTTAAATCAGAAGATCGAAAGAAAACCAGAGCTCTGCCTCATCTCCTCCTCTCTCGCCCCATTACAGAGATCTCTTCACAAAGCTTCCGTTTGAAGGAAAGAAGAGATCCCTTTTCCACGCCCTCCCACTCTCGGTCTCTCGATCTCGTCCCTCTTCCTCACCCAATCGATTCCTTCTCCTTTTGTGCTCAAAGTTTTTTTCCTTTTCCTCTCTCTCTCTGCCAAACTAGGATTTTATTATTATTATTATTTTTGTTAAGAGTTGATGTTAAGGGTGGAAGATTTTGAGTATCATTAAAAATGGAAGAAAGAGGTGGGGATATTAAGGTTTGGGTTGAAACAAAGAAATTCCCCTCTTTGCCAAATCTATTCTTCTCTTGATGAATGAGAGAAGCAGCAACAACAATAATTGCCGCAGCAAGAGTAATAGGGATCCAAAATCCATATATCAATGGAGATCATAGACAATGTTGTAAAAAAGAGGGCACAGTATGTGAAGCCTCTATCACATTGCATAGGCATTGTTGCAGAGAAGATTTTTTTTTCTGTGAATGTTGTAGTTCAAATTGTATTGTTTGAGATGTTGTATGCCATGTTCATGTACTTGAATTGGACCAAATTGTGAGCAACAAACTATAATAGTTTTTTATTTGAATGTTATGTAATTGTGAGGTCCAGTGTTGATATTCCATCTCGGCCAATCTTTGATGTTTTATGTTTAGTGTGGATGTTCCATCAAGCTGTTCAATTTTTATACAGGTTGTTCAAGCCATATTCATTGATGACCATGTTGATATGTATGATGTTTAAGTTTAGGTTGCTGTTATGAAATGGAAATCTCCACAACTTAAATGTTTTTTAATGTACAATCAATCAAAGCTCTTCTCTGTTAATGGGATTGGTTCAACACACATTTTAATATGCTGAATCAAAGCTACTCTGCTAATGGAATTGGTATTGTTAATTTTGGCACCCCCACTGTGATGGGATGTTATTATTTGTAATTAATTTGTTAGAGAGGCAAGAAACTATAACTGCCCTATGATATACAAATGGTTGTAACTGCTCACTGATATCAGTTGATCGAGTCACAACTCTCAATCAAGTACTCAACAATCATAGAAATTTCAATTGATCAGTTGTTCCTTGTAGATATTGTTTCAGGAGCACATATTAAGTTCCAAGCTCTTAGTTGGATAAGCACAGAAGACCTAAAGACTTCTACCATTCTTCAATTATAGATTTGAAAAAAAAAATAGTATTTCAAGTGTGAACCCTTTCTTCCCATATCCATAGTCATCCACAACACATATATGAAGCCCACAGTACACTTTATCAGCAATTTTATTAAGAAGAGAGCGTGAATACAATTGCAAGTTAGCCAATAATGGGTAATAAATAATGACCCAAGATAAAAAGAAGAGAAAAAAAATCCATTAATTCATATTCCACAACATCTTCCAAGTTGTATCCCACCGAGGCAACAAAATCCTCCTCCTCAAAATGCTCCAAGGCATGTTGCATCCCCACATGAGGTGAGTTTCTCTTCGAGCTCTCAGATATGAGTCTTCCAGAGTTGTCACTAGAAGCTGTATGTATGAAATTTGTTGGAAGTAGGTGGGCATCGTGGATAGATTTTCAAAACTTTTGACCCACTTGACTCAGGGATCAAGTATCCATAAGGCCAAAACCCCAATCCAGGATGCATAACCATCAATCTCATGATCATGTACAGTAAGTAAAACTATCTAAAAGATAGAACAGAAGCGAACAAGCATCCATTAAAATCTACCACATACAAGGAAGCAGATTATACCTTTGGAGCTCGGTTGCGCTCTAATGGAGAAGTTGATGACTTTCGTTGATGTAGAACTTTTCCACAAACTAAGATCAGAATCTCCAACACCTCTTAGCCTTCCACACTATGACCTGAATCAGATTTCTCTTCTTAAGAAGATTGGTGGAATCTCCAAGAGAAAAACCTAACTCGAAACCCTAAGGAACTAGAAGAGGAAGAGAGAAGACAGCAGTGCGACTATTGCACAAAAGGGATGGACGTCCAGGAGGGGTGGATTCCCTTATATAATCTCCCAGGTCTCCTCTTTTCTTAATTGAAATAGAAGTCTTACTTCCACAACAATTAGTAAGTATACTATTACCACTATTAGAAGTCATATTTCAAATAGAAATAGTAACTTTCTAATTATTTCCTTTTAGAGTTCGAATAGGATTAGTATCTTTTAATAACTTGGGCTAACGTGTGGACTGAAAGTGTAGGCTAGGGCCAATGACTAAGTCCTAGAGGGGGGGGGGGGTGTGAATAGGACTAAGGGTATACAATTGCCATTTTTAATTTTCTAAACTTGATTTTAATCAAAACAGAATAAAGAACAAGACAAGCATAGCATGAATATAACTAAAACAGAAACTGTAGATCATGCAGTAGAGAAATGGACACAGAGATTTATAGTGGTTCGGTCACACAGACCTACATCCACTCTCAAGGGTCACACAGACCCTTGGTTCCACTATCATGAATCAAACTACACAAGTTCTTATTCTACCTCATTTTTTAAACAGAGGTTCAATCACACAGATCTACTCCTCCTCACATCAATGTGGTGAGTTTAATCACACAGATCTAAACACCAACCACATTATACATATATTGTAGAAATTTGAAGAAGGGTGAACACTTGCCTTGATGATGGTTGAAGTTTTCTATGGAGCTCTGACCACAGTCGAAGCTTGCACCTCTTGTTGACCTCTTGGTGTTGAGAAGATTGCCTCCAATGTGTTGCACAACCAAGGTTAAGAGGATTTGGTTTCTAGGGTTACACAAATGAGTCTCTCATGGTGTAAACTACCCTAGAGGATGCACTCCATAACAGGACACTCATCAAAGAGCTAATGGAGCTCTAGTGTTTACCTAAATCAAGCACATGAGTGTTTTGGAAGGGATTTGGGAGCCTACAATGGATGGGAAGAAGGTAGCAAGCAAGGTTTTTCCCTAAGGTCGTTAAAGTGCACAGAAAGCGAGGCTACAGATTTATAGAAAAATCCCAACGGATACATTTTACGGTTAGCCTATTAAACTGGCGGCTAGCCCCTTTTGAAATGCACTGAAGCAGCGGATATGTGTTTGAATACGGTCAGCTCACGGTTAGCCGTAAGAGACCCTGGCGGTTAGCCGTGACCTGACCGCAGAGGTGACCGAAAGCAGGTCTGCAAAAAGTTGCTCTCTGGAAAGCAAACTGTAATACCTACGGTTGCTTGCGGTTAGCCGAAAGGTAACCGTAGGGGTAACCGAAAGTCTTGGTCGATGAAAAGTTTGCTTTCTGGAAAGGTGACCGTAGGACTTACGGTTACCTGGCGGTTAGCCGCAAGGGGACTCTGCGGTTAACCGCAAGGCGACCGCGGGGCTGACCGAAGAGAAACAGCCTTCTGGAAAAGGAACCGCAGATTTACGGTTACCTAGCAGTTAGCCGTAATGTGCAAGGGGCCTAGCCGCAAGGTGACCGTAAGGTCACCGAAACGCTGATATCCAGGATAGGATTTA
Source organism: Umbellularia californica (assembly GCA_028538565.1). NCBI lineage: Eukaryota > Viridiplantae > Streptophyta > Magnoliopsida > Laurales > Lauraceae > Umbellularia > Umbellularia californica. Next base: position 31,019,267 of record JAPQWN010000011.1, read on the forward strand.
GCTGATGAAGGATAGGGTTTTTCCAAGGGATCTATAGGCTGGTCCTGGTTTGAACTACTGGAAAGGGATGGTGTACACACACATGGAGTTCTTCCTTGATGAATCCATGCCTTCCAAGACTTGATCTTCTGCTTTCAAACTTGATCTTCCTTGAGAAACTCCGAGAGGCAGGGACTTGGACTTATTGATACGGAATTGACAATACAACACAAGTGCTCATTGGAATAAGGCACTAACAATCTCCCCCTTTGTCAATTTCGTGACAAAACACCTATTCTAGATTGAAATACAACAAATGGACTCAAATACATGATCTTTACACAAAATACACCAAATACAACTCACAGACTCATGACTCTAGAATCTCTTCTTAAAAATGCACCTGCAAAGAACAATGAGAAATACATCCTTTGGTGGGATTCAACTCCCCCTAAATTGTTAGTCCCAAAAAGTAGATTTTGATCTACACTCTCCCCCTTAATTTGATCTCCCTAAATATGATCTCTCCATTTTACAGGAGATTCATTCAATCCATTTATCTCCCCCCCTTTTTGTTAGGAATTTGACAAAGGGAAGCAAGCATCAAGAAGGGCACCATCAAGCACTAAAGACCAAGAAAATAGCAAGAGAGATAATCAACAAGCATCATATATAGAGAAGTAAACATTAAAACTGAAACACATAGCAAGATAGAGATGATGAGTAAAGTACCAAATATTAAGCCATCCATTGAATCAGTAAACCATTCAAGTCAAATACACAATAAAAGGCATGCAAAAGTATAGACACATATCCAACACAAATAACCCATCCAAAAGTGAGCCACAATAGCAAAAACACCACCAAAAGAACATTAACCAATCAAACACACAGGTGGCCCCAAAATGAAGATTTGCAAAATAGCTAATCGGATGGAGGAGACGGAGACGGAGGCATAGCATCCAAGTCATTTGAGCAACACGCTTTAGATAATCAACTGAGATATTTGAGTGATTTCTTCAGCAGCTTCTCGATCTTATTCTGATTACGCTCGAATGCATCCATCCTCTCAGCAATACTTCGTGGAACAAGAGAGGGAGGAGCCTGGTGATGTGAAGAGGGGGGCTCGGAACCATGATGCTGATGAGCTGAAGGACCAGGCTGCTGAGGAGCTTCGACCCCTACAGAAGGTGGAGCTTGGCCGGCTTCGACGTTCGGAGATAAATTCATCTGTATAAGATTGGCATGACCAAACGTGGTATGGTAGAGTGGTGTCTCAGAGGGTTGAATAATACAGAGAGAGCGAGCGAGCTCAGACATGAGAAAGCCAAAGGGATAGCAGTCTCTGTAGCAGTGGATAAGTGAAAACGTACAATGGCTCGATAGATGAGGGAGGGGAGACAGATCTGCTCATTGGAGACCACCTTGGACAAAAGATTTACCATGTATGTAGTCAATTCAGTTTGATTGCCTTTGCGGGGGTAGACATTAAATGTGAAAAGGTGGTGTAAGAGCCTATATTTGGGAATCAAGGAGTTCAAAGGGAGAAAATTTTTCCGATCCCAAATCGCGGGATAGCCACAAAGAGTGGTGGTGGCATCAGCTTTCTCTACTTCTGTAAGAGTGTCAGCAACAGAAGTGAGACCATTCTCATTCAAGGGTATATTAAGGATAGACGAGATATATTCAGGATCGATGGAAACAACAGCGCTGTGCTTCAAGGCTATAGAGAATTTGCAAGAGGTAGGGGTGGACTCTGCAGAAACAATGGATGCATACATGCCATAGACAAGTGTGGGGTAGGCCTTATCACCCTAGTCTAAGAGATTTTCCCAACCAATGTGACCAAGAATGGCAACAGTCTGGTGAGGCACAACTACGGTGCGCAGGGTGCGCCTTTCTACCATTATCGATCTTGATTTTAGAGATGCTAATAGTTTGGCATTTGGTTTTAACAGGGCAGGGGCCTACTACGGAGGAGGAGAAGGTGATGGAGACCGAGAAAGGTCTGGAGAGGTGGATAGAGAGGGTGATGGAGGAGGTGCAGGAGACCTAGGTCGATGAGATGAGGAGCCAGGGGTTGATCGTCCTCGTTTTGAAGGACGGTTCACAGCAATCTTCATACGTGGAGGCATTGTGACAGATAGGTAGAATGCACAAGGAAAAAAGATGGAGAAGAACACAGGATGAAAACACAAGGTATGTAGGAAAAGGAAGGATGAAGAGAGAATGGAGAATAGATGAGAAATAGAGGATGGAAACCCTAAGGAGTACACAGAAAATAATTCAGACAAAAAAGAAAGGAAAAAACACAGTGTTAAAACCAGTAAGAATCACAAAATAGAGATTAAAAGAAAAGGAGGATGAAGATTACCTTGTAAACGAAAGAGGATGAGAGGGCCAGACAGATAGGAGAAGACGAAGAGAGGAGGTGAAGAGATGCAGAGCGGAGGAAATGAAAATAAGAGAAATAACGAAGGGGCTTGCGAGGTTTTAAGTTGCAGCCCGAGAAATCCGGTTAGCCGCTAAGAAGCCTTACGGTTAGCCGCCACCTTTATATATATATATATATATATATATATAACCAAATCACACATAACAAGAAGGAGTGATTATCTAATGGTGCACACACCAAGAGATTTTCTCATATTTTCAAATTTAGAGACATCCAAAGGTTTTGTCAAAATGTCAGCAAGTTGATTTTCTGTAGGGATATGCTCTAAAATTATGATTTCCTTTTCAACTAATTCTCTAATGAAGTGATGTCTGATGTCTATATGCTTAGTTCTAGAGTGTTGAATAGGATTTTTTGAGATATTGATAGCACTAGTGTCGTCACAATACAAATTCATACTGCTTTGATCAATACCATAGTCTTTAAGCATTTGTTTCATCCATAGCATTTGAGTACAACCACTGCCAGCTGCAATATACTCTGCCTTAGCAGTAGATAAGGAAATAGAGGATTCTTTCTTGCTGTGCCAAGCAACTAGATAGTTTCCTAGGTAGAATCACCCACCACTAGTAGATTTTCTATCATCCACATTTCCAGCCCAATCGGCATCTGAGTATCCAACAATGCAAATAGGAGAATCATATGGATACCATATCCCATATCCTGAAGTCCCTGACACATACCTAATGATTCTCTTAACAGCTTTCAAATGAGCTTCTTTGGGATCAGATTGATATCTAGCACAAGCTCCTACACTAAAAGCAATGTCTGGTCTGCTAGCTGTAAGATATAATAGGCTGCCTATCATGCTTCTATACATACTAGGATCAACACTCTTTCCACCAGATTCTTTAGATAATTTGAGTGTTGTACTCATGGGAGTGTTCATGTGTTTGGCAGACTCTAAACCAAACCTTTTGACCAGTTCTTTTGCATACTTGGTTTGGGATATAAACATTCCATCAGACAATTGTCTAACTTGTAATCCTAGAAAGAAGTTATGTTCACCAACCATGCTCATTTCAAATTCAGATTTCATAAGGTCTACAAACTTTTCGGTTAACACATCATGTGTAGAACCAAAAACAATATCATCTACATAGATTTGAGCAATCAATATGGTGTCATTTTTTCTTTGAATAAACAGAGTTTTATCAACATTACCCCTTTCAAAATTATGGTTAATCAGAAATTGAGTGAGCCTTTCATACTAAGCTCTAGCCTTTCATACCAAGCTCCAGGGGCTTGTTTGAGACCATAGAGAGCCTTTTTAAGATAATACACATGATTAGGCTGCTTGGGGTCTTCAAACCCTTTTGGTTGCTCAACATAAACTTCTTCTTCTAAAACTCCATTCAAAAAGGCACTTTTGACATCCATTTGATATAATTTAAATTTCAAGGAACAAGCAATTGCAAACAAGATTCTAATGGATTCAAGCCTAGCAACAGGAGCAAATGTTTCTTCAAAGTCTATTCCTTCAATTTGAGAGTAACCTTGGGCAACTAACCTGGCCTTGTTTCTAACTATAGTACCATTTTCATCATGTTTATTTTTGTAAATCCATTTGGTACCTATGATGTTTTTGTCATCAGGCCTAGGTATTAATTCCCAAACTTCATTCCTAACAAACTGATTTAGCTCTTCTTGCATAGCATTTATCCAACAATCATCAGAGAAAGCTTCATCAACAGATTTTGGTTCAATGGTAGATGTAAAGCAAAGAAAGCTAACAATGTTTTCAAGTTGTCTTCTAGTCTTGACACCAAGCAAAGGATCTCCCAGAATTTGCTTCATAGGGTGATTCTTCACATTAACCAAATCCTTAGAGATTTGTGACTTATCCAGGTTTACAGTAGAAACATTTATCTCATCATTATCAAGGTCATCTTGATTACTGGAATCCTTTAGTTTGTCATCAATGACAACATTTACAGATTCTTATATGGTTCCAGTGTTGGTGTTTAAAACTCTATAAGCACGACTGTTTTGTGAATAGCCAATAAAGATGCCTTCATCACTTTTGGAATCAAACTTGCTCAAATGTTCTTGTGTGAGGGGATATTTCCTCCCTCAAACTTACACCAGGAATTCTGAACAGTCCGCTCGAAGTGAACTACCTAACTTGGTCGAGCTCATGTTCTGGCTGAGCTCAAGTTCTGGCCGAGCTCATGTTTTGGCCGAGCTCAAGTTCTCGCCGAACTGCCTGTTTTGGCCGAGCTCAAGTTCTGGCTGAGCTCATGTTCTGGCCGAGCTGCCTATTCTGGCCGAGCTCAGACTGCCTGTTCTGGCCAAACTCGAACTGCCTGGCCTGGCCGAGCTGACTAAAAGGCCATGACATTGGCCTCATATAACTCTGAGTGTTCCTAGGAGAGAGCTCTTTTAGGAAATATTATTAAAGAAAGCAAAAGCAAGTCTTTATGAATTCTTTATGCATTGGGTTTGACAAACAAAACGCCCCTTGGTTTCGGTCCCGGTGACATGATGGAACGCGCTCCGAGGCGCCGTGGGGCAGCTACCGGGGTCGGCGGAACGTGGGAGTCCGTCGGGTCCGGCCCTTTCGCGCCCTGGCGGGCCCTGAAGCGTGCATCAACATTTCTTTGTGTGGGTGTGCCAGATTTTCTATTTTACTTGGAATTGCAAGTGGTAATCCGGAGATCAACCTTCGCAAGTAAAAAGGAAATCAACTTCTTTCAAGTTTTCCATTGCACAAATATTTAAGAAAAGAGACATTTTCTTGGTTTGCCGTGAAAGGCGATTTTGTTTGGCATTTATAGCCGATTTTGGCGTTTATAGCCGATTTACAATTCTTATCAATAATGAAAGACAAGAGTTGTGATTTTTTTTGTCTCTTTAGAAAAATACAAACTACAATGAAAAGCAAGAAAAGGAAGATCTAACTTTTCAGGAGATTGTGGGGGACTCGTTCAGATTGACGGTCGCAAGCCATGTGTGGGCTTCGCCGTCATCCATGCAGATGAGAACAGAGGATGCTCTTGATTCGCTTGGCTTGGCTATAACCTCAGATTTTTAGAGGACAAAGACCAAGAGAAGGTCCTATGTCCAATAAAAAGCTAAGTAGACGGGCTGAAAAGCCACGTCTAAGCCATTGGAGGCAGCAGGAGAAGGCAAGGACCTTGGGGGGGTGCCCCCCAAGGGACTTTTGTCACCTTGTAGCGGTGGCCGGTGCAGAACTTCAGCAGAGTTTTTTCTCTCTTTTTTCTTTCTCTGGATTCTTTCCGCTCTCTTCCGATCCGATCTCTTTTTTTTTATCCCTTGATTTCAATGGAATGCTCTCCTATTTATAGGCTTTTGGTAGCCATTTAGGAGAGTTTATGGGCTTTAATGGCTTTAATGGGAGGAGTTACAAGATTTATTTCTTGATTTTGTAACTCCTTTTTCCTTGAATCTGATTGGCCGATGGAGATTAAGGGCTTTTAATCACCTTAATTACCATAATGGGAGGAGTTTCATGGTTTAAATGCCATGAATCAATTGACTTGTAACTCCCAAATGCTTGCTTCTGATTGGGCCGTCCAAAGAAATGAATTAATGACTGCAATAAAGCTAGTCAATTAACCACATTAATTGGTCGCCGAGCAGTCGAAGAGTCGCGGGCCATGCCGTGTCTTCTGGAATTCTTCTGGCGATGATCATCGATGGATCTACATGCTGATCGACATCGGATGAACATGTAACTTCAGACATTGATAGCTAAGAACGGGCCGGTGACATCTGTCTTGTCGATTTCTCGATCGGTCGGACAGAAAGAGCACTTTTTTTGGTCGACCGGTTGGCGATCTTGGAGCGATCAATGATGATTTTATGCTTTTGGAGGTTGACCCATGATTTTGACGGATGCCGGCGGACATGAGTCAATTTCAAGCACTAAAAATCACATTTTCAGGAAACCACAGGGGCCAAAGTGCGCGAAACGCGAAAAAGGACGGAAAAATGGGTCACCGGGGGAAAATCCGGTCACCCGGACTTCCATGGTCGCCGGCGACCATGGGCCGGCGACCATGGGCCATGGTCGCAGGGGCCTGCGACCCTGGGGGAATTTTCCCCTTCGGAGCCCGTTTTGCGGTCGTTTTGAGGTCTTTTTCGTCGCCGTTTTCTTCTGTATTTTTCCTGACATTTCTTCTTATTTATTGGCTTGATTTCCCTGTAGAAAACCTGATGAGAATCCTTGCATTTTTAGAGTGCAAAGTTTCCAATTTTCCAGGAAAGCCGAAGACTTTGTCGCGTAGAGCTGCTGATTTTCCGCCAGAAGTTGAAACTTGGTCAAACGATGTCGGAATGACCTGAAATTTGAGGTGAAGCCTCCTGAGCAATAAATAAGACCAACCATAGGCTTTTGTTTGAGTTTTGAAGCCGTTTGGGGTCCCGTCGATGCTTCACTTGATTTTGCTGCGGGGAAAATGCCGAGCTTTGATATGTGGTCAAACGATGTCCGATTGACCTGAAATTTGACGGGGAGCCTATTGGAGTCATTTTGAGACGTTCCATGGGCTCCGTTTTGGATGTCATGGTCCCAGGTTGCTCCGCCGCCGGTAGGCTTGATTTTCTCTCGGAGCATCGAAACCTGGTCAAACGTTGTCGGAATGACCTGAAATTCGACGTGCAGCCTTTTGGAAGCATGTTGAAGCCACTCATGCACTTGGTTTGATGAGCGAAGGCTTCGGTGGTTCCCGCCGCCGGGAGGCTTGATTTTGCTGCTCGAGCATTGATGGAGGGTCAAACGTTGTCGGTTTGACTTGAAATTTGGCATGGAGCCCTTTTGAGACATGCTGGAGTCATCCGTAGGCTCTGATCGAAGTTTTGACGTCTCCGATGATGTCGCCGCTGGGAGCGCCATTTTAGCTGTCAGAGAAGCGAAGTTAGGCCAAATGATTCTGAAATGGCCCGAAACTTCATGTGTACTCTTCTCTTGGCTATCTTGAAGGATCTTGCAGTTTTTGTTTGATTCTGACAAGATTTGATTTTTTTGGAGAAGTTGCATTGCCTATTTATGGCAGGTTGCGACTTCATGCAGCTTTCTTGATGTTGAAGAGGCAAAGTGACATTTTTGGTGTCAACAAATGCCCCCTCGAGGTACAGCGACGAGTTGTTTGACTTTTGTAGTCGATGTGCCTCGAAGAGATTTTTTGAAGGAGAGCTTGTGTCTTGACCAAGAGTCTTTGAGCAATCTTTCCTTTGGTAGAGTAGCCTTTGAGCTTCCAGGGGAATTTTATGGTAGTGAAAGGAATCACACACCATCTCGAGGCAAAGTTTTTGAAGATGACATCAGGGATGTGGATTTGGGTTTCTGTTTTTGATCTTGTGACCTAACCAGCTATATATGGCAGGTTAGGGGATCGGGTTTTGGTTTTGACCTTGTGACCCAACAAGCTGTATGTGGCAAGTTGGGGGATCATGACTTGGTTTTTGGTTTTGGTCTTGTGACCTAACAAGCTGTATGTGGCAAGTTAGGGGACCAGGATTTGGTTTTTGGTCACTCTTTGGGACTGTGTGGGTCCATTGGAGTGGTTTGGATTTTTGTGAAATGTCAATTTCAAGATTTTGGCTCAATTTGGTATATGAGGCTGGATGGTTTGATTTTTGGAAGCTCATGGGGCTTGGAATTTTTTGTATGGTTCAATCAACTCAAAAGAGGCATGGAACCATTTTTGTATGCTCTTGGTAAGAGGGATTTTTTCTGACTAAAAGCCCATTTTTTTTTTTTTTTTTTTTAGTGCCTAGGTGGTCAAACCTGGCTCATATGGGCTAACCCATGGGACCTTAAGCTTTTTAGGATGGCTTAGATCTCATGTGGGGTCATTTTTGTAAAGAATATCTAAAGATATCTCATTTGGATAGAGAATATCTAAAAATATCTTTATGGGAGAGAATCTCTCATATTCCCTTAATTTGGGAGAGAATATCTCAAGGTATCTTTCTTTTTGGGAAAGAATCTCCAATCTCCTATTTTGTTGGAGAGAATCTCTCATTGATTGATTTTGGGAGAAAATCTCTCAAAGACATCTTTCTTTTTGGGAAAGAATCTTTCTAATTCCTTCTCTTTTGGTAAGGTTACTAATTAGTAACACTTACCTTTCTTCTTTGTTTCCTTCTTTGATTTGCTCTCTCCTATAAAAGCAAAGGAAGGTAGGATCTCTTGCTCTTATTGCTTTCTTTTGCAACAATCTCAAGAGAGCTCCAAGACCAAGAGTTCTTCTTCTTCAAGGATCTTCAAGCTTTTTCCTTCTTCTTCTCCATCAATGGCTTCAAGTAAGTTTTCTCTCTTTTTCTTTCAAGAAAACTCCATGTAGAGAATAGGATGGAAAAAAAAGTGTCTCTTCTTTTTTTTTTTTTTTTTTATTCTTCCTCTTTTTTTTTTTTTTTTTTTGTGGGCCGTACGGATCTGGTCCGTACGGCCACGTGGCCTGATTTTTTTTTTTTTTTTTTTTTGAGAAAGTTTCTTTTTTTTTTCTTTTCTTTCTCCCTCTTTTTTTTTTGAGAAAGTTTCTTCTTTTTTTTTTTTTTTTTTTTTTTTGCTCATCATGATAATGCGTTTTTATGCAAATCTAGATGTTCATGCATGTACTTTTTGTAAATTGAATTTGAGAGCATGATAACATACCTGAAAATCTTTGCAAATTTGGGAATTTGGAGCTTGCAGTGATGTTGAGCCCTTCTTGATTTTGCGGAGATTTTGAGGTTTCGAAAGTTTGGAGTTTCGGAGCCCGCAGCAATGTTGAGCCCATCTTCAAACTTTCTATTTCCGTCGGGGTATTTCCTTTTTCTTTGGAATTGCCCCGGAGTCATGCCAAAATTTCGCCAGATTTTTGGTGGGACAAAGTGACCCCCCCTTTTTTTTTTTTTTTTTTTTTTTAGCGAAATCCTGTCATTTTGATGACGATATTTTTCTTTTCCAACCTTTGCAGGTGGTTCCTCCAGAGCGAACAAGGGTAAAGAGCCTGCTACAAGCGTACCTCGTCGATCTGCTAGATCTTCCAATGTGGCCGTTCAGCAAGCCTGGGAGAAGGTCCAGTTTGTTGAGAAGAACTTGGAAGAGTGCGATTCCCTCAATCGCGATGAGATGAGACAGCGATTGATCGCTCTCAAGGATGAGGAGTTCTATAAGATCATGGTAAGCAACCGTCCTTGGGTTATGGACGATCTGAGGGTTTTGCCCAAGCCTACCTTCTTCTTTGGAGATGCAGTCCCTGACGACTTGACATACCAAAGGAGATGTTTTTAGTTCTCTTACACAGCAAATGGTGAGGAGAGAACTATTTCTACCCGGTCGTCTTTTGATCGGACCATCTCGATCCTGAGCCTTTCTCCCACGTGCCCTAAGAGGGAAGATCCTCCGAGCTGGGTGAAGAGGACCAGTGTGATCAAGACCGGGGTTTTTGTTGGTGGACCCTCCGGATATGCGGAGAAGCCACCTGTCCGTATGGACATGTTGATGCCAGCCAGCGGCTACCAGGGCTCTGATTATCCGTCGGTCGATTTGAGACCGGTGGGCCTTGGCGTTTTCAGCGGTGACGGCAGTACTTGGGTGAAGCCTTTTCGACTTCGTGGCCGTTTCAATGTTGACTCCGATTGGAAGTCATGGACTGACCACACCTTGCTGATTGGGGGCGCCGTTTTGAAGGAAGCCGGGATTTTTGACGCGGTCCGCGCTTTTAGGGAGACCGTGACTTTTTCCGATGATGCCTTCATGGCTATGTTGGAGTCTTTCCTCCCTCAGACCAATACCTTCGTTGTCACGAACGGTGAGATTGGTTTTTCTCTGAAGGAGTTGAGTGCTATTACTGGATTGCCCATCCTTGGCAAACTCTACGAGGAGTTCATGCCGATTGACAGCGTCCTTGAGGAGCAGTCAGAGGAGTTCAGGCTCCTATACTTTCAGCTCGTCGCCTTCTATGATTTTTTGAAGGAGGGCTCGAAAGTAAGATCCAGCAGTTGCAAGAGTTGTGGCTCTTCATTCCCTAACTTCTTCGACGGTGGAGAACCTTCTGATAGCATGACCCGGGAAGACAGGAAGAAGATTTCCGCCATGCAGGAAGAGTTGAAGGGTTTCTTCGCGAGCACAGATGCCATTTGTTCTGACATTACACTGCGGAGAGATCTTACTGTTTACCTCACTTTTTGGCTGGGTGAGGCTATTTTTGCTGGTGGAGATGGGACGCACATCAGGCCGCATTGTATTTTTCCGGCTTGTCAGATGGCGTTTGGAGAGCGGCTTGCTTTGGTGCCCGCTCTTTACTCCTACCTGTGTACCGAACTGCAGGCTGCTGCTTTCTTGGTTCGGCTTGGGCTCCCTATGAATAGGGTATTTTCAGCCCATATCTTTTATTCGTGGTTTGTATACCACTGTCCTGGCTTCCACCAGCTGGGTGCTGCACAGGATGATGATCCTCTGATGATTCGATTGGCTAAGGGAAAAGCCGTATCCGAATCACTTTTGTTTGCCCGCATGAGGATCCGACGGTTCAGGGACGTCGAGATGGGGCAGTCTTCAGTTAAGCTTTCTCCGGAGTTGCGGAAGAAGGCTTTTGATTTTGGTGCCTCCCGAGACTCTACCAGAGCAGGGTCGGGGAGACATTATGCATTGACAAATGCAGAGAAGGAGTGGCTTTTCAGCATACGGGTCGGCACGATGGTGTACCGCAGACATCTTTTCGTCGACATCCAGCCGTATGTACCTTCTCGCTTTGCACTTCAGTTGGGCTTCTCTCAAGGCGTTGTTGGAGCGCCTTCGAGCATGGTGAAGCGTTTTGGGGGTTTACAGGATGGCAGAAATGCATGGGCTTTCTATAGTGCTGAAGACACTACTGCCACGATTTCTTATCCTGAGCTGTCGACTTTCCGAACTGCCGGCTTCACGAAGTGGTTCGCGGAGAGCTTTTTGGCATATCGGGGGCTTTCCAAGAAGGAGCTTGATGTAAAGCTGTCTTCGGGGAAAGGTACTGGAAAGTCGGATGGCGTCCGGCGAGAGGAAGTTTGGGCCTTCCTTTCTGGAGAGAAGCACAAGATAGGCTTTCTCGGTGACCAGGGCATCATTGGTTCTGAAGCTGTTCGGGAAGTACCTGATGAGGCTTTGGAGCAGCTAGAACAGGAGGAAGCTGAACTCGACGCTTGGATGCAAGCGGCACAGAGACGAGCTTCCGTGGAGTCTACTGGCAAGAGCAGACCATCCAGTGAGGAGTCAAGTGAGAAACTTGACTCTGATAGTGGGGCGGGTTCTTCTAGGAAGCGAACCCGTAGAGGTAGGAAGAGGAGGAGGAGTCAGCGTCACACGGGGCGGGACGAAGACTCTCCTAATGTGGAAGTCCCTCTCACTGTCAATGAGGAGGTGCCAGGGGAAGCTGACGAACCTCCGGAGAAGAGGATTCGGGAAGAAGAGACCATCGGTGAAGGTATGATTCTTCCTTTTCCTTTTTCTGCTTCTTTCATGGGGCTTTCCATGTTCTGATTTGTTTTCTCACCCTGCTGCTGCTTTTTTTTTTAGCAGAGGATGAAGATTTGGCGATGCCTGAGGTTCCGACCGATGAGGCGGTGATGGAGCCGGTTATGGCATCTGAAGAAGAACCGAGGGATTCTGGAAGGCTTCCAGAATCTCCAATTGGTATAACTTCTTTCGCTTTCTCTTTTTTTTTTTTTTTTTTTTTTTTTTTTTTTTTTTTTTGCCTGCGACTTGATTTGCTAACATTTTTCTTGTCAGCTGACTCGCCACAAGATTCCGATGACTTTGAACCATCAATGGACGCAAATGTTGATGATGCTTCTGATGAGTTCATGGAGGAAGAGAGTGTTCCGCCAGTCGTCGAAGAAGGTACTTTGTAGTGATGACCCTGATGATTTTTTTTTTTGAACAGGATCATATTCATACCTTTTTGTGTTTCATTTGCAGGTTTTGAAGTGACAGAAGAGAGTCCATCGCTTTCTTCAGAACCAGAGCAAGGGATACCAGAGGTTGATCCGGAGGTAGAGACCAGTTCTGACATGATTGAGGAGATGCCTCGTGTTGAGATTCCCTCTCCAGTGGCTCCAAGTGAAAAGAGTTCTTTTGTTACTCTTCCAATGGGACATGACATGAGCAGCCGATCAGCGGAGAAGGGTGAATCTTCATCCAGTTCGTCTCTTCAATTTGCGAAGAAGGTGCTGGCTCGGGTTTTGAGTTCTTGGGTCAAGACTCTCCTTTCTGGACACTTGGAGGCAGGATTTGGCATGATCCCACATGTACAGGAGATTCTGACCGACACCGAAGAGGTTGGTCTGGATGTCACAGGTGCCAGGGCGATCGTTGATAGGATCATTGCACTGGGTGACAAGTGGTTTGAGACCATGGGTTTCCCTGATGACCAATTCTTCAAGGAGATGTTCTTGGACCCTGCTGATAAGGCTAAGTCTGACCTGAATGAGGCTACACAAAGCAAGAAGCAGCTAGTTCGGGAGAAGAACAAGGAAGAGCTAGCCATCATCGGATTGAGGCATGACCTTAACGTCCTTGATAGGGAAGTTGAGGAGGCCAGGAAACGTCTTGAGCATTTGAAGGCACAACTCGATGCGAAGTGGGCTGCTATAACAGAGGCTCGTGACAGGGAGAGTACTCTGATTCGCAGGGTTGCAGATGCCGGTCAAGTTCTCGAGAGGAGGACTCTAGAAAACGAACGATGGCAAACTGCTGGGGAAGAGCTTCCCGGTGTAAAAGAAGGGTTACGGCATTCGCCAGCATCTCATGGCAAGTTCCTGAAGAAGCGTGCCTTAGAAACTCTGACGGCTGAGGCCAAAAGTTTGCTTGAGGAGCTGAAGCTTTGGCTGGAGACCATTTTTGGCTAAGCTCCTGATTTTTTGTAGCAGAAACCATTCTTCTTTTTTTTTGGTACCACATGTATTTTTTTTGGTACTTCTTTTTTTTTTGCAGTGCTTGTGAACACTTTTTTTTTTGGTACCACATGTATTTTTTTGGTACTTTTTTTCTTTAGTGCTTGTGAACACTTTCTTTTTTTTGGTACCACATGTATTTTTTGGTACTCTTTTTTTTTTGTTTTCCCTACGCTCACTCAAATCTTTTTGTGATGAAAGCGATTGCTAAATGGGATTTGATCAAAAGCTTTTTCATTTTGTGAAAATCTTTTGTCAAATAATTGTCTTGGCATGGGAGCCTGATTTTGGTTGTGGCGTGAAAGCCGATTTTGAGATGGCATGGAAGCCAAAATTTTATGGCGTAAAAGCCAAAATTTGGGTTGGCATGGAAGCCGAAATTTTGTGGCATTTACAGCCAGTTTGGTGGCATTGATAGCCAATTTGTGGCATTTATAGCCGGTTTGGTGGCATTGATAGCCAATTTGTGGCATTTATAGCCGGTTTGGTGGCATTGATAGCCATTTTTTTGAAAGCCAAGTTTTGGTTTGTCGGCGTGAAAGCCAATTTTTCGTGGCATTGATAGCCGGTTTGTGGCATTTATAGCCGGTTTTGACATGAGAGTCAGTTTTTTTTGTGTGGCATTTATAGCCGATTTGGTGGCATTGATAGCCGGTTTTTGGCAAAAGAGCCAGGTTTTGGCGTTTATAGCCAGATTTTTTTGGCTTTCAAAATGCAGGTATCGACTAAATGTCGCCTCCCCGCTGAATGGTCTTGCAAGTATCGATGGAATGTCGCTTCCTTGCTCATTCGGTTTTGCGAGTATTGATGGAATGTCACTTCCTCGCGGGTTAGGTTTTGCAAGTATCGACGGAATGTCGCTTCCTCGCGAATTGGGGTGCAAATATCGACTAAGCGTCGCTTCCCTGCTTTTCCCAAAGCTTTTGGTTTTGCGGGTACTGACTTGATGTCGTTTCTCCGCGATTTTTGAAATTTGAGGTTTTCTTGAACCATTTGAAATTTGGGTTGTGGATAGCAACTGAAATGTCGCGTCTCCACGATTTTAGAGGTTTTGGAAGTATCGAATGGGGTTCGCATCCTTCCGATTTTTTGAGTTTTGCGAGTATCGACTAAGTGTCACTTCCCCGCGGTTTTTGAAAAACCATTTTTTTTGTTTAAAGACACGAGGGTCGTAAATTTTGACCTAAAACCATTTGGCGGTAAAAGGTAAGGTGGACTAGGGTAGAAATTCCTGAATCCGGATTTTTGTTTCAAACCATGAATTTTGGTTCAAGGATCGAAAGTTTTGGTCAAGTCAGGGAGAGGCTCCTAAACTTGGATTGTTTTTTTTTTTTTTTTTTTTTTTTTTTTTTTTTTTTTTGAACAATGAAACGATGAAAGTAAGCATTGTTTTTGAATCTCTAGAAATTTTGACATTTGATATGAAAATTCTAAAGAGAGTGGGTTTGACGAGCGAGTACCTGAGAACAGGTTTTGGCCATACAGGCATTGCTCTTACCCAGTTGGGTAAGTCTTCAAGGGTAGTACCGCTTCAAGAACTTGCCGTTGATAGGCAACATACATCTGTCGCCTTCCATGTTTAGGAGGGCATATGCGCCGTTGGAGAAGACTTTGTCGATGACGTAGGGTCCCTCCCATTTTGGTTCAAACTTGCCTTTGGACTTGTGAGCGAAGACCATTGGTCTTTTTACCGCAAGAACCAAGTCACCCCTTTTGTAGGCGCGTTGCCGGACCCTTTTGTCAAAAGATCCTGCCATGCGTGCTTGGTAAAGTTCAATGCTTTGTCGAGCTTCGAGCCGTCTCTCGTCGAGATTGTCCAGCTCATGGAGTCGCAATTTGACATTGCTTTCTTGAGTCATGTCATTTTGTAGAGATACCCTCAGAGAAGGAATTTGTACCTCTAGGGGCACGACAGCTTCGCATCCATAGACCAAGGAGAATGGTGTGCTATGGGTTGGTCCTCTAACGGTGGTTCGATAGGCCCACAAATCTTCAGACAGTTTATCGCTCCAGTCTCTTTTGTGACTAGAGACCATTTTCTTGAGGATTTTGCAGAGTGTCTTGTTGAAGGCTTCTGCTAATCCGTTTGCTGCCGGATTGTATGGAGTTGAAGGACAGCTTTGGATTTTGTATTTGTCGCAGAACCTGTAGAATCGATGATCCCGGAATTGTGGTCCGTTATCATGGACGAATCTTTTGGGTATGCCGAAACGACAAATGATGTTGGTGCGTAGGAATTGAAGAACTGATGAGGTCTTCATTTCGTTGAACGCAAATGCTTCTGACCACTTGGAGAAATAATCCGTAGCGGCGAAGATGAAGCGATGACCTTTGCTTGAAGGGGGAGAGATAGGACCTATGATGTCCATGCCCCATGCTTCAAAAGGCCATGAGATTGCTGTAGGATGCAGCCATTCTGGAGGCATGTGAATGTAGTCTCCATGAACTTGGCATTGTTGGCAGCGCTTAGCAAATTGCATTGCGTCGGGTACCATGGTAGGCCAGTAGTAACCCAACCTTTTGATTTGGTCGTAGAGCTTGGGACCAGCCTGATGAGCTCCACAAAGACCAGCGTGAACTTCTTTAAGTGTTTCTTCGGCCTCTTGTTGTGACAAGCAGCGTAGAAGTACTCCGTTGAAGGATTTCCTGTAAAGGATCTTTGAAGGGATATCCAAATGAAAGTTTGGGGCTCGCCTTTGAATGCTTACCCGTTCTTTTGGATCTTCAGGTAGGATTCCGAACATAGTGTAATCAATGAACGGATCCCTCCAGTCGCCAATTGAAGGTTGAAGGATAGAGATCCGACTTCCAACCACTCGGTGGCATTCAGCAACTGCTTGGTGTGTGTGAAGAGGAGGGAGGGTCCTTCTCTCGCACACTGTAATTTGCATGTTTTCCCCTTCCTGGATCGCCATTGATGCGGCAAGTCCGGCCAGGGCATCTGCACGGATGTTTTCACCTCTACGAATGTGGGTGATGTTGCAGATGTCAAACTTTTGCAGAAGCGATTGTGCCTTGTTGTAATAAGGCAGCAGATCGGGCTTCCTGACTTCATATTTCTGATTCATCTGGTTGACGATCAGTTGAGAGTCTCCAAAGACTTCCAGCATGGTGATACCGGATTCAATGGCGAGTTCCAATCCCAGGATCAGAGCTTGGTATTCAGTTGCATTGTTTGTGCATGGTTCCAGTAGCGAGAAAGCGTGTGGAATCATGTATTTGTCGGGGCTAACAAAGAGGATGCCAACTCCTGAGATCAGCTTTCTTTTTTCATTTGTCCTGGTTGCACCGTCAAAGTACATGTCCCAGGAGGCATTTGGTGAGGATCTCCACGTTGTAAACAGGTTCGTCTGGGAGATCATCTCTGAGTGGAGAATCTTTAGGCAATGGATGCTCTGCGAGGAAATCTGCTAGAGCTTGGCCTTTGATTGCTTTTTGTGGCACATACCTAATATCAAATTGTGATAGAAGGATGGACCATTTCGCCAGTCGGGCATTGAGAGAACCTGCCTTTGTGACAAGGACCTTCAAGAGGTTGATCCTTGAGACGAGGTAGACTGTGTTGGAAAGCAAGTAGTGACGTAGCTTTTGTACGGTGAACATCACTGCAAGACATTCCTTTTCGACTGGAGAGTAGCGATGCTCTGCACCTACTAGCATGCGGCTGAGGTAGTATAGAGCAGCTTCTTTTCTTTCATCATTTTCTTGTGCAAGCAGAGCACCCAGAGAGTGATCAAGGGCTCTTGTGTACAAGATGAATGGTTTTCCAGTGGCAGGGGCAGCTAACACTGGAGGTTTGGTTAGGTATGACTTGATATCTTGAAATGCGGTTTCACAGTCGGCATCCCAGACAAAGTCTACACCCTTTTTCATCAATCGAGAGAATGGACGGCATTTCCCCGAAAGATTGGAGATGAACCGTCTGATGTAGGCCAATCTCCCTTGAAGCCCTTTAATTCTCTCAAGGTTTTTGGAGAGGGCATTTCTAGAATAGCCTTGACTTTTATGGGGTCAAGTTCTATTCCAGCTTTCCGAACAAGGAATCCGAGAAACTTACCCGACGAGACGCCGAAGAAGCATTTTAGAGGATTCATCCGCAGTTTGTGTTTGCGAAGTCGGAGGAAGACTTCCCGAAGATCTTTGAGATGGTCTTCTTTTCTTCTGCTTTTGACGGCGAGGTCATCAACGTAACATTCGACCGTCTTGTGCTGCATATCTTGGAATATTTTCATCATAGCCCTCTGATATGTGGCACCAGCATTTTTCAGGCCAAATGGCATGACAGTGTAGCAATACACGCCAAATGGAGTCCGAAATGAAGTGTGTTTTTCATCCTCGGGATGCATCTTTATCTGATTGTAACCAGAGAAGCCATCCATGAATGTCATTCGCTCGAATCCGTAGGTATTGTCAATCATCACCTCCGGTATGGGGAGCGGGAATTCATCTTTAGGGCAAGCGCCATTCAAGTCTTTATAGTCAATACAGACTCTGATCTGCCCATTCTTCTTTGTCACGGGGACAATATTGGCTAACCACTCTGGATGTTGTTCCTCACGGATGAAGCCAACGCTTTTGAGTTTTTGAACTTCTTGTTCAATTTTATCCATCACATCTGGACGGAATCTTCTTTGGCCTTGTTTGACAGGCTTGACTTCTTCTTGCAGATTGAGTTTGTGGACTGCTACTTTGGGGTCTAAACCAGGCATTTCAGCATAGGACCATGCAAAGCAATCAACGAACTCACGAAGAAAAGCGATATACTCGGGTAACTCATCATCCTTTATATTCTTGCTTATGAATACAAGACGTGGGTTATCAGGTGTTCCCAAGTTTACCTTTTCAACAGGATCTTTTGTCGGAAGGTTCGAAGGTGGTTCCTCCACAATATTGTCGGAGGCTTCCAACTCAACGAAACCTTCTGGAGTTTCAACTGCATTACCAGACCAAGGTTCTATTCCTTTCCATGGATTTTCTTGATTGGTGATCTCTTCAAGGCTTGCTATGAGATAGTCCCAATCGCCTGTTGAGTCTGGTATTTCTTTTGGAGACGAGGGTTCTTCTGGGTCAGAATAGCACAAGTCTGCATTATCGGACGATTCCTCTTTATCATCAGAGAAATCGTACAAGTTGGATGAGCTTCCTGGATCTTTGTCAGGTAACTCTTTAAAGAGATTTCCAGGGAGATCGATGTCTTCGTGGACTTTAGATGTTGAGGCTTGGTCGGTAAAACGACTTTTAAGCCTTTGTGTCAACTATCTCAGAGGAGTGTCGGGATCATACCCTAACCCATATGAAGACTTTTCTACATGACCGTAGAGTCTCCAATCTTCCAGCTGGCTTTTGGTCAAGGCGGGCTCCAATGGCGTGAGAATACCGCGTCTTTCTCCCAAACCGACTGGGTTTTGAGCGTCATAGCCCATTTTCTTCATAATTGCTTGTGCCACAGGACTATATAGAGATAGCTGAGGCATACCTTCATTTTGGAAAGGTTCCAGCATGGAGTTTGATGAAGAAGCGTCCGATCTATGGAAGAAGATCGGCTTTTGCTTTGGTGATGTTGTCGGAACAACAAAGGTAGCAGACGTAGGATCTTCTACGTCAGCAGGTGTCTCCATCGGAGTGAGAGCAGGCTGAACTTGCTGAGTGTCAGCTTGGCTTGACGATGCATCGTCTTCTGGCTCTGAGTCCGAGTCTGTGTCTTGCATGATAGACACGAGAGAGACAACAAATTTGCCCCCAGGCTTTTGTTTCGCCTTCTTCACTTTAGTCGTGACGACCAAAGGTTTTGAATTCTTGAGGGAGATAACGAAGGGAGATTGACTACTCTCTTCTAATTTGCCGGAGGGTTTGTTTTCTTCCGGTAATTTTTGAGGAGCCTTGCCTTTATCTTTCTGGAGATTTTCAGCAGGGGGTGCTATTTCCTCTTCTTCTTTTTCTCCTTCATACATCTGGGAGTCTGCGAAGTGGACTTCTTTACCTTTGAAGGGTTTTCTGTCCGCAAAGACACGATGTACCATGTCGTCGTCGCTGACGAACTTGATGCATTGATGTAGAGTTGAAGGGACAACACCGTTCTCGTGTATCCAAGGACGTCCGAGAAGGATGTTGTAGCATGAGGGGGTTTTTATTGCATACACAGTGACCTCAGAGATAAGATCACCGATTTGCAATTTGAACCTGATTTTACCGATAGGCCTTTGAGTGCTCCCATCGTATCCAAAGATAGATACAGATGTGTGGCTTAGCTTGCTGGGTGGGATGCCCAACTCTTCCAGAGCCGAAGTGGAGATAAGGTTGAGTGCAGAACCTGGGTCGATCTGAACTCTATGTATCGGCATTTCTTTGATGTACCCTGTGAAGTACAGGGGTCGGTTGTGCCTTGCTTCGCCAAGTAGGAGGTCTTCCTTAGTGAAGGCGATGGTTGCACTGGCTGCCTTTTGAACCGAGAGGCATTGGATGCATGATCCCTCGCTTTTCTCTTTTTCTCCTTTTAAGGAGGTTTCTGAGTTTTTGACCCGGTAGTCCATTTCAATTTGGAGGACTTGTGGGGCATGTTTGTCGACATCCTCATTCAGTTTTTGTAATTCTGAGATGAGATTATCACGAGTGCGTGGAGACATTCGTAATAAATCCAGGATGTGAAGACGTGCAGGTATGTGTTTGAAGTGCTCAACCAAGTCATACTTGAAAGCCTCCTTAGGGCCTGCATGTTCATCATTGTTGCCACTGGGGGCGCTTATAACATCTTTTCCCGAAGGATTTACATAAGTAAAGGAAGATTGGTTGTAATTTTTGTGGTAGTCCCGGCCCGAACGGGTGCCTCTACCAACTTCGAGAGCTTCTTGAGAAGGATCTTCGTTTGGAAGATTGTCTTCAGGATCAAGAGGCTGTCGTTTTTCATCTACTGGGGATGTATCTGCAGCAGAGTTGCCATCCTCAGTGATTGTGTTGCACGGAGCATTTTCCGGGAGCAAGTCCTGAACAGCATCCAGCAGCTTTTCTTCTTCGTTGACCCATCCATCACCCCAAGTTGGGTTTTCTTCATGATGATGAGTCGGGAAGAATGTGTATCCTGAAGTCACAGTCTCAGGAGAAGAAACCTGAGAGGGTGTCATCTCTGTGAAAGTCACGTGAGACGAGGTAGCTCCAGAGGATACATTGCTAGGCGTCGTCGGAGTATAGGTAATCTCATCAGACGACGCTTCAGAAGAGCTATAGTCCTGATATATTACATTACAGGAAGCTCTGATAGGAGATGTTGCCTGCTCGGAGTCAGACTCATCCTCGGATGTAAGAGGATCGTCAATCCAGCAATGTTCTCCATTTTCAGGAGTTCAGGGTGGATGTACCTGATTATCTTCAGGGACTTCAGGCTCTGGGTTGCGAGGAGGCTCGTTCACACGATGTTGCTCTTGTTCTAGAGCGAGACGCTGCAAGATCCTTGCATATTCTTCAAGATCAGGCATGGGAGCCAGATCCTCTTCTTCGTCTTCTCCGTGTGGCTCAACATAGTTGATTTCCACTGGAGCAATGACAGGTGCTGGGTTAACAGCATCTTCTTGTGCAGCCTCTTGGTCTTCTTCATCATCAGACCAGGATCCTTGTGGTTGCAAGGGGTTATACCAGATTACTGGCATAAGGTGAGTTTCAGGAACCCATTCTTCATCGGAGAGATATTCTCCTGTTTCAAGAGATTCCTCCCACTCATCGGTGTAGTTGGCTCGAATCCATCGTCGGTGTCGCTGGACTCGTATCCATCAATGGAGAATCCAACTACCGAGTTGCAAGAGTATAATGCCCCCTGCATGGCTTCTTTTTTGAATTGAGGTGGCATGAAATCACTGAGAGTGAAGTTTCTTACCCCCTTTGAAGTCTCTGGAAGGGACGTTTCTGTTGCCCCGAGTGAAGTGGTAGAGGAGGCCTCTGCCTTTTCATGGACTTCTTGTTTTGGCTGGGTCTTCTCTTGCCGTTTGAGCCTGAGGAGATGTTTCCTAGCCTGCCTTCGCTGTTGAGCTGTCGGCTTTGTTTTTACGATCTCCCAGTTTTCATCTTCCAAGAGATCGGGATGTACCCATATGGGTTGTCCGTCTGGTGTCGGGTAAGGAACCAACACTTCGGACGTTTGAATTCTTTTTATCACCTTGAAGGAAGTAGTGATCTTCTTCTTCGGTGATTTTGGTGTTTGTCCACATGACACCATGTTGACGGAGGCAGTCCCATAGTTTTTGTCAAAGGTGATGACTCCGTTTTTCCACATCTCGTTTATCTTCTCTCTCACAACAAAGCATTGATTGAGAGGATGCGAGACCATCTGGTGGTATGGACAATACCGAGGATCATTGGTTTTGCCAACGTCTCCCGGTCTTTTGGGCTCTGGCAAAATGAGTTTGCCATTTGCTAGGAGAGCCTCAAAGATTTCTTCGACGTCTTCATCGAACGGATATTTCTTTTCTACTCGCTCTTTGAAGGCATCAGAGAGTTCAGGTCTCTTACCTGCGGCTCTATTTTCAGCTTTCTTTGGTTGCTGAGGAGCTGACTTGGTTTGCACATTAAGGACCTCTTTCTTCTTTGGTTTAGAGGTTGCAATGGCGGTTGGCTCTTTTCTTGATGACTTCTGACTGTTGAGGTCTTTGATCACCATTTCAGCTTCCATGGAAGCTTCGAGGAGTACCCCCAGGTTCTTTGATTTATTGCCGATGATCATGGAGCGGATTTTAGCTCTCATGTTGTTTCGGCAGATGTCGACTAGCGACGCTTATGGCAATACATCTGAACATTTGTATGCCATTGCTTTCCACTTGTGAATGAAGTCATAAGTTGACTCATTCTCTCCCTGTTTTAGGCTGCAGAGCTGAGCCATAGTAACAGGATGATCCTCACCTTGGAAGTGGGTAAGGAAGCGTGTCTCCAGCATAGCCCAGTTCTGAATGGAGTTCTCCGGCAGAGTGGAGTACCAATCGAAGGCGGTACCTTTTAGGGTACTTGCAAAGAGGCGAATCTTGAGTGCATCTTGATCCGCGATAGCTCCCGTCAAGATCTTGAAGTGGATGACGTGCTGTCTGGCTGATCCTTTCCCCGTATATGTTTGGAGAGTAGGATGTTTGAATTTTGTGGGGAACGGGACCGAGTCCATCCATAAAGGATATGGTGGCTTGATCCCATGCTCCTTGAGTATATCCTCTTCTTTTGCTTTGGCGAGGATACTGTCTACGTCCTTTTTGGTAAGGGCGCGTGACTCATTTTCTTCTCCATTTCCCTCGTTATTGCTATGATTCGGAGGAGGCTCATTGTTCACCTGATTTTGGACGACAAGGAGAAGGTTTTCCATCAGAGTTTCAATCCTCTGCTGGCCTTGTTCCAACTGCTGGATGCGTGTGAGCGCATCATCTCGAGGTGGATTCTGAGGTGGCGGCTCAGAACTTGTAGCCAAGACGTTCATCCCTCGGGATTCGAACGAAGAAATCGTCCTGGTGACCGAGCTGGGGCTCATTCTTTTTGATGAAGAGCTTGATGAAGGATTACTCTCCCGTCCTTGGCTTGAAGGGGCAGGAGATTCTTCGGGATGTCTTTGTGTCCTGGTGACGCTACGGGTCACCGGACGTCGGACATGGATTTTTGATGCTGACCTTTGGCGTCTTCTGGTTTTTCCAACCATATGGACGGCAGCAACTTGGTCGGGTCTTTCTTTTTCGACCCATTTGTGGGAGACTTGAAGTGTAGGAGGCTGGGTCCGTTGCTTCTCTAGTCTCTTTTGTCGATATGAAGCACGGCGGCATGCTCGACGAGCGATTTGAGCTTCAGTCAGCTCTGGCTGGGCTCTGACGATGAAGGATGTGCTCCCTCGGGCGCAGCAGCCGAGCCTGTCTTCTTTGTAGCTAGGCAAGGACAGGATCCGGACCCGGTCCTTTGCCTGTTGCAGCGAAGCTTTAAACCTTTCGAGTTCGGCCCCTGTAGAGATGAAGGGTCGAACTGAAGGAGTGTAGGCCTTAGCAGGTGCTTGTAGAGGCCTGGTGATGCATGATCTAATTTTGGGCCTGTAGGAACAAGCCGGCTCATGCTGGGTTGACTTGGGAGTCAAGTTGGAGATGGGTCTCTCCTCTTTCATGTAGGCAAGAGGGTAGAACTGGTTCTCCTTGAGTGGGGCCAGGTATGCTGGCTTGGTGGAAGTTTGAGACCTTCTTTGTTTTGGGGAAGGTCTTGGAGACCAAGTCTTAGGGTAGACCTGGTTGGTTGTTGGTCGAGGCTTCGCGGGGGTGCCGCGGGCTTCGGGCTTTTGGGCGCTCGCCTTTGGTGTCACGGGAGTGACACGTTGAGAGGCGATCTTCTGCTTTTTAGCAGGCGCAGCTTGTTCTTCGGGAAGTGGGAATGGTCCCAGTGTCCCGAAGACGATGGTCCGGGGAGTCGAGGTCGACCCGGAGTTCAGAGAGTTGCCGAGGGAGTTGACGCTTCGGCAGCTGGCAGGGCGCTTATGAGTGCGCGCGCTTTGCTTCTGTTGAAGCATGAGTTGGTGCTTGTTCTCATCGAAGATAATGGTTAAGGCTGCCATTGTTAGTTTCGAAAAAAGTTCTGAAACAAGACCACATCCATTAGTAATCACAAGAATATAATGATCATAAATGGGAATTCCTATGGTTGTCTTTTCAAATCGCTTAAGGGATATGACCCAAGCGACATGAAGAAGGCAAAAAGCCATAGATGGTACAATTGTTCTGACAGCAAGTATGGTGAGCCTAGAATGAGCGTTCCAGTGACTGCTAGAAGCAATTGTAAACCTAAATTCGACTTATCGAGAAGCAGGGCTTGCTCGAGATAAGAAGAATATAAGGTAGGAGTTACAAATGTGCCGGTCACAGATACAGTAGACCCTGAAAGGGCGTACTAGTACTGCTATGCACAAATGTTGGAGATCGCATCCATGAGATGGGATTCTTTGTTTTGAAAGGTCAGAAATGGATTCGTCAAAGAGAGCAGGTGGCATTCCGATTCAAATACGGGCTCAACGATTTCCGCGAGCGCCAGTACTCAGAAGGAAAGAGACCACAATTTCTCGAATCTGAATCCAAAAGTGACGAGTTTTTTTTTTTTTGAAATGTCAAGATTGGTTCCATCAAGGAGAGCAAATGGTATTCTGATCTGAACACGGTCTCGGCGATTTCCGCGAGCGCCAGTGCTCAGAAAAGAAGAAACCAAAATTCCTCAGATCTGAAATCAAAAGTGACGAGTTTTTGGAGATTTTTTTTTTTGAAATGATTTTTTTTTATTTTATTATTTTTATTTTTTTTTATTATTTTTTTTAAAAAATATATTTTTATTTATTTTTAATTTTTTTTTAAATATATTTTTATTTTTTTTTATTTTACTTTTTTTTGAAAATTTTTGTTTTTTTTTTTTTTCAAGATTTTTTTTTTGAAAATCTTTTTTTTATTTTTTTTTATTTTATTTTTTTTTAAGATTTAAAGATGAGAGAGTACACATAGGCCTCCTAACCCGGTCTTATGAAACCTCAATTGATAGAATTGCCCCCAGGTAAGGGTAGGATTACTTAATGAACCCGTTTGGAGGTCCCTTGCCTAGAACAGTCAAGCTGTCTCCACACTCTGGACAAGGCTTTTCTTGAATCAATCGTGATCAAAGAACGCAATTGGTTTAACCTTAGTGGTCTATGTCCTTCTTTATAAAAAAATCCCAAATAGACTCATCGAAGAGAAACGATAGCCCAAAACCTTAGTCGAACGGGCTCAACATTTCTGCAAGCACCAAAAAACGATAGGATAGGATCAAAGTTTCTCAATTTTGAATCCAAACTAAGAAAACTGATTTTTTTTTATTTTTTTTAATAATTTTTTTTTGAAATCTCTAATGAACTCATCGAAGAGAAACGATGGTCCAAAACCTTAGTCGAACGGGCTCAACATTTCTGCAAGCACCAAAGAACGATAGGATAGGATCAAAGTTTCTCAATTTTGAATTCAAACTAAGAAAACTATTTTTTTTTTTGTTTTTTTTTTTTAATTTTTTTTTGAAATCTCTAATGAACTCATCGAAGAGAAACGATGGTCCAAAACCTTAGTCGAACGGGCTCAACATTTCTGCAAGCACCAAAGAACGATAGGATAGGATCAAAGTTTCTCAATTTTGAATTCAAACTAAGAAAGTTGATTTTTTTTTTTGAAAAGAGAAAGAATGGAAACAAACTCAAAGAAATAGAAATTTCCAAAAAATCCCATCTCATTTTTTTTTAGGATGCAAAATCCAACATAGGCTACCAGCCTAGAAAGTAGCCAAGGAATCCGGAAAAGAAGCATAAGCATAGAGCAAAAAGTATGATATGCAAATATTTCATTTCCAAGCACCGTGTTCTCAAATGAACGAGTCCCACCGGGTGTGCCAGCTTGATGGAACGCGCTCCGAGGCGCCGTGGGGCGGCTACCGGGGTCGGCGGAACGTGGGAGTCCGTCGGGTCCGGCCCTTTTGCGCCCTGGCGGGCCCTGAAGCGTGCATCAACATTTCTTTGTGTGGGTGTGCCAGATTTTCTATTTTACTTGGAATTACAAGTGGTAATCCGGAGATCAACCTTCGCAAGTAAAAAGGAAATCAACTTCTTTCAAGTTTTCCATTGCACAAATATTTAAGAAAAGAGACATTTTCTTGGTTTGCCGTGAAAGGCGATTTTGTTTGGCATTTATAGCCGATTTTGGCGTTTATAGCCGATTTACAATTCTTATCAATAATGAAAGACAAGAGTTGTGATTTTTTTGTCTCTTTAGAAAAATACAAACTACAATGAAAAGCAAGAAAAGGAAGATCTAACTTTTCAGGAGATTGTGGGGGACTCGTTCAGATTGACGGTCGCAAGCCATGTGTGGGCTTCGCCGTCATCCATGCAGATGAGAACAGAGGATGCTCTTGATTCGCTTGGCTTGGCTATAACCTCAGATTTTTAGAGGACAAAGACCAAGAGAAGGTCCTATGTCCAATAAAAAGCTAAGTAGACGGGCTGAAAAGCCACGTCTAAGCCATTGGAGGCAGCAGGAGAAGGCAAGGACCTTGGGGGGGGGTGCCCCCCAAGGGACTTTTGTCACCTTGTAGCGGTGGCCGGTGCAGAACTTCAGCAGAGTTTTTTCTCTCTTTTTTCTTTCTCTGGATTCTTTCCGCTCTCTTCCGATCCGATCTCTTTTTTTTTATCCCTTGATTTCAATGGAATGCTCTCCTATTTATAGGCTTTTGGTAGCCATTTAGGAGAGTTTATGGGCTTTAATGGCTTTAATGGGAGGAGTTACAAGATTTATTTCTTGATTTTGTAACTCCTTTTTCCTTGAATCTGATTGGCCGATGGAGATTAAGGGCTTTTAATCACCTTAATTACCATAATGGGAGGAGTTTCATGGTTTAAATGCCATGAATCAATTGACTTGTAACTCCCAAATGCTTGCTTCTGATTGGGCCGTCCAAAGAAATGAATTAATGACTGCAATAAAGCTAGTCAATTAACCACATTAATTGGTCGCCGAGCAGTCGAAGAGTCGCGGGCCATGCCGTGTCTTCTGGAATTCTTCTGGCGATGATCATCGATGGATCTACATGCTGATCGACATCGGATGAACATGTAACTTCAGACATTGATAGCTAAGAACGGGCCGGTGACATCTGTCTTGTCGATTTCTCGATCGGTCGGACAGAAAGAGCACTTTTTTTGGTCGACCGGTTGGCGATCTTGGAGCGATCAATGATAATTTTATGCTTTTGGAGGTTGACCCGTGATTTTGACGGATGCCGGCGGACATGAGTCAATTTCAAGCACTAAAAATCACATTTTCAGGAAACCACAGGGGCCAAAGTGCGCGAAACGCGAAAAAGGACGGAAAAAACGGGTCACCGGCGGAAAATCCGGTGACCCGGACTTCCATGGTCGCCGGCGACCATGGGCCATGGTCGCCGGCGACCATGGGCCGGCGACCATGGGCCATGGTCGCAGGGGCCTGCGACCCTGGGGGAATTTTCCCCTTCGGAGCCCGTTTTGCGGTCGTTTTGAGGTCTTTTTCGTCGCCGTTTTCTTCTGTATTTTTCCTGACATTTCTTCTTATTTATTGGCTTGATTTCCCTGTAGAAAACCTGATGAGAATCCTTGCATTTTTAGAGTGCAAAGTTTCCAATTTTCCAGGAAAGCCGAAGACTTTGTCGCGTAGAGCTGCTGATTTTCCGCCAGAAGTTGAAACTTGGTCAAACGATGTCGGAATGACCTGAAATTTGAGGTGAAGCCTCCTGAGCAATAAATAAGACCAACCATAGGCTTTTGTTTGAGTTTTGAAGCTGTTTGGGGTCCCGTCGATGCTTCACTTGATTTTGCTGCGGGGAAAATGCCGAGCTTTGATATGTGGTCAAACGATGTCCGATTGACCTGAAATTTGACGGGGAGCCTATTGGAGTCATTTTGAGACGTTCCATGGGCTCCGTTTTGGATGTCATGGTCCCAGGTTGCTCCGCCGCCGGTAGGCTTGATTTTCTCTCGGAGCATCGAAACCTGGTCAAACGTTGTCGGAATGACCTGAAATTCGACGTGCAGCCTTTTGGAAGCATGTTGAAGCCACTCATGCACTTGGTTTGATGAGCGAAGGCTTCGGTGGTTCCCACCGCCGGGAGGCTTGATTTTGCTGCTCGAGCATTGATGGAGGGTCAAACGTTGTCGGTTTGACTTGAAATTTGGCATGGAGCCCTTTTGAGACATGCTGGAGTCATCCGTAGGCTCTGATCGAAGTTTTGACGTCTCCGATGATGTCGCCGCTGGGAGCGCCATTTTAGCTGTCGGAGAAGCGAAGTTAGGCCAAATGATTCTGAAATGGCCCGAAACTTCATGTGTACTCTTCTCTTGGCTATCTTGAAGGATCTTGCAGTTTTTGTTTGATTCTGACAAGATTTGATTTTTTTGGAGAAGTTGCATTGCCTATTTATGGCAGGTTGCGACTTCATGCAGCTTTCTTGATGTTGAAGAGGCAAAGTGACATTTTTGGTGTCAACATGACAGGTGTATATGCACTGACAAACACGTCATAGAACATGTAAATAAGACAAGGGCATTTATCGTTCCACCGCCCCTATCACTGACACCCCTAGTAGGGCATCACCGCCCATCCATCAAGGTATGGGCCGATGGGACAGAGTGGGCTACGATGTAACTACATTTTGAGACAGGTGGGCTACGATGGGATAACTCAGACAGAGCCATCTCCCTGCCTCTTCTCTCCCTCTATATAAACACAGCAACAGCTCTAGAAAATGCATGGCTATCCACACGCTGGTACGCCATCTCCTCTCAAACCCTATCTCTTACCTCTGCTTAGTCCTGTAACTGCAACTAACAAAGGCATCGAAGAGCCCTGCGCTGCCCAAGCTAGGGTCCTCTGACCTTCTTCTTTTTTCCCCTTTTAGGCTCAAGGCAGCGGTTCTTCTATCATCATCAATGAGCTACAATCTCCATCCTCTCCCAGTGAGTTGCCAAAATCACTCCCCCCGGGTCTGTGAATTTTTGTGCACTTACAGTTCTCTATCCTTGAGAATATAACATTTGCTACCAAAAATTCTAAAGTGGCTAATGTTTGGCTTCTTTTCATGCCATAATTCATAGGGAGTTTTATCGAATTCAGTTCTCAAATAAACCCTGTTTATGATGTAACAAGCTGTATTCACTGCTTCAGCCCATAGATCTCTAGGAACATTCTTTCCATGAAGCATAACTGTGGCCATCTCTTGTAAGACTATTCTTTCTTTCAGCAACTCCATTTTGTTGAGGAGTTTTAAGGGCAGAAAATTCATGGTGAATTCCATACTTATCACAATATTTTTCAAATCTGGAATTTTCAAATTCTCCACCATGATCACTTCTTATTCTAGCAATTGCTCTTCCTTTTTCAACTTAGATTCTTTTCACAATCTTTTTGAATTCAGCATATGCATCTGATTTCTCTCTAAAAAAGGCAACCCAAGTGAGTCTGGAATAATCATCTACAATAACAAGAAAATATTTTCTGCCACCCCTACTCTCTTTCTTAGTTGGGCCAACTAGGTCCATGTGAAGAAGCTCTAAGGGTCTAGAAGTCTTCAGAGACTTGGTCTTTTTGTGAGATGCTCTAATTTGCTTTCCTTTTTGGCACTCTCCACAAACATTTTTTGACTTTCTGCTGATTTTAGGAAGACCTTTTACATATTTGTTTAGTTTGGACAAGTCTCTATGGTTTACATGTCCAAGTCTTTGATGCCACAGTTGAGCTTCATCAAGATGAGCAATGTAACAGGATGAGCTGAAAGATTCCTTTTGATCACCAACTACATAACAGTTTTCTTGATTTCTAAAGCCTTTTAGAATAACCTTTCCATTTTTAGAAATCTTACAACCATGACTAGTAAAGATGACAGCATGATTTTTATCACAAATTTGAGAAATGCTAAGTAAGTTATGCTTCAAGTCATCAACACATAAAACATCTTCTAAGTAAGACAAGTTTGGAACATTTAGAGTACCTTTCCAATAACTTTAGTTACATTGCCATCACCAAAAGTAACAATTCCACCATCATATTCATTTAATTTTGAGAAGAGTGTTTTATCTCCAGTAATGTGTCTAGAACATCCACTATCCAAATACTACAAAGATTGGTCTCCAGCTTTAAGGGCTGTGTAGACTAATAAGCTTTTGGGTACCCACTTGTACTTATGAGATTTTGACTTATCCGAATCATGTTGATGAAAGGATTTCTTAGAATTTCTTTTAGCATGATTATTGAATTGAATTCTAAGTTGATCAATCTGTTTCATAAGTTCATTCAATTTTTGTGGAACAGTGAGTTTCTTATGATACCCAATTTTGCTTAGTTCATTCTTATAGGACTGTCTTTTGACTTGTTTCATTTTACACTCATATTTGACATATCCTTTTCTTCCACAAGAATGACATATAACTTCGGAGATGTTTAGATTACTTGAGGAGGCTTCTCCTTTTACAAACTTAGTAGAGACATTAGGATTACATTTGGCTTCTTTGTTGTATCCAAGCCCAGTTTTGTCTCTTTGATATTTGCCCATCCCAAATAATCTTTCGAACTTTTCTTCTCCATGAGTGAAGGAATACTCATACTTTTCTTTGTACCAATTCAATTTGGTGACTTCATTCTTCAAACGTGAAATCAATTCTTTTAGATTTTCAGTCTCATCTTTCTCTCTGTTAAGCTTTCGTTTGTAGTCACTAGCAATTTGAAATTTGAAATTAATTTCATGAAGATCATTGGTCAAAATATTATTTTTATTATTCAAAGTTTCAGTTTTGTCTTTTAACACTTTGATCTTGATTCCTTGTTTGCTCATAGTTCTAATTAGTCTACAGCTCTCCTCATAAAGTTGATCATAGGTTTCTTGAAGATCTTCCTCATCATTGTCATTATCTGGACTGTCTTCTTCAGATTCAGTTTCATTCTCAGATTTATCAATATCAGATCTTTCAGAATTTTCATTCATCTCAACTGACAGATCACAAACACTTCTGGCCATCAAGACATTGTAGTTTCCTGTTTCATCTTGGTGTGATTCATCTGATTCCGATTCAGATTCAGATGAGTCATCATCCCATGTAGCCACAAGTGTCTTTTTCTTTCTTTCCATTTGACACTCAGATGAGATATGACCATACTTTTGACAATTATAACATTTTACCTTTTTATGTTGACTCTGAGAGGAAGAGCTGACTTTGTTTTTACCTTTATCATTTGAAATTGGAATTCTTCTTCTTAAAATGTTTTAGAAACCTCTTAGCAAGTAACGCAACATCTTCATTATCACTTTCTTTCTCATTATCAGATTCTTCTTTAGAGGGGGAAGATTGAGAAGTCTTTAATGCAATAAATTTCTTGTCTTTGGATTTATTAGAAGAATTATTCAATTTCATTTCAAAGGTTCTAATATTGCCAGATAATTCCTCTACTTTCATAGTTTCAGGGTCATTATATTCTTCTATAGAAGTCACTTTGGGGTGAAATCTTTCAGGTAGAGACCTCAAGATTTTGCTACATACTTTGCCTTTAGGAATTTTTTCACCAAGTGACCACATTTCATTTACAATGACCATTAACTTTGTTCAAAACTCATCGAACACTTCATCTTCCCTCATTCTTAGAGATTAGAATTGGGAAGTCAACATTTGAAGCTTGGCTCTTTTAACAATGGTTGTTCCTTCATAGTTTGTTTCTAAAAGATCCCAAGCTTGTTTAGCTGTGACACAAGTCATAATCTTTTTGTATTCTTCAGCTGTCATGGCACACGATATGGCATTTAAAGCCTTCGCATCACTATCTTTCAATGCTTTTTGATCAGTTGACCATCTAGCCTTTGCAAGAGGTTGGACAGTGTCATCTTCAGCTGTGGTGGTAGGATGAGTCCATCCATCCTCTACAGCATCCCAAACTGATGAACCAAGGGATCAGATGAAAATAGTCATCCGGGCTTTCCAAAATGCATAGTTTGTACCATCAAACAAAGGAGGTCTGTTCACTGCACTACCTTCTGGGTTAGACATTAGCACTAGTAAAAATCAAAAGATCTACTCCAGGTTGTTAAGCCTTTGGGGAGTAACCTTGCTCTGATACCAACTGAAAGTGCAAGCTAGGGCCAATGACTAAGTCCTAGGAAGGGGGGGGGGGGGGGGGGGGTGAATAGGAATAAGGGTATACAATTGCCATTTTTAATTTTCTAACATTGATTTTAATCAAAACAGAATAAAGAACAAGACAAGCATAGCATGAATATAACTAAAACAGAAACTGTAAATCATGCAGTAGAGAAATGGACACAGAGATTTATAGTGGTTCGGTCACACAGACCTACATCCACTTTCAAGGGTCACACAGACCCTTGGTTCCACTATCATGAATCAAACTACACAAGTTCTGATTCTACCTCATTTTTGAAATAGAGGTTCAATCACACAGATCTACTCCTCCTCACATCAATGTGGTGAGTTTAATCACACAGATCTAAACACCAACCACATTATACATATATTGTAGAAATTTGAAGAAGGGTGAACACTTGCCTTGATGATGGTTGAAGTGTTCTATGGAGCTCTGACCACAGTCGAAGCTTGCACCTCTTGTTGACCTCTTGGTGTTGAGAAGATTGCCTCCAATGTGTTGCACAACCAAGGTTAAGAGGATTTGGTTTCTAGGGTTACACAAATGAGTCTCTCATGGTATAAACTACCCTAGAGGATGCACTCCATAACAGGACACTCATCAAAGAGCTAATGGAGCTCTAGGGTTTACCTAAATCAATCACATGAGTGTTTTGGAAGGGATTTGGGAGCCTACAATGGATGGGAAGAAGGTAGCAAGCAAGGCTTTTCCCTAAGGTCGTTAAAGTGTACAGAAAACGAGGCTACAGATTTATAGAAAAATCCCAACGGATACATTTTACGGTTAGCCTCTTAAACTGGCGGCTAGCCCCTTTTGAAATGCACTGAAGCAACGGATATATGTTTGAATACGGTCAGCTCACGGTTAGCCGTAAGAGACCCTGGCGGTTAGCCGTGACCTGACCGCAGAGGTGACCGAAAGCAGGTCTGCAAAAAGTTGCTCTCTGGAAAGCAAACCGTAATACCTACGGTTGTTTGTGGTTAGCCGTAAGACTGTTGGCGGTTAGCCGAAAGGTAACCGTAGGGGTAACCGAAAGTCCTGATAGATGAAAAGTTTTCTTTCTGGAAAGGTGACCGTAGGACTTACGGTTACCTGACGGTTAGCCGCAAGGGGACTCTGCGGTTAACTGCAAGGCGACCGCGGGGCTGACCGAAGAGAAACAGCCTTCTGAAAAAGGAACCGCAGATTTACGGTTACCTGGCGGTTAGCCATAATGTGCAAGGGGACTAGCCGCAAGGTGACCGTAAGGTCACCGAAACTCTGATATCTAGGATATGATTTAACTTATGAAGGACAGGGTTTTTCCAAGGGATCTATAGGTTGGTCCTGGTTTGAACTACCTGAAAGGGATGGTGTACACACACATGGAGTTCTTCCTTGATGAATCCATACCTTCTAAGACTTGATCTTCTGCCTTCAAACTTGATCTTCCTTGAGAAACTCCGAGAGGCAGGGACTTGGACTTATTGACACGGAATTGACAATACAACACAAGTGCTCATTGGAATGAGGCACTAACAGGGACCACTAGGGATTCCATAGAAAGCTGGTTCCAACTGGGACACGCGACCCCACATCTCATGTGCACTCCGAGCCCACAGTTAATTGCAAATAACACCACTATATAAATGCAATTGCACTCCAGTTTTAGGAATAAATTATAATGAAGACCCTAAACTTCCCAATTACCATAAGTAGGCCCCTGTATCAATATCCATAGATCAATTGGAATAAATCTTTCTCTTCCAATCTTAGTTCCACATCTTATTATCCTTGAGCCCCAATTAATCACTATTATCATCAGTACCATCCAATTAACTCTTAATCGAGATGGGTGCGCACTTACTAATGACAAATCCATTAATTGGCACAAGGGGATAATAGAGATAGATTCCATCTTGATCATTCAATGTTCCCACAGTCCTACTACCACATACCCAAGACACCGAGGTATTGACCTATAGTTGGCCTCACTCATTGGTGACTCAAAGCAAATGAATAGATAGAAACTTGAGTTCATCAATGTCTCAGGATTGAGAGCCTATTGCTAGGGAATTATGAGAGCATACCTTATTATTGAGACGGAATTCCATAGGGTGCTTCTCATGGTCCTTCAATACATCCAATGTACCAGCACATTGATCCAGAATCTTCCATTCTGATGATAGAGACAAATCACACTATCTCATAGTGATCAAAGTGTTGCAACCTTATCAGATGAGATGCCCAGTCTCATCACTGGTTGTGAAGATTTTTTAAATATAAGATTTGTGACATATATCTCCCGTGTGTGGATCTCATCCATACACATATACAACATCTAATATACTAATGGGACCCGGTTCAACTCATGAACCATTATGTCATATGTATTGGTCATGTGCATAAAGTAATAAAATAACATTCATCTCATGAAAGTAAAGCATGATTTTATTGATAAATAAAGAAATTAATCAATTTATGACATCAACTGATGGATTGATCTATACAATCTAACAAAATTTACTTCGAGGCTACTATTGAAGTCCTGACAAGGATATGGCACCAACTGCTCCAAGCTGAATTTGTTGGAATAATGATTATCCATGACCTGTAACTCTAGAGAAGATATTGGCACTTGGAATGATACTAGAAAAAAAATTAAATGTTTAGAGACACAGCTATTGAATCAAAAGAGCTTTGATAAAATTATATTGAAAAAAAAAAGATATAGTGATAAAGAAAAGTAAACCCATAGCATGTCTATGATTCAAAAGAGGCCATGTGTGTAACATACTTGAGTGCTTTACATGGGAGTCCATTGAGGCTTACATTCGTGAAGATACAATTTGTGGTACAAATGAATTAATTCATGAAGATCCACACCCTCTTGTATGGCTAGTCCATATCAAAAGTCCACAATGATAACTTTGCTTAATAAATAAATGTTTAAGCCAAAACATAATAGCTATATACAAAACCGAGAAAATCCAACCATACAAAACCCAAAAAATCACAGTTGAATTACTTTGGGCAACAACATTACCCCTTTACCAAATATGATAACATGCCATGGCCAATAACATTACCCCTCTACTTTCCCTCTGAAAAAAAAAAAAGAAAAAAAAATGAAGAAGAAGAAGAAGAAGAAGAAGAAGAAGAAGAAAAAGAAGAAAATAACCCTTACATCCAAATATCTCTTCAGATTGGCCCACTCAACCACAGTTTCAGCATGACAACCATTACTCCATTTAAGGCCTACAAAATAAAGATGTAAAAAATCATTAACTTCCATTGGGTGGAGGCGGTACAGAGCTTTGATCGAGAGAGTTGGAATTGCAACTGGAGAGAGAGATCCTCGACTTCCATTGGGTAGAGATGGTATAGTGGTGCTTCGTTTCTCTTTGGCGGATAGATGGAAAGCAGAGAATGAGATTTGGATTTGGGGAAGAGAGTGAGGGGAAGAGACGAATTGGGGAAGAAGGCAGGGGAAGAGACGATTTGGGGAGGAGAAATGAAAAGGGCTCCTTTTCACTTCGAGAAGGGGGAAGCACCCGTTGCCTTGCGGCATTCGTGGGTAGGGTGATTCTTGCCACAATGATTGCAACCGCTCTGTCTAACTTGGTTCTGTTCCTGTCTTAGCTTCTTGCCACTTTGTTGCCTTTGGTTATATTGCTGGTGTTGTTGCTTCCTATCCCAAAGGATCTCATTGTTGAACTCTTCAAATTTATATGCCCGACTAACTGCTTCATCAAATGTGGCTGGTGGAATCACTCCCGTGACATCCCTCTTGAGAATGGGATTTAATCCTTCCAAAAACTTGGTGATCTTCTTATGCTCCATATCAATCAACTCGGTAGCATAAAGAGCAAGCCTCTCAAACTTCGTAACATACTCCAGAACTGACATACTTCCTTGTTTCAACTGTTGAAATTCGACTGCCTTCTGCCTCTTGACATGTGAAGGGACATACTTATCGGTAAAATGTGCCTTGAAGGTTGTCCAAGCAACCTCATTTGCCATGGCCTGGTATGGTTCTTTGACTGTTTGCCACCAAGAGTTAGCAAGCCCATAAAATAGTGAAGCGGTGAGGTTCACCCTCTCCCTACCCGTACAAATAAAAACATCAAAAATCTTCGCGGTGTTAGTGAGCCAGTCATCTGCAGTTAAAGGGTCCTCTTGGCCTGAGAACTCCTTAGGTCCCCTTTTTCGGAATCTCTCAAAGAGAACATTGATGTCATCCACCCGATTGTGGTACACTACATTCTGTGCAACTTGATGTTGAGGTCTGTTTTGGAGGACTTCCAGAAGTCGCCTCTGAACTTGTGCCATCTCCTCATCTTTCTTTGCCATCTGTTCCTGAAATTTTGCTTGAGTTTCATTAGCTTGTTTCTGTTGATCTATTATGGCTTGCATTAATGCCTGGAATTGAGTAGCGGTAGGATTCTCAGACGAATCTGTCTCATTGTGATTACTACCCGAAGCATGATGGTTTGGAGCTTTTCTTGGAGGCATGATGCTGTAACACAAAATGTTAGTACATCTATGAGCATAATTGGGTTGGTCAACTTGTCTAAACGAATGTTCTAACGAACTCACGAATCCTCGCCACGTTCCTAAGATTTCTAGTTTCTTTTAAGTGCCTGAAACAAGTCCCGCTCTGATACCAGTCCTGTAGCGACCTCGGACCGTGACCCGGGCCCGCGACTGCGGCGATATGATTAACTAACATATAAAACATACCGCCTGTTTTCCCACAGGTTTCCGCGGTGAGGATCCCAAGACACGGGTCGAGCTCACACGAATGGGTATGCGGAAGCGTGTAGCAAAACGTGTCACACAATTCTTAAACAATAAGATGCAAGAGAAATTATAATATCGAGACTTGGTATAAAAAAAGAATGTCAACATAGCATTCCTATTATGATTAAAGCTTCAACATTTAACAAAAGTATATTAGTTCAAGTTACAAAACCATGAGAGGCCAACAAAGGCCAATACAACAATTAAAATCCCAAAGGACAACCCAAAACTAGATGAACGAGAAGTCAAGATCCCGCCCGGCGTCTAGATGATGTCGTTGGGATGCCACTCATGTGCTAGGGGTGGCTCAAAAGCTTCCTCCGGGCACTTCTCGTCAAGCGCGACATCTCCTGCACCTGGACACCAAAATAATAAGCATCAAACATGACGGTTTGGTAAATAAACAATTTAGGCATGAATATGAAAAATAATGCTAAAACAGTTCAAGATTTAAATACACGTTTCAAGTTTACGAAACTAGCATGAATACTTATAATATCATGAAAAGATAAATCCACATTGAGCTCATCCTCTCTCCATCATACATGATGATAAGAGCAAGCACGCACGACAAGCACGACACGCAAGACACGATCCCACGCTACTCAAGGTAGACGGGGTATCCGGCCGCGGAACAGGATCACAAACACGAACATGCACGATGTGTAATACAATACACGACTAGTCTGCAGACAGTCCACATGTTTAAGGACCCCCAGGTAGTGGATCAAGCTAAAAGGGCAGTCCAAGCTCAGTGGTATTCACTTATATCATGCATGCACAAAATACGGTGATACACGTTCGAGAACATGACAAAACAAGTGGGAAATCATTTACCAAACACAACATGGCAAGACTAGCAAAATAGCATAGTATAAATGCTTAACAAACTTAAGAAATGATTCCCCTTTTCTCATTCTTGAAACACAACTTAAAACGAGCTTATACTTGAAATTAAAACGAGAACACGATGGTGCATAAAATATCATAAACAAGAGTTCAAACATAAACTTATCAAGCATAGGCTAAGACCAAATCTTTGACCCTTATGGACTTGAAAACCCAAACGTCGGAATTCTATATAACTTGGTGTCCCCGAAGGTAAGATACATTTAGGAATTTCAAGTGCACAATGTCAAATGAAGGTCTAAGGCATAGTCTAGTTTTTATCCTCGCGAAAATCCTTCAAAAACTGTATTTTTGGTAAATGTCGGTCAGTCCTCGGTTACCTGTCGGTCAACCGACGTTAATCTGTCGGTCGACCGATGGATGACCGACAGGATCCAGCCCAGAAATGCTGCTCTCTGGAATTTGAACCGACAGGCCCTCGGTTAGCTGTCGGTTGACCTGTCGGTCGACCGATGGCTGACCGACGGATGACCTGACAAAATGTTGCTCTCTGGAAATTGAACCGACAGGTTTTCGGTTGATGTCGGTCGACCGAGGGAATTCCCTGTCAAAATGTTGCTCTCTGGAATTTGAACCGACAGGCCCTCGGTTGGTGTCGGTCGACACGTCGATCGACTGATGGCTGACCGACACCTGACCGACAGACACGGGGTAGCATGTTTCGATTAAGATTTTCACAACAGCTTTCCCTTCTTCACCTCCACATTGAACCACCTGCACTCCCCAAGCCTACATGCTTTCCAAGGGATACATTTCACACATTTTAAGGCATTCCATCCACAATTAATCCATCCATTCCAATGAGAAACATTAAGACATTTCCAAATACAAATTCATAAAACTTACAAAACCAAACTTGATTCTAAGAACTTGAAAAAGTCATTAACAAAAACACAAGTAGAAGAGCTCAAACCAATGATTTAAGAGAACATAAACATAACATGTATTAATAGGTTAAGCATAAAAACCATATCTTAATGGAAGTGATGAAACCACAATACAATGTATATGAAAATCCTATAAAGTTTACTTGCCTCTAACCAATGCCAAGCAAATACTCCACAAAATCCAACAAGGAAGGGAGCTCCACGAAATCTACACAAAAACCCCCAAAAGAGAGCACACAAAATCACCATTTTGGCCATTACAAACCCCCATTTCGAAAATGGGTTTGAAAACATGTAAAACAAGCTCTTGGTGAGCTAAAGAATATCAAATGAAAAGATGGGTCCAAGCTCTAACCTTGAGCTAGCTGAAAAAGATGAAGAGAGGTTGAAGATGATGAATAGTGAAATAGTTTGGCTCCAAAAACACTCCAAACAAAGCTTGAGAAGAGAGGAAGAGAATGGCGGAGTCGGATTTGAGATTTGAACTTTCTTGCTAGATGATTCCAAGGGAAAAAAGACCAAGGAAGCAAAACTTCTTCTCTTCTTCACTCTAGGTCAAAACGTTGCGGGGATTTGGGAAGAAAAATGGAGGAGAGAGAATAGGAGAGCTTTTATATGGGTTGAGAGGTGGGTCCCTTTCCAGCTGAACTTTGAAACGATAAAAACATGGTCTTGTGGACTCCGGATGAAAACGACGAAGAAGAACAAAACGATCGTCGAAAAATTTAGTTTTGGAAAAGTATAATTTTGACATAGTTTCACGACTTCGAAAATTGTGCCCAGATTTAGCATGAATAGTCAGATTTACCCTTGTTGGGCCAAAACTCGGGTTTCTGGACCTCAAATACATGCAGATTAAAAATGAAAGTTGTTACAAATAATAAAACCCTTCAAGAGAAATAAAAATCACGATTAAACAAGATATCTAGAACGAAACCCACTATTACACGTGTACTCAGGACGTCCCTGAGAGTGTCTGATTCATACTAAACGTCCTCAAAATCCCCAAAGCTATAATCCAGACTAAGTCTAATCACATTCTAATCCAACTAGTGCTAAGACTCACTTAAGACTAAACACTCACTTAACTAGTACTAATCGAGTTGGTCTGGGTCGGGGACTAACAGCATGATATTTTCTCGATTATGTGGGCCCTAAACACAAGATCTAAAAAATTGACAACAAGAAACATGCCTCACAAACCCTACCAAGTCTACAGAGAATTAAAAAAAAATGAATTCAAGTAGCCTTCTTTTGGTAAATAATCAAGTCTCAACATCAATCCCAACAAACTCATCAAACCACTGTAATAGGGAACAAACCCATTTCTACACATCTCCTCCGAAATCCAAAGAGCATAATCCCACTTCTCTAATCTAAGTGCTCCATTCAAGAGAGTATTAAAAGTTGATGCATTTGGATATGGTCCAAATCTCTCCAGCCTTCATAAATATCAATCAATTCTGCAATGGTATCATGCCTTGATTTCAAATAACAATACATAAGCGCAATGTAATCATTAACAGCTGGACTTCCCAGTGCATGTCTCATAAGACTCGGTGTATGTAAGACCCCGACCCCTAATTTCCTTGATTTTTTGTGTTTTTAATTGTGAGTTAGTTCTTTAAACGAGGTTTTGATCATAATCGAGTTGGTTTGTGGTTTAGTTCAGTTTTCTATAGCTTCGGGAATTTTTGAGAGCCATTGGACTTAGTCAAACACGCTCAGGGAGGCCCTGAGTGCACGTGTTAGCATGGGGGGATAATTATGTTTTCCGATTTTAATCGTGATTTCGACCTCATTTGAGTGGTTTTATTATTTGTTACAACTTTTGTTTTTAAACTGTCCGTGTTTGAGGCCCAAAAACCCAAGTTTTGGCCCAAAGGGGTAAATCTGACTTTTCATGCAAAATCTGGACACGATTTTCAATATCACTAAAACCCGCAAAATATATACTTTTTGGAAACTAGAAATTTTGTTGATCAACTTTGTCTTTTTCATCGAATCCATTTGAGGTCCCGAAATGCATGTTTTTAGCCCGACTAGTACTTTAAGTTGTGGGACCCACTTCACCTTTTGTATATAAAGAGAACCCTTCTTCCTTTCTCTTCTTCCTTGCCCTTGTCACTGTTCCAAGAGAAGAATCCCAGCAGCCACAGGTTTCTCCATCTTCCTCTTGTTCTCTTCCTCATCAAGCACCACCAATCCATTGCTAAGCCTAGATTGGACTCTACTATCTTCATCCTCTTCACAAGAGCTATCCATTGACGCCATTTTTGAAGAAAACCACTCACTCCAAGATTTCCTTTGAGCAACCTCTTGCTTTTTGAAGAACTTCCAAGTAAGGAATCCTTGTAATCTTTTGGATTTGTGTTCTCCTAGCCTTTAAGAAGCTTTGTGTTGATTATTGGAGATTTTCCTTTTTGTTTTGATTTGGTTTTGCCATTTTAGGGTTCTAAGATGGGTTTTGTAAGACCCCGACCCGAGTGACTCAATTAGCGCTAATTAAGTTGGGTGTTAGTGCTGAGCTCGATTAGTGATTTTTGACTAAGCTTGGATTAGTATAGTTCTTGATAGCTTTGGGAAATTATTTTAGTGCTTCGTGTTGGTGGGACCCTTTGGGGGTTCCCTTTTTGGTTAGTTCTACTAGTGCTGGGGGATTATTCGTATTCCGGTGATTTGCATTTCTATCCCGTTTTACTCGTCTTGTTAGTCCCTACAACTTTCATGTTGATCCCGAACCCGTCCGGAACCCCGAAACCCGATCTTCTTGCTTTGAGGGCAAAACAGTCTTTTTTTACATGAAATCTGTGCCCAACACTCGATATCCTCGAAACCCGCGAAACATGTACTTTTCCGAAACTAGATATTTCGGTGATCACTTTTCTCTTCTTCGTCGATTTCATTCGAGATCCCGAAATTAGCGATTTCAGCCCAAAGAGCTTTCCTAGTAGTGGAGCCCACACCCATTGCTTTATAAAGAGAACCCTCTTCTTCCATTTCCCTTTTCCAGCACAAGCATATGAGAGCCTAGGGTTTCCATCTCTTCTCTTTTTCTCCTTGCTTCCTCACCACCAAAACCCTACCAAATCTCACACCAATCAAGAGATGAACTTCACCCTCTTCTTCCCCATTGCTAGAGCTATTCATTGATACCATTTGTGGAAGGATCTACTCAACTCAAGACCCTCATTGAGCTCACCTTGTCCATTTGAAGAGCTTCCAAGTGAGTTTTCCCTCCTATTCTTTTAGATTTATAATCTCTTAGCCATAGAGGAGCTCTATTTCTATTATTGTGAGTTCTTCTTCTTGTTCCTTGTTTGACCCATTTTAGGGTTTGTTTTTGGGGGGTTTTTGGTGTAGCTTGGTACTTGGCTTGGAAGTGTGGATTAGAGCTTGGATTTCTTGTTTAGAGACCTTGAGGCAAGTGGATGTTTAGTTTTAAAAGTGATTTCCATGATCAAATGTTTGCATTTATTGTATCATTTATGATGAGCTTTTACTTGCATTCATGATGCTATTAAATGCTTTTGAAAAGAGTTGGTAAGCATTTTTATTGTCTTGAAACATGATTTCTAGCTTTTGTTTTCATCCATTGTCTTTAAATCATGGATTGTAGTTTTGAGTTCATCTTTTGTACAATGCCTAAGTGAATCCTTGTGATGTTGGTTGTCCTCCTTCCCTTAGTAATTGTATGAATGTCAATGGGGAATGAAAGGAATTAGTTTGGGGAAAGGAAAGCTTGAATCTGAACCCAGGGAAGAAATTCCCGTGACTGGCGGTCAGCTGGCGGTCACCCAGCGGCTAGCCGCGTGGCGACTAGCGGCTAACCGAAGCAAGTTCGTGTTGACACCAAAAATGTCACTTTGCCTCTTCAACATCAAGAAAGCTGCATGAAGTCGCAACCTGCCATAAATAGGCAATGCAACTTCTCCAAAAAATCAAATCTTGTCAGAATCAAACAAAAACTGCAAGATCCTTCAAGACAGCCAAGAGAGGAGTACATAAGGAGTTTCGGGCCATTTCAGAATCATTTGGCCCAACTTCGCTTCTCCGACAGCTAAATTGGTGCTCCTGGCGGCGACATCATCGAAGACGTCAAAACTTCGATCAGAGCCTACGGATGACTCCAGCATGTCTCAAAAGGGCTCCATGCCAAATCTCAAGTCAAACCGACAACGTTTGACCCTCCATCAATGCTCGAGCAGCAAAATCAAGCCTCCCGGTGGCGGGAACCACCGAAGCCTTCGCTCATCAAACCAAGTGCATGAGT
This sequence comes from Umbellularia californica, assembly GCA_028538565.1. Lineage (NCBI taxonomy): Eukaryota > Viridiplantae > Streptophyta > Magnoliopsida > Laurales > Lauraceae > Umbellularia > Umbellularia californica. The sequence continues at coordinate 31,062,107 of JAPQWN010000011.1, forward strand.
GGCTTCAACATGCTTCCAAAAGGCTGCACGTCAAATTTCAGGTCATTCTGACAACGTTTGACCAGGTTTCGATGCTCCGAGAGAAAATCAAGCCTACCGGCGGCGGAGCAACCCGGGACCATGACATCCAAAATGGAGCCCATGGAACGTCTCAAAATGACTCCAATAAGCTCCCCGTCAAATTTCAAGTCAATCGGACATCGTTTGGCCACATATCAAAGCTCGGCATTTTCCCCGCAGCAAAATCAAGTGAAGCATCGACGGGACCCCAAACGGCTTCAAAACTCAAACAAAAGCCTATGGTTGGTCTTATTTATTGCTCAGGAGGCTTCACCTCAAATTTCAGGTCATTCCGACATCGTTTGACCAAGTTTCAGCTTCTGGCGGAAAATCAGCAGCTCTACGCGACAAAGTCTTCGGCTTTCCCGGAAAATTGGAAACTTTGCACTCTAAAAATGCAAGGATTCTCATCAGGTTTTCTACAGGAAAATCAAGCCAATAAATGAGAAGAAATGTCAGGAAAAATACAGAAGAAAACGGCGACGAAAAAGACCATAAAACGGACCAAAAACAGGGGAAAAACCCCCAGGGTCGCAGCCTGCGACCATGGCCCAGGGTCGCCGGCGACCCTGGCCCATGGTCGCCGGCGACCATGGAAGTCTGGGTCACCGGATTTTTCGCCGGTGACCCGTTTTTCCGTCCTTTTTCGCGTTTCGCGCACTTTGGCCCCTGTGGTTTCCTGAAAATGTGATTTTTAGTGCTTGAAATTGACTCATGTCCGCCGACATCCGTCAAAATCACGGGTCAACCTCCAAAAGTATCAAAATCAACATTGATCACCAACCGGTCGACCAAAAAAGTGTACTTTCCGCCCGATCGATCGAAAAATCGACAGGACAGATGTCACCGGCCCGCTCTTAGCTATCACTGTCTGAAGTTACATGTTCATCCGATGTCGATCAGCATGAAGATCCATCGATGATCATCGCCAGAAGAATTCCAGAAGACACGGCACGGCCCGCGACTCTTCGACTGCTCGGCGACCAATTAATGTGGTTAATTGACTAGCTTTATTGTAGTCATTAATTCATTTCTTTGGACGGCCCAATCAGAAGCAAGCATTTGGGAGTAACAAGTCAATTGATTCATGGCATTTAACCCATGAAACTCCTCCCATTATGGTAATTAAGGTGATTAAAAGCCCTTAATCTCCATCGGCCAATCAGATTCAAGGAAAAAGGAGTTACAAAATCAAAGAAATAAATCTTGTAACTCCTCCCATTAAAGCCATTAAAGCCCATAAACTCTCCTAAATGGCTACCAAAAGCCTATAAATAGGAGAGCATTCCATTGAAATCAGGATCAGAAAAAAAGAGATCGGATCGGAAGAGAGCGGAAAGAATCCAGAGAAAGAAAAAGAAAGAAAAACTCTGCTGAAGTTCTGCACCGGCCACCACTATAAGGTGACAAAAGTCCCTTGGGGGGCACCCCCCCCAAGGTCCTTGCCTTCTCCCGCTGCCTTTAATGGCTTAGACGTGGCTTTTCAGCCCGTCTACTTAGCTTTTTATTGGACATAGGACCTTCTCTTGGTCTTTGTCCTCTAAAAATCTGAGGTTATAGCCAAGCCAAGCGAATCAAGAGCATCCTCTGTTCTCATCTGCATGGATGATGGCGAAGCCCATACATGACTTGCGACCGTCAATCTGAACGAGTCCTCCACAATCTCCTGAGAAGTTAGATCCTCCTTTTCTTGCTTTTCATTGTAGTTTGTATTTTTCTAAAAGAGACAAAAATCACAACTCTTGTCTTTCATTATTGATGAGAATTGTAAATCGGCTATAAACGCCAAAATCGGCTATAAATTCCAAACAAAATCGCCTTTCACGGCAAACCAAGAAAATGTCTCTTTTCTTAAATATTTGTGCAATGGAAAACTTGAAAGAAGTTGATTTCCTTTTTACTTGCGAAGGTTGATCTCCGGATTACCACTTGCAATTCCAAGTAAAATAGAAAATCTGGCACACCCACACAAAGAAATGTTGATGCACGCTTCAGGCCCGCCAGGGCGCGAAAGGGCCGGACCCGACGGACTCCCACGTTCCGCCGACCCCGGTAGCCGCCCCACGGCGCCTCGGAGCGCATTCCATCAAGCTGGCACACCCGGTGGGACCCGTTCATTTGAGAACACGGTGCTCGGAAATGAAATATTTGCATATCATACTTTTTGCTCTATGCTTATACTTCTTTTCCGGATTCCTTGGCTACTTTCTAGCTGGTAGCCTATGTTGGATTTTGCATCCTAAAAAAAAAATGAGATGGGATTTTTTGGAAATTTCTATTTCTTTGAGTTTGTTTCCATTCTTTCTCTTTTCAAAAAAAAAATCAGTTTTCTTAATTTGAATTCAAAATTGAGAAACTTTGATCCTATCCTATCGTTCTTTGGTGCTTGCAGAAATGTTGAGCCCGTTCGACTAAGGTTTTGGACCATCGTTTCTCTTTAATGAGTTCATTAGAGATTTCAAAAAAAAAATTAAAAAAAAAATCAAAAAAAAAAAATCAGTTTTCTTAGTTTGAATTCAAAATTGAGAAACTTTGATCCTATCCTATCGTTCTTTGGTGCTTGCAGAAATGTTGAGCCCGTTCGACTAAGGTTTTGGACCATCGTTTCTCTTCGATGAGTTCATTAGAGATTTCAAAAAAAAAATTAAAAAAATAAAAAATAAAAAAAAATCAGTTTTCTTAGTTTGGATTCAAAATTGAGAAACTTTGATCCTATCCTATCGTTCTTTGGTGCTTGCAGAAATGTTGAGCCTGTTCGACTAAGGTTTTGGGCCATCGTTTCTCTTCGATGAGCCTATTTGGGATTTTTAATAAATAAAAAGACATAGACCACTAAGGTTAAACCAATTGCGTTCTTTGATCACGATTGATTCAAGAAAAGCCTTGTCCAGAGTGTGGAGACAGCCTGACTGTTTTAGGCAAGGGTCCTCCAAACGGGTTCATTAAGTAATCCTACCCTTACCTGGGGGCAATTCTATCAATTGAGGTTTCATAAGACCGGGTTAGGAGGCCTATGTGTACTCTCTCGTCTTTAAATCTTAAAAAATTAATTAAAAATAAAAAAAAAGATTTTCAAAAAAAAAATCTTAAAAAAAAAAAATCTTCAAAAAAAAATAAATAAAAATATATTTTTTTAAAAAAAATAAAATAAAAAAAAATAAAATAAATCATTTCAAAAAAAAAAAAATCTTCAAAAACTCGTCACTTTTGATTTCAGATCTGAGAAATTTTGGTTTCTTCTTTTCTGAGCACTGGCGCTCGCGGAAATCGCCGAGACCGTGTTCAGATTAGAATACCATTTGCTCTCCTTGATGGAACCAATCTTGACATTTCAAAAAAAAAAAAACTCGTCACTTTTGGATTCAGATTCGAGAAATTGTGGTCTCTTCCCTTCTGAGTACTGGCGCTCGCGGAAATCGTTGAGCCCGTATTTGAATCGGAATGCCACCTGCTCTCTTTGACGAATCCATTTCTGACCTTTCAAAACAAAGAATCCCATCTCATGGATGCGATCTCCAACATTTGTGCATAGCAGTACTGGTACGCCCTTTCAGGGTCTACTGTATCTGTGACCGGCACATTTGTAACTCCTACCTTATATTCTTCTTATCTCGAGCAAGCTCCGCTTCTCGATAAGTCGAATTTAGGTATACAATTGCTTCTAGCAGTCATTGGAACGCTCATTTCGAGCCTACCATGCTTGCAACCAGAACAATTGTACCCTCTATGGCTTTTTGCCTTCTTCATATTGCTTGGGTCATGTCCCTTGAGCGATTTGAAAAGACAAAATCATAGAATTCCCCATTTATGATCATCATATTCTTGTGATTACTAATGGATGTGGTCTTGTTTCAGAAAATTTGGAACTAACAATGGCAGCCTTAACCATTATCTTCGATGAAAACAAGCACCAACTCATGCTTCAACAGAAGCAAACCGCGCGCACTCATAAGCGCCTTGCCAGCTGCCGAAGCGTCAACTCCCTCGGCAACTCTCCGAACTCCGGGTCGACCTCGACTCCCCGGACCATCGTCTTCGGGACACTGGGACCATTCCCACTTCCCGAAGAACAGGCTGCGCCTGCTAAAAAGCAGAAGATCGCCTCTCAACGTGTCACTCCCGTGACACCAAAGGCGAGCGCCCAAAAGCCCGAAGCCCGCGGCACCCCCGCAAAGCCTCGACCAACAACCAACCAGGTCTACCCTAAGACTTGGTCTCCAAGACCTTCCCCAAAACAAAGAAGGTCTCAAACTTCCACCAAGCCAGCATACCTAGCCCCACTCAAAGAGAACCAGTTCTATCCTCTTGCCTACATGAAAGAGGAGAGACCCATCTCCAACCTGACTCCCAAGTCAACCCAGCATGAGCCGGCTTGTTCCTACAGGCCCAAAATTAGATCATGCATCACCAGGCCTCTACAAGCACCTGCTAAGGCCTACATTCCTTCGGTTCGACCCTTTATCTCTACAGGGGCCGAACTTGAAAAATTCAAAGCTTCGCTGCAACAGGCAAAGGACCGGGTCCGCATCCTGTCCTTGCCCAACCACAAAGAAGACAAACTCGGCTGCTGCGCCCGAGGGAGCACATCCTTCATCGTCAGAGCCCAGCCAGAGCTGACCGAAGCTCGAATCGCTCGTCGAGCACGCCGCCGTGCGTCATATCGACAAAAGAGACTAGAGAAGCAACGGACCCAGCCTCCTACACTTCAAGTCTCCCACAAATGGGTCGAAAAAGAAAGACCCGACCAAGTTGCTGCCGTCCATATGGTTGGAAAAACCAGAAGACGCCAAAAGTCAGCATAAAAAATCCATGTCCGACGTCCGGTGACCCGCACAAGGACATCCCGAAGAATCTCCTGCCCCTTTCAGCCAAGGACGGGAGAGTAATCCTTCATCAAGCTCTTCATCAAAAAGAATGAGCCAGCTCAGTCACCAGGACGGTTTCTTCGTTCGAATCCCGAGGGATGAACGTCTTGGCTACAAGTTCTGAGCCACCACCTCAGAATCCACCTCAAGATGATGCGCTCACATGCATCCAGCAGTTGGAACAAGGCCAGCAGAGGATTGAAACTCTGATAGAAAACCTTCTCCTTGTTGTCCAAAATCAGGTGAACAATGAGCCTCCTCCGAATCATAGCAATAACGAGGGAAATGGAGAAGAAAATGAGTCACGCGCCCTTACCAAAAAGGACGTAGACAGTATCCTCGCCAAAACAAAAGAAGAGGATATACTCAAGGAGCATGGGATCAAGCCACCATATCCTTTATGGATGGACTCGGTCCCGTTCCCCACAAAATTCAAACATCCTACTCTCCAAACATATACGGGGAAAGGATCAGCCAGACAGCACGTCATCCACTTCAAGATTTTGACGGGAGCTATCGCGGATCAAGATGCACTCAAGATCCGCCTCTTTGCAAGTACCCTAAAAGGTACGGCCTTCAATTGGTACTCCACTCTTCCGGAGAACTCCATCCAGAACTGGGCTATGCTGGAGACACGCTTCCTGACCCACTTCCAAGGTGAAGATCATCCTGTTACTATGGCTCAACTCTGCAACCTAAAACAGGGAGAGAATGAGTCAACTTATGACTTCATTCACAAGTGGAAAGCAATGGCATACAAATGTTCGGATGTTTTGCCACAAGCGTCGCTAGTCGACATCTGCCGAAACAACATGAGAGCCAGAATACGCTCCATGATCATCGGCAACAAATCAAAAAACCTGGGAGAACTCCTGGAAGCTTCTATGGAGGCTGAAACGGTGATTAAAGACCTCAACAGTCAGAAGTCATCAAGAAAAGAGCCAACCGCCATTGCAACCTCTAAACCAAAGAAGAAAGAGGTCCTCAATGTGCAAACCAAGTCAGCTCCTCAGCAACCAAAGAAAGCTGAAAACAGAGCTGCAGGTAAGAGACCTGAACTCTCTGATGCCTTCAAAGAGCGAGTAGAAAAGAAATACCCGTTCGATGAAGATGTTGACGAAATCTTCGAGGCTCTCCTAGCAAATGGCAAACTCATTTTTCCAGAGCCCAAAAGACCTGGAGACGTTGGCAAAACCAATGATCCTCGGTACTGTCCATACCACCAGATGGTCTCGCATCCTCTCAATCAATGCTTTGTTGTGAGAGAGAAGATAAACGAGATGTGGAAAAACGGAGTCATCACCTTTGATAAAAATTATGGGACTGCCTCCGTCAACATGGTGTCATGTGGACAAACACCAAAATCACCGAAGAAGAAGATCACTACTTCCTTCAAGGTGATAAAAAGAATTCAAACGTCCGAAGTGTTGGTTCCTTGCCCGACACCAGACGGACAACCCATATGGGTACATCCCGATCTCCTGGAAGATGAAAACTGGGAGATCGTAAAAACAAAGCCGACAACTCAACAGCGAAGGCAGGCTAGGAAACATCTCCTCAGGCTCAAACGGCAAGAGAAGACCCAGCCAAAACAAGAAGTCCATGAAAAGGCAGAGGCTTCCTCTACCACTTCACTAGGGGCAACAGAAACGTCCCTTCCAGAGACTTCAAAGGCGGTAAGAAACTTCACTCTCAGTGATTGCATGCCACCTCAATTCAAAAAAGAAGCCATGCAGGGGGCATCATACTCTTGCAACTCGGTAGTTGGATTCTCCATTGATGGATACGAGTCCAGCGACACCGACAATGGATTCGAGCCCAACTACACCGGCGAGTGGGAGGAATCTCTTGAAATAGGAGAGTATCTCTCCGACGAAGAATGGGTTCCTGAAACTCACCTTATGCCAGTAATCTGGTATAACCCCTTGCAACCACAAGGATCCTGGTCTGATGATGAAGAAGACCAAGAGGCAGCACAAGAAGATGCTGTTAACCCAGCACCTGTCATTGCTCCAGTGGAAATCAACTATGTCGAGCCACACGGAGAAGACGAAGAAGAGGATCTGGCTCCCATGCCTGATCTTGAAGAATATGCAAGGATCTTGCAGCGTCTCGCTCTAGAACAAGAGCAAGATCGTGTTAACGAGCCTCCTCGCAACCCAGAGCCTGAAGTCCCTGAAGATAATCAGGTACATCCACCCTTAACTCCTGAAAATGGAGAACATTGCTGGATTGACGATCCTCTTACATCCGAGGATGAGTCTGACTCCGAGCAGGCAACATCTCCTATCATAGCTTCCTGTAATGTAATATATCAGGACTATAGCTCTTCTGAAGCGTCGTCTGATGAGATTACCTATACTCCGACAACGCCTAGCAATGTATTCTCTGGAGCTATCTCGTCTCACGTGACTTTCACAGAGATGACACCCTCTCAGGTTTCTTCTCCTGAGACTGTGACTTCAGGATACACATTCTTCCCGACTGATCATCATGAAGAAAACCCAGATAATGATGCTTGGGATGATGAAATAGTCAACAAAGAAGAAAAGCTGCTGGATGCTGTTCATGACTTGCTCCCGGAAAATGCTCCGTGCAACACAATCACTGAGGATGGCAACTCTGCTGCAGATACATCCTCAGTGGATGAAAAACGACAGCCTCTTGATCCTGAAGACAATCTTCCAAACGAAGATCCTTCTCAAGAAGCTCTCGAAGTTGGTAGAGGCACCCGCTCGGGCCGGGACTACCACAAAAATTACAACCAATCTTCCTTTACTTATGTAAATCCTTTAGGAAAAGATGTTGTAAGCGCCCCCAGTGGCAAAAACAATGAACATGCAGGCCCCAAGGAGGCTTTCAAGTATGACTTGGTTGAGCACTTCAAACACATACCTGCATGTCTTCACATCCTAGACTTATTGCGAATGTCTCCACGCACTCGTGATAATCTCATCTCAGAATTACAAAAACTGAATGAGGATGTCGACAAACATGCCCCACAAGTCCTCCAAATTGAAATGGACTACCGGGTCAAAAACTCAGAAACCTCCTTAAAAGGAGAAAAAGAGAAAAGCGAGGGATCATGCATCCAATGCCTCTCGGTTCAAAAGGCAGCCAGTGCAACCATCGCCTTCACTAAGGAAGACCTCCTACTTGGCGAAGCAAGGCACAACCGACCCCTGTACTTCACAGGGTACATCAAGGAAATGCCTATACACAGAGTTTAGGTCGACCCAGGTTCTGCACTCAACCTCATCTCCACTTCGGCTCTTGAAGAGTTGGGCATCCCACCCAGCAAGCTAAGCCACACATCTGTATCTATCTTTGGATACGATGGGAGCGCTCAAAGGCCTATCGGCAAAATCAGGTTCAAATTGCAAATCGGTGATCTTATCTCTGAGGTCACTGTGTATACAATAAAAACCCCCTCATGCTACAACATCCTTCTCGGACGTCCTTGGATACACGAGAACGGTGTTGTCCCTTCAACTCTACATCAATGCATCAAGTTCGTCGGCGATGACGGCATGGTACATCGTGTCTTTGCGGACAGAAAACCTTTCAAAGGTAAAGAAGTCCACTTCGCAGACTCCCAGATGTATGAAGGAGAAAAAGAAGAAGAGGAAATAGCACCCCCTGCTGAAAATCTCCAGAAAGATAAAGGCAAGGCTCCTCAAAAATCACCGGAAGAAAACAAACCCTCCGGCAAATTAGAAGAGAGTAGTCAATCTCCCTTCCTCATCTCCCTCAAATCTTCAAAACCTTTGGTCATCACAACCAGAGTGAAGAAGGCAAAGCAAAAGCCTGGGGGCAAATTTGTTGTTTCTCTCGTGTCTATCATGCAAGACACAGACTTGGACTCAGAGCCAGAAGACAATGCATCGTCAAGCCAAGCTGACGCTCAGCATGTTCAGCCTGCTCTCACTCCGATGGAGACACCTGCTGATCTAGAAGATCCTACGTCTGCTACCTTTGTTGTTCCGACAACATCACCAAAGCAAAGGCCGATCTTCTTCCATAGATCGGACGCTTCTTCATCAAACTCCATGCTGGAACCTTTCCAAAATGAAGGTATGCCTCAGCTATCTCTATATAGTCCTGTGGCACAAGCAATTATGAAGAAAATGGGCTATGACGCTCAAAACCCAGTCGGTTTGCGAGAAAGACGCGGTATTCTCACGCCATTGGAGCCCGCCTTGACCAAAAGCCAGCTGGAAGATTGGAGACTCTACGGATATGTAGAAAAGTCTTCACATGGGTTAGGATATGATCCTGATACCCCCCTGAGACAGTTGACACAAAGGCTTAAAAGTCGTTTTACCGACCAAGCCTCAACATCTCAAGTCCACGAAGACATCGATCTCCCTGGATATCTCTTTAAAGAGTTACCTGACAAAGATCCAGGAAGCTCATCCAATTTGTACGATTTCTCTGATGATAAAGAGGAATCGTCCGATAATACAGACTTGTGCTATTCTGACCCAGAAGAACCCTCGTCTCCAAAAGAAATGCCAGACTCAACAGGCGATTGGGACTATCTCATAGCAAGCCTTGAGGAGATCAACAATCAAGAAAATCCATGGAAAGGAACAGAGCCTTGGTCTGGTAATGCAGTTGAAACTCCAGAAGGTTTCGTTGAGTTGGAAGCCTCCGAAAATATTGTGGAGGAACCACCTTCGAACCTTCCGACAGAAGATCCTGTTCAAAAGATAAACTTGGGAACACCTGATAACCCACGTCCTGTATTCATAAGCAAGAATATAAAGGATGATGAGTTACCCGAGTATATCGCTTTTCTTCGTGAGTTCGTTGATTGCTTTGCATGGTCCTATGCTGAAATGCCTGGTTTAGACCCCAAAGTAGCAGTCCACAAACTCAATCTTCAAGAAGACATCAAGCCTGTCAAACAAGGCCAAAGAAGATTCCGTCCAGATGTGATGGATAAAATTGAACAAGAAGTTCAAAAGCTCAAAAGCGTTGGCTTCATCCGTGAGGAACAACATCCAGAGTGGTTGGCCAATATTGTCCCCGTGACAAAGAAAACTGGGCAGATCAGAGTCTGTATTTACTATAGAGACTTGAATGGCGCTTGCCCTAAAGATGAATTCCCGCTCCCCATACCGGAGGTGATGATTAACAATACCTGCGGATTCGAGCGAATGACATTCATGGATGGCTTCTCTGGTTACAATCAGATAAAGATGCACCCCGAGGATGAAAAACACACTTCATTTCGGACTCCATTTGGCGTGTATTGCTACACTGTCATGCCATTTGGTCTGAAAAATGCTGGTGCCACATATCAGAGGGCTATGATGAAAATATTCCAAGATATGCAGCACAAGACGGTCGAATGTTACGTTGATGACCTCGCCGTCAAAAGCAGAAGAAAAGAATACCATCTCAAAGATCTTCGGGAAGTCTTCCTCCGACTCCGCAAACACAAACTGCGGATGAATCCTCTAAAATGCTTCTTCGGCGTCTCGTCGGGTAAGTTTCTCGGATTCCTTGTTCGGAAAGCTGGAATAGAACTTGACCCCATAAAAGTCAAGGCTATTCTAGAAATGCCCTCTCCAAGAACCTTGAGAGAACTAAAAGGGCTTCAAGGGAGATTGGCCTACATCAGACGGTTCATCTCCAATCTTTCGGGGAAATGCCGTCCATTCTCTCGATTGATGAAAAAGGGTGTAGACTTTGTCTGGGATGCCGACTGTGAAGCCGCATTTCAAGATATCAAGTCATACCTGACCAAACCTCCAGTGTTAGCTGCCCCTGCCACTGGAAAACCATTCATCTTGTACACAAGAGCCCTTGATCACTCTCTGGGTGCTCTGCTTGCACAAGAAAATGATGAAAGAAAAGAAGCTGCTCTATACTACCTCAGCCGCATGCTAGTAGGTGCAGAGCATCGCTACTCTCCAGTCGAAAAGGAATGCCTTGCAGTGATGTTCGCTGTACAAAAGCTACGTCACTATCTGCTTTCCAACACAGTCTACCTGGTCTCGAGGATCAACCTCTTGAAGGTCCTTGTCACAAAGGCCGGCTCTCTCAATGCCCGACTGGCAAAATGGTCCATCCTTCTATCACAATTTGATATAAGGTATGTTCCACAAAAAGCAATCAAAGGCCAAGCTCTAGCAGATTTCCTCGCAGAGCATCCATTGCCTAAAGATTCACCACTCAGAGATGATCTCCCAGACGAACCTATCTACAACGTGGAGACTTTCTCGCCAAATGCCTCCTGGGACATGTACTTTGACGGTGCAACCAGGACAAATGAAAACAGAAAGCTGATCTTGGGAGTTGGCATCTTCTTTGTTAGCCCCGACAAATACATGATTCCACACGCTTTCTCGCTACTGGAACCATGCACAAACAATGCAGCTGAATACCAAGCTCTGATCCTAGGATTGGAACTCGCCATTGAATCCGGTATCACCATGCTGGAAGTCTTTGGAGACTCTCAACTGATCGTCAACCAGATGAATCAGAAATATGAAGTCAGGAAGCCCGATCTGCTGCCTTATTACAACAAGGCACAATCGCTTCTGCAAAAGTTTGACATCTGCAACATCACCCACATTCGTAGAGGTGAAAACATCCGTGCAGATGCCCTGGCCGGACTTGCCGCATCAATGGCGATCCAGGAAGGGGAAAACATGCAAATTACAGTGTGCGAGAGAAGGATCCTCCCTCCTCTTAACACACACCAAGCAGTTGCTGAATGCCACCGAGTGGTTGGAAGTCGGATCTCTATCCTTCAACCTTCAATCGGCGACTGGAGGGATCCGTTCATTGATTAGACTATGTTCGGAATCCTACCTGAAGATCCAAAAGAACGGGTAAGCATCCAAAGGCGAGTCCCAAACTTTCATTTGGATATCCCTTCAAAGATCCTTTACAGGAAATCCTTCAATGGAGTACTCCTACGCTGCTTGTCACAACAAGAAGCTGAAGAAACACTCAAAGAAGTTCACGCTGGTCTTTGTGGAGCTCATCAGGCTGGTCCCAAGCTCTACGACCAAATCAAAAGGTTGGGTTACTACTGGCCTACCATGGTACCCGACGCAATGCAATTTGCTAATCGCTGCCAACAATGCCAAGTTCATGGAGACTACATTCACATGCCTCCAGAATGGCTGCATCCTACAGCAATCTCATGGCCTTTTGAAGCATGGGGCATGGACATCATAGGTCCTATCTCTCCCCCTTCAAGCAAAGGTCATCGCTTCATCTTCGCCGCTACGGATTATTTCTCCAAGTGGTCAGAAGCATTTGCGTTCAACGAAATGAAGACCTCATCAGTTCTTCAATTCCTACGTACCAACATCATTTGTCGTTTCGGCATACCCAAAAGATTCGTCCATGATAACGGACCACAATTCCGGGATCATCGATTCTACAGGTTCTGCGACAAATACAAAATCCAAAGCTGTCCTTCGACTCCATACAATCCGGCAGCAAACGGATTAGCAGAAGCCTTCAACAAGACACTCTGCAAAACCCTCAAGAAAATGGTCTCTAGTCACAAAAGAGACTGGAGCGACAAATTGTCTGAAGCTTTGTGGGCGTATCGAACCACCGTTCGAGGACCAACCCATAGCACACCATTCTCCTTGGTCTATGGATGCGAAGCTGTCGTGCCCCTAGAGGTACAAATTCCTTCTCTGAGGGTATCTCTACAAAATGACATGACTCAAGAAAGCAATGTCAAATTGCGACTCCATAGCTGGACAATCTCGACGAGAGACGGCTCGAAGCTCGACAAAGCATTGAACTTTACCAAGCACGCATGGCAGGATCTTTTGACAAAAAGGTCAGGCAACGCGCCTACAAAAAGGGTGACTTGGTTCTTGCGGTAAAAAGACCAATGGTCTTCGCTCACAAGTCCAAAGGCAAGTTTGAACCAAAATGGGAGGGACCCTACGTCATCGACAAGGTCTTCTCCAACGGCGCATATGCCCTCCTAAACATGGAAGGCGACAGATGTATGCTGCCTATCAATGGCAAGTTCTTGAAGCGGTACTACCCTTGAAGACTTACCCAACTGGGTAAGAGCAATGCCTGTATGGCCAAAACCTGTTCTCAGGTACTCGCTCGTCAAACCCACTCTCTTTAGAATTTTCATATCAAATGTCAAAATTTCTAGAGATTCAAAAACAATGCTTACTTTCATCGTTTCATTGTTCAAAAACAAAAAAAATCCAAGTTTAGGAGCCTCTCCCTGACTTGACCAAAACTTTCGATCCTTGAACCAAAATTCATGGTTTGAAACAAAAATCCGGATTCAGGGATTTCCACCCTAGTCCACCTTACCTTTTACCGCCAAATGGTTCTAGGTCAAAATTTACGACCCTCGTGTCTTTAAACAAAAAAAAAATGGTTTTTCAAAAATCGTGGGGAAACGACATCAAAGTCAGTACCCGCAAAACAAAAATTTAAAAAAAAAAGCAAGGTGCGACATTCCATCGATACTTGCACCCAAAATCGCAGGGAAGCGACATTTCGTCGATACTTGCAAAATCCAAAAACCGTGGAGACGCAACATATCAGTTGATATCCACAACCCAAATTTCAAAGGTTCGAGAAAACCTAAAATCGTGGAGAAGCAACAAACCAGTTGATATCCACAACCCAATTTCAAAAATCGTGGAGATGTAACATACCAGTTGCTATCCACAACCAAAATTACAAATGGTTCGAGAAAACCTCAAATTTCAAAAATCGCGGAGAAACGACATCAAGTCAGTACCCGCAAAACCAAAAGTTTTGGGAAAAGCAAGGAAGCGACGCTTAGTCGATATTTGCACCCCAATTCGCGAGGAAGCGACATTCCATCGATACTTGCAAAACCTAACCCGCGAGGAAGTGACATTCCATCAATACTCGCAAAATCGAATGAGCAAGGAAGCGACATTCCATCGATACTTGCAAGACCATTCAGCGGGGAGGCGACATTTAGTCGATACCTGCATTTTGAAAACCAAAACTCGGCTATAAATGCCAAAATCCGGCTATAAATGCCAAAACAAAAATTTCCGGCTATAAACGCCAAAATCGGCTTTCATGCCAATAAAACAAAACTTGGTTTTCAAAAAACTCGGCTACAAATGCCACACAAAAAAAAAAAAAACCTGACTCTCATGTCAAAACCGGCTATAAATGCCACAAATTGGCTATCAATGCCACCAAACCGGCTATAAATGCCACAAATTGGCTATCAATGCCACCAAACCGGCTATAAATGCCACCAATTGGCTATCAATGCCACCAAACTGGCTGTAAATGTCACAAAAATCCGGCTTTCATGCCAAATTTGTTTCCCCTACCAAAACAACCATTTGACAAAAGATTTTCACAAAATGACAAAGCTTTTGATCAAATCCCATTTAGCAATTGCTTTCATCACAAAAATATTTGAGTGAGCGTAGGGAAAACAAAACAAAAAAAAAGTACCAAAAAATACATGTGGTACCAAAAAAAAAGAAAGTGTTCACAAACACTACAAAAAAAGAAGTACCAAAAAATACATGTGGTACCAAAAAAAAGAAGAATAGTTTCTGCTACAAAAAATCAGGAGCTTAGCCAAAAATGGTCTCCAGCCAAAGCTTCAGCTCCTCAAGCAAACTTTTGGCATCAGCCGTCAGAGTTTCCAAGGCACGCTTCTTCAGGAACTTGCCATGAGATGCTGGCGAATGCCGTAACCCTTCTTTTACACCGGGAAGCTTTTCCCCAGCAGTTTGCCATTGCTCGTTCTCTAGAGTCCTCCTCTCAAGAACTTGACCGGCATCTGCAACCCTGCGAATCAGAGTACTCTCCCTGTCACGAGCCTCTGTTATAGCAGTCCACTTAGCATCAACTTGTGCCTTCAAATGCTCGAGATGCTTCCTGGCCATTTCGACCTCTCCATCAAGGATGTCAAGATCGCGCTTTAATCCAAGGATGACTAGCTCTTCCTTATTCTTCTCTCGGACTACCTGCTTCCTGCTTTATGTAGCCTCATTCAGGTCAGACTTAGCCTTATCAGCAGGGTCCAAGAACATCTCCTTGAAGAATTGGTCGTCAGGGAAATCCATGGTCTCAAACCACTTGTCACCCAGTGCAATGATCCTATCAACGATCGCCCTGGCACCTGTGACATCCAGACCAACCTCTTCGGTATCAGTGAGAATCTCCTATACATGTGGGATCATGCCAAATCCTGCCTCCAAGTGTCCAGAAAGGAGAGTCTTGACCCAAGAACTCAAAACCCGAGCCAGCACCTTCTTCGCAAATTGAAGAGACGAACTGGATGAAGATTCACCCTTCTCCGCTGATCGGCTGCTCATGTCATGTCCCATTGGAAGAGTAACAAAAGAACTCTTTCCACTTGGAGCCACTGGAGAAGGAATCTCAGCACGAGGTATCTTCTCTATCGCGTCAGAACTGGTTGTAGGAGTCTCTACCTCCGGATCGACCTCTGGCATCCCTTGCTCTGGTTCTGAAGGAAGCGATGGACTCTCTTCTGTCACTTCAAAACCTGCAAATGAAACACAAAAAGGTATGAATATGATCCTGTTAAAAAAAATCATCAGGGTCATCACTACAAAGTACCTTCTTCGACGACTGGCGGAACACTCTCTTCCTCCATGAACTCATCGGAAGCATCATCAACGTTTGCGTCCATTGATGGTTCAAAGTCATCGGAATCCTGTGGCAAGTCAGCTGACAAGAAAAAACGTTAGCAAATCAAGTCGCAGGCAAAAAAAAAAAAAAAAAGAAAAGAGAAAGCGAAAGAAGTTATACCAATTGGAGATTCTGGAATCATTCCAGAGTCCCTCGGTTCTTCTTCAGATGCCATAACCGGCTCCATCACCGCCTCATCGGTCGGAACCTCAGGCATCGCCAAGTCTTCATCCTCTGCTAAAAAAAAAAAAAAGAAGCAGCAGGAGGGTGAGAAAACAAATCAGAACATGGAAAGCCCCATGAAAGAAGTAGAAAACGAAAAAGGAAGAATCATACCTTCACCAATGGTCTCTTCCCCACGACTCCTCTTCTCTGGAGGCTCGTCGACAGCCTCTGGCACCTCCTCGTTGATGGTAAGAGGGATTTCCATGTCAGGAGAGTCCTCATGTGGCCCCTCGCTGTGATGATGACTCCTCCTCTTCTTACCTCTACGGGTTCGCTTCCTAGAAGAACCCGCCCCACTATCAGAGTCAGGTTTCTCACTTGGCTCCTCACTGGATGGTCTGCTCTCGCCAGTAGACTCCGCGGAAGCTCGCCTCTGTGCCGCTTGCATCCAAGCGTCGAGCTCAGCTTCCTCCTGTTCTAGCTGCTCCAAAGCCTCATCAGGTACTTCCCGAACAGCTTCAGAACCAATGACGCCCTGGTCACCGAGAAAGCCTATCTTGTGCTTCTCTCCAGAAAGGAAGGCCCAAACTTCCTCTCGCCGGACGCCATCCGACTTTCCAGTACCTTTCCCCGAAGACAGCTTTACATCAAGCTCCTTCTTGGAAAGCCCCCGATATGCCAAAAAGCTCTCCGCAAACCACTTCGTGAAGCCGGCAGTTCGGAAAGTCGACAGCTCAGGATAAGAAATCGTGGCAGTAGTGTCTTCAGCACTATAAAAAGCCCATGCATTTCTGCCATCCTGCAAACCTCCAAAACGCTTCACCATACTCAAAGGCGCTCCAATAACGCCTTGAGAGAAGCCCAACTGAAGTGCAAAGCGAGAAGGTACGTACGGCTGGATGTCGACGAAAAGATGTCTGCGGTACACCATCGTGCCGACTCGTATCCTGAAAAGCCACTCCTTCTCTGCATTGGTCAAAGGGTAATGCCTTCCCGACCCTGCTCTGGTAGAGTCTCGGGAGGCACCAAAATCAAAAGCCTTCTTCCGCAACTCCGGAGAAAGCTTCACTGAAGACTGCCCCATCTCGACGTCCCTGAACCGTCGGATCCTCATGCGGGCAAACAAAAGTGATTAGGATACGGCTTTTCCCTTAGCCAATCGAATCATCAGAGGATCATCATCCTGTGCAGTACCCAGCTGGTGGAAGCCAGGACAGTGGTATACAAACCACGAATAAAAGATATGGGCTAAAAATACCCTATTCATAGGGAGCCCAAGCCGAACCAAGAAAGCAGCAGCCTGCAGTTCGGTACACAAGTAGGAGTAAAGAGCAGGCACCAAAGCAAGCCGCTCTCCAAACGCCATCTGACAAGCCGGAAAAATACAATGCGGCCTGATGTGCGTCCCATCTCCACCAGCAAACACAGCCTCACCTAGCCAATAAGTGAGGTAAACAGTAAGATATCTCCGCAGTGCAATGTCAGAACAAATGACATCTGTGCTCGCGAAGAAACCCTTCAACTCTTCCTGCATGGCCGAAGTCTTCATCCTGTCTTCCCGGGTCATGCTATCAGAAGACTCTTTGCTGTCAAAGAAGTTGAAGAATGAAGAGCCATAACTCTTCCAACTGCTGGATCTCACTTTCGAGCCCTCCTTCAAAAAATCATAGAAGGCGACGAGCTGAAAGTATAGGAGCCTGAACTCCTCTGACTGCTCCTCAAGGACGCTGTCAATCGGCATGAACTCCTCATAGAGTTTGCCAGGGATGGGCAATCCAGTAATAGCACTCAACTCCTTCAGAGAAAAACCAATCTCACTGTTCGTGACAACGAAGGTATTGGTCTGAGGGAGGAAAGACTCCAACATAGCCATGAAGGCATCATCGAAAAAAGTCACGGTCTCCCTAAAAGCGCGGACCGCGTCAAAAATCCCGGCTTCCTTCAAAACGGCGCCCCCAATCAGCAAGGTGTGGTCAGTCCATGACTTCCAATCGGAGTCAGCATTGAAACGGCCACGAAGTCGAAAAGGCTTCACCCAAGTACTGCCGTCACCGCTGAAAACGCCAAGGCCCACCGGTCTCAAATCGACCGACGGATAATCAGAGCCCTGGTAGCCGCTGGCTGGCATCAACACGTCCATACGGACATGTGGCTTCTCTGCAAAACCGGAAGGTCCACCAACAAAAACCCCGGTCTTGATCACGCTGGTCCTCTTCACCCAGCTCGGAGGATCTTCCCTCTTAGGGCACGTGGGAGAAAGGCTCAGGATCGAGATGGTCCGATCAAAAGACGACCGGGTAGAAATAGTTCTCTCCTCACCATCCGCTGTGTAAGAGAACTGAAAACATCTCCTTTGGTATGTCAAGTCGTCAAGGACTGCATCTCCAAAAAAGAAGGTAGGCTTGGGCAAAACCCTCAGATCGTCCATAACCCAAGGACGGCTACTTACCATGATCTTATAGAACTCCTCATCCTTGAGAGCGATCAATCGCTGTCTCATCTCATCGCGATTGAGGGAATCACACTCTTCCAAGTTCTTCTCAACAAACTGGACCTTCTCCCAGGCCTGCTGAACGGCCACATTAGAAGATCTGGCGGATCGACGAGGTACGCTTGTAGCAGGCTCTTTACCCTTGTTCGTTCTGGAGGAACCACCTGCAAAGGTTGGAAAAGAAAAAAAAAAGATCATCATCAAAATGACAAAATTTCGCTAAAGGCAAATCTGGCGAAATTTTGGCATGGTTCCGGGGCAATTCCGAAGAAAAGGGAAATACCCCGAAAGAAATAGAAAGTTTGAAGATGGGCTCAACATCGCTGCGAGCTCCGAAACTACAAACTTTCGAAACCTCAAAATCTCGGCAAAATCAAGAAGGGCTCAACATCGCTGCGAGCTCCAAATTCCCACATTTGCAAAGATTTTCAGGTATGCTATCATGCTCAATCTACAAAAAGTACATGCATGAACATCTAGATTTGCATAAAAAACGCATTATCATGATGAGCAAAAAAAAAAAAAAAAAGAAACTTTCTCAAAAAAAAAAGGGAGAAAGAAAAGAAAAAAAAAAAAGGGGAAACTTTCCAAAAAAAAAAAAAAGGGGGGAGAAAGAAAAGAACAAAAAAAAAAGGAAGAAACTTTCTCAAAAAAAAGAAGAAAGAAAACAGCAAAAAAAAAAAAAAAAAATATCAGGCCCATCAGGCCGTGGCCCACAGGCCAGGCCACGTGGCCGTACGGACCAGATCCGTACGGATCTGTCCGTACGGCCCACAAAAAAAAAAAAAAAAAGAGAAAAGAGACACACGTGAAAAAAAAACAAAGAAATCACGTGGAAAAGAAAAAAAAAGAGAAGAAGAATAGAAAGAAAAGAAAGAAAAAAAAAAGAAGAGAAACTTTCTTTTTTTACCATCCTATTCTCTACATAAAGTTTTCTTGAAAGAAAAAGAAAGAAAACTTACTTGAAGCCATTGATGGAGAAGAAGAAGGAAAAAGCTTGAAGATCCTTGAAGAAGAAGCACTCTTGGTCTTGGAGCTCTCTTGAGATTGTTGCAAAAGAAAGCAATAAGAGCAAGAGATTCTACCTTCCTTTGCTTTTATAGGAGAGAGCAAATCAAAGAAGGAAACAAAAAAGGAAAGGTAAGTGCTACTAATTAGTAACCTTACCAAAAGAGAAGGAATTAGAAAGATTCTTTCCCAAAAAAGAAAGATGTCTTTGAGAGATTTCCTCCCAAAATCAATCAAATGAGAGATTCTCTCCAACAAAAAAGGATATTGAAGATTCTTTCCCAAAAAGAAAGATACCTTGAGATATTCTCTCCCAAATTAAGGGAATATGAGAGATTCTCTCCCATAAAGATATTTTTAGATATTCTCTATCCAAATGAGATATCTTTAGATATTCTTTACAAAAATGGCCCCACATGAGATCTAAGCCATCCTAAAAAGCTTAAGGTCCTATGGGTTAGCCCATATGAGCCAGGTTTGACCACCTAGGCACTAAAAAAAAAAAAAAAAAAAAAAAAAAAAGGGCTTTTAGTCAGGAAAAAATCCCTCTTACCAAGAGCATACAATAATGGTTCCATGCCTCTTTTGAGTTGATTGAACCATACAAAAAAATTCCAAGCCCCATGAGCTTCCAAAAATCAAACCATCCAGCCTCATAAACCAAATTGAGCCAAAATATTGAAATTGACATTCCACAAAAATCCAAACCACTCCAATGGACCCCACACAGTCCCAAAGAGTGACCAAAAACCAAATCCTGGTCCCCTAACTTGCCACATACAGCTTGTTAGGTCACAAGACCAAAACCAAAAACCAAATCACGATCCCCTAACTTGCCACATACAGCCTGTTAGGTCTACAAGATCAAAACCAAAACCCGACCCCCTAACCTGCCACATACAGCTTGTTAGGTCACAAGGTCAAAAACAAAAGCCCAAATCCACATCCCTGATGTCATCTTCAAAACTTTGCCTCGAGATGGTATTTGATTCCTTTCATTACCATAAAATTCCCCTGGAAGCTCAAAGGCTACTCTACCAAAGGAAGGATTGCTCAAAGACTCTTGGTCAAGACACAAGCCCTCCTTCAAAAATCTCTTCGACGCACATCGACTACAAAAGTCAAGCAACTCGTCGCAGTACCTCGAGGGGGCATTTGTTGACAACAAAAATGTCACTTTGCCTCTTCAACATCAAGAAAGCTGCATGAAGTCGCAACCTGCCATAAATAGGCAATGCAACTTCTCCAAAAAATCAAATCTTGTCAGAATCAAACAAAAACTGCAAGATCCTTCAAGACAGCCGAGAGAGGAGTACATAAGGAGTTTCAGGCCATTTCAGAATCATTTGGCCTAACTTCGCTTCTTCGACAGCTAAATTGGTGCTCCTGGCGGCGACATCATCGAAGACGTCAAAACTTCGATCAGAGCCTACGGATGACTCCAGCATGTCTCAAAAGGGCTCCATGCCAAATTTCAAGTCAAACCGACAACGTTTGACCCTCCATCAATGCTCGAGCAGCAAAATCAAGCCTCCCGGCGGCGGGAACCACCGAAGCCTTCGCTCATCAAACCAAGTGCATGAGTGGCTTCAACATGCTTCCAAAAGGCTGCACGTCAAATTTCAGGTCATTCTGACAACGTTTGACCAGGTTTCGATGCTCCGAGAGAAAATCAAGCCTACCGGCGGCGGAGCAACCCGGAACCATGACATCCAAAACGGAGCCCATGGAACGTCTCAAAATGACTCCAATAGGCTCCCCGTCAAATTTCAGGTCAATCGGACATCGTTTGGCCACATATCAAAGCTCGGCATTTTCCCCGCAGCAAAATCAAGTGAAGCATCGACGGGACCCCAAACGGCTTCAAAACTCAAACAAAAGCCTATGGTTGGTCTTATTTATTGCTCAGGAGGCTTCACCTCAAATTTCAGGTCATTCCGACATCGTTTGACCAAGTTTCAGCTTCTGGCGGAAAATCAGCAGCTCTACGCGACAAAGTCTTCGGCTTTCCCGGAAAATTGGAAACTTTGTACTCTAAAAATGCAAGGATTCTCATCAGGTTTTCTACAGGAAAATCAAGCCAATAAATGAGAAGAAATGTCAGGAAAAATACAGAAGAAAACGGCGACGAAAAAGACCACAAAACGGACCAAAAACAGGGGAAAAACCCCCAGGGTCGCAGCCTGCGACCATGGCCCAGGGTCGCCGGCGACCCTGGCCCATGGTCGCCGGCGACCATGGAAGTCCGGGTCACCGGATTTTTCGTCGGTGACCCGTTTTTCCGTCCTTTTTCGCGTTTCGCGCACTTTGGCCCCTATGGTTTCCTGAAAATGTGATTTTTAGTGCTTGAAATTGACTCATGTCCGCCGACATCCGTCAAAATCACGGGTCAACCTCCAAAAGTATCAAAATCAACATTGATCGCAAACCGGTCGACCAAAAAAGTGTACTTTCCGCCCGATCGATCGAAAAATCGACAGGACAGATGTCACCGGCCCGCTCTTAGCTATCACTGTCTGAAGTTACATGTTCATCCGATGTCGATCAGCATGAAGATCCATCGATGATCATCGCCAGAAGAATTCCAGAAGACACGGCACGGCCCGCGACTCTTCGACTGCTCGGCGACCAATTAATGTGGTTAATTGACTAGCTTTATTGCAGTCATTAATTCATTTCTTTGGACGGCCCAATCAGAAGCAAGCATTTGGGAGTTACAAGTCAATTGATTCATGGCATTTAACCCATGAAACTCCTCCCATTATGGTAATTAAGGTGATTAAAAGCCCTTAATCTCCATTGGCCAATCAGATTCAAGGAAAAAGGAGTTACAAAATCAAAGAAATAAATCTTGTAACTCCTCCCATTAAAGCCATTAAAGCCCATAAACTCTCCTAAATGGCTACCAAAAGCCTATAAATAGGAGAGCATTCCATTGAAATCAGGATCAGAAAAAAAGAGATCGGATCGGAAGAGAGCGGAAATAATCCAGTGAAAGAAAAAGAGAGAAAAACTTTGCTGAAGTTCTGCACCGGCCACCACTACAAGGTGACAAAAGTCCCTTGGGGGGCACCCCCCCCCAAGGTCCTTGCCTTCTCCCGCTGCCTCTAATGGCTTAGACGTGGCTTTTCAGCCCGTCTACTTAGCTTTTTATTGGACATAGGACCTTCTCTTGGTCTTTGTCCTCTAAAAATCTGAGGTTATAGCCAAGCCAAGCGAATCAAGAGCATCCTCTGTTCTCATCTGCATGGATGATGGCGAAGCCCATACATGACTTGCGACCGTCAATCTGAACGAGTCCCCCACAATCTCCTGAGAAGTTAGATCCTCATTTTCTTTCTTTTCATTGTAGTTTGTATTTTTCTAAAAGAGACAAAAATCACAACTCTTGTCTTTCATTATTGATGAGAATTGTAAATCGGCTATAAACGCCAAAATCGGCTATAAATGCCAAACAAAATCGCTTTTCACGGCAAACCAAGAAAATGTCTCTTTTCTTAAATATTTGTGCAATGGAAAACTTGAAAGAAGTTGATTTCCTTTTTACTTGCGAAGGTTGATCTCCGGATTACCACTTGCAATTCCAAGTAAAATAGAAAATCTGGCACACCCACACAAAGAAATGTTGATGCACGCTTCAGGCCCGCCAGGGCGCGAAAGGGCCGGACCCGACGGACTCCCACGTTCCGCCGACCCCGGTAGCCGCCCCACGGCGCCTCGGAGCGCATTCCATCAGTTCGGTCACATTTCCAGAGAGCTGTAACCTCACGGTCAGCTCCGCGGTCAGCTTGCGGCTAACCGTCGTGTCCACCGACGGCTAACCGCCATCTAACCGTACAGTTACGGTCACTTTTCCCGAGAGCTGAAATCTCGCGGTCAGCTCCACGGTCAGCTAGTGGCTAACCGCCTAGTCCATCAGCGGCTAACCGCCAGCCAACCGGATTGTAGCGGTTGCATTTCCAGAGAGCTGCAATTCCACGGTCAGCCTCACGGTCAGCAGCGGTTAACCGCCGTATTCGCTGGCGGCTAACCGCCATCTGACCGCAAGGTGACCGAAATTCCCTGAATTTTTATGAATAAAGAAGGATTGAAGGGAGCTTTCACCCCATTGCTTGTGAACCTTTCTGAGAGAAATGGGCACCACTCACCTGGGATTGTGTTCGAAGCATAGGTGAAGTGTTTGTTGGTAGTACGTTGGAGAGAGAAACTACATCATCGAGATTCATTTAAGCATTGAGGCTGCTATAGTGTATAAGGAACCCGGAATGTCTCCCAAATTCAAAGAGTACCAAGCTTCCTTTATTATACGGACATACGGGATCCCTATTCACTTGGATTAGTTTTAACCCGACATTGTCTTGGCTTTTCAAAGTATACTCGTACCGTTTTGCTAGCTTTGATATACATGACAGACTTGATATGATAGCTGTGCCTTGAGCACCCACGCCTTGCCTGAATACAGTCTTGTACTTGATTTATTTTACACATGTCTTTATTTCCATGTTTTGACCTATGAGTCGGCACCACTAAGCTTGGATACCTTGTTAGTCTGATCTACTGAATAGGTGATCCCCCTCTTGTCCCGCCAACTGCAGTTTGGATCTTGCTACCCGGTTATTTAACAGTGGTCTTGTCCTGATACCGCAGATTGCTACTGTGGTTCCTGATGCCCGGCTCGCTACCGTGGTCATGTCTAGTATATAGTATATAGTATATATGTATATGTATTTCGTTGTACCTCCTCACTTCGGTGACTGAGGTCAACGCCTTGACTTGCTTGCTCTATCACTTCGGTGATAGAGGATTTAGCTTTGTGTGGTTGCCATCTTGCTAGCTTCCTGATTCCCTTGGTTACCTTAACTTGTTCTACCTTGCATATATGTTTTTAACTAAATGGTGCATTTACTCATGAAAATATTATTTAGACAGGTTTAATTGTTTCCAAGGTAATGTTTTATCATTAAATGTTTTTACTTTTATCCACCTGCCAGACCGTCGTGTCTGACCCCTTTGCTTTGGTACTCAGGTCCCGTTGTTGGTTTCCCCGAGGAGGAGCCAGAGGAGGCGGTCGGAGAACCGCAGCCGCTAGTGGAGTGGCGTGCTGACGATGTTATGTAAACATCGGGCTGCCGAGTTGCGAAACATTTTGGGGGTTGTTGAATAGATTTCTGGTGGTTATTGTTTTGTATATTGGCCTTTGTTGGCCTCTATTTTTGGGAACTGTAATTAACCGATCTTCTGATTAAACTTGAATATGTACTTTTAGGTTATGCTTTAGGACATTGCTCATTCTGATACTCATATTCAAATGTAATCAGCCTTGATATTTTGTGAAATGAAATGCATGCATGATTTACCATACGCTTCCGCAATTATACTAAATGGTTATGTGTGTTGGAATATCCTCACCGCGGACACCTGTGGGAAATCACGTGCACGGGTAAGGGGTGTTCTTTTGTTAACCCGTGTACGCTTGATTATAAATATACTTTTAATTATTGTCATCTTTCCATATGACCACATCATTGGCTTCATCACAATTAGTCTCGATCCCGGATTTGGTCCGCGGACCCGGTCCGGGGTCGCGACAGAACTGGTATCAGAGCGAGACGTGTTTCAAGCAATTAAAAGAAACTAGAAATCCTAAGGACGTGGCGAGGATTCGTTAGATCTTCCGTTAGTTAGAATCGCGTGAGCAATGTGTGACCCTATCCTTGATTATTATGTCCTAACGACTTGTTTTGCAGCATCATGCCACCACGTAAACGCCCGGTAAATGGCAACCCCACAGCGAGTAACAGTGATTATACAAGACCAGTTGAGAATACAGGGCCAATTGGGGAAGATGGAGTGGGCAATGCTATGCCAAATCAGTTCCAACAGATGATGCAAGCCATGCTCGATCAACAGCGTCAAGCTAATGAGAATCAGGCTCGACTTCAGGAACAAATGCTAAAGAAGGATGAGGATCATGCCAGAGAGTTGGCAGAAATGCAGAGACAGTTGCTGGAGGTACTACAGAGGAGACCCGAACCAGTTCAACCTCAACCTGCTATCGTCATTAATCAGAGGGAGCATGACCCCAATGTACTATTTGAGAAGTTCAGGAAGAGAGGTCCGAAAGAGTTTGTGGGGACAGAGGAGCCCTTGACTGCAGATGACTAGCTAGAGCATATAGAGAATATATTTGAGGTTTTCAGATGTAATGGGGGTGAGAAAGTACAGCTTGCAGCATCACTGTTCACCAGCTTGGCAGATAATTGGTGGAAGACGGTGAGGGAAGAATACAGGACTATGGCAAATGCAGTAGCCTGGGCAAACTTCAAGAGGCAATTCAGAGACAAATATGTGCCTGCCCATGTCAAGAGACAGAAGGCAGTAGAGTTCCAGCAGCTTGTCCAAGGGAGTATGACCGTCTTAGAGTACCTCACCAAATTCGAGAGGTTGTCAAGATACGCTCCGGAATTGGTAGACACGGTGGAAAAGAAGATTGCCAAGTTCCTAGAAGGACTTCATCCTATCATTGAGAGGGATGCCACCGGTGTAGTACCACCTCTTACCTTCGAGGAAGCGGTCAAGAGAGCTTACAAGTTTGAGAACTTCCACCACAAGATTCTTAAGGTCCAAGGCAAGGGACAAGGACAACCTCAACAGCAGTACAACCATCAGAGAAACCAGCAGAACAAGAGGCAGAGACAAGATCAGAATGTACAACTAGTTTGCATTCATTGTGGGAAGAACCACGACAGTGCCCAGTGTCGTACCGTCTCAGGAGCATGCTATAGATGTGGTTCCATGACCCATCAAATGAGGGATTGTCCGAGACAGAACCGGCAGAATCAGCAACAGCAAGGAGCACCGCGACAGAACGCACTAGTGGTGCAGAATCAGGCAAGGCCACTTCAGCAGCAGGCGCCACAGCAACAGTATAGACCCCAGCAGCAGCAGCAACAGGCCCGTCAGCAAGGGCAGCAGCAGAATCAGCGTCCCCCGCAGCAGAACAGAAATGCCCCTCAAGGAAGGCAACAACAAGCTCATATCAGGCCACAGCAGCGAGGACAAGTTTATGCAATTAACAGAGCTGATGCAGAGGCAGCAGGCAATGTTGTGGAAGGTACACTTCTTGTCAGTGGGATAGAAGCTAGAATATTATTTAACCCTGGATCTACGCATTCATTCATATCCCATGCATTTTCTAGACTGATTGATGTGCGTGGTAGAGATCTTGAGTACATTTTGACTGTGGCAACCCCGGTAGGAAAACAAGTTGTGTGTACTAGTTATTACCCTAGTTGTACAGTCCGGATAGGAGAAGTTGTGTTACCCGCAGATCTTATTCTGTTGGAGATGAAGGATTTTGATGTCATCCTAGGGATGGATTGGCTGGCAGGGTACCATGCCACAATGGATTGTTTCCATAAAACCCTTACATTCAAGTTGGATGCGACACCAGCAGGGGTGTTGTTCCAGGGAGAGAGGAGAAATCCTCGTGCAGGGTTTGTCTCAGCGTTGAAGGCTGATAGACTTTTGAGAAGTGGATGTGAAGCCTATTTGGCGTTTATCACGGAGGATAAACGGTCCCAAGGGGTGGAGGAGATCCCTATTGTTTGGGAGTTCCCGGATGTATTTCCGGAGGAGATTCCGGGATTACCACCCATGAGAGAGATTGATTTCACCATTGAGTTGTTACCGGGGACCGCTCCGATATCTATTGCACCATATAGAATGGCTCCGGCAGAATTAGGAGAGTTGAAGATACAGTTACAAGAGTTGTTGGACAAAGGTTTTGTGAGGCCAAGCATCTCACCGTGGGGAGCTCCAGTTTTGTTTGTTAAGAAGAAGGATGGTTCGATGAGAATGTGTATTGATTACCGGAGATTGAACCAAGTGACCATCAAGAACAAATATCCATTGCCAAGGATAGATGAACTGTTTGATCAGTTACAAGGTGCTTCATACTTTTCGAAGATTGATTTGAGATCCGGTTACCATCAGCTGAGAGTCAGAGAATCAGATGTGTTGAAAACAGCTTTCCGGACAAGATATGGCCACTATGAGTTCCTAGTGATGCCATTTGGGTTGACCAATGCACCGGCAGTGTTCATGGCTTTGATGAACAAGATCTTTGCGCAGTATCTAGATCAGTTTGTAGTGGTGTTCATAGATGATATTCTGGTGTACTCCAAGACCAGAGAAGAGCATGAAGAACATCTGAGGATAGCGTTGCAGCTTTTGAGGGAGAATCAGTTGTACGCGAAGCTCAACAAGTGTGAATTTTGGCTAGAGCAAGTCGCATTTTTGGGACACATAATCTCCAAGGAAGGTTTGTCAGTAGACCCGTCCAAGATTGAGGCAGTAGTGGAATGGGAAAGACCGAAGAATGTGTCAGAAATTAGGAGTTTTCTTGGTTTGGCAGGGTATTACAGGAGGTTTGTGCAAGGGTTTTCATCGATTGCAGCACCGTTGACGAAGCTAACGAGGAAGAATGTACCGTATGTGTGGACAGATCAGTGTGAAGCTAGTTTCCAAGAGCTGAAGAAGAGATTAACCACCGCACCAGTCCTTACTTTGCCATCCGGAAGCGGCAGTTTCACCATCTTTACCGATGCTTCGAACATTGGACTTGGTTGTGTGTTGATGCAAGAAGGAAGAGTTGTACCATATGGGTCCCGGCAGTTGAAAGATCACGAGAGGAATTATGCGACCCATGACCTTGAGTTGGCAGCGGTCGTCTTTGCATTGAAGATGTGGAGACATTACCTCTACGGAGAGAAGTTCGAGGTCCATTCGGATCACCGCAGCCTACAGTACCTATTTTCTCAGAAGGAGTTGAACATGAGGCAGAGGAGATGGATGGAGTATATCAAAGACTATGATTTTCCGATCAAGTATCACCCGGGGAAAGCGAATGTAGTTGCCGATGCTTTGAGTAGGAAGTCAGTGGGTATAGCAAGTTTGAGTGGTACTTGTATTTTCGATCAGTTTGAGGAGTTGAAGATAGACCTCTAGCCACTAAGGAAGGGTGCCATAATTACCAATATGTCAGTGTCAGAGCCTTCGTTCATCCGGAAGATTAAGGACAGTCAGTTGCAAGATCCAGAGTTGGCCAAGATTGCAAATCATATAGCAGAACATCCTGATTTTCGTCTTGTTGAAGGAGTTCTTTATTATCGGGATCGTTTGTGCGTGCCTAACATAGAAGATTTGAGGAATGACATTATGGCAGAAGCTCACAGTGCGAAGTACTCCATGCACCCATGCAGCACAAAGATGTATCAGAATTTGAAGGGTAGATTTTGGTGGGACAATATGAAGAGAGAGATTGCAGCGTTTGTATCCCGATGTATAACGTGTCAGTTGATAAAGGCAGAACATCAGAAGCCTCCAGGATTGTTGCAGCCATTAGAGATCCCGGAGTGGAAGTGGGAGCACATTACCATGGATTTTATTTCGGGACTACCGAGGACTAGTAGAGGCAATGATGCAATATGGGTTATAGTGGACAGACTCACCAAGTTAGCCCATTTTATTCCCATGAGGACAGGGAAGAAGATGCACATGTTACCCCTGGCAGGGTTGTTTGTTAATGAGATCGTTAGTAGACATGGACAGCCAGTTTCCATCACTTCGGACAGAGACAGCAGATTTGTCTCCAGATTTTGGAAGACCCTACATGAGTCTATGGGTACGAAGTTGCAGTTTAGTACAGCTTATCACCCTCAGACCGATGGCCAATCAGAGAGGACAATTCAGACACTCGAGGACATGCTACGTGCTTGTGTATTGGACTTCAAGACTCAGTGGGATGAAACCCTACCGTTGTGTGAGTTTGCTTACAACAACAGCTACCACTCGAGCATTGGGATGGCGCCTTTTGAGGCTTTGTACGGTAGAAGGTGTAGGACACCTGTGTGTTGGGAAGAAGTTGGCACTCGCAGTTTCCATGGACCGTCCATAGTAAGTGAGACTACTCACAAAGTGAGACAGATCCAAGAATGTTTGAAAGTAGCCCGGAGTAGACAAAAGAGCTATGCAGACTCTCACCGCAGGGATCTATAATTCAAGGAAGGAGATAAGGTTTTCTTGAAGGTGTCACCGACCAGAGGAACATTGAGGTTTGGGCAGAAAGGCAAATTATCACGGAGATACATTGGACCGTATGATATAATGAGCAAGATCGGTGATGTGGCTTATAGATTAGCCTTACCACCTGAGCTATCCGGTGTACACAATGTCTTCCATGTGTCGATGTTGAAGAAGTACGTCCCCGATCCTTCACATGTACTCCGGCATGAACAGTTAGAGATCAGAGAAGATGCCACCTATGTTGAGAAGCCCATTCGGATCATAGACACGAAGGAGCAAGAGTTGAGGTCACGGACTATTCAGTGGGTGAAAGTACTTTGGGGGAATCATGGGCCGGAAGAGGCAACGTGGGAATTGCGAGATCAAGTGCAGAAGAAGTATCCGCATCTCCTACCCGACGTGAGTTTTATATTTCATTTGGAGGACCAAATGCCCTAAGGGGTGGAGGATGTAAGACCCCGACTCGAGTGACTCGATTAGCGCTAATTAAGTTGGGTGTTAGTGCTGAGCTCGATTAGTGATTTTTGACTAAGCTTGGATTAGTATAGTTCTTGATAGCTTTGGGAAATTATTTTAGTGCTTCGTGTTGGTGGGACCCTTTGGGGGTTCCCTTTTTGGTTAGTTCTACTAGTGCTGGGGGATTATTCGTATTCCGGTGATTTGCATTTCTATCCCGTTTTACTCGTCTTGTTAGTCCCTACAACTTTCATGTTGATCCCGAACCCGTCCGGAACCCCGAAACCCAATCTTCTTGCTTTGAGGGCAAAACAGTTTTTGTTTACATGAAATCTGTGCCCAACACTCGATATCCTCGAAACCCGCGAAACATGTACTTTTCCGAAACTAGATATTTCGATGATCACTTTTCTCTTCTTCGTCGATTTCATTCGAGATCCCGAAATTAGCGATTTCAGCCCAAAGAGCTTTCCTAGTAGTGGAGCCCACACCCATTGCTTTATAAAGAGAACCCTCTTCTTCCATTTCCCTTTTCCAGCACAAGCATATGAGAGCCTAGGGTTTCCATCTCTTCTCTTTTTCTCCTTGCTTCCTCACCACCAAAACCCTACCAAATCTCACACCAATCAAGAGATGAACTTCACCCTCTTCTTCCCCATTGCTAGAGCTATTCATTGATACCATTTGTGGAAGGATCTACTCAACTCAAGACCCTCATTGAGCTCACCTTGTCCATTTGAAGAGCTTCCAAGTGAGTTTTCCCTCCTATTCTTTTAGATTTATAATCTCTTAGCCATAGAGGAGCTCTATTTCTATTATTGTGAGTTCTTCTTCTTGTTCCTTGTTTGACCCATTTTAGGGTTTGTTTTTGGGGGGTTTTTGGTGTAGCTTGGTACTTGGCTTGGAAGTGTGGATTAGAGCTTGGATTTCTTGTTTAGAGACCTTGAGGCAAGTGGATGTTTAGTTTTAAAAGTGATTTCCATGATCAAATGTTTGCATTTATTGTATCATTTATGATGAGCTTTTACTTGCATTCATGATGCTATTAAATGCTTTTGAAAAGAGTTGGTAAGCATTTTTATTGTCTTGAAACATGATTTCTAGCTTTTGTTTTCATCCATTGTCTTTAAATCATGGATTGTAGTTTTGAGTTCATCTTTTGTACAATGCCTAAGTGAATCCTTGTGATGTTGGTTGTCCTCCTTCCCTTAGTAATTGTATGAATGTCAATGGGGAATGAAAGGAATTAGTTTGGGGAAAGGAAAGCTTGAATCTGAACCCAGGGAAGAAATTCCCGTGACTGGCGGTCAGCTGGCGGTCAGCTGGCGGTCACCCAGCGGCTAGCCGCGTGGCGACTAGCGGCTAACCGAAGCAAGTTCGGTCACATTTCCAGAGAGCTGTAACCTCACGGTCAGCTCCGCGGTCAGCTTGCGGCTAACCGCCGTGTCCACCGACGGCTAACCGCCATCTAACCGTACAGTTACGGTCACTTTTCCCGAGAGCTGAAATCTCGCGGTCAGCTAGCGGCTAACCGCCTAGTCCATTAGCGGCTAACCGCCAGCCAACCGGATTGTAGCGGTTGCATTTCCAGAGAGCTGCAATTCCACGGTCAGCCTCACGGTCAGCAGCGGTTAACCGCCGTATTCGCTGGCGGCTAACCGCCATCTGACCGCAAGGTGACCGAAATTCCCTGAATTTTTATGAATAAAGAAGGATTGAAGGGAGCTTTCACCCCATTGCTTGTGAACCTTTCTGAGAGCAATGGGCACCACTCACCTGGGATTGTGTTCGAAGCATAGGTGAAGTGTTTGTTGGTAGTACGTTGGAGAGAGAAACTACATCATTGAGATTCATTTAAGCATTGAGGCTGCTATAGTGTATAAGGAACCCGGAATGTCTCCCAAATTCAAAGAGTACCAAGCTTCCTTTATTATACGGACATACGGGATCCCTATTCACTTGGATTAGTTTTAACCCGACATTGTCTTGGCTTTTCAAAGTATACTCGTACCGTTTTGCTAGCTTTGATATACATGACAGACTTGATATGATAGCTGTGCCTTGAGCACCCACGCCTTGCCTGAATACAGTCTTGTACTTGATTTATTTTACACATGTCTTGATTTCCATGTTTTGACCTATGAGTTGGCACCACTAAGCTTGGATACCTTGTTAGTCTGATCTACTGACTAGGTGATCCCCCTCTTGTCCCGCCAACTGCAGTTTGGATCTTGCTACCCGGTTATTTAACCGTGGTCTTGTCCTGATACCGCAGATTGCTACTGTGGTTCCTGATGCCCGGCTCGCTACCGTGGTCATGTCTAGTATATAGTATATATGTATATGTATTTCGTTGTACCTCCTCACTTCGGTGACTGAGGTCAACGCCTTGACTTGCTTGCTCTATCACTTCGGTGATAGAGGATTTAGCTTTGTGTGGTTGCCATCTTGCTAGCTTCCTGATTCCCTTGGTTACCTTAACTTGTTCTACCTTGCATATATGTTTTTAACTAAATGGTGCATTTACTCATGAAAATATTATTTAGACAGGTTTAATTGTTTCCAAGGTAATGTTTTATCATTAAATGTTTTTACTTTTATCCACCTGCCAGACCGTCGTGTCTGACCCCTTTGCTTTGGTACTCAGGTCCCGTTGTTGGTTTCCCCGAGGAGGAGCCAGAGGAGGCGGTCGGAGAACCGCAGCCGCTAGTGGAGTGGCGTGCTGACGATGTTATGTAAACATCGGGCTGCCGAGTTGCGAAACATTTTGGGGGTTGTTGAATAGATTTCTGGTGGCTATTGTTTTGTATATTGGCCTTTGTTGGCCTCTATTTTTGGGAACTGTAATTAACCGATCTTCTGATTAAACTTGAATATGTACTTTTAGGTTATGCTTTAGGACATTGCTCATTCTGATACTCATATTCAAATATAATCAGCCTTGATATTTTGTGAAATGAAATGCATGCATGATTTACCATACGCTTCCGCAATTATACTAAATGGTTATGTGTGTTGGAATATCCTCACCACGGACACCTGTGGGAAATCACGTGCACGGGTAAGGGGTGTTCTTTTGTTAACCCGTGTACGCTTGATTATAAATATACTTTTAATTATTGTCATCTTTCCATATGACCACATCATTGGCTTCATCACAATTAGTCCCGATCCCGGATTTGGTCCGCGGACCCGGTCCGGGGTCGCGACAAGTTTCTTTTGGGGCTTTTGTGTAGATTTCGTGGATCCTCCTTTTGGTTGAGTTTTTGTGAAGATTTCCTTGGCATTGGATTGAGGCAAGTGAACTCTATAGGATTCTTCATGTACATTGCATCATGGCTTCATTATTTTCATTAAGACATGATTTCTATGTTAGTTTCATAATGCAAGTTATATTTATACTCTTTCAAGTCATGGGTTTTAGTTTTTTCACTTGTCTTGTTATTGATGATTTTTCAAGTCCTTAGAAGCATGTTTGATCTTGTAAGTTTTTATGATTTTTCATATGGAAATGTCTTGATGTTTCTCAATGGAGTGAATGGTTTATTTATGGATTGAATGATGTTAAATGTTGTAATTTATCCCTTGGAAAGCATGGTGGGTTAGGGAGTGTAGGTTACTCAGAAATGGGAGTGAAGAAGGGAAAGAAGTTGTGAAAAATCTGACTCGAAACACACTGCCCGTGTTTTGTCGGTCAGGTGTCGGTTAGCTGTCGGCTGACCGAACTCCCAAGTTCGGTCGACCGACAGCCAACCGAGACCTGTCGGTTCAAATTCCAGAGAGCAACATCACGTCAGAAAATTGGTCGGTCAGCTGTCGGCTGACCGAACTCCCAGGTTCTATTGACCGACAGCCAACCGAGGACCTGTCGGTCCCTTTTCCTGAGAGCTACATTTTCTGGACTGAGATTTGTAGGTCAGCCGTCGGTCGGCTGTCGGTTAACCGACATATCAACCTCGGAATTTACCAAAAGTACTGTTTTTGAAGGATTTTTGTGAGAATGAAAACTAGACTAGGATTTAGACCTTTATTTGACATTGTGTACTTGGAATTCCAAAATGTACTATAACTTCTGGGGAACCAAATCTTGTCAAAATTCCGACATTTGAGTTTCAATTCCACAAAGGTCAATGATTGGTCTTAGCCTAAACTTGATAGATTTCGTGTTTGAACTCTTGTTCTGATGCTTCATGCATCATCGTGTCCTTGTTTGATTTTCAAGTACAAGTTCGTTTGAAGAATTGTTTCAAGAACCAAAACTCTTGTTTTGATGCTTCGTGCATCATCGTGCATTCGTTTGAATTTCAAGTATAAGCTCGTTTTAAGACGTGTTTCAAGACGTGTTTCAATAATAAGAAAAGGGAATCATTTCTTAAGTTTGTTAAGCATTTATACTATGCTATTTTGCTAGTCTTGCCATGTTGTGTTTGGTAAATGATTTCCCACTTGTTTTGTCGTGTTCTCGAACGTGTATCACCGTATTTTGTGCATTCATGATATAAGTGAATACCACTGAGCTTGGACTGCCCTTTTAGCTTGATCCACTATCTGGGGGTCCTTAAACATGTGGACTGTCTGCAGACTAGTCGTGTATTATATTACACATCGTGCGTGTTCATGTTCCTGTTCGGCGGCTGGCCTCCCCGTCTACCCTGTGTGGCGTGGGATCGTGTCTTGCGTGTCGTGCTTGTCGTACGTGCTTGCTCTTGTCATCATGTATGATGGAGAAAGGATGGGCTCGTTGTGGATTTACTAATCATGATATTATATGTATTCATGTCTTGTTTCGTATATCGTTTATGCACTCGTGATTTCTTGATAAGTATCTTGTTCATGCATTGTTTTTAAACCTTGTAAATCTGTTTCAAGTTCAATAAATTGTTTTTAGTTATTGTTTCCTTTAAACTTTAATTTTGTTTATGCTCTTGCCTAAATTGGTCACCTGCCAGACCGTCGTGTCTGATTTTCTACTACTTTGGTGCTCTAGATAGCAGGTCCTTGTTTTGAGCTAGGTCGTGTGCAGAGGGCTGTTGAGCCACGAGTTTTGCAGACTTGTTGTGTCAGCGATGTCATGTAGACGTCATGCTTGGCTCCGGAGCTACGTTACACCCTTGGGTAGTATTTGTTCTAGCTTGCTATTTTTGTATGGCTTTTGTTGGCCTTTTCCTTGGGAATTGTAATTAATGCACTCGTTAATTTATAACTTGAATATGTTTGGTTAATGACTAGCCTGTTACTGTCAGCTTTGTATATTTTGATATTATGATTAGTTCCAGTCTGAGTTTGAATATTACTATGACAATCTTATGCTGACATATTGAGTACAACACGGAACTCGATGGATACGGATTCCTGGTCGTAACGTCTTGTAGAGCTTCCGCGAAATATTTTGATGTGTTGGGAATTTTGCCATCCTCACACATGCGGATCCTGGAGAGAAATACAAATTTTTAATTAATAACCCATATTCGCGTCCCCGAGATCGGATCCCGGTTTTGGGGACGTGACAGTGTATTCAGAGCTTCTCTAAGAAATCTAGATTTTGCATGTTCTTGTATTCTATGATGCAACAAGTATAATCAAAATCAGAACTTCTACACAGGCTCTGACCATTATTGCCACATTGGAAGCCATATCCATAATACTATAGGGCCTCAAGGGTGCATAAGGAAAATTGCTGAGACTGTTGTGAAAGTAAAAATTTCCTAATAACTCTGGATGAGAAATTTCTTGTGAGGATTGTAGCTAAAGGCTCCATATCTACAAAATTAAAAAAGATAATACTTTACAACAAGGACTCTGGTATGAGTCTCGACTACTCCTGCCTCAACGAAGGAAGGCTCTGATCTAGAAAGCCCATGGCTTTGGCATTTGGCTTTCTAAAAGAGCATGATAACAATATCCCTTCCTCTTTTTTTTTTTTTTTTTTGAAGTTTCTCGTACAAGTCACATAGAAGCAAATGCATGGAAGTTGAAGGTGGGAAAACTAGTTACAAAGACAAGTTTGATATGGGTTTCAATCAGTACAACTACCCCATGAAGTCTATAATCCAAAAAAAAAAAGAAAGAAAATTAGGGTTTAAGGAGATGTGACTTTGGTTAGTTTGTGAAAAGCCCTCATATTCAGAAAGTAGGGTGGAAAAGATAGGGTTTTTAATAGAGGTGTTAGACAAGAGAAACCGAAGAAAAAGCTTACACTTTCTAATCTACCTGAGGCATACCAAGGGTAGAAAGCCCCCAAATTCTGGGAAACGATGAAAAAAATAAGAGCACCGCCACTTCATTGATTCTTGCCACGACAAGAACAAAAATAGAACAAAGAAAGAAACCCAAACAACAAAGGCCAACACCTAGTTTTAAAAAGTGCAAAATGATAATGAAAGGAAAAAAAGTTAGTTATGGAGAGTATAGAGAGAACTGACAATGATAGGGTTTAAACTTTGGAGAAAGATAGACAACTAGAGCGGAGAGGGAAAGGATTGGGAAACGAACACTTGGACTATGCTGCCTCTAGTCATTTGATCTATGGACCTGGATCCGAACTGGAACTGGATTTTAATTAGGGTGCAAAAGATAGGTTCCTAGGTTAGGGGTGGTAAACAGGTCCGGTGACTGTGGAAACCTATGAGTTGAAGATCAACCTGTATCAAGCTCGTCTTTTAAATGGCTCAAGTAATTTCATTCTCACTCAATGCAAGCGAACCTAACTTGACCTCCATAACCCACATTCATTACGGGTTAACCAACTTAACTCGATCAAACTTGTGAAATGTTGACCCAAACTCAAACCATTTTCAACTCTGATGGACCCGAAAGGAATCTTCCGTCCTCTCCTTCCGCACCCCGGGGGCTGACCTGGGTCTCGGCGGAGGAGGGAAAATCTCGGGCATCAACATTTTTGTACGGGTATGCCAGATTTACTTTTTACTTGGAATTTGGAATGGTGATAATCCGGAGATTCACCTTCACAAGTGGAAAGGAAATCAATCCTTTTTTCTAACTTTTCAAATTGCATAAATATTAAGAAAAGAGACAAGTTTTAAAAATGCCATAAGAGGCGTTTTTGTTTGTTTGCCATGAAAGGCGATTTTGTTTGTTTGCCGTGAAAGGCGATTTTGCCGTGAAAGGCGTTTTTACAAAACTCATCAAATATGAAAGACAAGAATTGTGATTTCTTTTTGTCTCTTTAAGAAATACAAACTACAATAGAAAAGGAAGAAAAGGGATCTAACTTCTCAGGAGATTGTGGGGACACGTTGAGATCGACGGTCGCAAGTCATGTATGGGCTTCGCCATCGTCCTTCAAATGAGAACATGTGATGCTTTGATTCTTTGGCTTGGCTCCTAACCTCAGTTTTTTAAAGGACGACCAAGAGAAGGTCCTATATCCAATGAAAAACCGAGTAAACGGGCTGAAAAGCCACGTTTAGGCCATGTTGGAAAAGGAGGGACCTTGGGGGGGTGGCCCCCCAAGGGACGTTGATCACCTTGTGGTGCTTCCGGGAGCAAAGTAGTAGGACTTCGTCTCTCTCTTGGACTTTCTGGTTTTTCAGAGCTTGCACTTGGGATCCCTTTTCATCATGCTTTCTTCTTGGAATGGACCTCCTTTTATAGGCTTTTGGTAGCCATGAGGTGTTTATTGGCATTGATGGCCATGATGAAAGAATTGATGAGGAGTTACAAGTTGATTTTGTAACTCCTTTTTCAAGGCTTGTGATTGGCCGATGAAGGTAGTGGGCATTTAATCACCTTTATGCTTCATGATGATGGGAGTTTCATGGGTTTAATGCCATGATTGCTTGGATTTGTAACTCCCAAATGCTTGGTTCTGATTGGGCCGTCCAAAATAATGAGTTAATGACTGCTTTAATGGGTCAATTAACGACATTAAGTGGTTGCCAAGGCATGTGAAGAGTCGCGGGCCGTGCTGCGCCTTTTGAGATTCTTCTTGCGACCATCACCGGTGGATCCACGCATTATTTGATGTCGGATTGCGATGCAATTTCAGACATTGATTGATGTTGGCGGGCCGGTGACATCTGTCTTGTCGATTTCACGATCGGTCGGACAGAAAGTGCACTTTCTTGGTCAGCCGGTTGGCGATCTTGAGGCGATCGGTGATGATTTCATGCTTTTGACGGCGGATCTGAGATGTCGACGAAGATCAGTCGTTTTCAAGCATCAAACATTGGATTTCCAGAAAATCACAGAGGCCAGAACAGTTGAAACGCGAAAAGAATCGGAAAACGGACGATTCGGCGAAAAATCCGGTGACCCGGATTTCCAGGGTCGCCGGCGACCATGCACCCAGGGTCGCCCGGCGACCCTGGGCCAAGGTCGCCGGCGACCATAGGGCTTCGGCCCTTTTGGTCGTCGAGCGTCGTTTTCGGCCGTTTTTTCATCTTTTTTGTTCTTTTTTTCTTCTATATTTTTCTTGACATTTTTCCTCAATTATTGACTTGATTTTCTTGGTGAAATCTTGACGAGAACCCTCGCAAAATCGGAGCACAAAGTTTCCTATTTTTCGGGAAAGTCGAAGATTTTGTAGCCGATTTTCCGTCAAGCGTCGAAACTAGGTCAAACGATGTCGGAATGACCTGAAAATTGAGGTGAAGCTTCTTGAGCAGTGGATAGGACCAACCATGGGCTTTTATTTGAGTTTTGAAGCCGTTTGGGGTCCCATCGATGCTTCACTTGATTTTGCTGCGGGGAAAATGCCGAGCTTTGATATGTGGTCAAACGATGTCTGATTGACCTGAAATTTGACGAGGAGCCTATTGGAGTCATTTTGAGACGTTCCATGGGCTTCGTTTTGGATGTCATGGTCCCGGGTTACTCCGCCGTCGGTAGGCTTGATTTTCTCTCGGAGCATCGAAACCTGGTCAAACATTGTCGGAATGACCTGAAATTTGACGTGCAGCCTTTTGGAAGCATGTTGAAGCCACTCATGTATTTTGTTTGAAGAGTGATGGCTTTGGTGGTTCCCGTCGCCGGGAGGCTTGATTTTGCTGCTCGAGCATTGATGGAAGGTCAAACGTTGTCGGTTTGACTTGAAATTTGGCATGGAGCCCTTTGGAGACATTCTGGAGTCATCCGTAGGCTCTGATCAAAGTTTTGGTGTCTTTGATGATATCGCCACCGGGAGCACTTGTTTAGCTGTCGGAGCAGTGAAGTTAGGCCAAACGATGTCGGAATGGCCTGAAACCTCAGGTGTACCCCTCTTTTAGCTGTCTTGAAGGATCTCTCAGTTTCTGTCTTATTCTGACAAATCTAATGCTTGGAGTAGCCTTGGCTATTTTTAGCAGGATGCAGCTTCAGGAGGCTTCTTGATGTCGAGGAGACATAGTGACTTTTTTGGTGTCAACAAATGCCCCATCGAGGTACAGCGACGAGTAGCTTTTTGGAGTCGATGTTCCTCGAAGAGAAACTTGGAGGAGAGATTCCAACTTGACCAAGAGTCTTGAGCATTTTTTTTTGTTTTTTTTTTTTTTTTTTTTTTGAATAGCCTTCTGAGTTTCCGGGGAAATTTTATGGTAGTGAGAGGGATCACGTACCATCTGAAGGCAAAGTTTTGAAAATGACATGGGGTATTTGGATTTTGGGTTTTGGATTTTGGTTTTTGACCTTGTGACCTAACAAGCTGTATGTGGCAGGTTAGGGGGTCGGGGTTTGATTTTGGTTTCGACCTTGTGACCCAACAAGCTGTATGTGGCAGGTTGGGGGGTCAGGTTTGGTTTGGTTTGGATTTTGATTTTTGGTTTTGGTCCTGCGACCTAACAAGCTGTATGTGGCGAGCTAGGGGACCGGAATTTGGTTTTGTGAAATGTCAATTTCAAGATTTTGGCTTAATTTGGTTCATGAGGTTGAATGGTTTGGTTTTTGGAAACTCATGAGACTTTCTTTTTTTTTCTCTTTTTTTTTTTTTTGAATGGTCCCATCAACTCAAAAGAGGCATGGGTCTTTTTTTTTGCTCTTTTCTTTTCTTTTTGCTCTTGGTAAGAGGAATATTTTGACTAAAAGCCACTTTTAGTGCCTAGGTGGTCAAACCTGGCTCATATGGGCTAACCCATGGGACCTTAGGCTTTGGATATGGCCTAGATCTCATATAGTGTCATATTTGTAAAGAATATCCAAAAATATCTCTTTTGTGTAGAGAATATCTAAAAATATCTTTACTTGGAGAGAATTTCTCAAGTTTTCTTTTTGTGGAAAGATTCTCTCAAAATATCTTTCTCTTTGGGAAAGTAGCTAAATTTTAGCACTTACCTCCTTTCTTTCTCCTTGTTTCCTCTTTTGGCTTTCTCTCTTCTATAAAAGCAAAGAGGGTTGGTGCTTTTGCTCCATTACTTTCTTTTTGCAAGAAATCTTCAAGAGTGCTCCCCAAGACAAGAAGTGCTTTCTCTTCTTCAAGGATCTCCAAGCTTTTCTTCTTCTTCTCCATCAATGGCTTCAAGTAAGTTTTCTTCCTCGTCAAGAATCTCCATTGTAGAAGTAGCTTCTTCATTTTTTTTTCTTTTCTTCTTCTTTTTCTTTTCTTTTCTTTTCATGCACGTTTTTCTTCTTTTTTCGTGCTTCTCTTTTTTTCTTTCTTTCTTTTTTCTCTTTTTTTTTTCTTTTCACGGTTTTCTCTTCTTCTTGTTTTTTTTTTTAAACCGTGTACTCTCTTTTTTTTTTCTGTTTTTTTTCCCACGCTGATTTCTCTTTTTTTTTTCAGTGTCTTTCTTTTCTCTCTTTTTTTTTCTGTTTTTTTTTTCTCTCTGGCTGTATGGACAGGTCCATACGGACCTGACCGTACTGCCACGTGGTAGTGGGCCAAAATTTTTTTTTTTTTTTTTTTTTTGCTGAGATTTTTTTTTTCTCTCTTTCTTTTTCTTTTTCCTTGTTTGCTCACTATGATAATGAGGCTATGCAATTTCAATATGTATGCATTTTTTTGTTTGATGCATCAAGATAGAAGGCTAGAGTCTCTAGGTCAAGCCAACATGATTTTTGACTTGGACAAAGTTTGATTGGTTTTGACCAAATTGGGTTGGAATTGGTCAAACTTTGGTCAAGGTTTTCCTAGCATCTAATGCATGATGATATATTTTTGATGCTTGAGTTTTGGTAAATAGATTTGGAAGTATGATGACGCATACCTGAAAATCTTTTGCAAGTATCGGGATTTTGAGCTCGCAGCGATGTTGAGCTCTTTCTTGGTCTTGCTGGATTTTGAGGAAGTTTGTAACTTTTGGATTCTGAAGCTCGGAGCAATGTTGAGCTCTTTTCCAGATTTTGCAGAAGTTTGATGAGATTGGCTTGTTCTCGCAGTGATGTTGAGTTCGAGCCTTCTTTGAGAATTCTCCACTGACTATGAGCTTGCAGCGATGTTGAGCTCATCTTCAGGCTTCCTGTCTTTTTCGGAGTATTTTCCTTTTTGTTGGAACTGCCCCTTGAACCATGTCAAAATTTTGCTAGAATTTTTGTAGCAGAATTCTGTCATTTTGATGTTGATTGATCTTTTCTCTTCCACCTTTTACAGGTAGTTCTTCTAGAACGAACAAAGGTAAAGGTCCTGTTACTGACGCACCTCGTCAGTCTGCTAGATCTTCTAATGCAGCCGTTCAGCAGGCTTGGGAGAAAGAGGGGACGCTCATTCGCCAGGTTGAGGAAGTTGAAGGTAATGTCCGGAGGAAGACTCAGGAGCATGAGCAGTGGCAGGTCCTCTGGGAAGAACTTCCTCGTGCTGCAGATGGGTCACGGCATTCGGCCGCGTTTTATGGGGACATTTTGAAGGAGCGTGGCCTAAAAACTTTGGAAGTTAAGGCCAAGGATCTGCTTGAGGAGCTGAACCTTTGGTTGAAGACCATGTAGGATTGAGCTCCTGAGTTGTAACAAACTCTTTTTTCTTTTTCTTTTTTTTGGTACCTTCATGTATAAACAGTTTCGGTACTATATTTTGTATCCCCTTCCTTTCACTTAAATCATTTTTTGATGAAAAGAATTTTGAGCAAAAGTTTGATGGGAATGTTTGTTTAAGGATTTGATCAAAAGGTTGTCATTTTGTGAAAATCTTTTGTCAAAGGGTTGTTTTGGGCATGAAAGCCAATTTTGTGGCGGAAAGCCTTGTTTTTGATGGTTTGAAAACCAAAATTTGGATGGCGAGAAAGCCTAATTTTGTGGCGTAAGAGCCAAAAAATTTTTTGCGGCATGGGAGCTAGAATTTTTGGATGGCGTGAAAGCCGAATTTTAGAATGGCATAGAAGCCGAATTTTGTTTTGTTTGTCTTGGCATTTATAGCCGAAGTTTGGCATTTATAGCCAGATTTTGGCGTTTATAGCCGATTTTTTTTTTGTTTTGGCATTTATAGCCGAATTTTGGGATGGCATGAGAGTCAAAAATTTTGTTTGTGGCATGAAAGCCGATTTTGAGATGGCATGAAAGCCGATTTTGGCGTTTATAGCCGAAAAATTTTGTTTTTGGCATTTATAGCCGGATTCTGGCATTTATAGTCGGATTTGGCGTTTATAGCCGAGTTTTGGCGTTTATAGCCATATTTTGGCGTTTATAGCCGAGTTTTTTTGAAAACCAAGTTTTGTTCTATTGGCATGAAAGCCGATTTTGGCGTTTATAGCCGAAAAAATTTTGTTTTTGGCATTTATAGCCGAATTTTGGCGTTTATAGCCGGATTTTGGCGTTTATAGCCGAGTTTTGGTTTTCAAAATGCAGGTATCGACTAAATGCCGCCTCCCCGCTGAATGGTCTTGCAAGTATCGATGGAATGTCGCTTCCTTGCTCATTCGGTTTTGCGAGTATTGATGGAATGTCACTTCCTCGCGGACTGGGTTTTGCGAGTATCGATGGAATGTCGCTTCCTCGCGAATTGGGGTGCAAATATCGACTAAGCGTCGCTTCCCTGCTTTTCCCAAAACTTTTGGTTTTGCGGGTACTGACTTGATGTCGTTTCTCCGCGATTTTTGAAATTTGAGGTTTTCTCGAACCATTTGAAATTTGGGTTGTGGATAGCAACTGGTATGTTGCATCTCCACGATTTTTGAAATTTGGGTTATGGATATCAACTGGTTTGTTGCTTCTCCACGATTTTTGAAATTTGGGTTGTGGATATCAACTGGTTTGTTGCTTCTCCACGATTTTTGAAAATTGCAAGTATCGAATGGGGTTAGTTTCCTTGCAATTTTTGGGTTTTGGAAGTATCGAATGGGGTTCGCATCCTTCCGATTTTTGGGTTTTACGAGTATCGACTGAATGTCGCTTCCCCGCGGTTTCAAAATTTTTGTTTAAAGACACGAAGGTCATAAATTTTGACTTAAAACCATTTTGGTTGTAAAAGCCGAGGCGGTCTAGGGTGAAAATTCCTAAGTCCCGATTTTTGTTTCAAACCATGAATTTTGGGTTCAAGGATCGAAAATTTTGGTCAAGTATGGGAAGAGGCTCCTAAACTTGGATTGATTTTTCTTTTGAACGATGAAAGTAAGCATTGTTTTGAGAGATTGTTTTTTTTTTTTGGAAACTTCAACACAAAGATGAAAATTTGAAAAGGGGTGGGTTTGATGAGCAAGTACCTTGGAAATACGCTTTAGCCATGTAGATATTGCTCTGACCCGTTTGAGGAAGTCTTCAAGGGTAGTACTGCTTCAAGAACTTGCCGTTGATGGGTAGCATACATCTGTCTCCTTCTATGTTTAGAAGAGCGTATGCACCGTTGGAGAAGACTTTGTCGATGACGAAGGGTCCCTCCCATTTTGGTTCGAATTTGCCTTTGGATTTGTGGGCAAAGACTATAGGTCTTTTTACTGCAAGAACCAAGTCACCCTTTTTGTAGGCGCGTTGCCTGACCTTTTTGTCGAAAGATCCTGCCATGCGTGCTTGGTACAACTCAATGCTTTGTAGAGCTTCGAGTCGTCTTTCATCGAGATTATCCAGCTCTTGGAGTCTCAGTTTGACATTGCTTTCTTACGTCATGTCATTTTGCAAAGATACCCTTAAGGAAGGAATTTGTACTTCCAAAGGGACAACAGCTTCGCATCCATAGACCAAAGAGAATGGTGTGCTATGGGTTGGTCCTCGAACGGTGGTTCGATAGGCCCACAAAGCTTCTAGTAGTTTGTCGCCCCAGTCTCTTTTGTGACTAGAGACCATTTTCTTGAGAATTTTGCAGAGTGTCTTGTTGAAAGCTTCTGCTAGCCCGTTCGCTGCTGGATTAGATGGAGTCGAAGGACAACTTTGGATTTTGTACTTGTCGCAGAACCCTAGAATCTGTGATCCCGGAATTGGGGTCCGTTATCATGGACGAATCTTTTAGGTATGCCGAAGCGACAAATAATGTTGGTGCGCAAGAACTGAAGGACTGATGAAGTCTTCATTTCGCTGAGCGCAAATGCTTCTGTAAAGTGCTTTTGAAGGTATATCCAAATGAAAGTTTGGGGCTCGTCTTTGGATGCTTACCCGTTCTTTTGGATCTTCAGGTAGGATTCCGAACATGATGTAATCAATGAACGGATCTCTCCAATCGCCCATCGGAGGTTTGAGGATGGATATCCGACTTCTAACCACTTGGTGGCATTCAGCAACTGCTTGGTGTGTGTTGAGAGGAGGGAGAATCCTTCTTTGACACACTGTGACTTGCATGTTTTCCCCTTCTTGGATTGCCATGGATGCGGCGAGTCCGGCCAGGGCATCTGCACGGATGTTTTCACCTCTGAGGATGTGGGTGATATGACAGATGTTGAATTTTTGTTGAAGCGACTGCGCCTTATTGTAGTAAGGTAGCAAATCAGGCTTCCTGACTTCATATTTCTGATTCATCTGGTTGACGACCAGTTGAGAGTCTCCAAAAGCTTCCACCATGGTGATGCCGGTTTCGAGGGCGAGTTCCAATCCAACAATCAGGGCTTGGTACTCAGCTGCATTGTTTGAACATGGTTCCAGTAGCGAGAAGGTGTGTGGAATCA
This sequence comes from Umbellularia californica, assembly GCA_028538565.1. Taxonomy (NCBI): domain Eukaryota; kingdom Viridiplantae; phylum Streptophyta; class Magnoliopsida; order Laurales; family Lauraceae; genus Umbellularia; species Umbellularia californica. The sequence goes on from JAPQWN010000011.1 coordinate 31,106,857, forward strand.
TGTATTTGTCGGGGCTGACAAAGAGGATGCCGATTCCCGATATTTGCTTTCCTTTTTCATTTGTCCTGGTTGCACCGTCAAAGTACATGTCCCAGGAAGCGTTTGACAAGGAAGTTTCCACGTTATAGACAAATTCGTCTGGGAGATCATCCCTGAGTGGAGAATCTTTAGGCAATGGATGCTCTGCGAGGAAATCTTCCAGAGCTTGTCCTTTGATTGCTATTTGTGGTACATACCTAATATCAAACTGTGATAGAAGAATGGACCATTTTGTCAGTCGGGCATTGAGAGAACCTGCTTTTGTGACAAGGACCTTTAGGAGGTTGATCCTCGAAATCAGGTAGACTGTGTTTGACAGCAGATAGTGACGCAGCTTTTGTACAGCGAACATTACTGCAAGGCATTCTTTTTCGACTGGGGAGTAGCGATGCTCTACACCTACCATCATGCGGCTAAGGTAATATAGAGCATCTTCTTTTCCGTCGTCGTTTTCTTGTGCGAGCAGAGCACCCAAAGAGTGGTCGAGAGCTCTTGTGTACAAGATAAATGGTTTTCCAGTTGTGGGGGCAACAGCACTGGAGGTTTGATGAGGTATGCTTTGATGTCTTGAAATGCACTTTCACATTCAGCATCCCAGACAAAGTCCACGCCTTTCTTCATCAGGCGAGAGAATGGACGGCATTTCCCTGATAGATTGGAGATGAACCGTCGAATGTAGGCTAGCCTTCCTTGAAGCCCTTTTAATTCTCTTAGGGTTCTGGGAGATGGCATTTCCAGGATAGCCTTGACTTTGGTGGGGTCAAGTTCTATTCCAGCTTCCGTACTATTAATCCGAGAAACTTACCCGATGAGACACCGAAGAAGCACTTTAGTGGATTCATCCCCAATTTGTGTTTGCGAAGTCGGAGGAAGACTTCTCGAAGATCATCGAGATGGTCTTCTTTTCTTCTGCTTTTTATGGCGAGGTCGTCAACATAGCATTCGACCGTCTTATGCTGCATATCTTGGAATATTTTCATCATAGCCCTCTGATATGTCGCACCTGCATTTTTCAGGCCAAACGGTATAACAGTGTAGCAATACACGCCGAATGGTGTCCGAAATGATGTATGCCTTTCATCTTCAGGATGCATCTTTATCTGGTTGTAGCCAGAGAATCCATCCATGAACGTCATTCGCTCGAACCCATAGGTGTTGTCAATCATCACCTCTGGTATGGGGAGCGGGAATTCATCTTTAGGACATGCATTATTCAGGTCTCTGTAGTCGATACAGACTCTTACCTGCCCATTTTTCTTTGTCACGGGGACGATGTTGGCCAACCATTCAGGATGCTGTTCCTCGCGGATGAAGCCAACGTTTTTGAGTTTCTGAACTTCTTGTTCGATTTTGTCCATCACGTCGGGACGGAATCTTCTTTGGCCTTGTTTGATAGGCTTGATTTCTTTTTGCAAGTTGAGCTTGTGGACTGCTACTTTGGGATCCAAGCCAGGCATTTCGGCATAAGACCATGCAAAGCAATCAACGAACTCACGAAGAAAAGAGATATACTCGGGTAACTCATCATCCTTTATATTCTTGCTTATGAATACAGGACGTGGGTTATCAGGTGTTCCCAAGTCTATCTTTTGAACAGGGTCTTCTGTCGGAAGGTTTGAAGGTGGTTCCTCCACAATATTTTCGGAGGCTTCCAACTCAACAAGACCTTCTGGACTGCCAGAGGCATTTTTAGACTGAGGCTCTGTTTCCGTCCATGAATCTTCTTGATCAGTATCCTTCTCAAGGCTATCCTTCTCAAGGCTTGCAATGAGATGGTCCCAATCATTTGCTGGAACTGGGTTGAAGTAGGGTACTTCTTTTGGAGACAATGATTCTTCTGGGATAGAGAACCGCTCGTCTGTGTCATCGGGCAATTCCTCTTTATTATCAGAGAAATTATACCAATTGGAGGAGCTTTCAGGATTTTTGACGAGTAACTCCTCAAAGAGATATCCAGGGATATCGATGTCTTTATGAGATGTTGAGGCTTGGTCGGTAAAGCGACTTTGCAGCCATGGTGTCAACTGTCTTATAGGAGTGGTAGGATCATACCCCAACCCATATGAAGACTTGCGTTTTTGAAGGTGGACTTTCCAATCTTCTGGTTGACTTTTGGTCAGGGTGGGTTCCAATGGTGTCAGAATACCACAGCCACCTCCCAAACCAGTCGGGTTTTGAGCATCGTAGCCCATTTTCTTCATGATAGCTTGTGCCATTGGACTATACAGGGATAGCTGAGGCATACCTTCGTTTTGGAAAGGTTCAAGCAGAGAGTTCAGTGGAGATGCTCCCGACCTGTGGAAGAAGATTGTTTTTTCTTCTGGTGAGGTTGCCGGGATAACAAAGGAGGCAGACGTAGGATCTTCTATGTCTGCAAGTGTCTCCAATGGAGTGAGAGTGAGCTGATCTTGCTGAGTATCGGCTTGGCTCGATGCTGTGTCATCTTCTGACTCTGACTCTGAGTCTGTGTGATGCATAATAGACACAAAGGAGACAGTGAACTTGCCGCCAGTCTTTTGTTTTATCTTCTTTGCTTTGGTAGTGATTACCAAAGGCTTTGGAGATTTGAAGGAGACGACGAAGGGAGCTTGTCCGCTTACTTCAAGTTTGGTGGAGGGTTTGTTTTCCTTTGATGATTGCTGAGGAGCCTTGCCTTTATCTTTCTGGAGACTATCGACAAAGCGAATTGGTTTTTCCTCCTGTTCTTCTTTTCCATCTTTATGCATTTGAGCATCTGCAAAATGGACATCTCTGCCTTTGAAGGGCTTTTTGTCTGCAAATACTCGATGTATCAGGCCATCGTCGCCAATGAACTTGATGCACTGATGTAGAGTTGAAGGGACGACACCATTCTCATGTATCCAGGGGCGTCCAAGGAGTATATTGTAGCATGAAGGGGTCCTTATTGCATACACAGTGACTTCAGAAATAAGATCACCGATTTGCAGTTTGAACCTGATTTTGCCGATAGGCCTTTGAGCGCTGCCGTCATATCTGAAGATGGATACGGACGTGTGACTCAGTTTGCTAGGCGGGATGCCCAGCTCTTCGAGTGCCGAAGTAGAGATGAGGTTGAGTGCAGAACCTGGATCGATCTGAACTCTGTGTATTGGCATTTCTTTGACGTACCCCGTAAAGTACAAGGGACGGTTGTGCTTTGTTTCGCCTAGGAGGAGGTCGTCCTTGTCGAAGGCAATTGTTGCACTTGCTGCTTTTTGTACCGAGAGGCATTCATTGCTTGATCCCTCAGTTTTCTTCTTTTCTCCCTTTGAGGGAGTATTTGATTTTTTGACCCTATAGTCCATTTCAATTTGTAGGACTTGTGGGGCATGTTTGTCGACATCCGTATTCAGCCTTTGTAATTCTGAAATGAGACTATCACGAGTTTGTGGAGACATTCGCAATAAGTCAAGGATGTGCAGACGTGCAGGTATGCGTTTGAAGTGCTCAATCAAGTCGTACTTGAAAGCCTCCTTCGGGCCTGCATTTTCATTATTATTGCCACTTGGGGCGCTTACAACTTGCTTTCCCGAAGGATTTACATAAGAAGAAGAGGGTTGATTGTATTTTTTGTGGTAATCCCGGCCAGAACGGGTACCTCTACCAACTTCAAGAGCCTCTAGAGAAGGGTCTTCTTTTGGAAGATCGTTCTCAGGATCAAGAGGTTGATCCTTTACTGAGGACGTCTCTGTAACAGCATTGGCGTCTTCAGTGATATTGTTGCATGGAGCAATTTCCAGGAACAAGTCCTGAACAGCAGCCGGCAACTTTTCTTTATTAGCCCAGACATCGCCCGTGAGATCGGGTATCTGGGACCAATTGACCGAGTTTTCATTGAAGAAGATTTCATTGGCAGAAGTTTCTTCAAGATGATCAATCGGGAGTGGCTTGAGTTCCGATGTCACAGCTTCAGGAGACGAAGGTTGAGAGGATGTTATCTCAGTGGAAGTCACCTGAGAGGATGTAGCTCCGGAAGATACGCTACCGGTTGGGGAGTAAGTGTCTTCGGAAGCTTCAGAGGCACTGTCGTCCTGAGCTATTGCATTGCAGGTTATCCTGACAGGAGATGCCCCCAGTGTAGACTGTTGGGAATCAGATTCATCCTCGAATGTGAGAGGATCATCGATCCAACTGTTTTCTCCATTTTCAGGAATTAAGGGAGAAAGTTCCCGCTGATTTTCAGGGACTTCCGGCTCTGGATTATGACGAAGATTGATGCGATCCTGCTCCTGGTCTATGGCAAGATGTTGCAAGATTCTTGCATATTCTTGGAGATCAGGCATGGGAGCCAAATCTTCTTCGTCATTTGCCCCTTGTGGTTCGCCCATGTTGGGTTCCACTGAAGCATTTGCTGGTGCTGGATTGACAGCATTTTCTTGAACAGGGTCCTGGTCTTCTTCATCATCAGACCAAGATCCTTGTGGCTGTAATGGGTTATACCAGATTACTGGCATAAGATGAGACTCAGGAATTCATTCCTCGTCGGAGAGGTATTCTCCTGTTTCAAAGTATTCTTCCCACTCATCTATATCACTGGCAGTATCACTGGATTCGTATCCATTCATGGAGAATCCAACTACCGAGTTGCAAGAGTATGATGCCCCCTGCACATTTTCATTTTTGTATAGAGGTGGCATGAAATCATCAAGAGTGAATTTTCTTACCGCCTTGGAGGTTTTGGGAAGAGATTCTTCCATCGTCCTTAGTGAAGCATTGGAAGAAGTTTCTGCTCTTTCGAGGACTTCTTGTTTTGGTTGAGACTTCTGCTGCCGTTTGAGCTTGCGGAGATGTCTCTTGGCTTGCCTTCGCTGCTGAGCGGTCGGCTTTGTTTTGACGATCTCCCAATTTTCATCATCTATGAGATCGGGATGCACCCATATAGGTTGTCCATCTGGTGTTGGATAGGGAACCAATTCTTGGGACGCTTGAGCCATTTTTATCACCTTGAATGAAGTAGTGATTTTCTCCTTCGGTGACTTTGAAGTTTGCCGACATGACACCATGTTGACAGAGGCGGGGCCATAGTTTTTATCAAAGGTTATGACTCCGTTTTTCCACATCTCATTGATCTTCTCTCTCACACCGAAGCATTGATTGAGAGGATGCGAGATCATCTGATGGTATGGACAGTATCGGGGATCATTGGTTTTGCCAACATCTCCCGGTCTTTTGGGCTCTGGCAAAATGAGTTTGCCATTTGCTAGGAGAGCCTCAAAGATTTCTTCAACGTCTTCATCGAACGGATATTTCTTTTCTACACGTTCTTTGAAGGCATCAGAGAGTTCAGGCCTTTTACCTGCAGTTTTGTTTTCAGGTTTCTTTGGCTGCTGAGGAGCTGACTTAGTCTGCACATTGAGAACCTCCTTTTTCTTTGGTTTTGAGGTTGTAACAGCAGTCGGCTCTTTCTTTGATGATTTCTGTTTGTTGAGGTCTTTGATCACCATTTCAGCTTCCATGGAGGCTTCGAGGAGTTCCCCTAGGTTCTTTGATTTATTGCCGATAATCATGGAGCGGATTTTTGCTCTCATATTGTTACGGCAGATGTCCACCAGCGACGCTTGTGGCAGTACATCTGAGCATTTGTACGCCATTGCCTTCCATTTGTGAATGAAGTCGTATGTTGACTCATTCTCTCCCTGTTTTAGGCTGCAGAGTTGAGCCATAGTAACAGGATGATCCTCACCTTGGAAGTGGGTCAGGAAGTGTGTCTCTAGCATAGCCCAGTTCTGAATGGAGTTCTCCGGTAGAGTGGAGTACCAATCAAAGGCTGTACCTTTTAGGGTACTTACGAAGAGGCGAATTTTGAGGGCATCTTGATCCGCAATAGCTCCCGTTAAGATCTTGAAATGGATGACATGTTGTCTGGCTGAACCTTTCCCAGTATATGTCTGGAGAGTAGGTTGTTTGAATTTTGCAGGGAACGGAACCGAGTCCATCCATAGAGGGTAGGGTAGCTTGATCCCATGCTCTTTCAATGTATCCTCTTCTTTTGCTTTTGCGAGGATATCGTCCACGTCCTTTCTGGTAAGGGCGCGAGACTCATTGTTTTCTGCATTGCCCTCATCATCTTCATGATTCAGAGGGGTTTCATTGTTAGGTGGTGGACGCTGTAGAGTGAGAATCAGATTTTCCATCAGAGTCTCAATTTTCTGTTGTCCTTGCTCCAACAGTTGGATGTGTGCGGTTACATCATCATGTTGTGGAGGCGGCTCATAACTTGTAGCCAAGACGTTCATCCCTTGGGATTCGAACGAAGAAATCGTCCTGGTGACTGAGCTAGGGCTCATTCTTCTGGAAGAAGAATCTGAGGAGTGGTTACTCCGATGTTCTTGGCTTGGAGGAGTGGAAGACTCTTCCAGATGTGTTCTTGTCTGAGAGATGCTGCGAGTCACTGGACGTCTAACACTGATTTTGGTTGCTGACTTCCGGCGTTTTTTGGTTTTGCCAACCATATGAACAGCAACAAATTGGTCGGGTCTTTCTTTTTCGACCCATTTGTTTGCGACGTGGAGAGTAGAACGCTGGGTTCTTTGTTTCTTGAGTCTCTTTTGTCGATATGCAGTGCGACGACGCATACGACGAGCAATTTGAGCTTCAGTCAGCTCTGGCTGGGCTCTGACGATGAAGGACGTAGTCCCTTGTGCGTAGCAGCCGAGTTTGTCTTCTTTGAAGCTTGGCAAGGACAGAATCTGGACGCGGTCTTTTGTCTGTCGCAATGAAGACTTGAATTTTGCGAGCTCGGCCCCTGTTGAGATGAAGGGTCGACTCGCGGGAGTGCAGGCTTCGGCATGTTTTTGCATAGACCTAACAATGCAGGATTTGATTTTGGGCTTGTAGGAGCAAGCCGGCTTATGATGATTTTGTTTATTTTTTGGGTGGAGGGTAGGTTTCTCCTCTTCCATGTAAGAGAGAGGGTAGAACTGATTCTCCTTGAGAGGGGCCAGGTATGCTGGCTTTGCAGATGTTTGGGACCTCCGTTGCTTTGGCGAAGATCTCGGGGACCATGTTTTGGTGTAAACCTAGTTTCCTGTGGGTTGAGGCTTCGTGGGAACGCCACGGGCTTCAAGCTTCTTGGTGTTCGCCCTTGGTGCCATTTTAGTGACACGTTGCGGGGCGGTTTTCTGCTTCTTGGCAGGTACAGTGTCTTCTGCGGGAAGTGGGAATGGTCCCAGCGATCCAAAGACGATGGTCCGAGGAGTTGAAGTTGACCCTATGTTTGGAGAGTTGTCGAGGGAGATGACGCTTCGGCAACTGGCAGGGCGCTTGTGCTTGTTTTGCTTATCTTGAAGCATAAGCTGGTACTTGTTCTTATCGAAAGTGATGGTCAATGAAGCTGCCATTGTTAGTTTTGGAAAACTTCTGAAACAAGACCAAATCCATTAGTAATCACAAGAATATGGTGATCGTAAATGGAGAACAACTATGGTTTTGTCTTTTCAAATCACTTGAGGGGACATGGCACAACCCAAGGACGATGAAGAAGGCAAAAAGCCATAGAGGACACAATTGTTCTAAAATGCAAGTATGGTAGGCTCAGAGTGAGCGTTCCAGTGACTGCTAGAAGCAATTGTAGACCTTAATTCAAATTACTGAGAAGCAAGGCTCACTCGAGGTAAAATGATATAAGGTTGGAGATACAAATGTGTCGGTCGCGAATACAGTAGACCCGAAAGGGCGTACTAGCACCGCTAGGCACAAATGTTGCGCATCCTTGGGAAGGACACGAGATGGGATTTTTTTTTTGAAAGGTCAAATTTGGATTCATAAAGGAGAGCAAATGGTATTCCAATCCGAACAAAGGCTCAACATTTCTGCGAGCGCTAAATTCAGAAGGGAAGGAACCATAATTTTTCGGATGTGAATCTAGACGTGACAGAAGTTTTTTTTGAACGGTCAAGATTGAATTCATCGAAGAGAGCAAATGGTGTTCAATTCCGAACAAGGCTCAACATTTCTGCTAGCGCTAAATCCGAAAGGGAAAGAACCAAGATTTCTCAACTCTGAATTCAAAAGTGACAAAAGTTTTTTTTTTTGAAAGGTCAAGATTGAATTCATCGAAGAGAGCAAATGGTGTTCCATTCCAAACAAGGCTCAACATTTCTGCGAGCACTAAATCCAAAAGGGAAAGAACCAAGATTTCTCAACTTTGAATTCAAAGTGACAGAAGTTTTTTTTTAAGGATTTTTTTTTTAGAGAATTTTTTTTGAAAGGTGTACATAGATTTCCAATTCGATCTTATGAAACCTTAGTAGATAGATCAGCCCCTAGGTAAGGGTAGGATTACTTAATGAACCCGTTTGGAGGACCCTTGCCTCGAACAGTCTAGCTGTCTCCACACTTTGGACAAGGCTTTTCTTACATCCACTTTGGTCAAAGAACGCAATTGGTGGGACCTTAGTGTTTTTTTTTTTTTTTGAAATCCTTTTTTTTTAAAGGTTTTTTTTTAATGAACTCATCAAAGAGAGCGAATGGTGTTCCAATCCGAACAAAGGCTCAACATTTCTGCGAGCGCTAAATTCGAAGGGAATGAACCAAGGTTTCTCAAATTTAAATGCAGAAGAGAGAAAGCTAAATTTTTTTTGAATTTATAATTTTTTTTTGAAATCCCAATTTGGACTCATCAAAGAGAAAAGATGGCCCAATCCCCGATATGAACGATAGCTGCGAACATTTCTGTGAGCTATCGAGTTCAAGGAGGAGAGGATCAAAATTTCTCAAAGTTGAATCTAGAGAAAGAGAGATCATTTTTTTTAAAGAGTTTGAAACGAAGGTGTTTTTTTTTTTTTTTTTTAAAAAAATCCCAATTGGACTCATCAAAGAGAAAAGATGGCCCAATCCCCGATATGAACGATAGCTGCGAACATTTCTGTGAGCTATCAAGTTCGAAGAGGGAAGGATCAAAATTTCTCAAAGTTGAGTTTTTAAGAAAAAGAGATCAAATTTGTTTTTTTTTTTGAAGTGAGAAAGAACAATTGAAATCCCATCTCATATTTTTTTTTAGATACAAGATGCAACATAGGCCACCAACTAGAAAGGAGCTAAGGGATCAAAGCATCACGTTCTCAAGTCAACGTGTCCCACCGGGTGTGCCAACTTGATGGACCCGAAAGGAATCTTCCGTCCTCTCCTTCCGCACCCCGGGGGCTGACCTGGGTCTCGGCGGAGGAGGGAAAATCTCGGGCATCAACATTTTTGTACGGGTATGCCAGATTTACTTTCTACTTGGAATTTGGAATGGTGATAATCCGGAGATTCACCTTCACCAGTGGAAAGGAAATCAATCCTTTTTTCTAACATTTCCTCATGGTTATTCCCTGACTGGCCAGACGTGAGCCAAAGACTGATCTGGGCGTTGGACCCAACCCATATCCGCGTACACGACCATGTCGCTCTGCTCCCATCACATGGGTATAGATATCATCGCCTATGGAGTTAGAGGGTCCTCCCTCTCGTGTTTCATTCAACTCCCTAAATTTTTTCTGCATTAAAAATAAAATAATTAATTGCATCATGTTTCAATTAAATTTAATTCATAAAATCGACATCTTGCATACTATAATTTCCGCCAATTTGCTATCAACGGGATTCCCGTCCTTCCGTGTATGAGTTCGAATAAAAAGATCCTCTCGAGAAGGTATAATCCCATCAGTCCTAGCTCGAGTCTGCCTTTGTGAAAACTTAAGTTCATCACAAAGCTATATGTCAAGTAATTTCAAAATTTATAAGTAATATAATAATCTTATACCTCTTCGTCTCTATAACAAGCAAAACTCTTTGTTCCCCCAGTATGCTTAATAACTTGTCGACTTCGATTGGCCTTGTTTTTCTCAGATATAGCCTATATATTCAATGACAATAGAATATGTTAACAATTTAAGCAAAAGGACCAATCTCTGGGAGAACTTTTGAACAATAACTTCATACCTTGACCTCAGCCCTGCCCCAGTATTGCACAAGCCAAGCCCAATCCTCACCTGAGATGTCAGGCGGTGGATGTTGAAGTCGTTCCTCATTTGTGCTCAATGTAGAATAGTATTTATTTTTTAAGTCCGTTCTATAGTCTTTATATTTCTTCGCTAAATTCTGAAGAACCTACTTCTTCCTTTCCTCGTCAGTAACAACAAACTCCTGAGAGGTAGAAAAATAAGGAACATGTCATATTCTTAACTAAAATATAAGATAACAGAATAATATTTACTACCATTTACCTGAATGGTTTTCAACAACTTCTCTTTGGCTTGTTTTGGAATTTCAGCCCATTTTTTCACCCACAATGGTGCAATGCCAGGAGTCCTCACAACTATTCCACATAACGTGGAAAGATCTCTAGCGTTCTGTTAGACCCCGACCCAGACCAACTCGATTAGTACTAATTAAATGAGTGATTAGTCTTAAGTGAGTCTTAGTACTAGTTGGGTTAGAATGTGATTAGACTTAGTCTGGATTATAGTTTTGGGGATTTTGAGGACGTTTGGTATGAGTCAGACACGCTCAGGGACGCCCTGAGTACACGAGTAAGAATGGGTTTTTGTTCTAGATCTTTGCTGTGGTTGTGATTTTTATTGATCTTGAATGGTTTTATTATTTGTGACAACTTTCGTTTTTGACCTGCATGCATTTGAGGCCCAGAAACCCAAGTTTTGGCCCAATAAGGGTAAATCTGTCTTTTCATGCTAAATCTGGGCACAATTTTCGAAGTCGTGAAACTATGTCAAAATTATACTTTTCCGAAACTAGATTTTTCGACGATCGTTTTGTTCTTCTTCGTCGATTCCATCCACGGTCCACAAGACCATGTTTTAAGCGTTTCTAGTTCCTTTGCATTTGGGACCCACTTCCAGACACTATAAATACTCTCCTATTCTCTCTCCTCCATTCTTTTCCAAATCTCTGCAACTTTCTTGACCTAGAGTGAAGAAGAGAAGAAAGCTTCTCCTTGGTCTTCTCCCTTGGAAATCATCTAGCAAGAAGGCTTAAATCTTCGATCCGACTCCGCCATTCTCTTCCTCCCTTCTCAAGCTTCGTTTGGGACATTTTTGGAGCTAAACCATTGCACTATTCATCATCTTCAACCTCCATTCTTCTTGTTCAGCTAGCTCAAGGTTAGAGCTTGGACCCATCTTTTCATTTGATGTTCTTTAGCTCACTTAGAGCTTGTTTTACATGTTTTCAACCCCATTTTCGAAATGGGGGTTTGTAATGACCAAAATGGTGATTTTTGTGTGCTCTATTTTGGGGGTTTTGTGTAGATTTCGTGGAGCTCACATTCTTGTTGATTTTGTGGAGTTTTCCTTGGCATTGGACTAAGGCAAGTGAACTCTTTGGGATTTTTTGATGTACATTGCATTAGGGTTTTATTTTCCTTCATTAAAACATGATTTTTATGGTTGGTTTCTTAATACAAGTTATGTTTCTACTCTTGCAAATCATGTGTTTTAGTTTCTTTACTTGTATTGTTATTAATGACTTCTCAAGAGCTTAGAATCATGTTTGACCTTGTAAGCTTTGTGAATTTTGTGCATGGAAATGTATTGATATTTTCCCAATGGATTGAATGGTTTATTTATGGATTAAATGTGTTTTTTTGACCCTTGGTGAGCATCGTGACTCAGGGGTTTGTTTGGTTCAGAGGTGAGAAGAAGAAGGAAGAAAATGTATGAAGATGAGTGGAAGTAAGTGCAGTTTCTGCACTCAGGCGCGTTTAGGCAGAAGCCTATTCACTCGAGCGACCATAGGGTCCGTTCGAGCGAACATGCCTCTGTTTGAAGGATTTCGAGCAGAAACCTGTCCACTAGAGCGAACTTTTGGGTTGGCTCGTGCGAACAAGTTTCTGTCTGGGGTCCGCTCGAGCGATGGTTTGACCGCTCGAGCGAACTTGATACTCACAGCCTTGGATTTTTAATCTTTTTCTAAATTTCTTGGAAATTGAAAACTAGACTATGCTTTAGACTCTTAATTGACGTTGTGTAAATTGGAATTCCAAAATGTACCTTACCTTCGGGGACATCAAGCTACGTAAATTCTTACATTTGGGTTTCAACTTCACAAAGGTCAATGAACAGTCTTAGCCTATGCTTAATGGATTTTGTTTGCACTCTTGTTTTAGTGCTTCATGCTTCATCATGTTTTGTTCGAATTTCAAGTATAAGCTCGTTTTAAGACGTGTTTCAAGAATAAGAAAAAGGGAATCATTTCTTAAGTTTGTTAAGCATTAATATTATGCTATTTTGCTAGTCTTGTCGCGTTGTGTATGATAAATGATTTCCCTCTTGTTTTGTCGTGTTCTCGAACGTGTATCGCCGTGTTTTGTGCATTCATGATATAAGTGAATACCACTGAGCTTGGACTGCCCTTTTAGCTTGATCCACTACCTGGGGGTCCTTAAACATGTGGACTGTCTACAGACTAGTCGTGTATTATATTACACATTGTGCGTGTTCGTGATCCGATTTTGCGGCCGGATGCCCCGTCTACCTTGTGTGGCGTGGGATCGTGTTTTTCGTGTCGTGCTTGTGTGCATGCTTGCTCTTGTCATCATGTATGACGGAGAAAGGATGAGCTCAATGTGGATTTATCTTTTCATGATATTATAAGTATTCATGCTAGTTTCGTAAACTTGAAACGTGTATTTAAATCTTGAAATTTCTCAGATTCATGCCTAAATTGTTTATTTACCAAACCGTCGTGTTTGATGCTTGTTAGTTTGGTGTCCAGGTGCAGGAGGAGTCACGCTGGACGAGGAGTGCCTGGAGGAGGCTTTTGAGCCAACCCCAGTACACGAGTGGCAGCCCAACGACGTCATCTAGTCGTCGGTCGGGATCTTGATGTCTCATTCACTTAGTTGGGATATTTTTTTTGGGATCCTTTGTTGTATTGGCCTTTGTTGGCCTCTCTTGGTTATGTAACTTGAACTAATATACTTTTGTTAAATGTTGAAACTTAATCATGATAGGAATGCTTTGTTGACATTCTCTTTTGATACTAAGTCTCGATATTATAATGTCTCTTGCATCTTATTGTTAAGAATTGTGTGATTCATTTTCCTACACGCTTCCGCATATCTATTCGTGTGAGCTCGACCCGTGTCTTGGGATCCTCACCGCGGAAACCTGTGGGAAAACAGACGGTATGTGTCGCGCCCCCAAAACCGGGATCCGATCTCGGGGACGCGAGAGTGGGTTGTTTGTATTTCCCCTTCCCAGGATCCGCGTGTGTGAGGATGACAAAATTCACAACACATCTAAATATTTCGCGGAAGCTATACAAGACGTTACGACCCGGAGTCCGTATCCATCGGGTTCCGTGTCGTACTCAATCTGTCAGCACAAGATTGTCATAGACATATTTAAATTCAGCCTGGACCAATTCATAATATCAAGATATACAGAGCTGACAGTAACATGCTTATCATTACCCAACATATTCAAGTTACAAATTAACGAGTACATTAATTACAATTCCCAAGAAACAGGCTAACAAAAGCCGTACAGAAATAACAAGCTAGAACAAATACTACCCAAGGGTGTAACGTAACTCCGGAGTCAAGCATGACGTCGACATGACATCGCTGACACAACAAGACTGCAAAACTCGTGGCTCAACAGCCCTCTGCACACGAACTAGCTCAAAACAAGGACCTGCTATCTAGAGCACCAAAACAGAAGTATATCAGACACGACGGTCTGGCAGGTGATCAATATAGGCAAGAGCATAACAAAATTTGAAGTTTAAAGGAAACAAGAACTAAAAACACTTTATTGAACTTGAAACAAGTTTCCGAGATTTAAAAACAATGCATGTGCAAGATACTTATCAAGAAATCACTAGTGCATGCACGATATACGAAACAAGACATGAATACATATAATATCATGATTAGTAAATCCACAAAGAGCCCATCCTTTCTCCATCATACATGATGATAAGAGTAAGCACGCACGACAAGCACGATAAGCACAACACGATAAACACGATCCCACGCCACACAAGGTAGACGGGGTGTCCGGCCGCAGAACCGGACCACGAACACGCACGATGTGTCAATTCAAGACACGACTAGTCTGCAGACAGTCCACATGTTTAAGGACCCCCAGGTAGTGGATCAAGCTAAAAGGGCAGTCCAAGCTCAGTGGTAATCACTTATATCATGAATGCATAAAACATGGCGATACACGTTCGAGAGCACGACAAAACAAGAGGGAAATCATTTATCAAACACGTCACGACAAGGCTAGCAAGATAGCATAATATAAATGCTTAACAAACTTAAGAAATGATTCCCTTTTGATTCTGGAAACACGATTCTTGAAACACGTCTTAAATACAAGCTTATACTTGAAATTCAAACGAATGCACGATGATGCACAAAGCATCAAAACAAGGGTCTTGGTTCTTAAAACAAATCTTCAAATAAACTTATACTTGAAATTCAAGGCGAGTACACAAGGATGTACATAACATCAAAACAGAAGTTCAAACACGAAATCTATCAAGTTTAGGCTAAGACCATTCATTGACCCTTGTGGAGTTGAAACCCAAATGTCGGAGTTTTGACAAGGTTTGGTGCCCCAGAAGTTATAGTACATTTTGGAATTCCAAGTGCACAAGGTCAACAAAAAGGTCTAAAACCTAGTCTAGTTTTCCTTCTCGCAAAAATCCTTCAAAACAGTACTTTTTGTAACTGTCGGCCAACGCTCGGTTAACCGTCGGTTAACCGAGGTCGATCTGTCGGTCGACCGAAGGCTTGACCGACAGATCCCAGCCCAGAATTGCTGCTCTCTGGAATTCAAACCGACAGATCCTCGGTCGACCGAAGGCTTGACCGACGGATGACCTGACAAAAATGTTGCTCTCTGGAAATTGAACCGACAAATTTCGGTTGGTGTCGGTCGACCTGTCGGTCGACCGAAGTTGGACCGACAGCTGACCGACAGGCACGGGCAGTGCATTCTGTTCAGAATTTTTACAACTTTCTCTCCCTTCTTCACTTCTACATTTTTACCACCTGCACTCCCCAAGCCTCCATGCTTTCCAAGGGATTCATTCCACACATTATAGAGCATTCCATCCACAATTTGTCCATTTATTCCAAAGAGAAACATCAAGACATTTTAAGGTATAAAATCATAAAACTAACAAGATCAAACATGATTCCAAGAACTTACAAAATCATTGCTAACAAGACAAATGAGGAAGCTAAAACCCATGACTTGAAAGAGCATGAACATGACTTGCATTATGAGATTAAACATGGAAAACATGTCTTAATGAAAGATTGAAACCCTAATGCAAACATAAGCAATATACATAAGAAATCCTATAGAGATCACTTGCCTTTGTCCAAATGCCAAGAAAAACTTTCACAAATCCAAATCAAAGAGTTGATCCACGAAATCTACACAAAAGCCTCAAAAGAAAGCACATAAAAATCACCATTTTTGTCACTACAAAGCCCCATTTCGAAAATGGGTTTGAAAACATAGAAAACAAGTTCTAAATGAACTAAAAGAACATCAAATGAAAAGAGGAACAAGAGCCCTAACCTTTAGCTAGCTGAACAAGATGAAAGGAGGTTGAAGATGATGAATAGTGTCGGGGATTTGGCTCAAAAACGGGTCCAGCTGAAGCTTGAGAAGAGAGGAAGAAAATGGCGAAGTCGGATTTGAGATTGGAGCTCTCTTGATGGAAGATCCAAGGGAAAAGACCAAGAGAAAAAAGCTTTCTCTCCTCTCCACTCTAGGTCAAGACCGGTTGCAGGAAAATGGGAAGAAGAAAATGGAGGAGAGAGAATAGGAGACTATAAATAGTGTCTGGAAGTGGGTCCCCTAAGCAGTTGAACTAGAAACGCTTAAAACTTGGTCTTGTGGACCCCGGATGGAATCGACGAAGAAGAACAAAACGATCGTCGAAAAATCTAGTTTTCAAAAAGTATATTTTCCCCAATTTCTGAAATTTTCGAAATTCATGGACAAATTTAGTGAAAATTGTCATTTTTGCCCTTTTTCTCGAAAAACGCGATTTCTGAGTATTAAATCAAGATGGTCAAAACATGAAAGTTGTTTATAACAATAAAATGAGTCAAAAGGAATAAAATTTGGGATTTTTAGAAACCAAGAATTAATTCTCACAAAAATACCATTTACAAGGGTCGGGTCAAAACAAAGTCAATGGTCTTTTAAAACTCTCCAAAGTTATGAAAAATCTATTCAAACTCAAAAACAAAGTCAAATCATCTCTAATCTTGTTTAAAAAGCTAAATCATGGTTAAAACAATGCTAAACCCAAAAATTGAGGGTTGGGGTCTTACAATATGTTTTATATGTTAGTTAATCATATCGCCGCAGTCACGGTCCCGGGTCTCGGTCCGGGGTGGCGACACGTTCTTTCCTATTGGCTGGCCATCTGTATTGAAGTCCACAACTAGTTTATCATTAGAATGTCTGTTGAATTATTTAATGCCTCGCGTGGGTCCTCGAGTCCTCTTCTTCCCACTGTTAGAACCTGTTTTCAAAGTTTGAAATAAAAATACAAAGGAAAAAAGATGTTAGCAAGTACATAAGAATTGTAACCTCATTAAGACATATCATGAATCACATATAAATTAATTTAAGAAATTAAGACATCTTACTAGAGCTGCTGGTAGACCCCCCGGCCTTTATAGGGGAAGGCTGACTTTGGGTTTCAACTGCCTCCGCTTGTGGCTGCACAGAACTAGGACCAGCTATACTAATGCGTCGACGTAACATGACTATCCAATTAGTTTCCTGAATAATATATTCAAATGTGTCATTAACAATATAGATTTGAATTCTACAATATTAAATAAAAAAGACATTCAATAAAGCGGAAAAAATTAGAGCATACATTGTATTTATATATAGTTAACATGATATAAAAAATCCAAACTCAATTGCATTACTACTACGAATATTGATCACCATCATCTTGATCGCCATCATCAATAGCGGTATCATCTCCATCACTGTCATCAATAAAGTTATCATCTCCATCATATTCTTGGCTTGGATTAGAAAGTAATAAATTTACATCAACAACCACCCCTTCGATATCAAGTCTATTCCAACTAATAACATCATCATTTGTGTCTATTGTGTCTGTCATTTCACTGTGCATCCCCATCTCAATTTGTTGGCACGGTTCTAGTTCCGGCTCCATATCGTAAAAGTCTCGAGGTTGTATCTTTATCACGACACGCCAATTGGAGTCAATAGTATCTTGGACATAAAAAACTTGTTGTGCCTGACTTGCAAGAATAAAAGGTTCATTGGTATATAAGGTTCGTGTGGTATTCACACAGGTGAACCCATATTCATTTTGCTTTATTCCCCTACTACCATGATTTGTTACATCCTACCAATCACATTTGAATAATATGATTCGATTTCCGCCTATATATTTTAACTCCATAACATCATTCAAGACGCCATAGTAGCCAATATTTCCAGTCATTGGGTTCTGGTCTTTGGCGCTTGCAAAGCTTGATGTCTCTGCAGTTACAAAAACTCCACTATTTTGAGTCTTCCTTTGCATCTCGCGATCTTTTGTGTGAAATCTAAAACTATTTACAATGCATCCCTTAAAACACCTCACTGTTCGAAGGGGACCCATAGCTAATGATTGGAGATTTTCATTTACTTGCTCACCATTTGCTTGCATCTGTGAAACCTATTTTACATTGGAGAAAGTAATTAACACATCTGCTTCAATTACACACAACTACGACTAAAATTAAATTGGAAAACGAGTATATTATATTTAACACTCACATGTTGTTCAAACCAATTGCCAAACTCCTTAACATGAGTGCGGTCTACATCCTTAGCACTTATGCGCCCATGATGAGCATCCTTAATCATTTGCTTATGTGTCCTGTGTCGCGACCCCGCAGGCCTAATCCGGGATCGGGACTAAATAATGATGGAATATAGTAGATAGAGATAGAGATAATGGTTGGATATGTTTGTGTTTGGTACCCATACGTACATGGGTTATTAAAGAAGCACATATTTCCCATGCACGTGATTTTTCACAGGTGTCCGTGGTGAGGATATCACAACAACATGAATATTTCTGTTAAGTGCGGAAGCGTGTAGTAAATCATCATGTAATTCCTGAATTTCATTCCCATCAAAGACTGTTAACATATGCATAAGGAATCAGAGTGAGCAATGATCATTAGTGTAATCCCAAAGTACTGTTAAAGTTTAAACAAAGATCATTTAGTCATATTCCCCAAAATTAGAGGCCAACAAAGGCCAATATAAACAAAACAATAACCCAAAAGTATAATTAGCCACAACCCCAAAAATATGACGTCTCTCAAGGCAACCGGATGTTTAAACAACATCATCGGCATGCCACTCGACTAACTGCTGCGGTTCTCCGACCACCTCCTCGTGCTCCTCGGGGTAACCAACAACGGAACCTGAGTACCAAAGAAAAGGATCAGACACGACGGTCTGGCAGATGAATGAAAAGATATGACCATTCTAAAATAAAAGAATTTACCTTGGAAAACATACAAACTTGTTTAAACGATAACTTTCAAGAAGTAAATGAATCATTTGATTAAAAACATATATGCAGTGTAAAACAAGTAAAGGTAACCAAGGAATTCGGGAAACAAGCAAGATGGCAACCACAAGAGGCTAAATCCTCTATCACCGAGGTGATAGAGCAAGCATATCAAGACGTTGACCTCAGTCACCAAAGTGAGGAGGAACAACGGAATTTACATATACATATACTATATATACGGGGCATGACCATGGTAGCGAGTCGGGCATCAGGAACCACAATAGCAATCTATGGTATCGGGACAAGACCGCGGTTAATAAACTGGGTAGCAGGATCCAAACTGCAGCTGGCGGGACAAGTGGGGGATCTCCAAGTCAGTGGATCAGATTGACAAGGTTATCCAAGCTTAGTGGTCCCGACTCATAGGTTAAATCATAGAAATCAAGTCGCATGTAAAACAAATCAAGGGTAAGAATATAACTGGGCAAGACGGGGGTGCTCAAAGGCACAACTGTCATATCTTGTCGGGCATGCATGTTGACACCAAAAAAGTCAATATGTCTCCTCAACCTCCTCAACATCAAGAAGCCTCCTGAAGCTGCATCCTGCTAAAAATAGGCAAGGCTACTTCAAGCATCAGATTTTGTCAGAATCAGACAGAAACTGAGAGATCCTACAAGACAGCTAAAAGAGGGGTACACCTGAGGTTTCGGGCCATTCCGACATCGTTTGGCCTAACTTCACCGCTCCGACAGCTAAACAGGCGCTCCCGGCGGCAACATCATCAAAGACACCAAAACTTTGATCAGAGCCTACGGATGACTCCAGAATGTCTCCAAAGGGCTCCATGCTAAATTTCAAGTCAAACCGACAACGTTTGACCCTCCATCAATGCTCGAGCAGCAAAATCAAGCCTCCTGGCGGCGGCAACCACCGAAGCCAACACTCATCAAACAAAATACATGAGTGGCTTCAAAATGCTTCCAAAAGGCTGCACGTCAAATTTCAGGTCATTCCGACAACGTTTGACCAGGTTTCGATGCTCCGAGAGAAAATCAAGCCTACCGGCGGCGGAGCAACCCGGGACCATGACATCCAAAACGGAGCCCATGAAACGTCTCAAAATGACTCCAATAGGCTCCTCGTCAAATTTCAGGTCAATCGGACATCGTTTGACCACATATCAAAGCTCGGCATTTTCCCCGCAGCAAAATCAAGTGAAGCATCGATGGGACCCCAAACGGCTTCAAAACTCAAATAAAAGCCCATGGTTGGTCCTATCCACTGTTCAAGAAGCTTCACCTCAATTTTCAGGTCATTCCGACATCGTTTGACCTAGTTTCGACGCTTGACGGAAAATCGGCTACAAAGTCTTCGACTTTCCCGAAAAATAGGAAACTTTGTGCTCCGATTTCGCGAGGGTTCTCATCAAGATTTCTCCAAAAAATCAAGTCAATAATTGAGGAAAAATGTCAAGAAAAATACAAAAGAAAAAAGGAACGAAAAAGACGAAAAAACGGCCGAAAACGACGCTCGGCGACCAAACGGGCCGAAGCCCTATGGTCGCCGGCGACCTTGGCCCAAGGTCGCCAGGCGAACCTGGCCCAGGGTCGCCGGCGACCCTGGGTGCATGGTCGCCCGGCGACCCTGGAAATCCGGGTCGCCGGATTTTTCGCCGAATTGTCCGTTTTCCGATTATTTTCGCGTTTCGGGTGTTCTGGCCTCTGTGATTTTCTGAAAATCCAATGTTTGATGCTTGAAAACGACTGATCTTCGTCGACATCTCGGATCCGCCGTCAAAAGCATGAAATCATCACCGATCGCCTCAAGATCGCCAACCGGCTGACCAAGAAAGTGCACTTTCTGTCCGACCGATCGTGAAATCGACAAGACAGATGTCACCGGCCCGCCAACATCAATCAATGTCTGAAATTGCATCGCAATCCGACATCAAACAATGCGTGCATCCACCCGTGATGATCGCAAGAAGAATCTCAAAAGGCGCAGCACGGCCCGCGACTCTTCACATGCCTTGGCAACCACTTAATGACGTTAATTGACCCATTAAAGCAGTCATTAACTCATTATTTTGGACGGCCCAATCAGAACCAAGCATTTGGGAGTTACAAATCCAAGCAATTATGGCATTAAACCCATGAAACTCCCATCATCATGAAGCATAAAGGCAATCAAATGCCCACTACCTTCATCGGCCAATCACAAGCCTTGAAAAAGGAGTTACAAAATCAACTTGTAACTCCTCATCAATTCTTTCATCATGGCCATCAATGCCAATAAACACCTCATGGCTATCAAAAGCCTATAAAAGGAGGTCCATTCCAAGAAGGGAATGATGAAAAGAGATCCCAAGTGCAAGCTCTGAAAATTCAGAAAATCCAAGAGAGAGATGAAGTCCTGTTACTTTGCTCCCGGAAGCACCACAAGGTGATCAACGTCCCTTGGGGGGCCACCCCCCCCCCCCCCCCCCAAGGTCACCTCCTTCTCCATCATGGCCTAAACGCGGCTTTTCAGCCCGTTTACTTGGTTTTTCATTAGATATAGGACCTTCTCTTGGTCCTTGTCCTTTAAAAAACTGAGGTTAGGAGCCAAGCCAAAGAATCAAAGCATCACATGTTCTCATTTGAAGGACGATGGCGAAGCCCATACATGACTTGCGACCGTCGATCTCAACGTGTCCCCACAATCTCCTGAGAAGTTAGATCCCTTTTCTTCCTTTTCTATTGTAGTTTGTATTTCTTAAAGAGACAAAAAGAAATCACAATTCTTGTCTTTCATATTTGATGAGTTTTGTAAAAACGCCTTTCACGGCAAAATCGCCTTTCACGGCAAACAAACAAAATCGCCTTTCACGGCAAACAAACAAAAACGCCTCTTACGGCATTCTAAAAAACTTGTCTATTTTCTTAATATTTATGCAATTTGAAAAGTTAGAAAAAAGGATTGATTTCCTCTCCACTTGCGAAGGTGAATCTCCGGATTATCACCATTCCAAATTCCAAGTAGAAAGTAAATCTGGCATACCCGTACAAAAATGTTGATGCCCGAGATTTTCCCTCCTCCGCCGAGACCCAGGTCAGCCCCCGGGGTGCGGAAGGAGAGGACGGAAGATTCCTTTCGGGTCCATCAAGTTGGCATACCCGGTGGGACTCGTTGACTTGAGAACGTGATGCTTTGATCACTTGGCTCCTTTCTAGTTGGTGGCCTATGTTGCATTTTGCATCTAAAAAAAACATGAGATGGGATTTCAATTGTTCTTTCTCACTTCAAAAAAAAACAAATCTGATCTCTTTTTCTTAAAAACTCAACTTTGAGAAATTTTGATCCTTCCCTCTTCGAACTTGATAGCTCACAGAAATGTTCGCAGCTATCATTCATATCGGGGATTGGGCCATCTTTTCTCTTTGATGAGTCCAATTGGGATTTCAAAAAAAAAAAAAAACACCTTCATTTCAAGCTCTTTCAAGAAAAAAAATGGTCTCTTTTTCTCGAGATTCAACTTTGAGAAATTTTGATCCTCTCCTCCTTGAACTCGATAGCTCACAGAAATGTTCGCAGCTATCGTTCATATCGGGGATTGGGCCATCTTTTCTCTTTGATGAGTCCAAACAGGGATTTCAAAAAAAAAAAATTATAATTTCAAAAAAATTTTTAGTTTTCTCTCTTTTGCATTCAAAGTTGAGAAACCTTGGTTCCTTCCTTTTCGGATTTAGCGCTCGCAGAAATGTTGAGCCTTTGTTCGGATTGGAACACCATTCGCTCTCTTTGATGAGTTAAAAAAAAAACCCTTTAAAAAAAAAGAGTAAAAAAAAAAAAACAAACACTAAGGTTCCACCAGTTGCGTTCTTTGACCAAAGTGGATGTAAGAAAAGCCTTGTCCAGAGTGTGGAGATAGCTAGACTGTTCGAGGCAAGGGTCCTCCAAATGGGTTCATTAAGTAATCCTACCCTTACCTGGGGGCTGATCTATCTACTAAGGTTTCGTAAGATCGAATTGGAAATCTATGTGCACCTTTCAAAAAAAAAATTCTCTAAAAAAAAAAATCCTTTTTCTTAAAAAAAAAAGAAAAAAAAGAAAAACTTCTGTCACTTTGAATTCAGAGTTGAGAAATCTTGGTTCTTTCCCTTTCGGATTTAGTGCTCGCAAAAATGTTGAGCCTTGTTCGGAATAGAACACCATTTGCTCTCTTCGATGAATTCAATCTTGACCTTTCAAAAAAACTTCTGTCACTTTGAATTCAGAGTTGAGAAATCTTGGTTCTTTCCATTTCGGATTTAGCGCTCGCAGAAATGTTGAGCCTTGTTCGGAATGGAACACCATTTGCTCTCTTCGATGAATTCAGTCTTGACCTTTCAAAAAAAAAAAAAAAAAAACTTCCGTCATTATTGGATTCACATCCGAGAAATTATGGTTCCTTCCCTTCTGAATTTAGAGCTCGCAGAAATGTTGAGCCTTTGTTCGGATTGGAATACCATTTGCTCTCCTTTATGAATCCAAATTTGACCTTTCAAAAAATCCCATCTCGTGTCCTTCCCAAGGATGCGATTTGCAACATTTGTGCCTAGCGGTGCTAGTACGCCCTTTCGGGTCTACTGTATTCGCGACCGACACATTTGTATCTCCAACCTTATATCATTTTACCTCGAGTGAGCCTTGCTTCTAGGTAATTTGAATTAAGGTCTACAATTGCTTCTAGCAGTCACCGGAACGCTCACTCTGAGCCTACCATACTTGCATTTTAGAACAATTGTGTCCTCTATGGCTTTTTGCCTTCTTCATCGTCCTTGGGTTGGGCCATGTCCCCTCAAGTGATTTGAAAAGACAAAACCATAGTTGTTCTCCATTTACGATCACCATATTCTTGTGATTACTAATGGATTTGGTCTTGTTTCAGAAGTTTTCCAAAACTAACAATGGCAGCTTCATTGACCATCACTTTCGATGAGAACAAGTACCAGCTTATGCTTCAAGATAAGCAAAACAAGCATAAGCGCCTTGCTAGTTGCCGAAGCGTCATCTCTCTCGACAACTCCCCAAACACCGGGTCAACTTCAACTCCCTGAACCATCGTCTTCGGATCACTGGGACCATTCCCACTTCCCGCAGAAGACACTGTACCTGCCAAGAAGCAGAAAACCGCCCCGCAACGTGTCACTAAAATGGCACCAAGGGCGAACCCCAAGAAGCCTGAAGCCCGTGGCGTTCCCATGAAGCCTCAGCCCACAAGAAACCAGGTTTACACCAAAACCTGGTCCCCGAGATCTTCGCCAAAGCAACGGAGGTCCCAAACATCTGCAAAGCTAGCATGCCTGGCCCTTCTCAAGGAGAATCAGTTCTACCCTCTCTCTTACATGAAAGAGGAGAAACCTACCCTCCACCCAAAAAATAAACAAAATCATCATGAGCCAGCTTGCTCCTACAAGCCCAAAATGAAATCCTGCATCGTTAGGCCTACGCAAAAACATGCTGAAGCCTGCACTCCAGCAAGACGACCCTTCATCTCAACAGGGGCCGAGCTCGCAAAATTCAAGTCTTCACTGCGACAGGCAAAGGACCGCGTCTAGATTCTGTCCTTGCCAAGCTTCAAAGAAGACAAACTCGGCTGCTGCGCACAGGGGACTACATCTTTCATCGCCAGAGCCCAGCCAGAGCTGACTGAAGCTCAAATTGCTCGTCGTATGCGTCGCCGCACTGCATATCGACAAAATAGACTCGAGAATCAAAGAACCTAGCGTTCTACTCTCCACGTCTCAAACAAATGGGTCAAAAAAGAAAGACCCGACCAATTCGTTGCTGTTCATATGGTTGGCAAAACCAGAAAACGCCAGAAGTCAGCAACCAAAATCAGTGTTAGACGTCCAGTGACTCGCAGCGTCTCTCGGACACGAACACATCTGGAGGAATCTTCCACTCCTCCGAGCCAAGGACATCAGAGTAACCACTCCTCAGATTCTTCATCCAGAAGAATGAGCCCCAGCTTAGTCACCAGGACGATTTCTTCGCTCGAATCCCGAGGGATGAACGTCTTGGCTACAAGTTCTGAGCAGCCTCCACCGCATGATGACGTAACTGTACGCATCCAGCAGTTGGAGCAAGGACAACAGAGAATTGAGACTCTGATGGAAAATTTGATTCTCACTCTACAGCGTCCACCACCTAACAATGAAACCCCTCCGAATCATGAAGATGACGAGGGCAATGCAAAAAACAATGAGTCTCGCACCCTTACCAGAAAGGACGTGGACGATATCATCGCAAAAGCAAAAGAAGAGGATACATTGAAAGAGCATGGGATCAAGCCACCCTACCCTCTATGGATGGACTCGGTTCCGTTCCCTGCAAAATTCAAACAACCTACTCTCCAGACATATGCTGGGAAAGGTTCAGCCAGACAACATGTCATCCATTTCAAGATCCTAATGGGAGCTATTGCGGATCAAGATGCCCTCAAGATTCGCCTCTTTGCAAGTACCCTAAAAGGTACAGCCTTTGATTGGTACTCCACTCTGCCGGAGAACTCCATCCAGAACTGGGCTATGCCAGAGACACGCTTCCTGACCCACTTCCAAGGTGAGGATCATCCTGTTACTATGGCTCAACTCTGCAGCCTAAAACAGGGAGAGAATGAGTCAACATACGACTTCATTCACAAATAGAAGGCAATGGCGTACAACTGCTCAGATGTACTGCCACAAGCGTCGCTGGTCGACATCTGCCGTAACAATATGAGAGCAAAAATCCGCTCCATGATTATCGGCAATAAATCAAAGAACCTGGGGGAACTCCTCGAA
Organism: Umbellularia californica; assembly: GCA_028538565.1. Taxonomy (NCBI): domain Eukaryota; kingdom Viridiplantae; phylum Streptophyta; class Magnoliopsida; order Laurales; family Lauraceae; genus Umbellularia; species Umbellularia californica. Next base: position 31,132,242 of record JAPQWN010000011.1, read on the forward strand.
GCTTCCATGGAAGCTGAAATGGTGATCAAAGACCTCAACAGTCAGAAATCATCAAAGAAAGAGCCGACTGCTGTTACAACCTCAAAACCAAAGAAAAAGGAGGTTCTCAATGTGCAGACTAAGTCAGCTCCTCAGCAGCCAAAGAAACCTGAAAACAAAATTGCAGGTAAAAGGCCTGAACTCTCTGATGCCTTCAAAGAACGTGTAGAAAAGAAATATCCGTTCGATGAAGACGTTGAAGAAATCTTTGAGGCTCTCCTAGCAAATGGCAAACTCATTTTGCCAGAGCCCAAAAGACCGGGAGATGTTGGCAAAACCAATGATCCCCGATACTGTCCATACCATCAGATGATCTCGTATCCTCTCAATCAATGCTTCATTGTGAGAGAGAAGATCAATGAGATGTGGAAAAACGGAGTCATAACCTTTGATAAAAACTATGGCCCCGCCTCTGTCAACATGGTGTCATGTCGGCAAACTTCAAAGTCACCGAAGGAGAAGATCACTACTTCATTCAAGGTGATAAAAATGGCTCAAGCGTCCCAAGAATTGGTTCCCTATCCAACACCAGATGGACAACCTATATGGGTGCATCCCGATCTCCTAGATGATAAAAATTGGGAGATCATCAAAATAAAGCCAACCGCTCAGCAGCGAAGGCAAGCCAAGAGACAGCTCCGCAAGCTCAAACGGCAGCAGAAGTCTCAACCAAAACAAGAAGTCCTTGAAAGAGCAGAAACTTCTTTCACTGCTTCACTAAGGACGACAAAAGAATCTCTTCCCAAAACCTCCAAGGCGGTAAGAAAATTCACTCTTGATGATTTCATGCCACCTCTATACAAAAATGAAAATGTGCAGGGGGCATCATACTCTTGCAACTCGGTAGTTGGATTCTCCATGAATGGATACGAGTCCAGTGATATAGATGAGTGGGAAGAATCCTTTGAAATAGGAGAATACCTCTCCGACGAGGAATGGTAATCTAGTATAACCCGTTGCAGCCACAAGGATCTTGGTCTGATGATGAAGAAGACCAGGACCCTGTTCAAGAAAATACTGTCAATCCAGCACCAGCAAATGCTTTAGTGGAACCCAACATGGGCGAACCACAAGGAGCAAATGACGAAGAAGATTTGGCTCCCATGCCTGATCTTGAAGAATATGCAAGAATCTTGCAACATCTTGCCATAGAGCAGGAGCAGGATCGCATCAATCTTCGTCATAATCCAGAACCAGAAGTCCCTGAAAATCAGCGGGAACTTTCTCCCTTAACTCCTGAAAATGGAGAAAACTGTTCGATCGATGATCCTCTCACATCCGAGGATGAATCTGATTCCCAACAGTCGACACTGGGGGCATCTCCTGTCAGGATAACCTGCAATGCAATAGCTCAGGACGACAGTGCCTCTGAAGCTTCCGAAGACACTTACTCCCCAACCGGTAGCGTATCTTCCGGAGCTACATCCTCTCAGGTGACTTCCACTGAGATAACATCCTCTCAACCTTCGTCTCCTGAAGCTGTGACATCGGAACTCAAGCCACTCCCGATTGATCACCTTGAAGAAACTTCTGCCAATGAAACCTTCTTCAATGAAAACTCAGTCAATTGGTCCCAGATACCCGATCTCACGGGCAATGTCTGGGCTAATAAAGAAAAGTTGCCGGCTACTGTTCAGGACTTGTTCCCGGAAATTGCTCCGTGCAACACAATCACTGAAGACGCCAATACTGTTACAGAGACGTCCTCAGCAAAGGATCAACCTCTTGATCCTGAGAACGATCTTCCAAAAGAAGACCCTTCTCTAGAGGCTCTTGAAGTTGGCAGAGGTACCCGTTCTGGCCGGGATTACCATAAAAATTACAATCAACCCTCTTCTTCTTATGTAAATCCTTCGGGAAAACAAGATGTAAGCGCCCCAAGTGGCAACAATAATGAAAATGCAGGCCCGAAGGAGGCTTTCAAGTACGACTTGATTGAGCACTTCAAACACATACCTGCACGTCTGCACATCCTTGACTTATTACGAATGTCTCCACAAACTCGTGATAGTCTCATTTCAGAATTACAAAGGCTGAATGCGGATGTCGACAAACATGCCCCACAAGTCCTACAAATTGAAATGGACTATAGGGTCAAAAAATCAAATACTCCCTCAAAGGGAGAAAAGAAGAAAACTGAGGAATCAAGCAATGAATGCCTCTCAGTACAAAAAGCAGCAAGTGCAACAATTACCTTCGACAAAGATGACCTCCTCCTAGGCGAAACAAAGCACAACCGTCCCTTGTACTTTACGGGGTACGTCAAAGAAATGCCAGTACACAGAGTTCAGATCGATCCAGGTTCTGCACTCAACCTCATCTCTACTTCGGCACTCGAAGAGCTGGGCATCCCGCCTAGCAAACTGAGTCACACGTCCATATCCATCTTCGGATATGACGGTAGCGCTCAAAGGCCTATCGGCAAAATCAGGTTCAAATTGCAAATCGGTGATCTTATTTCTGAAGTCACTGTGTATGCAATAAGGACCCCTTCATGCTACAATATACTCCTTGGACGCCCCTGGATACATGAGAATGGTGTCGTCCCTTCAACTCTACATCAGTGCATCAAGTTCGTTGGCGACGATGGCCTGATACATCGAGTATTTGCAGACAAAAAGCCCTTCAAAGGCAGAGATGTCCATTTTGCAGATGCTCAAATGTATAAAGATAGAAAAGAAGAACAGGAGGAAAAAACAATTCGCTTTGTCGACAGTCTCCAGAAAGATAAAGACAAGGCTCCTCAGCAATCATCGGAGGAAAACAAACCCTCCACCAAACTCGAAGTAAGCGGACAAGCTCCCTTCGTCGTCTCCTTCAAATCTCCAAAGCCTTTGGTAATCATTACCAAAGCAAAGAAGACAAAACAAAAGACTGGGGGCAAGTTCACTATCTCCTTTGTGTCTATTATGCATGACACAGACTCAGAGTCAGAGTCAGAAGATGACACAGCATCGAGCCAAGCCGATACTCAGCAAGATCAGCTCACTCTCACTCCATTGGAGACACTTGCAGACATAGAAGATCCTACGTCTGCCTCCTTTGTTATCCCGGCAACTTCGCCAGAAGAAAAAACAATCTTCTTCCACAGGTCGGGAGCATCTCCACTGAACTCTCTGCTTGAACCTTTCCAAAACAAAGGTATGCCTCAACTATCCCTGTATAGTCCAATGGCACAAGCTATCATGAAGAAAATGGGCTACGATGCTCAAAACCCGACTGGTTTGGGAGGTGGCCGTGGTATTCTTACACCATTGGAACCCACCCTGACCAAAAGTCAACCAGAAGATTGGAAAGTCCACCTTCAAAAAGGCAAGTCTTCATATGGGTTGGGGTATGATCCTACCGCTCCTATGAGACAGTTGACACCATGGCTGCAAAGTCGCTTTACCAACCAAAGCCTCAACATCTCATGAAGACATCGATATCCCTGGATATCTCTTTGAGGAGTTACTCGTCAAAAATCCTGAAAGCTCCTCCAATTGGTATAATTTCTCTGATAATAAAGAGGAATTGCCCGATGACGTAGACGAGCGGTTCTCTGTCCCAGAAGAATCATCGTCTCCAAAAGAAGTACCTTACTTCAACCCAATTCCAGCAAATGATTGGGACCATCTCATTGCAAGCCTTGAGAAGGATAGCCTTGAGAAGGATACTGATCAAGAAGATTCATGGACAGAAACAGAGCCTCAGTCTGAAAATTTCTCTGGCACTCCAGAAGGTCTTGTTGAGTTGGAAGCCTCCGAAAATACTATGGAGGAACCACCTTCAAACCTTCCGACAGAAGACCCTGTTCAAAAGATAGACTTGGGAACACCTAATAACCCACGTCCTGTATTCATAAGTAAGAATATAAAGGATGATGAGTTACCCGAGTATATCTCCTTCCTTCGTGAGTTCTTTGATTGATTTGCATGGTCTTATGCCGAAATGCCTGGCTTGGATCCCAAAGTAACAGTCCACAAGCTCAACTTACAAAAAGAAATCAAGCCTATCAAACAAGGTCAAAGAAGATTCCGTCCCGATGTGATGGACAAAATCGAACAAGAAGTTCAGAAACTCAAAAACGTTGGCTTCATCTGCGAGGAACAGCATCCTGAATGGTTGGCCAACATCGTCCCCGTGACAAAGAAAAATGGGCAGATAAGGGTCTGTATCGACTACAGAGACCTGAATAATGCATGTCCCAAAGACGAATTCCCGCTCCCCATACCAGAGGTAATGATTGATAACACCTATGGGTTCGAGCGAATGACGTTCATGGATGGATTCTCTGGCTACAACCAGATAAAGATGCATCCTGAAGATGAAAGGCATACATCATTTCGGACACCATTCGGCGTGTATTGCTACACTGTTATGCCGTTTGGCCTGAAAAATGCAGGTGCGACATATTAGAGGGCTATGATGAAAATATTCCAAGATATGCAGCACAAGACGGTCGAATGCTATGTTGACGACCTCGCCATAAAAAGCAGAAGAAAAGAAGACCATCTCAATGATCTTCGAGAAGTCTTCCTCCGACTTCGCAAACACAAATTGCGGATGAATCCACTAAAGTGCTTCTTCGGTGTCTCATCGGGTAAGTTTCTTGGATTCATAGTACGGAAAGCTGGAATAGAACTTGACCCCACCAAAGTCAAGGCTATCCTGGAAATGCCATCTCCCAGAACCCTAAGAGAATTAAAAGGGCTTCAAGGAAGGCTGGCCTACATCCGACGGTTCATCTCCAATCTATCAGGGAAATGCCGTCCATTCTCTCGCCTGATGAAGAAAGGCGTGGACTTTGTCTGGGATGCTGAATGTGAAAGTGCATTTCAAGACATCAAAGCATACCTCATCAAACCTCCAGTGCTGGCTGCCCTCACAACTGGAAAACCATTTATCTTGTACACAAGAGCTCTCGACCACTCTTTGGGTGCTCTGCTCGCACAAGAAAACAACGACGGAAAAGAAGCTGCTCTATATTACCTTAGCCGCATGATGGTAGGTGCAGAGCATCACTACTCCCCAGTCGAAAAAGAATGCCTTGCAGTAATGTTCGCTGTACAAAAGCTGCGTCACTATTTGCTGTCGAACACAGTCTACCTGATTTCGAGGATCAACCTCCTAAAGGTCCTTGTCACAAAAGCAGGTTCTCTCAATGCCCGATTGGCAAAATGGTCCATCCTTCTATCACAGTTTGATATTAGGTATGTACCACAAAAAGCAATCAAAGGACAAGCTCTGGCAGATTTCCTCGCAGAGCATCCATTGCCTAAAGATTCTCCACTCAGGGATGATCTCCCAGACGAATTTGTCTACAATGTAGAAACTTCCTTATCACATGCTTCCTGGGACATGTACTTTGACGGTGCAACCAGGACAAATTAAAAGGGAAAGCAAATATCTGGAATTGGCATCCTCTTTGTCGGTCCCGACAAATACATGGTTCCACACGCCTTCTCGCTACTGGAACCATGTTCAAACAATGCAGCTGAGTACCAAGCCCTGATTGTTGGATTGGAACTCGCCCTCGAAACCGGCATCACCATGCTAGAAGGTTTTGGGGACTCTCAACTGGTCGTCAACCAGATGAATCAGAAATATGAAGTCAGGAAGCCTGATTCGCTACCTTACTACAATAAGGCACAGTCGCTTCAACAAAAATTCAACATCTGCCATATCACCCACATCCTCAGAGGTGAAAACATCCGTGCAGATGCCCTGGCCGGACTCGCCGCATCCATGGCAATCCAAGAAGGGGAAAACATACAAGTGACAGTGTGTTAAAGAAGGATTCTCCCTCCTCTCAACACACACCAAGCAGTTGCTGAATGCCACCAAGTGGTTAGAAGTCGGATATCCATCCTCAAACCTCCGATGGGCGACTGGAGAGATCCGTTCATTGATTACATCATGTTCGGAATCCTACCTAAAGATCCAAAAGAACGGGTAAGCATCCAAAGACGAGCCCCAAACTTTCATTTGGATATACCTTCAAAAGCACTTTACAGAAAATCTTTCAACGGAGTACTCCTACGCTGCTTATCCCAACAAGAGGCTGAGGAAACTCTCGAAGAAGTACATGCTGGTCTTTGTGGAGCCCATCAGGCTGGCCCTAAGCTCTACAACCAGATAAAAAGGCTAGGTTACTATTGGCCTACCATGGTAGCTGATGCAATGCAATTTGCCAAGCGCTGCCAAAAATGCCAGATTCACGGAGATTATGTCCACATGCCTCCAGAATGGCTACATCCAACAGCAATCTCATGGCCTTTCGAAGCCTAGGGTATGGACATCATAGGTCCTATTTCTCCCCCATCAAGCAAAGATCATCGCTTCATCTTCGCCGCTACGGATTATTTCTCCAAGTGGTCAGAAGCATTTGCGCTCAGCGAAATGAAGACTTCATCAGTCCTTCAGTTCTTGCGCACCAACATTATTTGTCGCTTCGGCATACCTAAAAGATTCGTCCATGATAACGGACCACAATTCCGGGATCACAGATTCTATAGGTTCTGCGACAAGTACAAAATCCAAAGTTGTCCTTCGACTCCATATAATCCAGCAGCGAACGGACTAGCAGAAGCCTTCAACAAGACACTCTGCAAAATTCTCAAGAAAATGGTCTCTAGTCACAAAAGAGACTGGGGCGACAAACTACTAGAAGTTTTTTGGGCCTATCGAACCACCGTTCGAGGACCAACCCATAGCACACCATTCTCTTTGGTCTATGGATGCGAAGCTGTTGTCCCTTTGGAAGTACAAATTCCTTCCTTAAGGGTATCTTTGCAAAATGACATGACACAAGAAAGCAATGTCAAACTGAGACTCCAAGAGCTGGATAATCTCGATGAAAGACGACTCGAAGCTCTACAAAGCATTGAGTTGTACCAAGCACGCATGGCAGGATCTTTCGACAAAAAGGTCAGGCAACGCGCCTACAAAAAGGGTGACTTGGTTCTTGCAGTAAAAAGACCCATAGTCTTTGCCCACAAATCCAAAGGCAAATTCGAACCAAAATGGGAGGGACCTTTCGTCATCGACAAAGTCTTCTCCAACGGTGCATATGCCCTTCTAAACATGGAAGGAGACAGATGTATGCTACCCATCAACGACAAGTTCTTGAAGCGGTACTACCCTTGAAGACTTCCTCAAACGGGTCAGAGCAATATCTGCATGGCTAAAGCGTATTTCCAAGGTACTTGCTCTTCAAACCCACCCCTTTTGAAATTTTCATCTTTATGTTGAAGTTTCCAAAAAAAAAAAAAACTATCTCTCAAAACAATGCTTACTTTCATCGTTTCATTGTTCAAAAGAAAAATCAAATCCAAAAATCCAAGTTTAGGAGCCTCTTCCCAGACTTGACCAAAATTTCGATCCTTGAACCCAAAATTCATGGTTTGAAACAAAAATCGGGACTTAGGAATTTTCACCCTAGACCGCCTCGGCTTTTACAACCAAAATGGTTTTAAGTCAAAATTTATGACCTTCGTGTCTTTAAACAAAAATTTTGAAACCGCGGGGAAGCGACATTCAGTCGATACTTGCAAAACCCAAAAATCGGAAGGATGGGAACCCCATTCGATACTTCCAAAACCCAAAAAATCGGAAGGATGCGAACCCCATTCGATACTTCCAAAACCCAAAATCGCAAGGAAGCAAACCCCATTCGATACTTGCAAATTTCAAAAAATCATGGAGAAGCAACAAACCAGTTGATATCCACAACCCAAATTTCAAAAATCGTGGAGATGCAAATACCAGTTGCTATCCACAACCCAAATTTCAAATGGTTCGAGAAAACCTCAAATTTCAAAAATCGCGGAGAAACGACATCAAGTCAGTACCCGCAAAACCAAAAGTGTTGGGAAAAGCAGGGAAGCGACGCTTAGTCGATATTTGCACCCCAATTCGCGAGGAAGCGACATTCCATCGATACTCGCAAAACCTAACCCGCGAGGAAGTGATATTCCATCAATACTCGCAAAACCGAATGAGCAAGGAAGCGACATTCCATCGATACTTGCAAGACCATTCAGCGGGGAGGCGACATTTAGTCGATACCTGCATTTTGAAAACCAAAACTCGGCTATAAACGCCAAAATCTGGCTATAAATGCCAAAATTCGGCTATAAATGCCAAAACCAAATTTTTTTTCGGCTATAAACGCCAAAATCGGCTTTCATGCCAATAAAACAAAACTTGGTTTTCAAAAAACTCGGCTATAAATGCCAAAATCTGGCTATAAACGCCAAAACTCGGCTATAAACGCCAAATCCGGTTATAAATGCCAAAATCCGGCGATAAATGCCAAAATTCGGCTATAAATGCCAAAAATAAAATTTTTCGGCTATAAACGCCAAAATCGGCTTTCATGCCATCTCAAAATCGGCTCTCATGCCACAAACAAAATTTTTGGCTCTCATGCCATCTCAAAATTCGGCTATAAATGCCCAAACAAAACAAAAAAAAATCGGCTATAAACGCCAAAATCTGGCTATAAATGCCAAAATTCGGCTATAAATGCCAAGATAAACAAAACAAAATTCGGCTTCTATGCCATTCTAAAATTCGGCTTTCACGCCATCAAAAAATTTTGGCTCCCATGCCGCAAAACAAATTTTGGCTCTTACGCCACAAAATTAGGCTTTCTCGCCATCCAAATTTTGGTTTTCAAACCATCAAAAACAAGGCTTTCCGCCACAAAATTGGCTTTCATGCCCAAAACAACCCTTTGACAAACGATTTTCACAAAATGACAACCTTTTGATCAAATCCTTAAACAGACATTCCCATCAACTTTTGCCCAAATTTGTTTTCATCAAAAAATGATTTAAGTGAAAAGAATGGGATACAAAAAATATAGTACCAAAACTGTTTATACATGGAGGTACCAAAAAAAAGAAGAAGGAAAAAGAGTTTGTTACAACTCGGGAGCTCAATCCTACATGGTCTTCAACCAAAGGTTCAACTCCTCAAGCAGACCCTTGGCCTTAACTTCCAAAGTTTTTAGGCCACGCTTCTTTAAAATGTCCCCATAAAACACGGCCGAATGCCGTGACACATCTGCAGAATGAGGAAGTTCTTCCCAGAGGACCTGCCATTGCTCATGCTCTTGAGTCTTCCTCCGGACATTACCTTCGGCTTCCTCAACCTGGCGAATGAGAGTTCCCTCCTTCTCCCAAGCCTGCTGAACGGCAGCATTGGAAGATCTAGCAGACCGACGAGGTGCATCAGTAACAGGACCTTCACCTTTGTTCGTTCTAGAAGAACTACCTGCAAAAGATGGAAGAGAAAAGATCAATCAACATCGAAATGACAGAATTTTGCTACAAAAAATTCTAGCAAAATTTTGACATGGTTCCGGGGCAATTCCAACAAAAAGGAAAATACTCCGAAAAAGACAGGAAGCCTGAAGATGAGCTCAACATCGCTGCAAGCTCATAGTCAGTGGAGAATTCTCAAAGAAGGCTCGAACTCAACATCGCTGCGAGAACAAGCCAATCCCATCAAACTTCCGCAAAATCTGGAAAAGAGCTCAACATTGCTGCGAGCTTCAGAATCCAAAAATTGCAAAACTTCCTCAAAATCCAGCAAGACCGAGAAAGAGCTCAACATCGCTGCGAGCTCAAAATCCCAACACTTGCAAAAGATTTTCAGGTATGCATCATCATACTTCCAAATCTATTTACCAAAACTCATGCATCAATAATATATCATCATGCATTAGATGCTAGGAAAACCTTGACCAAAGTTTGACCAATTCCAACCCAATTTGGTCAAAACCAATCAAACTTTGTCCAGGTCAAAAATCATGTTGGCTTGACCTAGAGACTCTAGCCTTCTATCTTGATGCATCAAACAAAAAAATGCATACATATTGAAATTGCATAGCCTTATTATCATAGTGAGTAAACAAGGAAAAAGAAAAAGAAAGAGAGAGAAAAAAAAATCTCTGCAAAAAACAAAAAAAAAAAAAAAATTTTTTGGCCCACAGGCCGTGGCCCACTGCCACGTGGCAGTACGGTCAGGTCCGTACGGACCTGTCCGTACAGCCAGAGGAAAAAAAAAAAAACAGAAACAACAAAAAAAAAATAGAGAAAAGAAAGACGCTGAAAAAAAAAAAGAGAAATCAGCGTGGGAAAAAAAACAGAAAAAAAAGAGAGTACACAGTTTTAAAAAAAAAAAAAAAAAAGAAGAGAAAACCGTGGAAAGAAAAAAAAACAGAGAGAAAAAAAAAGAGAAAGAAAGAAAAAAAGAGAAGCACGAAAAAAAAAGGAAAAACGTGCATGAAAAGAAAAGAAAAGAAAAAAAAAAGAAAAGAAAAGAAGAAAGAAGAAGAAAAGAAAAAGAAAAAGAAAATGATGAAGAAGCTACTTCTACAATGGAGATTCTTGACGAGGAAGAAAACTTACTTGAAGCCATTGATGGAGAAGAAGAAGAAAAAAGCTTGGAGATCCTTGAAGAAGAGAAGGCACTTCTTGCCTTGGGGAGCACTCTTGAGGATTTCTTGCAAAAAGAAAGTAATGGAGCAAAAGCACCAACCCTCTTTGCTTTTATAGAAGAGAGCAAGCCAAAAGAGGAAACAAGGAGAAAGAAAGGAGGTAAGTGCTAAAATTTAGCTACTTTCCCAAAAAGAGAGATATTTTGAGAGAATCTTTCCACAAAAAGAAAACTTGAGAAATTCTCTCCAAGTAAAGATATTTTTAGATATTCTCTACACAAAAGAGATATTTTTGGATATTCTTTACAAATATGACACTATATGAGATCTAGGCCATCTCCAAAGCCTAAGGTCCCATGGGTTAGCCCATATGAGCCAGGTTTGACCACCTAGGCACTAAAAGTGGCTTTTAGTCAAAATATTCCTCTTACCAAGAGCAAAAAAAAAAAAAAAAAAAAAAAAAAAAAAAGAAAAGAGCAAAAAAAGTCCCATGCCTCTTTTGAGTTGATGGGACCACTCAAAAAAAAAAGAAAAGAAAGTCTCATGAGTTTTCAAAAACCAAACCATCCAACCTCATGAACCAAATTGAGCCAAAATCTTGAAATTGACATTTCACAAAACCAAATTCTGGTCCCCTAGCTCGCCACATACAGCTTGTTAGGTCACAAGACCAAAACCAAAATCAAAATCCAAAACCAACAAACCAAATCTGACCCCCCAACCTGCCACATACAGCTTGTTGGGTCACAAGGTCGAAATCGAAATCAAACCCCGACCCCCTAACCTGCCACATACAGCTTGTTAGGTCACAAGGTAAAAAACCAAAATCCAAAACCCAAAATCCAAATACCCCATGTCATTTTCAAAACTTTGCCTTGAGATGGTACGTGATCCCTCTCACTACCATAAAATTCCCCAGGAAACTCAGAAGGCTATTCAAAAAAAAAAAAAAATGCTCAAGACTCTTGGTCAAGTTGGAATCTCTCATCTAAGTTTCTCTTCGAGGCACATCGACTCCAAAAAGCTACTCGTCGTTGTACCTCGAGGGGGCATTTGTTGACACCAAAAAAGTCAATATGTCTCCTCAACTCCTCAACATCAAGAAGCCTCCTGAAGCTGCATCCTGCTAAAAATAGGCAAGGCTACTTCAAGCATCAGATTTTGTCAGAATCAGACAGAAACTGAGAGATCCTATAAGACAACTAAAAGAGGGGTACACCTGAGGTTTCGGGCCATTCCGACATCGTTTGGCCTAATTTCACCGCTCCGACAGCTAAACAGGCGCTCCCGGTGGCAACATCATCAAAGACACCAAAACTTTGATCAGAGCCTACGGATGACTCCAGAATGTCTCCAAAGGGCTCCATGCTAAATTTCAAGTCAAACCGACAACGTTTGACCCTCCATCAATGCTCGAGCAGCAAAATCAAGCCTCCCGGCGGCGGCAACCACCGAAGCCAGCACTCATCAAACAAAATACATGAGTGGCTTCAACATGCTTCCAAATTTCAGGTCATTCCGACAACGTTTGACCAGGTTTCGATGCTCCTAGAGAAAATCAAGCCTACCGGCGGCGGACCAACCCGGGACCATGACATCCAAAACGGAGCCCATGGAACGTCTCAAAATGACTCCAATAGGCTCCTCGTCAAATTTCAGGTCAATCGGACATCGTTTGACCACATATCAAAGCTCGGCATTTTCCCCGCAGCAAAATCAAGTGAAGCATCGATGGGGCCCCAAACGGCTTCAAAACTCAAATAAAAGCCCATGGTTGGTCCTATCCACTGTTCAAGAAGTTTCACCTCAATTTTCAGGTCATTCCGACATCGTTTGACCTAGTTTCGACGCTTGACGGAAAATCGGCTACAAAGTCTTCGACTTTCCCGGAAAATAGGAAACTTTGTGCTCCGATTTCGCGAGGGTTCTCGTCAAGATTTCTCCAAGAAAATCAATTCAATAATTGAGGAAAAATGTCAAGAAAAATACAGAAGAAAAAAGGAATGAAAAAGACGAAAAAACGGCCGAAAACGACGCTCGGCGACCAAACGGGCCGAAGCCCTATGGTCGCCGGCGACCTTGGCCCAAGGTCGCCAGGCGACCCTGGAAATCCGGGTCGCCGGCTTTTTCGCCGAATCGTCCGTTTTCCGATTCTTTTCACGTTTCGGGTGTTCTGGCCTCTGTGATTTTCTGAAAATCCAATGTTTGATGCTTGAAAACGACTGATCTTCGTCGACATCTCGGATCCGCCGTCAAAAGCATGAAATCATCACCGATCGCCTCAAGATCGCCAACCGGCTGACCAAGAAAGTGCACTTTCTGTCCGACCGATCGTGAAATCGACAAGACAGATGTCACCGGCCCGCCAACATCAATCAATGTCTGAAATTGCATCGCAATCCGACATCAAACAATGCGTGCATCCACCCGTGATGATCGCAAGAAGAATCTCAAAAGGCGTAGCACGGCCCGCGACTCTTCACATGCCTTGGCAACCACTTAATGACGTTAATTGACCCATTAAAGCAGTCATTAACTCATTATTTTGGACGGCCCAATCAGAACCAAGCAATCGAGAGTTACAAATCCAAGCAATCATGGCATTAAACCCATGAAACTCCCATCATCATGAAGCATAAAGGCAATCAAATGCCCACTACCTTCATCGGCCAATCACAAGCCTTGAAAAAGGAGTTACAAAATCAACTTGTAACTCCTCATCAATTCTTTCATCATGGCCATCAATGCCAATAAACACCTCATGGCTATCAAAAGCCTATAAAAGGAGGTCCATTCCAAGAAGGGAATGATGAAAAGAGATCCCAAGTGCAAGTTCTGAAAATTCAGAAAATCAAAGAGAGAGACGAAGTCCTGCTACTTTGCTCCCGGAAGCACCACAAGGTGATCAACGTCCCTTGGGGGGCCACCCCCCCAAGGTCACCTCCTTCTCCAACATGGCCTAAACGCGGCTTTTCAGCCCGTTTACTTGGTTTTTCATTGGATATAGGACCTTCTCTTGGTCCTTGTCCTTTAAAAAACTGAGGTTAGTGTTGACACCAAAAATGTCACTTTGCCTCTTCAACATCAAGAAAGCTGCATGAAGTTGCAACCTGCCATAAATAGGCAATGCAACTTCTCCAAAAAATCAAATCTTGTCAGAATCAAACAAAAACTGCAAGATCCTTCAAGATAGCCAAGAGAAGAGTACACATGAAGTTTCGGGCCATTTCGACAACATTTGGCCTAACTTCGCTTCTCCGACAGCTAAATTGGCGCTCCCGGCGGCGACATCATCGAAGACGTCAAAACTTCGATCAGAGCCTACGGATGACTCCAGCATGTCTCAAAAGGGCTCCATGCCAAATTTCAAGTCAAACCGACAACGTTTGACCCTCCATCAATGCTCGAGCAGCAAAATCAAGCCTACCGGCGGCGGAGCAACCCGGGACCATGACATCCAAAACGGAGCCCATGGAACGTCTCAAAATTACTCCAATAGGCTCCCCGTCAAATTTCAGGTTAATCGGACATCGTTTGACCACATATCAAAGCTCGGCGTTTTCCCGCAGCAAAATCAAGTGAAGCATCGACGGGACCCCAAACGGCTTCAAAACTCAAACAAAAGCCTATGCTTGGTCTTATTTATTGCTCAGGAGGCTTCACCTCAAATTTCAGGTCATTCCGACATCGTTTGACCAAGTTTCAGCTTCTGGCGGAAAATCAGCAGCTTTACGCGACAAAGTCTTCGGCTTTCCCGGAAAATTGGAAACTTTGCACTCTAAAAATGCAAGGATTCTCATCAGGTTTTCTACAGGGAAATCAAGCCAATAAATGAGAAGAAATGTCAGGAAAAATACAGAAGAAAACGGCGACGAAAAAGACCACAAAACGGACCAAAAATAGGGGAAAAACCCCCAGGGTCGCAGCCCGCGACCATGGCCCAGGGTCGCCGGCGACCCTGGCCCATGGTTGCCGGCCCATGGTCGCCGGCGACCATGGAAGTCCGGGTCACCGTATTTTTCGCCGGTGACCCGTTTTTTCCGTCCTTTTTCGCGTTTCGCGCACTTTGGCCCCTGTGGTTTCCTGAAAATGTGATTTTTAGTGCTTGAAATTGACTCATGTCCTCCGACATCCGTCAAAATCACGGGTCAACCTCCAAAAGTATCAAAATCAACATTGATCGCCAACCGGTCGACCAAAAAAGTGTACTTTCCGCCTGATCGATCGAAAAATCGACAGGACAAATGTCACCGGCCCGCTCTTAGCTACCACTGTCTGAAGTTACATGTTCATCCGATGTCGATCAGCATGAAGATCCATCGATGATCATCGCCAGAAGAATTCCAGAAGACACGGCACGGCCCGCGACTCTTCGACTACTCGGCGACCAATTAATGTGGTTAATTGACTAGCTTTATTGCAGTCATTAATTCATTTCTTTGGACGGCCCAATCAGAAGCAAGCATTTGGGAGTTACAAGTCAATTGATTCATGGCATTTAACCCATGAAACTCCTCCCATTATGGTAATTAAGGTGATTAAAAGCCCTTAATCTCCATCGACCAATCAGATTCAAGGAAAAAGGAGTTACAAAATCAAGAAATAAATATTGTAACTCCTCCCATTAAAGCCATTAAAGCCCATAAACTCTCCTAAATGGCTACCAAAAGCCTATAAATAGGAGAGCATTCCATTGAAATCCGGATCGATCAATCGGAGATCACTTCCAAAGCACCACAGATCCAGAAATCTGAGAGAAAGAAAAAGAGAGAAAACTCTGCTAAAGTTCTGCACCGGCCACCACTACAAGGTGACAAAAGTCCCTTGGGGGGTACCCCCCCCCCTAAGGTCCTTGCCTTCTCCCTCTGCCTCCAATGGCTTAGACGTGGCTTTTCAGCCCGTCTACTTAGCTTTTTATTGGACATAGGACCTTCTCTTGGTCTTTGTCCTCTAAAAATCTGAGGTTATAGCCAAGCCAAGCGAATCAAGAGCATCCTCTGTTCTCATCTGCATGGATGATGGCGAAGCCCATACATGGCTTGCGACCGTCAATCTGAACGAGTCCCCCACAATCTCCTGAGAAGTTAGATCCTCCTTTTCTTGCTTTTCATTGTAGTTTGTATTTTTCTAAAGAGACAAAAAATCACAACTCTTGTCTTTCATTATTGATAAGAATTGTAAATCGGCTATAAACGCCAAAATCGGCTATAAACGCCACAAAATCGGCTATAAATGCCAAAACATCGCCTTTCACGGCAAATCAAGAAAATGTCTCTTTTCTTAAATATATGTGCAATGGAAAACTTGAAGGAAGTTGATTTCCTTTTTACTTGCGAAGGTTGATCTCCGGATTACCACTTGCAATTCCAAGTAAAATAGAAAATCTGGCACACCCACACAAAGAAATGTTGATGCACGCTTCAGGCCCGCCAGGGCGCGAAAGGGCCGGACCCGACGGACTCCCACGTTCCGCCGACCCCGGTAGCCGCCCCACGGCGCCTCGGAGCGCGTTCCATCAAGCTGGCACACCCGGTGGGACTCGTTCATTTGAGAACACGGTGCTCGGAAATGAAATATTGGCATATCATGCTTTTTGCTCTATGCTTATACTTCTTTTCCGGATTCCTTGGCTACTTTCTAGCTGGTAGCCTATGTTGGATTTTGCATCCTAAAAAAAAAAATGAGATGGGATTTTTTGGAAATTTCTACTTCTTTAAGTTTGTTTCCACTCTTTCTCTTTTCAAAAAAAAAAAATTAATTAAAAAAAAATCAGTTTTCTTAGTTTGAATTCGAAATTGAGAAACTTTGATCCTATCCTATCGTTCTTTGGTGCTTGCAGAAATGTTGAGCCCGTTCGACTAAGGTTTTGGACCATCGTTTCTCTTCGATGAGTTCATTAGAGATTTCAAAAAAAAATTAATAAAAAAATCAGTTTTCTTAGTTCGGATTCAAAATTGAGAAACTTTGATCCTATCCTATCGTTCTTTGGTGCTTGCAGAAATGTTGAGCCCGTTCGACTAAGGTTTTGGGCCATCGTTTCTCTTCGATGAGTCTATTTGGGATTCGAAAAAAAAAAAGACATAGACCACTGAGGTTAAACCAATTGCATTCTTTGATCACGATTGATTCATGAAATGCCTTGACCAGAGTGTGGAGACAGCTTGACTGTTCTAGGTAAGGGTCCTCCAAACGGGTTCATTAAGTAATCCTACCCTTACCTGGGGGCAATTCTATCAATTGAGGTTTCATAAGACCGGGTTAGGAGGCCTATGTGTACTCTCTCGTCTTTTAAATCTTAAAAAATTAAAAATAAAAAATAAAAATAAAAAATAATAATAATAAAAAAAAGATTTTCAATAAAAAATCTTAAAAAAAAATAAAAAATCAAAATAAAAAAAATAAAAAATAAAAAAATAAAAAAAAAAGATTTTCAAAAAAAAAATCTTAATAAAAAAAAAGATTTTTTTAAAAAAAAAATGAAAATCTTAAAATAAAAAAAAAATCTTCAAAAAAAAAACTCTCGTCATTTTAGATTCAGATCCGAGAAATTGTGGTTCCTTCCCTTCTGGGTACTGGTGCTCGCGGAAATCGTTGAGCCCGTATTCGGATCGGAATACCATCTGCTCTCTTTGATGAATCCAATCTTGACATTTCAAAAAAAAAGAATCCCATCTCATGGATGCGATTTCCAACATTTGTGCCTAGCAATACTGGTACGCCCTTTTAGGGTCTACTGTATTTGCGACCGGCACATTTGTAACTCCAACCTTATATTTGACTTACCTCGAGCAAGCCCTGCTTCTCGATAAGTCGAATTTAGGTTTACAATTGCTTCTAGCAGCCATTGGAACGCTCATTCTGGGCTCACCATACTTGCTGTCAGAACAATTGTACCATCTATGGCTTTTTGCCTTCTTCATGTCGCTTGGGTCATATCCCTTGAGCGATTTGAAAAGACAACGATAGAAATTCCCATTTATGATCATTATATTCTTGTGATTACTAATGGATGTGGTCTTGTTTCAGAAATTTTGAAACTAACAATGGCAGCTTCATTGATCATCACCTTTGATGAGAACAAGCACCAACTCATGCTTCAACAGAAGCAAAGCGCGCGCACTCATAAGCGCCCTGTCAGCTGCCGAAGCGTCAACTCCCTCGGCAACTCTTTGAACTCCGGGTGGACCTCGACTCCCCGGACTATCTTCTTTGGGACGCTAGGACCATTCCCACTTCCCGAAGAACAAGCTGCTCCTGCCAAAAGGCAGAAGATCGCCTCTCAACGTGTCACTCTCGTGACACCAAAGGCGAGTGCCCAAAAGCCCGAAGCCCGCGGCACCCCCGCGAAGCCTCGACCAACAACCAACCAGGTCTACCCTAAGACTTGGTCTCCAAGACCTTCCCCAAAACAAAGAAGGTTTCAAACTTCCACCAAGCCAGCATACCTGGCCCCACTCAAGGAGAACCAGTTCTACCCTCTTGCCTACATGAAAGAGGAGAGACCCATCTCCAACCTGACTCCCAAGTCAACCCAGCATGAGCCGGCTTGTTCCTACAGGCCCAAAATCAGATCATGCATCACCAGGCCTCTACAAGCACCTGCTAAGGCCTACACTCCTTCGGTTCGACCCTTTATCTCTACAGGGGCCGAACTTGAAAAATTCAAAGCTTCGCTGCAACAGGCAAAGGACCGGGTCCGGATCTTGTCCTTGCCTAGCTACAAAGAAGACAAGCTCGGTTGCTGCGCCCGAGGGAGCACATCCTTCATCGTCAGAGCCCAGCCAGAGCTGACCAAAGCTCAAATCGTTCGTCGAGCACGTCGCCGTGCGTCGTATCGACAAAAGAGACTAGAGAAGCAACGGACCCAGCCTCCTACACTTCAAGTCTCCCACAAATGGGTCGAAAAAGAAAGACCCGACCAAGTTGCTGCCGTCCATATGGTTGGAAAAACCAGAAGACGCCAAAAGTCAGCATAAAAGATCCATGTCCGACGTCCGGTGACCCGTAGCATCACCAGGACACGAAGACATCCCGAAGAATCTCCTGCCCCTTCAAGCCAAGGACGGGAGAGTAATTCTTCGTCAAGCTCTTCATCAAAAAGAATGAGCCCCAGCTCGGTCACCAGGACGATATCTTCGTTCGAATCCCGAGGGATGAACGTCTTGGCTACAAGTTTTGAGCCACCACCTCAGAATCCACCTCGAGATGATGCGCTCACACGCATCCAGCAGTTGGAACAAGGCCAGCAGAGGATTGAAACTCTGATGGAAAACCTTCTCCTTGTCGTCCAAAATCAAGCTAACAATGAGCCTCCTCCGCATCGCAATAACGAGGAAAATTGTGAAGAAAATGAATCACGCACCCTTACCAAAAAGGACGTAGACAGTATCCTCGCCAAAGCTAAAGAAGAGGATATACTCAAAGAGCATGGGATCAAGCCACCATATCCTTTATGGATGGACTCGGTCCCGTTCCCCACAAAATTCAAACATCCTACTCTCCAAACATATACGGGGAAAGGATCAGCCAGACAGCACGTCATCCACTTCAAGATCTTGACAGGAGCTATCGCGGATCAAGATGCACTCAAGATTCGCCTCTTTGCAAGTACCCTAAAAGGTACAGCCTTTGATTGGTACTCCACTCTGCCGGAGAACTCCATTCAGAACTGGGCTATGCTGGAGACACGCTTCCTGACCCACTTCCAAGGTGAGGATCATCCTGTTACTGTGGCTCAGCTCTGCAGCCTAAAACAGGGAGAGAATGAGTCAACTTATGACTTCATTCACAAGTGGAAAGCAATGGCGTACAAATGCTCAGATGTACTGCCACAAGCGTCGCTAGTCGACATCTGCCGTAACAATATTAGAGCAAAAATTCGCTCCATGATCATCGGCAATAAATCAAAGAACCTGGGGGAACTCCTCGAAGCTTCCATGGAAGCTGAAATGGTGATCAAAGACCTCAACAGTCAGAAATCATCAAAGAAAGAGCCGACTGCTGTTACAACCTCAAAACCAAAGAAAAAGGAGGTTCTCAATGTGCAGACTAAGTCAGCTCCTCAGCAGCCAAAGAAACCTGAAAACAAAACTGCAGGTAAAAGGCCTGAACTCTCTGATGCCTTCAAAGAATGTGTAGAAAAGAAATATCCGTTCGATGAAGACGTTGAAGAAATCTTTGAGGCTCTCCTAGCAAATGGCAAACTCATTTTGCCAGAGCCCAAAAGACCGGGAGACGTTGGCAAAACCAACGATCCTCGGTACTGTCCATACCACCAGATGGTCTCGCATCCTCTCAATCAATGCTTTGTTGTGAGAGAGAAGATAAACGAGATGTGGAAAAACGGAGTCATCACCTTTGACAAAAACTATGGGACTGCCTCCGTCAACATGGTGTCATGCGGACAAACACCAAAATCACCGAAGAAGAAGATCACTACTTCCTTCAAGGTGATAAAAAGAATTCAAACGTCCGAAGTGTTGGTTCCTTACCCGACATCAGATGGACAACCTATATGGGTGCATCCCGATCTCCTAGATGATGAAAATTGGGAGATCGTCAAAACAAAGCCGACAGCTCAACAGCGAAGGCAGGCTAGGAAACATCTCCTCAGGCTCAAACAGCAAGAGAAGACCCAGCCAAAACAAGAAGTCCATGAAAAGGCAGAGGCCTCCTCTACCACTTCACTAGGGGCAACAGAAACGTCCCTTCCAGAGACTTCAAAGGCGGTAAGAAACTTCACTCTCAGTGATTTCATGCCACCTCAATTCAAAAAAGAAGCCATACAGGGGGCATCATACTCTTGCAACTCGGTAGTTGGATTCTCCATTGATGGAAACGAGTCCAGCGACACCGATGATGGATTCGAGCCCAACTACACCGATGAGTGGGAGGAATCCCTTGAAACAGGAGAATATCTCTCCGATGAAGAATGGGTTCCTGAAACTCACCTTATGCCAGTAATCTGGTATAACCCTTTGCAGCCACAAGGATCCTAGTCTGATGATGAAGAAGACCAAGAGGCTGTACAAGAAAATGCTGTTGAGCCAGCACCCGTCGTTGCTCCAGTGGGAATCAACCATGTTGAGCCACAAAGAGCAGACGAAGAAGAAGATCTGGCTCCCATGCCGGATCTTGAAGAATATGCAAGGATCTTGCAGCGTCTCGCTCTAGAGCAAGAGCAAGATCGCGTTAACGAGCCTCCTCGCAACCCAGAGCCTGAAGTCCCTGAAGATAATCAGGTACCTCCTCCCTTAACTCCTGAAAATGGAGAACATTGCTGGATAGACGATCCTCTTACATCTGAGGATGAGTCTGATTCCGAGCAGGCAACATCTCCTATCAGAGCTTCCTGTAATGTAATATATCAGGACTATAGCTCTTCTGAAGCGTCGTCTGATGAGATTACTTATACTCCGACGACGCCTAGCAATGTATCCTCTGGAGTTACCTTGTCTCACGTGACTTTCACAGAGATGACACCCTCTCAGGTTTCTTCTCCTGAGACTGTGACTTCAGGATACACATTCTTCCCGACTCATCATCACGAAGAAAACCCAACTTGGGATGATGGATGGGTCAACACAGAAGAAAAGCTGCTGGATGCTGTTCAGGACTTGCTCCCGGAAAATGCTCCGTGCAACACAATCACTGAGGATGGCAACTCTGCTGCAGATACATCCCCAGTAGATGAAAAACGACAGCCTCTTGATCTTGAAGACAATCTTCCAAACGAAGATCCTTCTCAAGAAGCTCTCGAAGTTGGTAGAGGCACCCGCTCTGGCCGGGACTACTACAAGAATTACAACCAATCTTCCTTTACTTATGTAAATCCTTCGGGAAAAGATGTTGTAAGCGCCCCCAGTGGCAAAAACAATGAACATGCAGGCCCCAAGGAGGCTTTCAAGTATGACTTGGTTGAGCACTTCAAACACATACCTGCACGTCTTCACATCCTAGACTTATTGCGAATGTCTCCACGCACTCGTGATAATCTCATTTCAGAATTACAAAAACTGAATGAGGATGTCGATAAACATGCCCCACAAGTCCTCCAAATTGAAATGGACTACCGGGTCAAAAACTCAGAAACCTCCTTAAAAGGAGAAAAAGAGAAAAGCGAGGGATCATGCATCCAATGCCTCTCGGTTCAAAAGGCAGCCAGTGCAACCATCGCCTTCACTAAGGAAGACCTCCTACTTGGCGAAGCAAGGCACAATCGACCCCTGTACTTCACAGGGTACATCAAAGAAATGCCGATACATAGAGTTCAGATCGACCCAGGTTCTGCACTCAACCTTATCTCCACTTCGGCTCTTGAAGAGTTGGGCATCCCACCCAGCAAGCTAAGCCATACATCTGTATCTATCTTTGGATACGATGGGAGCGCTCAAAGGCCTATCGGCAAAATCAGGTTCAAATTGCAAATCGGTGATCTTATCTCTGAGGTCACTGTGTATGCAATAAAAACTCCCTCATGCTACAACATCCTTCTCGGACGTCCTTGGATACACGAGAATGGTGTTGTCCCTTCAACTCTACATCAATGCATCAAGTTCGTCGGCGACGACGGCATGGTACATCGAGTCTTTGCGGACAGAAAACCCTTCAAAGGTAAAGAAGTCCACTTCGCAGACTCCCAGATGTATGTAGGAGAAAGAGAAGAAGAGGAAATAGCACCCCCTGCTGAAAATCTCCAGAAAGATAAAGGCAAGGCTCCTCAAAAATCACCGGAAGAAAACAAACCCTCCGGCAAATTAGAAGAGAGTAGTCAATCTCCTTTCGTCATCTCCCTCAAGAATTCAAAACCTTTGGTCATCACGACTAAAGTGAAGAAGGCGAAACAAAAGTCTGGGGGCAAATTTGTTGTTTCTCTTATGTCTATCATGCAAGACACAGACTCGGACTCAGAGCCAGAAGATGATGCATCGTCAAGCCAAGCTGACACTCAGCAAGTTCAGCCTGCTCTCATTCCGATGGAGACACCTGCTGATGTAGAAGATCCTACGTCTGCTACCTTTGTTGTTCCGGCAACATCACCAAAGCAAAGACCGATCTTCTTTCATAGATCGGATGCTTCTTCATCAAGTTCCTTGCTTGAACCTTTCCAAAATGAAGGTATGCCTCAACTATCTCTATATAGTCCTGTGGCACAAGCTATCATGAAGAAAATGGGCTTTGACACTCAGAACCCAGTCGGTTTGGGAGAAGGCCGCGGTATTCTCACGCCATTGGGGCCCGCCTTGACCAAAAGCCAGCTGGAAGATTGGAGACTCTACGGATATGCAGAAAAGTCTTCACATGGGTTAGGGTATGATCCTAATACCCCCTGAGACAGTTGACACAAAAGCTTAAAAGTCGTTTTACCGACCAAGCCTCAACATCTCAAGTCCACGAAGACATCGATCTCCCTGGATATCTCTTTAAAGAGTTACCTGACAAAGATCCAGGAAGCTCATCCAATTTGTACGATTTCTCTGATGATAAAGAGGAATCGTTCGATAATACAGACTTGTGCTATTCTGACCCAGAAGAACCCTCGTCTCCAAAAGAAATACCAGACTCAACAGGCTATTGGGACTATCTCATAGCAAGCCTTGAGGAGATCACCAATCAAGAAAATCCATGGAAAGGAACAGAGCCTTGGTCTGGTAATGCAGTTGAAACTCCAGAAGGTTTAGTTGAGTTGGAAGCCTCCGAAAATATTGTGGAGGAACCACCTTCGAACCTTCCGACAGAAGATCCTGTTCAAAAGATAAACTTGGGAACACCTGATAACCCACGTCCTGTATTCATAAGCAAGAATATAAAGGATAATGAGTTACCCGAGTATATCTCTTTTCTTCGTGAGTTCGTTGATTGCTTTTCTTGGTCTTACGCTGAAATGCCTGGTTTAGACCCCAAAGTAGCAGTCCACAAACTCAATCTTCAAGAAGACATCAAGCCTGTCAAACAAGGCCAAAGAAGATTTCGTCCAGATGTGATGGATAAAATTGAACAAGAAGTTCAAAAGCTCAAAAGCGTCGGCTTCATCCGTGAGGAACAACATCCAGAATGGTTGGCCAACATTGTCCCCGTGACAAAGAAAAATGGGCAGATCAGGGTCTGTATTGACTATAGAGACCTGAATGGCGCTTGCCCTAAAGATGAATTCCCGCTCCCCATACCGGAGGTGATGATTGAAAATACCTGCGGATTCGAGCGAATGACATTCATGGATGGCTTCTCTGGTTACAATCAGATAAAGATGCATCCCGATGATGAAAAACACACTTCATTTCGGACTCCATTTGGCGTGTATTGCTATACCGTTATGCCATTTGGTCTGAAAAATGCTGGTGCCACATATCAGAGGGCTATGATGAAAATATTCCAAGATATGCAGCACAAGACGGTCGAATGTTACGTTGATGACCTCGCCGTCAAAAGCAGAAGAAAAGAAGACCATCTCAAAGATCTTCGGGAAGTCTTCCTCCGACTCCGCAAACACAAATTGCGGATGAATCCTCTAAAATGCTTCTTCGGCGTCTCGTCGGGTAAGTTTCTCGGATTCCTTGTTCGGAAAGCTGGAATAGAACTTGACCCCATCAAAGTCAAGGCTATTCTAGAAATGCCCCCTCCAAGAACCTTGAGAGAATTAAAAGGGCTCCAAGGGAGATTGGCCTACATCAGACGGTTCATCTCCAATCTTTCGGGGAAATGCCGTCCATTCTCTCGATTGATGAAAAAGGGTGTAGACTTTGTCTGGGATGCCGACTGTGAAGCCGCATTTCAAGATATCAAGTCATACCTTACTAAACCTCAAGTGTTAGCTGCCCCTGCCACTGGAAAACCATTCATCTTGTACACAAGAGCTCTTGATCATTCTGTAGGCGCTCTGCTTGCACAAGAGAATGGTGAGGGAAAAGAAGCTGCTCTATACTACCTCAGCCGCATGCTAGTAGGTGCAGAGCATCGCTACTCTCCAGTCGAAAAGGAATGCCTTGCAGTGATGTTCGCCGTACAAAAGCTACGTCACTATCTGCTTTCCAACACAGTCTACCTGGTCTCGAGGATCAACCTCTTGAAGGTCCTTGTCACAAAGGCCGGTTCTCTCAATGCCCGACTGGCAAAATGGTCCATCCTTCTATCACAATTTGATATTAGGTATGTGCCACAAAAAGCAATCAAAGGCCAAGCTCTAGCAGATTTCCTCGCAGAGCATCCATTGCCTAAAGATTCACCACTCAGAGATGATCTCCCAGACGAACCTGTCTACAACGTGGAGACTTTCTCGCCAAATGCCTCCTGGGACATGTACTTTGACGGTGCAACCAGGACAAATGAAAAAAGACAGCTGATCTCGGGAGTTGGCATCCTCTTTGTTAGCCCCAACAAATACATGATTCCACACGTTTTCTCGCTACTGGAACCATGTACAAACAATGCAGCTGAATACCAAGCTCTGATCCTAGGATTGGAACTCGCCATCGAATCTGGTATCACTATGCTGGAAGTCTTTGGAGACTCTCAACTGATCGTCAACCAGATGAATCAGAAATATGAAGTCAGGAAGCCTGATCTGCTGCCTTACTACAACAAGGCACAATCGCTTCTGCAAAACTTTGACATCTGCAACATCACCCACATTCGTAGAGGTGAAAACATCCGTGCAGATGCCCTGGCCGGACTTGCTGCATCTATGGCAATTCAAGAAGGGGAAAACATGCAAAATACAGTGTGTGAGAGAAGGATCATCCCTCCTCTTAACACACACCAAGCAGTTGCTGAATGCCACCGAGTGGTTGGAAGTCGGATCTCTATCCTTCAAACTTCAATCGGCGACTGGAGGGATCCGTTCATTGATTACACTATGTTCCGGAATCCTACCTGAAGATCTAAAAGAACGGGTAAGCATTCAAAGGCGAGCCCCAAACTTTCATTTGGATATCCCTTCAAAGATCCTTTACAGGAAATCCTTCAATGGAGTACTCCTACGCTACTTGTCACAACAAGAAGCCGAAGAAACACTCAAAGAAGTTCACGCTGGTCTTTGTGGAGCTCATCAGGCTGGTCCCAAGCTCTACGACCAAATCAAAAGGTTGGGTTACTACTGGCCTACCATGGTACCCGACGCAATGCAATTT
The DNA here is from genome assembly GCA_028538565.1 of Umbellularia californica. Lineage (NCBI taxonomy): Eukaryota > Viridiplantae > Streptophyta > Magnoliopsida > Laurales > Lauraceae > Umbellularia > Umbellularia californica. The sequence goes on from JAPQWN010000011.1 coordinate 31,157,835, forward strand.
GCTAAGCGCTGCCAACAATGCCAAGTTCATGGAGACTACATTCACATGCCTCCAGAATGGCTGCATCCTACAGCAATCTCATGGCCTTTTGAAGCATGGGGCATGGACATCATAGGGCCTATCTCTCCCCCTTCAAGCAAAGGTCATCGCTTCATCTTCGCCGCTACGGATTATTTCTCCAAGTGGTCAGAAGCATTTGCGTTCAACAAAATGAAGACCTCATCAGTTCTTCAGTTCCTGCGCACCAACATCATTTGTCGTTTCGGCATACCCAAAAGATTCGTCCATGATAACGGACCACAATTCCGGGATCATTGATTCTACAGGTTTTGCGACAAATACAAAATCCAAAGCTGTCCTTCGACTCCATACAATCCGGCAGCAAACGGATTAGCAGAAGCCTTCAACAAGACACTCTGCAAAATCCTCAAGAAAATGGTCTCTAGTCACAAAAGAGACTGGAGTGACAAATTGTCTGAAGCCTTGTGGGCCTATCGAACCACCGTTCGAGGACCAACCCATAGCACACCATCCTCCTTGGTCTATGGATGCGAAGCTGTCGTGCCCCTAGAGGTACAAATTCCTTCTCTAAGGGTATCTCTACAAAATGACATGACTCAAGAAAGCAATGTCAAATTGCGACTCCATGAGCTGGACAATCTCGACGAGAGACGGCTCGAAGCTCGAGAAAGCATTGAACTTTACCAAGCACGCATGGCAGGATCTTTTGACAGAAAGGTCAGGCAACACGCCTACAAAAAGGAAGACTTGGTCCTTGCGGTAAAAAGACCAATGGTCTTCGCACACAAATCCAAAAGCAAATTTGAACCAAAATGGGAAGGACCCTACGTCATCGACAAGGTCTTCTCCAACGGCGCATATGCCCTCCTAAACATGGAAGGCGACAGATGTATGCTGCCTATCAACGGCAAGTTCTTGAAGCAGTACTACCCTTGAAGACTTACCCAACTGGGTAAGAGCAATGCCTGTACGGCCAAAACCTGTTCTCAGGTACTCGCTCGTCAAACCCACTCTCTTTAGAATTTTCATATCAAATGTCAAAATTTCTAGAGATTCAAAAACAATGCTTACTTTTACCGTTTCATTGTTCAAAAACAAAAAAATCCAAGTTTAGGAGCCTCTCCCTGACTTGACCAAAACTTTCGATCCTTGAACCAAAATTCATGGTTTGAAACAAAAATCCGGATTCAGGGATTTCCACCCTAGTCCACATTTCCTTTTACCGCCAAATGGTTTTAGGTCAAAATTTACGACCCTCGTGTCTTTAAACAAAAAAATGGTTTTTCAAAAACCGCGGGGAAGTGACACTTAGTCGATACTCGCAAAACTAAAAAAATCGGAAGGATGCGAACCACATTTGATACTTCCAAAACCTCAAAAATCGTGGAGACACAACATTTCAGTTGATATCCACAACCCAAATTTCAAATGGTTCGAGAAAACCTCAAATTTCAAAAATCGCGGAGAAACGACATCAAGTCAGTACCCGCAAAACCAAAAGTTTTGGGAAAAGCAGGGAAGCGACGCTTAGTCGATATTTGCACCCCAATTCGCGAGGAAGCGACATTCCATCGATACTTGTAAAACCTAACCCGCGAGGAAGTGACATTCCATCAATACTCGCAAAACCGAATGAGCAAGGAAGCGACATTCCATCGATACTTGCAAGACCATTCAGCGGGGAGGCGACATTTAGTCGATACCTGCATTTTGAAAGCCAAAAATCTGGCAATAAACGCCAAAACCTGGCTCTTTTGCCAAAAACCGGCTATCAATGCCACCAAATCGGCTATAAATGCCACACAAAAAAAAAAACCTTACTCTCATGTCAAAACCGGCTATAAATGCCACACACCGGCTATCAATGCCACAAAAAATCGGCTTTCATGCCAACAAAACAAAACTTGGCTTTCAAAAAACCCGGTTATCAATGCCACCAAACCGGCTATCAATGCCACAAATTGGCTATCAATGCCACCAAACTGGCTGTAAATGCCAGAAAATTTCGGCTTCCATGCCAACCCAAATTTTGGCTTTTACGCCATAAAATTTCGGCTTCCATGCCATCTCAAAATCGGCTTTCACGCCACAACCAAAATCAGGCTCCCATGCCAAAACAATTATTTGACAAAAGATTTTCACAAAAAGACAACCTTTTGATCAAATTTTCAAACAAACATCCCATTTAGCAATTGCTTTCATCACAAAAAGATTTGAGTGAGCGTAGGGAAAACAAAACGAAAAAAAAAAAGAGTACCAAAAAATACATGTGGTACCAAAAAAAAGAAAGTGTTCACAAGCACTGCAAAAAAAAAAGTACCAAAAAAAATATACATGTGGTACCAAAAAAAAAGAAGAGTAGTTTCTGCTATAAAAAATCAGGAGCTCAGCCAAAAATGGTCTCCAGCCAAAGCTTCAACTCCTCAAGCAAACTTTTGGCCTCAGCCGTCAGAGTTTCCAAGGCACGCTTCTTCAGGAACTTGCCATGAGATGCTGGCGAATGCCATAACCCTTCTTTAACACCGGGAAGCTCTTCCCCAGCAGTTTGTCATCGTTCGTTTTCTAGAGTCCTCCTCTCGAGAACTTGACCGACATCTGCAACCCTGCGAATCAGAGTACTCTCCCTGTCACGAGCCTCTGTTATAGCAGTCCACTTAGCATCAACTTGTGCCTTCAATTGCTCGAGATGCTTCCTGGCCATTTCGACCTCTCCATCAAGGACGTCAAGGTCGCGCTTTAATCCAAGGATGACTAGCTCTTCCTTGTTCTTTTCTCGGATTACCTGCTTCCTGCTTTGTGTAGCCTCACTCAGGTCAGACTTAGCCTTATCAGCAGGGTCCAAGAACATCTCCTTGAAGAATTGGTCGTCAGGGAAATCCATGGTCTCAAACCACTTGTCACCCAGTGCAATGATCCTATCAACGATCGCCCTGGCACCTACGACATCCAGACCAACCTCTTCGGTATCAGTGAGAATCTCCTATACATGTGGTATCATGCCAAATCCTGCCTCCAAGTGTCCAGAAAAGAGAGTCTTGATCCAAGAACTCAAAACCCGAGCCAGCACCTTCTTCGCAAAATGAAGAGACGAACTGGTTGAAAATTCACCCTTCTCCGTTGATCGGCTGCTCATGTCATGGCCCATTGGAAGAGTAACAAAGGAACTCTTTCCACTTGGAGCCACTGGAGAGGGAATCTCAACACGAGGCATCTCCTCAATCATGTCAGAACTGGTCTCTACCTCCGGATCGACCTCTGGCATCCCTTGCTCTGGTTCTGAAGGAAGCGATGGACTCTCTTCTGTCACTTCAAAACCTGCAAATGAAACACAAAAAGGTATGAATATGATCCTGTTTAAAAAAAAAAAATCATTAGGGTCATCACTACAAAGTACCTTCTTCGACGACTGGCGGAATACTCTCTTCCTCCATGAACTCATCAGAAGCATCATCAACATTTGCGTCCATTGATGGTTCAAAGTCATCGGAATCTTGTGGCAAGTCAGCTGACAAGAAAAAAATGTTAGCAAATCAAGTCGCAGGCAAAAAAAAAAAAAAAAGAAAAGAGAAAGCGAAAGAAGTTATACCAATTGGAGATTCTGGAGTCATTCCAGAGTCCCTCGGTTCTTCTTCAGATGCCATAACCGGCTCCATCACCGCCTCATCGGTCGGAACCTTAGGCATCGGCAAGTCTTCATCCTCTACTAAAAAAAAAAAAAGAAGCAGCAGCAGCGTGAGAAAACAAATCAGAACATGGAAAGCCCCATGAAAGAAGCAGAAAAAGAAAAAGGAAGAATCATACCTTCACTAATGGTCTCTTCTCCATGGCTCCTCTTCTCTGGAGGCTCGTCGACAGCCTCTGGCACCTCCTCGTTGATGGTAAGAGGGATTTCCATGTCAGGAGAGTCCTCATGTGGCCCCTCGTTGTGATGGTGACTCCTCCTCTTCTTACCTCTACGGGTTCGCTTCCTAGAAGAACCCGCCCCACTATCAGAGTCAGGTTTCTCACTTGACTCCTCACTGGATGGTCTGCTCTTGCCAGTAGAGCTGGTGGAAGCTCGCCTCTGTGCCGCTTGCATCCAAGCGTCGAGCTCAGATTCCTCCTGTTCTAGCTGCTCCAAAGCCTCATCAGGTACTTCCCGAACAGCTTCAGAACCAATGATGCCCTGCTCACCGAGAAAGCCTATCTTGTGCTTCTCTCCAGAAAGGAAGGCCCAAACTCCTCTCGCCGGACGCCATCCGACTTTCCAGTACCTTTCCCCGAAGACAGCTTTATATCAAGCTCCTTCTTGGAAAGCCCCCGATATGCCAAAAAGCACTCCGCGAACCACTTCGTGAAGCCGGCAGTTCGGAAAGTCGACAGCTCAGGATAAGAAATCGTGGCAGTAGTGTCTTCAGCACTATAAAAAGCCCATGCATTTCTGCCATCCTGCAAACCCCCAAAACGCTTCACCATACTCGAAGGCGCTCCAACAACGCCTTGAGAGAAGCCCAACTGAAGCGCAAAGCGAGAAGGTACATACGGCTGGATGTCGACGAAAAGATGTCTGCGGTACACCATCGTGCCGACTCGTATGCTGAAAAGCCACACCTTCTCTGCATTGGTCAAAGGGTAATGCCTTCCCGACCCTGCTCTGGTAAAGTCTCGGGAGGCACCAAAATCAAAAGCCTTCTTCCGCAACTCCGAAGAAAGCTTCACTGAAGACTGCCCCATCTTGACGTCCCTGAACCGTCGGATCCTCATGCGAGCAAACAAAAGTGATTCGGATACGGCTTTTCCCTTAGCCGATCGAATCATCAGAGGATCATCATCCTGTGCAGCACCCAGCTGGTGGAAGCCAGGACAGTGGTATACAAACCACGAATAAAAGATATGGGCTAAAAATACCCTATTCATAGGGAGCCCAAGCCGAACCAAAAAAGCAGCAGCCTGCAGTTCGGTACACAGGTAGGAGTAAAGAGCGGGTACCAAAGCAAGCCGCTCTCCAAACGCCATCTGACAAGCCGGAAAAATACAATGCGGCCTGATGTGCGTCCCATCTCCACCAGCAAAAATAGCCTCACCTAGCCAAAAAGTGAGGTAAACAGCAAGATCTCTCCGCAGTGTAATGTCAGAACAAATGACATCTGTGCTCGCGAAGAAACCCTTCAACTCTTCCTGCATGGCCGAAGTCTTCTTCCTGTCTTCCCGGGTCATGCTATCAGAAGGTTCCCCACCGTCAAAGGAGTTGAAGAATGAAGAGCCATAACTCTTCCAACTGCTGGATCTCACTTTCGAGCCCTCCTTAAAAAAATCATAGAAGGCGACGAGCTGAAAGTATAGGAGCCTGAATTCCTCTGACTGCTCCTCAAGGACGCTGTCAATCGGCATGAACTCCTCATAGAGTTTACCAAGGATGGGCAATCCAGTAATGGCACTCAGCTCCTTCAGAGAAAAACCAATCTCACCGTTCGTGACAACGAAGGTATTGGTCTGAGGGAGGAAAGACTCCAACATAGCCATGAAGGCATCATCGGAAAAAGTCACGGTCTCCCTAAAAGCGCGGACCGCGTCAAAAATCCCGGCTTCCTTCAAAACGGCGCCCCCAATCAGCAAGGTGTGGTTAGTCCATGACTTCCAATCGGAGTCAGCATTGAAACAGCCACGAAGTCGAAAAGGCTTCACCCAAGTACTGCCGTCACCGTGGAAAACGCCAAGGCCCACCGGTCTCAAATCGACCGATGGATGATCAGAACCTTGGTAACCACTGGCTGGCATCAGCACGTCCATACGGACAGGTGGCTTCTCTGCAAAACCGGAAGGTCCACCAACAAAAACCCCGGTCTTGATCACACTGGTCCTCTTCACCCAGCTCGGAGGATCTTCCCTCTTAGGGCACGTGGGAGAAAGGCTCAGGATCGAGATGGTCCGGTCAAAAGACGACCGGGTAGAAATAGTTCTCTCTTCACCATCAGCTGTGTAAGGGAACTGAAAACATCTCCTTTGGTATGTCAAGTCGTCAGGGACTGCATCTCCAAAAAAGAAGGTAGGCTTGGGCAAAACCCTCAGATCGTCCATAACCCAAGGACGGTTGCTTACCATGATCTTATAGAACTCCTCATCCTTGAGAGCGATCAATCGCTGTCTCATCTCATCACGATTGAGGGAATCGCACTCTTCCAAGTTCTTCTCAACAAACTGGACCTTCTCCCAGGCCTGCTGAACGGCCACATTAGAAGATCTGGCGGATCGACGAGGTACGCTTGTAACAGGCTCTTTACCCTTGTTCGTTCTGGAGGAACCACCTGCAAAGGTTGGAAAAGAAAAAGATCGTCATCAAAATGACAGGATTTCGCTAAAAAAAGAAAAAAGGATCACTTTGTCCCACCAAAAATCTTGCGAAATTTTGGCATGGTTCCGGGGCAATTCCAAAGAAAAGGGAAATACCCCGAAAGAAACAGAAAGTTTTGAAGATGGGCTCAACATCGCTGCGAGCTCCGAAATTCCAAACTTTCGAAACCTCAAAATCTCCGCAAAATCAAGAAGGGCTCAACATCGCTGCGAGCTCCAAATTCCCAAATTTGCAAAGATCTTCAGGTATGCTATCACATCATGCTACTCAATTCAATTTACAAAAAGTACATGCATGAACATCTAGATTTGCATAAAAGGCATTATCATGATGAGCAAAAAAAAAAAGGGAAACTTTCTCAAAAAAAAAAAGAGGGAGAAAGAAAAAAAAAAAAAAAAAAAAAAGAAACTTTCTCAAAAAAAAAAGGGAGAAAGAAAAGAACAAAAAAAAGAAACTTTCTCAAACAAAAAAAAAAGAAGAAAGAAAACAGCAAAAAAAAAAAAAAAAACATATCAGGCCCATCATGCCGTGGCCCAGAGGCCACGTGGCCGTACGGACCAGATCCGTACGGATCTGTCCGTACGGCCCACAAAAAAAAAAAAAAAAAAAAAAAGAGAAAAGAGACACACGTGAAAAAACAAAGAAATCACGTGGAAAAGAAAAAAAAAAAGAGAAGAAGAATAGAAAGAAAAGAAAAAAAAAAGAGAAGAGAAACTTTCTTTTTTACCATCCTATTCTCTACATGGAGTTTTCTTGAAAGAAAAAGAAAGAAAACTTACTTAAAGCCATTGATGGAGAAGAAGAAGGAAAAAGCTTGAAGATCCTTGAAGAAGAAGCACTCTTGGTCTTGGAGCTCTCTTGAGATTGTTGCAAAAGAAAGCAATAAGAGCAAGAGATCCTACCTTCCTTTGCTTTTATAGGAGAGAGCAAATCAAAGAAGGAAACAAAGAAGAAAGGTAAGTGTTACTAATTAGTAACCTTACCAAAAGAGAAGGAATTAGAAAGATTCTTTCCCAAAAAGAAAGATGTCTTTGAGAGATTTTCTCCCAAAATCAATCAATGAGAGATTCTCTCCAACAAAATAGGAGATTGGAGATTCTTTCCCAAAAAGAAAGATACCTTGAGATATTCTCTCCCAAATTAAGGGAAGATGAGAGATTCTCTCCCATAAAGATATTTTTAGATATTCTCTATCCAAATGAGATATCTTTAGATATTCTTTACAAAAATGGCCCCACATGAGATCTAAGCCATCCTAAAAAGCTTTAGGTCCCATGGGTTAGCCCATATGAGCCAGGTTTGACCACCTAGGCACTAAAAAAAAAAAAAAGGGCTTTTAGTCAGAAAAAAAAAATCCCTCTGACCAAGAGCATACAAAAATGGTTCCATGCATCTTTTGAGTTGATTGAACCATACAAAAAATTCCAAGCCCCATGAGCTTCCAAAAATCAAACCATCCAGCCTCATATACCAAATTGAGCCAAAATCTTGAAATTGACATTCCACAAAAATCCAAACCACTCCAATGGACCCACACAGTCCCAAAGAGTGACCAAAAACCAAATCCTGGTCCCCTAACTTGCAACATACAGCTGTTAGGTCACAAGACCAAAACCAAAAACCAAATCATGATCCCCCAACTTGCCACATACAGCTTGTTGGGTCACAAGGTCAAAACCAAAACCCGACCCCCTAACCTGCCATATACAGCTTGTTAGGTCACAAGGTCAAAAACAAAAAACCAAATCCACATCCCTGATGTCATCTTCAAAACTTTGCCTCGAAATGGTACTTGATTTCTTTCATTACCATAAAATTCCCCTGGAAGCTCAAAGGCTACTCTACCAAAGGAAAGATTGCTCAAAGACTCTTAGTCAAGACTCAAGCTCTCCTTCAAAAAAAATCTCTTCGAGGCACATCGACTACAAAAGTCAAGCAACTCGTCGCTGTACCTCGAGGGGGCATTTGTTGACACCAAAAATGTCACTTTGCCTCTTCAACATCAAGAAAACTGCATGAAGTCGCAACCTGCCATAAATAGGCAATGCAACTTCTCCAAAAAATCAAATCTTGTCAGAATCAAACAAAAACTGCAAGATCCTTCAAGATAGCCAAGAGAAGAGTACACATGAAGTTTCGGGCCATTTCGACAACATTTGGCCTAACTTCGCTACTCCGACAGCTAAATTGGCGCTCCCGGCGGCGACATCATCGAAGACGTCAAAACTTCGATCAGAGCCTACGGATGACTCCAGCATGTCTCAAAAGGGCTCCATGCCAAATTTCAAGTCAAACCGACAACGTTTGACCCTCCATCAATGCTCGAGCAGCAAAATCAAGCCTACCGGCGGCGGAGCAACCCGGGACCATGACATCCAAAACGGAGCCCATGGAACGTCTCAAAATGACTCCAATAGGCTCCCCGTCAAATTTCAGGTCAATCGGACATCGTTTGACCACATATCAAAGCTCGGCATTTTCCCCGCAGCAAAATCAAGTGAAGCATCGATGGGACCCCAAACGGCTTCAAAACTCAAACAAAAGCCTATGCTTGGTCTTATTTATTGCTCAGGAGGCTTCACCTCAAATTTCAGGTCATTCCGACATCGTTTGACCAAGTTTCAGCTTCTGGCGGAAAATCAGCAGCTCTACGCGACAAAGTCTTCGGCTTTCCCGGAAAATTGGAAACTTTGCACTCTAAAAATGCAAGGATTCTCATCAGGTTTTCTACAGGGAAATCAAGCCAATAAATGAGAAGAAATGTCAGGAAAGATACAGAAGAAAACGGCGAGGAAAAAGACCACAAAACGGACCAAAAACAGGGGAAAAACCCCCAGGGTCGCAGCCCGCGACCATGGCCCATGGTCGCCGGCGACCATGGAAGTCCGGGTCACCGGATTTTTTGCCGGTGACCCGTTTTTCCGTCCTTTTTCGCGTTTCGCGCACTTTGGCCCCTGTGGTTTCCTGAAAATGTGATTTTTAGTGCTTGAAATTGACTCATGTCCTCCGACATCCGTCAAAATCACGGGTCAACCTCCAAAAGTATCAAAATCAACATTGATCACCAACCGGTCGACCAAAAAAGTGTACTTTCCGCCCGATCGATCGAAAAATCGACAGGACAGATGTCACCGGCCCGCTCTTAGCTATCACTGTCTGAAGTTACATGTTCATCCGATGTCGATCAGCATGAAGATCCATCGATGATCATCGCCAGAAGAATTCCAGAAGACACGGCACGGCCCGCGACTCTTCGACTACTCGGCGACCAATTAATGTGGTTAATTGACTAGCTTTATTGCAGTCATTAATTCATTTCTTTGGACGGCCCAATCAGAAGCAAGCATTTGGGAGTTACAAGTCAATTGATTCATGGCATTTAACCCATGAAACTCCTCCCATTATGGTAATTAAGGTGATTAAAAGCCCTTAATCTCCATCGGCCAATCAGATTCAAAGAAAAAGGAGTTACAAAATCAAGAAATAAATCTTGTAACTCCTCCCATTAAAGCCATTAAAGCCCATAAACTCTCCTAAATGGCTACCAAAAGCCTATAAATAGGAGAGCATTCCATTGAAATCCGGATCGATCAATCGGAGATCACTTCCAAAGCACCACAGATCCAGAAATCTGAGAGAAAGAAAAAGAGAGAAAACTCTGCTAAAGTTCTGCACCGGCCACCACTACAAGGTGACAAAAGTCCCTTGGGGGGTACCCCCCTCCCCCAAGGTCCTTGCCTTCTCCCGCTGCCTCCAATGGCTTAGACGTGGCTTTTCAGCCCGTCTACTTAGCTTTTTATTGGACATAGGACCTTCTCTTGGTCTTTGTCCTCTAAAAATCTGAGGTTATAGCCAAGCCAAGCGAATCAAGAGCATCCTCTGTTCTCATATGCATGGATGATGGCGAAGCCCATACATGGCTTGCGACCGTCAATCTGAACGAGTCCCCCACAATCTCCTGAGAAGTTAGATCCTCCTTTTTTTGCTTTTCATTGTAGTTTGTATTTTTCTAAAGAGACAAAAAATCACAACTCTTGTCTTTCATTATTGATAAGAATTGTAAGTCGGCTATAAACGCCAAAATCGGCTATAAACGCCACAAAATCGGCTATAAATGCCAAAACATCGCCTTTCACGGCAAATCAAGAAAATGTCTCTTTTCTTAACTATATGTGCAATGGAAAACTTGAAAGAAGTTGATTTCCTTTTTACTTGCGAAGGTTGATCTCCGGATTACCACTTGCAATTCCAAGTAAAATAGAAAATTTGGCACACCCACACACGAAAGGGCCGGACCCGACGGACTCCCACGTTCCGCCGACCCCGGTAGCCGCCCCACGGCGCCTCGGAGCGCGTTCCATCAGTTAGGAGCCAAGCCAAAGAATCAAAGCATCACATGTTCTCATTTGAAGGACGATGGCGAAGCCCATACATGACTTGCGACCGTCGATCTCAACGTGTCCCCACAATCTCCTGAGAAGTTAGATCCCTTTTCTTCCTTTTCTATTGTAGTTTGTATTTCTTAAAGAGACAAAAAGAAATCACAATTCTTATCTTTCATATTTGATGAGTTTTGTAAAAACGCCTTTCACGGAAAAATCGCCTTTCACGGCAAACAAACAAAATCGCCTTTCACGGCAAAGAAACAAAAACGCCTCTTACGGCATTCTAAAAAACTTGTCTCTTTTCTTAATATTTATGCAATTTGAAAAGTTAGAAAAAATGATTGATTTCCTTTCCACTTGCGAAGGTGAATCTCCGGATTATCACCATTCCAAATTCCAAGTAGAAAGTAAATCTGGCATACCCGTACAAAAATGTTGATGCCCGAGATTTTCCCTCCTCCGCCGTCAGCCCCCGGGGTGCGGAAGGAGAGGACGGAAGATTCCTTTCGGGTCCATCAATGCATGTCACGACTAGTAAAACAGTACAAGTACACTTTCAATGTTTTCGGAATTGATAGATCACAAATCACAAATTTCGGGAATAAAAGGGTGAAGTAAACTTTCGAAATATCGGGACAAGTATCAGGGTTTAAAACTCGTTCAAGGTGAATAGGGATCTCGTATGTCTATTTAATAAAAACTTGGTACTCTTTGAGTTTGGCGACATCCCGAGATTCTTACACACCTTGGAACTTTCTAAACAACTTCAATGAATACTAGTGATATGGTTTCTTCTTCAATGGGTTTCAAACAATGGTTATTGTTAGAGATTTTGTGTATTGCAATTTGATGGATGCACTATTCATTTTATTCATCATTTGAATTCACACACATGCATTGTTTTAGAAAAGCTTGAAATCTTGATTTATACGTGCATTGTTTTAAATCTTGTACACCTTATGATTTATGTATGTTTTGGTTTTAAACATTGGATGCATTTTTTGTTTTAAAAAGGATTTTATAAATCGAGCTAGCCATTTGTTTTAAACTTTCAAATCTATTTAGGCTTTTTATGTTTCATGATTTTAAAGCACTTGGATTGGTTTAAATCATGTTTCCATGCTTGGTTTAATGGCCCAAAGATCCCACAAGAAATTTACTTTGAAAATGCAAAAGTTGGGATTTTTGTCTTAGGCTGTCGGTCAACCGACAAGTTGAGTGTCGGCTAACCGACAAGTGGACCAAGGTCAACCGACAAGTGTTCTCGGTTAGAATTCCAGAGAGCTACAAATTTCAAATATTCTCTGTCGGTCAGCATGTCGGTCAGGGCTCGGTTAACCGACCTTGCTTCTGAACCTGACCGAAGCTCTCTCGGTTAGAAAACCAGAGAGGAGTTTTCTGACCTAGTTTACATTGTCGGTTAGGGTGTCTGTTAGGCCTCGGTTAACCGAACATGTCGGCTAACCGAACCATGCTTTATGGTCAGCAGATTTTCGAAAATATGACCGTTGGCTTGTGACCATTGGGGGTGTCGGTTAACCGACCCTTGGATGTCGGCTAACCGACATGTAGCCGTTGGCCCAAAATTTCTATAAAAACAAAGTCTTTCCATGGCCAAATTGGATGATTCTTGATGATCTAAGAAGCCCTCTTTGACACACATTAAGACCAAAGAAAGGGAGTCAAGCCAAGGAAAGCTAAGGGCCATTAAGGAAAGCTAAAGCTTGGATCAATGAGGTTAAATCTCCGAGTAAGCTTTGCTTAATCTTAAACATATGTTTTATGCTTTGACTAAACTATTGGTAAATATTTTCTAGCATATAAACTATGTTGTGTTGAATTCTAAACCATTTAAACTTTGATTTAAAACTCTGAATTCTTCACTTTGATTTCAAAACAAGTTTGCTTTAAAACTTTAATACATGTTCTTGTCAAAATCTTGGATTTGTTTGATAACATGTTTTGTTGAACTTGTTTGAATCATCCATGTTGTTTTTACAATCCTAAACCTTTGTTGCACTAGTTTTTGAAAACAACACTTAGCATGCTCACTTGTCTAAACCTTAATTAGTTACAAGTGACTTGCTTTAAACTTCAATCAAATCTTTGTATGCATTAAACCCTTGAATGCTTCTTAGCATATATTGATTGTTCTTAAACTTTTAATATTGATTGAAGTTTCCACACGCTCACTTCATAAGTATACATCTTTGCATTCATAGTGTTTGTGTGAGTTTGATTTTCACCTTCATATTTGCCTATTCTAGAGGCATTTCAATTGAGCCTAATTGTATTCTCTTGAAGTGTTTTGAAGACACTAATCTTGAGAAGAAAACCCTTGTTTGTTAAGGTTATTGCTTAACCTAAAAAAGCATTGTGTAAAGGTTGTTGTTTAGCCTTGAAAAACAACATTGTAAGGTTATTGCTTATCCTTGGAAAGCATAGTGTAGATGTTACTGCTTAGCCTATTGAAAAGCACAAATAGTGGAAATCCGGTGGGGTGTAGATTCACAAACCGGTAGTGGATGTAGGCACGTTGGCCAAACCACTATAAATCTTATGTTGTGGTGATTGCTTCTTGTGGTGATTGTTGTTTAGCTTCCGCATTTAGTCTGTTAATCATCATAAGTGGTTAATTGTTTTAAAGAAGTTTAAAATTGGAATAATTAGTCAATAGCTTTTAGCTCACCCTATTCACCCCCCCCCCCCCCTCTAGGGTTAGGATCCCGGAACTTTCAATTAGTATCAGAGCGTCGTGCTCTATATTTAGGATCAAGTGTTTTGGAACTCTTGATTAGGTGTAAAGCCCTAGAGCTTAGACCCTAGTTGGATTAATCTTGAAAATCATTAAAATGGATTCTGCTAAGATAGAGTGTGTAGATTCCCTTGTAGATTCTTCTAGTCTCCTTCTTCCATCCATTAGAGATTCAAATCTTGAACATAATGAATATCAACTTGAATCAAGCGAAGAAGAAAATGAAAATCAAGATGATCTTCAACAAGCATATGATGATTTGTATACCTTATACTTAAAGCTTGTTAAAAATCATAATAAGTTAAAAGTAGAATCTAAAAGACTAAACAAAGAATTAGTCACTTTAAAAGATGAACTTAGAGAGAAAGATGAAGTCATACAATGCCTAAACTCTAAGTTTATGATCACTTTACACAACTTGTCTAATGCTCAAAATGAACAAAATGAAAGTGAAACAAATAATGATAAGCTAAAGAAAGAAAATTGGAGTTTAAGAGATACACTAAAAAGACAAGATAAAAACATTATCCATCTAGAATCAAAATTAAAAATTTCTATGGATAACTTGTCAAAGGTACAAGATGAATTAAATGTATCTAAGATAAGTTGTGATAATCTTTTCAAAGAAAACACAAATATAAGTGATCATGTGAAAAATCAAGTTGAAGACATTTCTAATTTAGAATCCAAGTTAATAATCACCAAAGAAAATTTATCAAATGCTCAAAGTAATTTAAAAACTTTACAACTTGGATCTAATTGATGGAACGCGCTCCGAGGCGCCGTTGGGGCGGCTACCGGGGTCGGCGGAACGTGGGAGTCCGTCGGGTCCGGCCCTTTCGCGCCCTGGCGGGCCCTGAAGCGTGCATCAACATTTCTTTTGTGTGGGTGTGCCAGATTTTCTATTTTACTTGGAATTGCAAGTGGTCATCCGGAGATCAACCTTCGCAAGTAAAAAGGAAATCAACTTCTTTCAAGTTTTCCATTGCACAAATATTTAAGAAAAGAGACATTTTCTTGGTTTGCCGTGAAAGGCGATTTTGTTTGGCATTTATAGCCGATTTTGGCGTTTATAGCCGATTTACAATTCTCATCAATAATGAAAGACAAGAGTTGTGATTTTTGTCTCTTTTAGAAAAATACAAACTACAATGAAAAGCAAGAAAAGGAAGATCTAACTTTTCAGGAGATTGTGGGGGACTCGTTCAGATTGACGGTCGCAAGCCATGTATGGGCTTCGCCATCATCCATGCAGATGAGAACAGAAGATGCTCTTGATTCGCTTGGCTTGGCTATAACCTCAGGTTTTTAGAGGACAAAGACCAAGAGAAGGTCCTATGTCCAATAAAAAGCTAAGTAGACGGGCTGAAAAGCCACGTCTAAGCCATTGGAAGCAGCGGGAGAAGGCAAGGACCTTGGGGGGGGGGTGCCCCCCAAGGGACTTTTGTCACCTTGTAGTGGTGGCCGGTGCAGAACTTCAGCAGAGTTTTTCTCTCTTTTTCTTTCTCTCAGATCTCTTTCTGATCTTTTTTTTCTGATCCTCTGATTTTCTCCTCTTTTTTCTGATCTTTTTCGATCCGAATTTCAATGGAATGCTCTCCTATTTATAGGCCTTTGGTAGCCATTTAGGAGGGTTTATGAGCCTTAATGGCTTTAATGGGAGGAGTTACAAGATTTATTTCTTGATTTTGTAACTCCTTTTTCCTTGAATCTGATTGGCCGATGGAGATTAAGGGCTTTTAATCACCTTAATTACCATAATGGGAGGAGTTTCATGGTTTAAATGCCATGAATCAATTGACTTGTAACTCCCAAATGCTTGCTTCTGATTGGGCCGTCCAAAGAAATGAATTAATGACTGCAATAAAGCTAGTCAATTAACCACATTAATTGGTCGCCGAGCAGTCGAAGAGTCGCGGGCCATGCCGTGTCTTCTGGAATTCTTCTGGCGATGATCATCGATGGATCTACATGCTGATCGACATCGGATGAACATGTAACTTCAGACATTGATAGCTAAGAGCGGGCCGGTGACATCTGTCTTGTCGATTTCACGATCGGTCGGACAGAAAGTGCACTTTCTTGGTCGACCGGTTGGCGATCTTGGAGCGATCAATGATGATTTTATGCTTTTGACGGCGGATCCGAGATGTCGTCGGATATGAGTCAATTTAAAGCACTAAAAATCACATTTTCAGGAAACCACAGGGGCCAAAGTGCGCGATACGCAAAAAAAAAGACGGAAAAACGGGTCACCGGCGGAAAATCCGGTGACCCGAACCTCCATGGTCGCCGGCGACCATGGACCGGCGACCATGGGCCATGGTCGCAGGGGTCTGCGACCCTGGGGGATTTTTCCCCTTCGCAGCCCGTTTTGCGGTCGTTTTGAGGTCTTTTTCGTCGCCGTTTTCTTCTGTATTTTTCTTGACATTTCTTCTCATTTATTGGCTTGATTTCCCTGTAGAAAACTTGATGAGAAT
This sequence comes from Umbellularia californica, assembly GCA_028538565.1. Classification (NCBI taxonomy): domain Eukaryota; kingdom Viridiplantae; phylum Streptophyta; class Magnoliopsida; order Laurales; family Lauraceae; genus Umbellularia; species Umbellularia californica. The sequence continues at coordinate 31,173,807 of JAPQWN010000011.1, forward strand.
CCTTGCATTTTTAGAGTGCAAAGTTTCCAATTTTCCGGGAAAGCCGAAGACTTTGTCGCGTAGAGCTGCTGATTTTCCGCCAGAAGCTGAAACTTGGTCAAACGATGTCGGAATGACCTGAAATTTGAGGTGAAGCCTCCTGAGCAATAAATAAGACCAACCATAGGCTTTTGTTTGAGTTTTGAAGCCGTTTGGGGTCCCGTCGATGCTTCACTTGATTTTGCTGCGGGGAAAATGCCGAGCTTTGATATGTGGCCAAACGATGTCCGATTGACCTGAAATTTGACGGGGAGCCTATTGGAGTCATTTTGAGACGTTCCATGGGCTCCGTTTTGGATGTCATGGTCCTGGGTTGCTCCGCCGCCGGTAGGCTTGATTTTCTCTCAGAGCATCGAAACCTGGTCAAACGTTGTCGGAATGACCTGAAATTCGACGTGCAGCCTTTTGGAAGCATGATGAAGCCACTCATGCACTTGGTTTGATGAGCGAAGGCTTCGGTGGTTCTCGCCGCCGGGAGGCTTGATTTTGCTGCTCGAGCATTGATGGAGGGTCAAACGTTGTCGGTTTGACTTGAAATTTGGCATAGAGCCCTTTTGGGACATGCTGGAGTCATCTGTAGGCTTTGATCGAAGTTTTGACTTCTCCGATGATGTCGCCGCCGGGAGCTCCCGTTTAGCTGTCGGAGAAGTGAAGTTAGGCCAAATGTTGTCGAAATGGCCCGAAACTTCATGTGTACTCTTCTCTTGGCTATCTTGAAGGATCTTGCAGTTTTTGTTTGATTCTGACAAGATTTGAATTTTTGGAGAAATTGCATTGCCTATTTATGGCAGGTTGCGACTTCATGTAGCTTTCTTGATTTGAAGAGGCAAAGTGACATTTTCGGTGTCAACAAATGCCCCCTCGAGGTACAGCGACGAGTTGCTTGACTTTTGTAGTCGATGTGCCTCGAAGATATTTTTGAAGGAGAGCTTGTGTCTTGACCAAGAGTCTTTGAGCAATCCTTCCTTTGGTAGAGTAGCCTTTGAGCTTCCAGGGGAATTTTATGGTAGTGAAAGGAATCACACACCATCTCGAGGCAAAGTTTTGAAGATGACATCAGGGATGTGGATTTGGGCTTTTGTTTTTGACCTTGTGACCTAACAAGCTGTATGTGGCAGGTTAGGGGGTCGGGTTTTGGTTTTGACCTTGTGACCCAACAAGCTGTATGTGGCAAGTTGGGGGATCATGATTTGGTTTTTGGTTTTGGTCTTGTGACCTAACAAGCTGTATGTGGCAAGTTAGGGGACCAGGATTTGGTTTTTGGTCACTCTTTGGGACTGTGTGGGTCCATTGGAGTGGTTTGGATTTTTGTGGAATGTCAATTTCAAGATTTTGGCTCAATTTGGTATATGAGGCTGGATGGTTTGATTTTTGGAAGCTCATGGGGCTTGGAATTTTTGTATGGTTCAATCAACTCAAAAGAGGCATAGAACCATTTTTGTATGCTCTTGGTAAGAGGGATTTTTTTCCTGACTAAAAGCCCAAATTTTTTTTTTTTTTTTTTTTTTATAGTGCCTAGGTGGTCAAACCTGGCTCATATGGGCTAGCCCATGGGACCTTAAGCTTTTTAGGATGGCTTAGATCTCATGTGGGGCCATTTTTGTAAAGAATATCTAAAGATATCTCATTTGGATAGAGAATATCTAAAAATATCTTTATGGGAGAGAATCTCTCATATTCTCTTAATTTGGGAGAGAATATCTCAAGGTATCTTTCTTTTTGGGAAGAAATCTCCAATATCCTTTTTTGTTGGAGAGAATCTCTCATTTGATTGATTTTGGGAGGAAATCTCTCAAAGACATCTTTCTTTTTGGGAAAGAATCTTTCTAATTCCTTCTCTTTTGGTAAGGTTACTAATTAGTAACACTTACCTTTCTTCTTTGTTTCCTTCTTTGATTTGCTCTCTCCTATAAAAGCAAAGGAAGGTAGGATCTCTTGCCCTTATTGCTTTCTTTTGCAACAATCTCAAGAGAGCTCCAAGGCCAAGAGTTTTTCTTCTTCAAGGATCTTCAAGCTTTTTTCTTCTTCTTCTCCATCAATGGCTTCAAGTAAGTTTTCTCTCTTTTTCTTTCAAGAAAACTTTATGCAGAGAATAGGATGGTAAAAAAAGTTTCTCTTCTTTTTTTTTTCTTTCTTCTTTTTTTTTCTTTCTTTCTTTTCTTTCTATTCTTCTTCTTTTTTTTTTTTTTCTTCTCCACGTGATTTCTTCTTTTGTTTTTTTTTCTTTTTTTTTTCACACATTTTTTTCTTCTTTTTTTTTTGTGGGCCGTACGGACAGATCCGTACGGCCACGTGGCCTGATTTTTTTTTTTTTTTTTTTTTTTTGAGAAAGTTTCTTTTTTTTTTTCTTTTCTTTCTCCCTCCTTTTTTTTTGAGAAAGTTTCTTTTTTTTTTTTTGCTCATCATGATAATGCGTTTTTTTTTGCAAATCTAGATGTTCATGCATGTACTTTTTGTAAATTGAATTGAGTAGCATGATGTGATAGCATACCTGAAAATCTTTGCAAATTTGGGAATTTGGAGCTCGCAGCGATGTTGAGCCCTTCTTGATTTTGCGGAGATTTTGAGGTTTCGAAAGTTTGGAGTTTCGGAGCCCGCAGCAATGTTGAGCCCATCTTCAAACTTTCTATTTCCGTCGGGGTATTTCCTTTTTCTTTGGAATTGCCCCGGAGTCATGCCAAAATTTCGCCAGATTTTTGGTGGGACAAAGTGACCCCTTTTTTTTTTTTTTTTTTTAGCGAAATCCTGTCATTTTGATGACGATCTTTTTCTTTTCCAACCTTTGCAGGTGGTTCCTCCAGAGCGAACAAGGGTAAAGAGCCTGCTAAAAGCGTACCTCGTCGATCTGCTAGATCTTCCAATGTGGCTGTTCAGCAGGCCTGGGAGAAGGTCCAGTATGTTGAGAGAAACTTGGAAGAATGCGACTCTCTCAACAGAGATGAGATGAGACAACAACTGATTGCCCTCAAGAGTGAGGAGTATTATAAGATCATGGTAAGCAACCGTCCTTGGGTTATGGACGATCTAAGGGTTTTGCCCAAGGCTACCTTCTTCTTTGGAGATGCAGTCCCTGACGACTTGACATACCAAAGGAGATGTTTTCAGTTCTCTTACACAGCAGATGGTGAAGAGAAGACTGTTTCTACCTGGTCGTCTTTTGATCGTACCATCTCGATCATGAGCCTTGCTTCCACGTGCTCTAAGAGGGAAGATCCTCCGAGCTGGGTGAAGAGGGCCAGTGTGATCAAGACCGGGGTTTTTGTTGGTGGACCCTCCGGATATGCGGAGAAGCCACCTGTCCGTATGGACATGTTGATGCCAGCCAGCGGCTACCAGGGCTCTGATTATCCGTCGGTCGATTTGAGACCGGTGGGCCTTGGCGTTTTCAGCGGTGATGGCAGTACTTGGGTGAAGCCTTTTCGACTTCGTGGCCGTTTCAATGTTGACTCCGATTGGAAGTCATGGACTGATCGCGTCCTGCTGATTGGTGGCACCATTTTGAAGGAAGCCGGGATTTTTGACGCGGTCCGCGCTTTTAGGGAGACCGTGACTTTTTCCGATGATGCCTTCATGGCTATGTTGGAGTCTTTCCTCCCTCAGACCAATACCTTCGTTGTCACGAACGGTGAGATTGGTTTTTCTCTGAAGGAGTTGAGTGCTATTACTGGATTGCCCATCCTTGGCAAACTCTACTAGGAGTTCATGCCGATTGACAGCGTCCTTGAGGAGCAGTCAGAGGAGTTCAGGCTCCTATACTTTCTGCTCGTCGCCTTCTATGATTTTTTGAAGGAGGGCTCGAAAGTTAGATCCAGCAGTTGGAAGAGTTATGGCTCTTCATTCTTCAACTTCTTTGACAGCAAAGAGTCTCCTGATAGCATGACCCGGGAAGACAGGAAGAAGACTTTGGCCATGCAGGAAGAGTTGAAGGGTTTCTTCGCGAGCACAGATGCCCTTTATTCTGACATTGCACTACGGAGAGATCTTGCTTTTTACCTCACTTTTTGGCTGGGTGAGGCTATTTTTGCTGGTGGAGATGGGACGCACATCAGGCCGCATTGTATTTTTCCGGCTTGTCAGATGGCGTTTGGAGAGCGGCTTGCTTTGGTGCCCGCTCTTTACTCCTACCTGTGTACCGAATTGCAGGCTGCTGCTTTCTTGGTTCGGCTTGGGCTCCCTATGAATAGGGTATTTTCAGCCCATATCTTTTATTCGTGGTTTGTATACCACTGTCCTGGCTTCCACCAGCTGGGTGCTGCACAGGATGATGATCCTCTGATGATTCGATTGGCTAAGGGAAAAGCCATATCCGAATCACTTTTGTTTGCCCGCATGAGGATCCGACGGTTCAGGGACGTCGAGATGGGGCAGTCTTCAGTGAAGCTTTCTCCGGAGTTGCGGAAGAAGGCTTTTGATTTTGGTGCCTCCCGAGACTCTACCAGAGCAGGGTCGGGAAGGCATTACCCTTTGACCAATGCAGAGAAGGAGTGGCTTTTCAGCATACGAGTCGGCACGATGGTGTACCGTAGACATCTTTTCGTCGACATCCAGCCGTATGTACCTTCTCGCTTTGCGCTTCAGTTGGGCTTCTCTCAAGGCGTTGTTGGAGCGCCTTCGAGTATGGTGAAGCGTTTTGGGGGTTTGCAGGATGGCAGAAATGCATGGGCTTTCTATAGTGCTGAAGACACTACTGCCACGATTTTTTATCCTGAGCTGTCGACTTTCCGAACAGCCGGCTTCACGAAGTGGTTCACGGAGAGCTTTTTGGCATATCGGGGGCTTTCCAAGAAGGAGCTTGATGTAAAGCTGTCTTCTGGAAAAGGCATTGGGAAGTCGGATGGCGTCCGGTGAGAGGAAGTTTGGGCCTTCCTTTCTGGAGAGAAGCACAAGATAGGCTTTCTCGGTGACCAGGGCATCATTGGTTCTGAAGCTGTTCGGGAAGTACCTGATGAGGCTTTGGAGTAGCTAGAACAGGAGGAAGCTGAGCTCGACGCTTGGATGCAAGCGGCACAGAAACGAGCTTCCGTGGAGTCTACTGGCGAAAGCAGACCATCCAGTGAGGAGTCAAGTGAGAAACCTGACTCTGATAGTGGGGCGGGTTTTTCTAGGAAGCGAACCCGTAGAGGTAGGAAGAGGAGGAGGAGTCAGCGTTACACGGGGCGGGACGAAGACTCTCCTAATGTGGAAGTCCCTCTCACTGTCAATGAGGAGGTGCCAGGGGAAGCTGACGAACCTCCGGAGAAGAGGATTCGGGAAGAAGAGACCATCGGTGAAGGTATGATTCCTCCTTTTCCTTTTTCTGCTTCTTTCATGGGGCTTTCCATGTTCTGATTTGTTTTCTCACCCTGCTGCTGCTTTTTTTTTTTAGCAGAGGATGAAGACTTGCCGATGCCTGAGGTTCCAACCGATGAGGCGGTGATGGAGCCGGTTATGGCATCTGAAGAAGAACCGAGGGACTCTGGAATGATTCCAGAATCTCCAATTGGTATAACTTCTTTCGCTTTCTCTTTTCTTTTTTTTTTTTGCCTGCGACTTGATTTGCTAACATTTTTTCTTGTCAGCTGACTTGCCACAGGATTCCGATGACTTTGAACCATCAATGGACGCAAATGTTGATGATGCTTCTGATGAGTTCATGGAGGAAGAGAGTGTTCCGCCAGTCGTCGAAGAAGGTACTTTGTAGTGATGACCCTGATGATTTTTTTTTGAACAGGATCATATTCATACCTTTTTGTGTTTCATTTGCAGGTTTTGAAGTGACAGAAGAGAGTCCATTGCTTTCTTCAGAACCAGAGCAAGGGATGCCAGAGGTCGATCCGGAGGTAGAGATTAGTTCAGACATGATTGAGGAGATGCCTCGTGTTGAGATTCCCTCTCCAGTGGCTCCAAGTGAAAAGAGTTCTTTTGTTACTCTTCCAATGGGACATGACATGAGCAGCCGATCAGCGGAGAAGGGTGAATCTTCATCCAGTTCGTCTCTTCAATTTGCGAAGAAGGTGCTGGCTCGGGTTTTGAGTTCTTGGGTCAAGACTCTCCTTTCTGGACACTTGGAGGCAGGATTTGGCATGATCCCACATGTACAGGAGATTCTGACCGACACCGAAGAGGTTGGTCTGGATGTCACAGGTGCCAGGGCGATCGTTGATAGGATCATTGGACTGGGTGACAAGTGGTTTGAGACCATGGGTTTCCCTGACGACCAATTCTTCAAGGAGATGTTCTTGGACCCTGCTGATAAGGCTAAGTCTGACCTGAATGAGGCTACACAAAGCAAGAAGCAGCTAGTTCGGGAGAAGAACAAGGAAGAGCTAGCCATCATCGGATTGAGGCATGACCTTAACGTCCTTGATAGGGAAGTTGAGGAGGCCAGGAAACGGCTTGAGCATTTGAAGGCACAAGTCGATGCGAAGTGGGCTGCTATAACAGAGGCTCGTGACAGGGAGAGTACTCTGATTCGCAGGGTTGCAGATGCCGGTCAAGTTCTCGAGAGGAGGACTCTAGAAAACGAGGATGGCAAACTGCTGGGGAAGAGCTTCCCGGTGTAAAAGAAGGGTTACGGCATTCGCTAGCATCTCATGGCAAGTTCCTGAAGAAGCGTGCCTTGGAAACTCTGACGGCTGAGGCCAAAAGTTTGCTTGAGGAGCTGAAGCTTTGGCTGGAGACCATTTTTGGCTGAGTTCCTGATTTTTTATAGCAGAAACCATTCTTCTTTTTTTTGGTACCACATGTATTTTTTGGTACTCTTTTTTTTGTAGTGCTTGTGGACACTTTCTTTTTTTTTGGTACCACATGTATTTTTTTTTGGTACTTTTCTTTTTTTTTTTTGTAGTGCTTGTGAACACTTTCTTTTTTTTTTTTTTGCTTTGGTACCACATGTATTTTTTGGTACCCTTTTTTTTTTGTTGTTCCCTACGCTCACTCAAATCTTTTTGTGATGAAAGCAATTGCTAAATGGGATTTGATCAAAAGCTTTGTCATTTTGTGAAAATCTTTTGTCAAATAATTGTTTTGGCATGGGAGCCTGATTTTGGTTGTGGCGTGAAAGCCGCTTTTGAGATGGCATGGAAGCCGAAATTTTATGGCGTAAAAGCCAAAATTTGGGTTGGCATGGAAGCCGGTGTTTTTGTGGCATTTACAGCCAGTTTGGTGGCATTGATAGCCAATTTGTGGCATTTATAGCCGGTTTTGTGGCATTGATGGCCGGGTTTTTTTTTTTTAAAGCCAAGTTTTGGTTTGTCGGCGTGAAAACCAATTTTTTGTGGCATTGATAGCCGGTTTGTGGCATTTATAGCCGGTTTGACATGAGAGTCAGGTTTTTTTTTTTTGTGTGGCATTTATAGCCGATTTTTTTTTGAAAACCGAGTTTTGTTTTATTGGCATGAAAGCCGATTTTGGCGTTTATAGCCGGAAATTTTTTGTTTTGGCATTCATAGCCGGATTTTGGCATTTATAGCCGAGTTTTGGTTTTCAAAATGCAGGTATCGACTAAATGTCGCCTCCCCGCTGAATGGTCTTGCAAGTATCGATGGAATGTCGCTTCCTTGCTCATTCGGTTTTGCGAGTATTGATGGAATGTCACTTCCTCGCGGGTTAGGTTTTGCAAGTATCGATGGAATGTCGCTTCCTCGCGAATTGGGGTGCAAATATCGACTAAGCGTCGCTTCCCTGCTTTTCCCAAGACTTTTGGTTTTGCGGGTACTGACTTGATGTCGTTTCTCCGCGATTTTTGAAATTTGAGGTTTTCTCGAACCATTTGTAATTTTGGGTTGTGGATAGCAACTGGTATGTTGCATCTCCACGATTTTTGAAATTGGGTTGTAGATATCAACTGGTTTGTTGCTTCTCCACGATTTTAGGTTTTCTCGAACCTTTGAAATTTGGGTTGTGGATATCAACTGGTTTGTTGCTTCTCCACGATTTTTGAAAAACCATTTTTTTTTTGTTTAAAGACACGAGGGTCGTAAATTTTGACCTAGAACCATTTGGCGGTAAAAGGTAAGGTGGACTAGGGTGGAAATCCCTGAATCCGGATTTTTGTTTCAAACCATGAATTTTGGTTCAAGGATCGAAAGCTTTGGTCAAGTCAGGGAGAGGGTCCTAAACTTGGATTTTTTTTGTTTTTGAACAATGAAACGATGAAAGTAAGCATTGTTTTTGAATCTCTAGAAATTTTGACATTTGATATGAAAATTCTAAAGAGAGTGGGTTTGACGAGCGAGTACCTGAGAACAGGTTTTGGCCATACAGGCATTGCTCTTACCCAGTTGGGTAAGTCTTCAAGGGTAGTACCGCTTCAAGAACTTGCCGTTGATAGGCAGCATACATCTATCGCCTTCCATGTTTAGGAGGGCATATGCGCCGTTGGAGAAGACTTTGTCGATGACGTAGGGTCCCTCCCATTTTGGTTCAAATTTGCCTTTGGATTTGTGTGCGAAGACCATTGGTCTTTTTACCGCAAGAACCAAGTCACCCTTTTTGTAGGCGCGTTGCCGGACCCTTTTGTCAAAAGATCCTGCCATGCGTGCTTGGTAAAGTTCAATGCTTTGTCGAGCTTCGAGCCGTCTCTCGTCGAGATTGTCCAGCTCATGGAGTCGCAATTTGACATTGCTTTCTTGAGTCATGTCATTTTGTAGAGATACCCTCAGAGAAGGAATTTGTACCTCTAGGGGCACGACAGCTTCGCATCCATAGACCAAGGAGAATGGTGTGCTATGGGTTGGTCCTCGAACGGTGGTTCGATAGGCCCACAAAGCTTCAGACAGTTTATCGCTCCAGTCTCTTTTGTGACTAGAGACCATTTTCTTGAGGATTTTGCAGAGTGTCTTGTTGAAGGCTTCTGCTAATCCGTTTGCTGCCGGATTGTATGGAGTCGAAGGACAGCTTTGGATTTTGTATTTGTCGCAAAACCTGTAGAATCGATGATCCCGGAATTGTGGTCCGTTATCATGGACGAATCTCTTGGGTATGCCGAAACGACAAATGATGTTGGTGCGTAGGAATTGAAGAACTGATGAGGTCTTCATTTCGTTGAACGCAAATGCTTCTGACCACTTGGAGAAATAATCCGTTGCGGCGAAGATGAAGCGATGACCTTTGCTTGAAGGGGGAGAGATAGGACCTATGATGTCCATGCCCCATGCTTCAAAAGGCCATGAGATTGCTGTAGGATGCAGCCATTCCGGAGGCATGTGAATGTAATCTCCGTGAACTTGGCATAGCTGATGGGCTCCACAAAGACCAGCATGAACTTCTTTAAGTGTTTCTTCGGCCTCTTGTTGTGACAAGCAGCGTAGAAGTACTCCGTTGAAGGATTTCTTGTAGAGGATTTTTGAAGGAATATCCAAATGAAAGTTTGGGGCTCGCCTTTGGATGCTTACTCGTTCTTTTGGATCTTCAGGTAGGATTCCGAACATAGTGTAATCAATGAACGGATCCCTCCAGTCGACGATTGAAGGTTGAAGGATAGAGATCCGACTTCCAACCACTCGGTGGCATTCGGCAACTGCTTGGTGTGTGTTAAGAGGAGGGAGGATCCTTCTCTTGCACACTGTAATTTGCATGTTTTCCCCTTCCTGGATCGCCATTGATGCGGCAAGTCCGGCCAGGGCATCTGCACGGATATTTTCACCTCTACGAATGTGGGTGATGTTGCAGATGTCAAACTTTTGCAGAAGCGATTGTGCCTTGTTGTAATAAGGCAGCAGATCGGGCTTCCTGACTTCATATTTCTGATTCATCTGGTTGACGATCGGTTGAGAGTCTCCAAAGACTTCCAGCATGGTGATACCCGATTCGATGGCGAGTTCCAATCCTAGGATCAGAGCTTGGTATTCAGCTGCATTGTTTGTGCATGGTTCCAGTAGCGAGAAAGCGTGTGGAATCATGCATTTGTCGGGGCTAACAAAGAGGATGCCAACTCCCGAGATCAGCTTTCTGTTTTCATTTGTCCTGGTTGCACCGTCAAAGTACATGTCCCAGGAGGCATTTGGTGAGGAAGTCTCCACGTTGTAGACAGGTTCGTCTGGGAGATCATCTCTGAGTGGTGAATCTTTAGGCAATGGATGCTCTGCGAGGAAATCTGCTAGAGCTTGGCCTTTGATTGCTTTTTGTGGCACATACCTAATATCAAATTGTGACAAGAGGATGGACCATTTTGCCAGTCGGGCATTAAGAGAACCTGCCTTTGTGACAAGGACCTTCAAGAGGTTGATCCTTGAGACGAGGTAGACTGTGTTGGAAAGCAAGTAGTAACGTAGCTTTTGTACGGCAAACATCACTGCAAGGCATTCTTTTTCGACTGGAGAGTAGCGATGCTCTGCACCTACTAGCATGCGGCTGAGGTAGTACAGAGCAGCTTCTTTTCCCTCACCATTCTCTTGTGCAAGCAGAGCGCCTACAGAATGATCAAGAGCTCTTGTGTACAAGATGAATGGTTTTCCAGTGGCAGGGGCAGCTAACACTGGAGGTTTGGTCAGGTATGACTTGATATCTTGAAATGCGGCTTCGCAGTCGGTATCCCAGACAAAGTCTACACCTTTTTTCATCAATCGAGAGAATGGACGGCATTTCCCCGAAAGATTGGAGATGAACCGTCTGATGTAGGCCAATCTCCCTTGGAGCCCTTTTAGTTCTCTCAAGGTTCTTGGAGAGGGCATTTCTAGAATAGCCTTGACTTTTATGGGGTCAAGTTCTATTCCAGCTTTCCGAACAAGGAATCCGAGAAACTTACCCGACGAGACGCCGAAGAAGCATTTTAGAGGATTCATCCGCAGTTTGTGTTTGCGAAGTCGGAGGAAGACTTCCCGAAGATCTTTGAGATGGTCTTCTTTTCTTCTGCTTTTGACGGCGAGGTCATCAACGTAACATTCGACCGTCTTGTGCTGCATATCTTGGAATATTTTCATCATAGCCCTCTGATATGTGGCACCAGCATTTTTCAGACCAAATGGCATGACAGTGTAGCAATACACGCCAAATGGAGTCCGAAATGAAGTGTGTTTTTCATCCTCGGGATGCATCTTTCTCTGATTGTAACCAGAGAAGCCATCCATGAATGTCATTCGCTCGAATCCGCAGGTATTGTCAATCATCACCTCCGGTATGGGGAGCGGGAATTCATCTTTAGGGCAAGCGCCATTCAGGTCTCTATAGTCAATACAGACCCTGATCTGCCCATTTTTCTTTGTCACGGGGACAATGTTGGCCAACCATTCTGAATGTTGTTCCTCACGGATGAAGCCCACGCTTTTGAGTTTTTGAACTTCTTGTTCAATTTTATCCATCACATCTGGACGGAATCTTCTTTGGCCTTGTTTGACAGGCTTGATGTCTTCTTGAAGATTGAGTTTGTGGACTGCTACTTTGGGATCTAAACCAGGCATTTCAGCGTAGGACCATGCAAAGCAATCAACGAACTCACGAAGAAAAGCGATATACTCGGGTAACTCATCATCCTTTATATTCTTGCTTATGAATACAGGACGTGGGTTATCAGGTGTTCCCAAGTTTATCTTTTGAACAGGATCTTCTGTCGGAAGGTTCGAAGGTGGTTCCTCCACAATATTTTCGGAGGCTTCCAACTCAACGAAACCTTCTGGAGTTTCAACTGCATTACCAGACCAAGGCTCTGTTCCTTTCCATGGATTTTCTTGATTGGTGATCTCCTCAAGGCTTGCTATGAGATAGTCCCAATCGCCTGTTGAGTCTGGTATTTCTTTTGGAGACGAGGGTTCTTCTGGGTCAGGATGCCACAAGTCTGTATTATCGGACGATTCCTCTTTATCATCAGAGAAATCATACCAATTGGATGAGCTTCCTAGATCTTTGTCAGGTAACTCTTTAAAGAGATTTCCAGGGAGATCGATGTCTTCGTGGACTTTAGATGTTGAGGCTTGGTCGGTAAAACGACTTTTAAGCCTTTGTGTCAACTGTCTCAGAGGAGTGTCGGGATCATACCCTAACCCATATGAAGACTTTTCTACATGACCGTAGAGTCTCCAATCTTCCAGCTGGCTTTTGGTCAAGGCGGGCTCCAATGGCGTGAGAATACCGCGTCTTTCTCCCAAACCGACTGGGTTTTGAGCGTCATAGCCCATTTTCTTCATAATTGCTTGTGCCACAGGACTATATAGAGATAGCTGAGGCATACCTTCATTTTGGAAAGGTTCCAGCATGGAATTTGATGAAGAAGCGTCCGATCTATGGAAGAAGATCGGCCTTTGCTTTGGTGATGTTGCCGGAACAACAAAGGTAGCAGACGTAGGATCTTCTACATCAGCAGGTGTCTCCATCGGAGTGAGAGCAGGCTGAACTTGCTGAGTGTCAGCTTGGCTTGACGATGCATCGTCTTCTGGCTCTGAGTCCGAGTCTGTGTCTTGCATGATAGACACGAGAGAGACAACAAATTTGCCCCCAGGCTTTTGTTTCGCCTTCTTCACTTTAGTCGTGATGACCAAAGGTTTTGAAGATTTGAGGGAGATGACGAAGGGAGATTGACTACTCTCTTCTAATTTGCCGGAGGGTTTGTTTTCTTCCGGTGATTTTTGAGGAGCCTTGCCTTTATCTTTCTGGAGATTTTCAGCAGGGGGTGCTATTTCCTCTTCTTCTTTTTCTCCTTCATACATTTGGGAGTCTGCGAAGTGGACTTCTTTACCTTTGAAGGGTTTCCTGTCCGCAAAGACTCGATGTACCATGCCGTCGTCGCCGACAAACTTGATGCATTGATGTAGAGTTGAAGGAACAACACCATTCTCGTGTATCCAAGGACGTCCGAGAAGGATGTTGTAGCATGAGGGGGTTTTTATTGCATACACAGTGACCTCAGAGATAAGATCACCGATTTGCAATTTGAACCTGATTTTGCCGATAGGCCTTTGAGTGCTCCCATCGTATCCAAAGATAGATACAGATGTGTGGCTTAGCTTGCCGGGTGGGATGCCCAACTCTTCAAGAGCCGAAGTGGAGCTAAGGTTGAGTGCAGAACCTGGGTCGATCTGAACTCTATGTATCGGCATTTCTTTGATGTACCCTGTGAAGTACAGGGGTCGATTGTGCCTTGCTTCGCCAAGTAGGAGGTCTTCCTTAGTGAAGGCGATGGTTGCACTGGCTGCCTTTTGAACCGAGAGGCATTGGATGCATGATCCCTCAGTTTTCTTTTTTTCTTCTTTTAAGGAAGTTTCAGAGTTTTTGACCCGGTAGTCCATTTCAATTTGGAGGACTTGTGGGGCATGTTTGTCGACATCCTCATTCAGTTTTTGTAATTCTGAGATGAGATTATCACGAGTGCGTGGAGACATTCGTAATAAATCCAGGATGTGAAGACGTGCAGGTATGTGTTTGAAGTGCTCAACCAAGTCATACTTGAAAGCCTCCTTAGGGCCTGCATGTTCATCATTGTTGCCACTGGGGGCGCTTACAACATCTTTTCCCGAAGGATTTACATAAGTAAAAGAAGATTGGTTGTAATTTTTGTGGTAGTCCCGGCCCGAACGGGTGCCTCTACCAACTTCGAGAGCTTCTTGAGAAGGATCTTCGTTTGGAAGATTGTCTTCAGGATCAAGAGGCTGTCGTTTTTCATCTACTGGGGATGTATCTGCAGCAGAGTTGCCATCCTCAGTGATTGTGTTGCACGGAGCATTTTCCGGGAGCAAGTCCTGAACAGCATCCAGCAGCTTTTCTTCTTCGTTGACCCATCCATCACCCCAAGTTGGGTTTTCTTCATGATGATGAGTCGGGAAGAATGTGTATCCTGAAGTCACAGTCTCAGGAGAAGAAACCTGAGAGGGTGTCATCTCTGTGAAAGTCACGTGAGACGAGGTAGCTCCAGAGGATACATTGCTAGGCGTCGTCGGAGTGTAGGTAATCTCATCAGACGACGCTTCAGAAGAGCTATAATCCTGATATATTACATTACAGGAAGCTCTGATAGAAGATGTTGCCTGCTCGGAGTCAGACTCATCCTCGGATGTAAGAGGATCGTCAATCCAGCAATGTTCTCCATTTTCAGGAGTTGAGGGAGGAGGTACCTGATGGGCTTCAGGGACTTCCGGCTCTGGATTGTGAGGAATCTCGTTGACGCGGTCTTGCTCTTGTTCTAGAGCGAGACGCTGCAAGATCCTTGCATATTCTTCAAGATCAGGCATGGGAGCCAGATCCTCTTCTTCGTCTTCTCCGTGTGGCTCAACATAGTTGATTTCCACTGGAGCAATGACAGGTGCTGGGTTAACAGCATCTTCTTGTGCAGCCTCTTGGTCTTCTTCATCATCAGACCAGGATCCTTGTGGTTGCAAGGGGTTATACCAGATTACTGGCATAAGGTGAGTTTCAGGAACCCATTCTTCATCGGAGAGATATTCTCCTGTTTCAAGAGATTCCTCCCACTCATCGGTGTAGTTGGGCTCGAATCCATCGTCGGTGTCGCTGGACTCGTATCCATCAATGGAGAATCCAACTACCGAGTTGCAAGAGTATGATGCCCCCTGCATGGCTTCTTTTTTGAATTGAGGTGGCATGAAATCACTAAGAGTGAAGTTTCTTACCGCCTTTGAAGTCTCTGGAAGGGACGTTTCTGTTGCCCCGAGTGAAGTGGTAGAGGAGGCCTCTGCTTTTTCATGGACTTCTTGTTTTGGCTGGGTCTTCTCTTGCCGTTTGAGCCTGAGGAGATGTTTCTTGGCTTGCCTTCGCTGCTGAGCGGTCGGCTTTGTTTTGACGATCTCCCAATTTTCATCTTCCAGGAGATCGGGATGTACCCATATGGGTTGTCCGTCTGGTGTCGGGCAAGGAACCAACACTTCGGACATTTGAATTCTATTTATCACCTTGAAGGAAGTAGTGATCTTCTTCTTCGGTGATTTTGGTGTTTGTCCACGTGACACCATGTTGACGGAGGCGGGGCCATAATTTTTGTCAAAGGTGATGACTCCGTTTTTCCACATCTCGTTTATCTTCTCTCTCACAACAAAGCATTGATTGAGAGGATGCGAGACCATCTGGTGGTATGGACAGTACCGAGGATCATTGGTTTTGCCAACGTCTCCAGGTCTTTTGGGCTCTGGCAAAATGAGTTTGCCATTTGCTAGGAGAGCCTCAAAGATTTCTTCGACGTCTTCATCGAACGGATATTTCTTTTCTACTCGCTCTTTGAAGGCATCAGAGAGTTCAGGTCTCTTATCTGCAGCTCTATTTTCAGCTTTCTTTGGTTGCTGAGGAGCTGACTTAGTCTGCACATTGAGAACCTCCTTCTTCTTTGGTTTAGAGGTTGCAACAGCAGTCGGCTCTTTCTTTGATGATTTCTGACTGTTGAGGTCTTTGATCACCGTTTCAGCTTCCATGGAAGCTTCCAGGAGTTCCCCCAGGTTCTTTGATTTATTGCCGATGATCATGGAGCGGATTTTAGCTCTCATGTTGTTTCGGCAGATGTCGACTAGCGACGCTTGTGGCAGTACATCTGAGCATTTGTACGCCATTGCTTTCCACTTGTGAATGAAGTCATAAGTTGACTCATTCTCTCCCTGTTTTAGGCTGCAGAGCTGAGCCATAGTAACAGGATGATCCTCACCTTGGAAGTGGGTCAGGAAGCGTGTCTCCAGCATAGCCCAGTTCTGAATGGAGTTCTCCGGAAGAGTGGAGTACCAATCGAAGGCCGTACCTTTTAGGGTACTTGCAAAGAGGCGGATCTTGAGTGCATCTTGATCCGCGATAGCTCCCGTCAAGATCTTGAAGTGGATGACGTGCTGTCTGGCTGATCCTTTCCCCGTATATGTTTGGAGAGTAGGATGCTTGAATTTTGTGGGGAACGGGACCGAGTCCATCCATAAAGGATATGGTGGCTTGATCCCATGCTCTTTGAGTATATCCTCTTCTTTAGCTTTGGCGAGGATACTATCTACGTCCTTTTTGGTAAGGGCGCGTGACTCATTTTCTTCTCCATTTCCCTCGTTATTGCCATGATTCGGAGAAGGCTCATTGTTCACCTGATTTTGGACGACAAGGAGAAGGTTTTCCATCAGAGTTTCAATCCTCTGCTGGCCTTGTTCCAACTGCTGGATGCGTGTGAGCGCATCATCTCGAGGTGGATTCTGAGGTGGCGGCTCAGAACTTGTAGCCAAGACGTTCATCCCTCGGGATTCGAACGAAGAAATCGTCCTGGTGACCGAGCTGGGGCTCATTCTTTTTGATGAAGAGCTTGATGAAGGATTACTTTCCCGTCCTTGGCTGGAAGGGGCAGGAGATTCTTCGGGATGTCTTTGTGTCCTGGTGACGCTACGGGTCACCGGACGTCGGACATGGATTTTTGATGCTGACCTTTGGCGTCTTCTGGTTTTTCCAACCATATGGACGGCAGCAACTTGGTCGGGTCTTTCTTTTTCGACCCATTTGTGGGAGACTTGAAGTGTAGGAGGCTGGGTCCGTTGCTTCTCTAGTCTCTTTTGTCGATATGACGCACGGCGGCGTGCTCGACGAGCGATTTGAGCTTTGGTCAGCTCTGGCTGGGCTCTGACGATGAAGGATGTGCTCCCTCGGGCGCAGCAGCCGAGCTTGTCTTCTTTGTGGTTGGGCAAGGACAGGATGCGGACCCGGTCCTTTGCCTGTTGCAGCGAAGCTTTAAACCTTTCGAGTTCGGCCCCTGTAGAGATAAAGGGTCGAACTGAAGGGGTGTAGGCCCTGGCAGGTGCTTGTAGAGGCCTAGTGATGCATGATCTGATTTTGGGCCTGTAGGAACAAGCCGGCTCATGCTGGGTTGACTTGGGAGTCAAGTTGGAGATGGGTCTCTCCTCTTTCATGTAGGCAAGAGGGTAGAACTGGTTCTCCTTGAGTGGGGCCAGGTATGCTGGCTTGGTGGAAGTTTGAGACCTTCTTTGTTTTGGGGAAGGTCTTGGAGACCAAGTCTTGGGATAGACCTGGTTGTTTGTGGGTCGAGGCTTCGCGGGGGTGCCGCGGGCTTCGGGCTTTTGGGCGCTCGCCTTTGGTGTCACGGGAGTGACACGTTGAGAGGCGATCTTCTGCCTTTTGGCAGGCGCAGTTTGTTCTTCGGGAAGTGGGAATGGTCCCAGCGTCCCAAAGAAGATAGTCCGGGGAGTCGAGGTCAACCCTGAGTTCAGAGAGTTGCCGAGGGAGTTGACGCTTCGGCAGCTGGCAGGGCGCTTGTAAGTGCGCTCGGTTTGCTTCTGTTGAAGCATGAGTTGGTGCTTGTTCTCATCGAAGATGATGGTTAAGGCTGCCATTGTTAGTTTCAAAATTTCTGAAACAAGACCACATCCATTAGTAATCACAAGAATAATGATCATAAATGGGAATTTCTATGGTTGTCTTTTCAAATCGCTCAAGGGATATGACCCAAGCGACATGAAGAAGGCAAAAAGCCATAGATGGTACAATTGTTCTGACAGCAAGCATGGTAGGCTCGAAATGAGCGTTCCAATGACTGCTAGAAGCAATTGTAAACCTAAATTCGACTTATCGAGAAGCAGGGCTTGCTCGAGATAAGAAGAATATAAGGTAGGAGTTACAAATGTGCCGGTCACAGATACAGTAGACCCTGAAAGGGCGTACCAGTATTGCTATGCACAAATGTTGGAGATCGCATCCATGAGATGGGATTCTTTGTTTTGAAATGTCAGAAATGGATTCGTCAAAGAGAGCAGGTGGCATTCCGATTCAAATACGGGCTCAACGATTTCCGCGAGCGCCAGTACTCAGAAGGGAAGAGACCACAATTTCTCGAATCTGAATCCAAAAAGTGACGAGTTTTTGGAGATTTTTTTTTTTGAAATGATTTTTTATTTTATTTTATTTTTATTTTATTTTATTTTTATTTTTTATTTTTTTTAAAATATTTTTTTTTATTTTATTTTTTTTTGAAAATTTTTTTTTTTTTTTTTTTAAGATTTTTTTTTTTTGAAAATCTTTTTTTTATTTTTATTTTTTTTTTAATTTTTTAAGATTTAAAGACGAGAGAGTACACATAGGCCTCCTAACCCGGTCTTATGAAACCTCAATTGATAGAATTGCCCCCAGGTAAGGGTAGGATTACTTAATGAACCCGTTTGGAGGACCCTTGCCTAGAACAGTCAAGCTGTCTCCACACTCTGGACAAGGCTTTTCTTGAATCAATCGTGATCAAAGAACGCAACTGGTTTAACCTTAGTGGTCTATGTCCCTTTTTTTTATAAAAATCCCAAATAGACTCATCGAAGAGAAACGATGGCCCAAAACCTTAGTCGAACGGGCTCAACATTTCTGCAAGCACCAAAGAACGATAGGATAGGAACAAAGTTTCTCAATTTTGAATCCAAACTAAGAAAACTAATTTTTTTTTATTTTATTTTTTTTTAATATTTTTTTTTTTGAAATCTCTAATGAACTCATCGAAGAGAAACGATGGTCCAAAACCTTAGTCGAACGGGCTCAACATTTCTGCAAGCACCAAAGAACGATAGGATAGGATCAAAGTTTCTCAATTTTGAATTCAAACTAAGAAAACTGATTTTTTTTTTATTTTTTTTTGAAATCTCTAATGAACTCATCGAAGAGAAACGATGGCCCAAAACCTTAGTCGAACGGGCTCAACATTTCTGCAAGCACCAAAGAACGATAGGATAGGATCAAGGTTTCTCAATTTTGAATCCAAACTAAGAAAACTGATTTTTTTTTTTTTTTTTTGAAATCTCTAATGAACTCATCGAAGAGAAACGATGGCCCAAAACCTTAGTCGAACGGGCTCAACATTTCTGCAAGCACCAAAGAACGATAGGATAGGATCAAAGTTTCTCAATTTTGAATTCAAACTAAGAAAACTGATTATTTTTTTTTTGATTTTTTTTTTTGCAAAGAGAAAGAGTGGAAACAAACTTAAAGAAGTAGAAATTTCCAAAAAATCCCAACTCATGTTTTTTTAGGATGCAAAATCCAACATAGGCTACCAGCTAGAAAGTAGCCAAGGAATCCGGAAAAGAAGTATAAGCATAAAGCAAAAAGTATGATATGCAAATATTTCATTTCCAAGCACCGTGTTCTCAAATGAACGAGTCCCACCGGGTGTGCCAGCTTGATGGAACGCGCTCCGAGGCGCCGTTGGGGCGGCTACCGGGGTCGGCGGAACGTGGGAGTCCGTCGGGTCCGGCCCTTTCGCGCCCTGGCGGGCCCTGAAGCGTGCATCAACATTTCTTTTGTGTGGGTGTGCCAGATTTTCTATTTTACTTGGAATTGCAAGTGGTCATCCGGAGATCAACCTTCGCAAGTAAAAAGGAAATCAACTTCTTTCAAGTTTTCCATTGCACAAATATTTAAGAAAAGAGACATTTTCTTGGTTTGCCGTGAAAGGCGATTTTGTTTGGCATTTATAGCCGATTTTGGCGTTTATAGCCGATTTACAATTCTCATCAATAATGAAAGACAAGAGTTGTGATTTTTGTCTCTTTTAGAAAAATACAAACTACAATGAAAAGCAAGAAAAGGAAGATCTAACTTTTCAGGAGATTGTGGGGGACTCGTTCAGATTGACGGTCGCAAGCCATGTATGGGCTTCGCCATCATCCATACAGATGAGAACAGAAGATGCTCTTGATTCGCTTGGCTTGGCTATAACCTCAGGTTTTTAGAGGACAAAGACCAAGAGAAGGTCCTATGTCCAATAAAAAGCTAAGTAGACGGGCTGAAAAGCCACGTCTAAGCAATTGGAAGCAGCGGGAGAAGGCAAGGACCTTGGGGGGGGGTGCCCCCTAAGGGACTTTTGTCACCTTGTAGTGGTGGCCGGTACAGAACTTCAGCAGAGTTTTTCTCTCTTTTTCTTTCTCTCAGATCTCTTTCTGATCTTTTTTTTCTGATCCTCTGATTTTCTCCTCTTTTTTCTGATCTTTTTCGATCCGAATTTCAATGGAATGCTCTCCTATTTATAGGCCTTTGGTAGCCATTTAGGAGGGTTTATGAGCCTTAATGGCTTTAATGGGAGGAGTTACAAGATTTATTTCTTGATTTTGTAACTCCTTTTTCCTTGAATCTGATTGGCCGATGGAGATTAAGGGCTTTTAATCACCTTAATTACCATAATGGGAGGAGTTTCATGGTTTAAATGCCATGAATCAATTGACTTGTAACTCCCAAATGCTTGCTTCTGATTGGGCCGTCCAAAGAAATGAATTAATGACTGCAATAAAGCTAGTCAATTAACCACATTAATTGGTCGCCGAGCAGTCGAAGAGTCGCGGGCCATGCCGTGTCTTCTGGAATTCTTCTGGCGATGATCATCGATGGATCTACATGCTGATCGACATCGGATGAACATGTAACTTCAGACATTGATAGCTAAGAGCGGGCCGGTGACATCTGTCTTGTCGATTTCACGATCGGTCGGACAGAAAGTGCACTTTCTTGGTCGACCGGTTGGCGATCTAGGAGCGATCAATGATGATTTTATGCTTTTGACGGCGGATCCGAGATGTCGTCGGATATGAGTCAATTTAAAGCACTAAAAATCACATTTTCAGGAAACCACAGGGGCCAAAGTGCGCGATACGCAAAAAAAAAAGACGGAAAAACGGGTCACCGGCGGAAAATCCGGTGACCCGGACCTCCATGGTCGCCGGCGACCATGGACCGGCGACCATGGGCCATGGTCGCAGGGGCCTGCGACCATGGGCCATGGTCGCAGGGGTCTGCGACCCTGGGGGATTTTTCCCCTTCGCAGCCCGTTTTGCGGTCGTTTTGAGGTCTTTTTCGTCGCCGTTTTCTTCTGTATTTTTCTTGACATTTCTTCTCATTTATTGGCTTGATTTCCCTGTAGAAAACTTGATGAGAATCCTTGCATTTTTAGAGTGCAAAGTTTCCAATTTTCCGGGAAAGCCGAAGACTTTGTCGCGTAGAGCTGCTGATTTTCCGCCAGAAGCTGAAACTTGGTCAAACGATGTCGGAATGACCTGAAATTTGAGGTGAAGCCTCCTGAGCAATAAATAAGACCAACCATAGGCTTTTGTTTGAGTTTTGAAGCCGTTTGGAGTCCCGTCGATGCTTCACTTGATTTTGCTGCGGGGAAAATGCCGAGCTTTGATATGTGGCCAAACGATGTCCGATTGACCTGAAATTTGACGGGGAGCCTATTGGAGTCATTTTGAGACGTTCCATGTGCTCCGTTTTGGATGTCATGGTCCCGGGTTGCTCCGCCGCCGGTAGGCTTGATTTTCTCTCGGAGCATCGAAACCTGGTCAAACGTTGTCGGAATGACCTGAAATTCGACGTGCAGCCTTTTGGAAGCATGATGAAGCCACTCATGCACTTGGTTTGATGAGCGAAGGCTTCGGTGGTTCTCGCCGCCGGGAGGCTTGATTTTGCTGCTCGAGCATTGATGGAGGGTCAAACGTTGTCGGTTTGACTTGAAATTTGGCATAGAGCCCTTTTGGGACATGCTGGAGTCATCTGTAGGCTTTGACCGAAGTTTTGACATCTCCGATGATGTCGCCGCCGGGAGCTCCCGTTTAGCTGTCGGAGAAGTGAAGTTAGGCCAAATGTTGTCGAAATGGCCCGAAACTTCATGTGTACTCTTCTCTTGGCTATCTTGAAGGATCTTGCAGTTTTTGTTTGATTCTGACAATATTTGAATTTTTGGAGAAATTGCATTGCCTATTTATGGCAGGTTGCGACTTCATGCAGCTTTCTTGATTTGAAGAGGCAAAGTGACATTTTCGGTGTCAACACTAATGTGAATGAACTATAACTTGAATTAAAACTTGCTTATGAAAAGGTAAACAAGTTTAATGGAATTGAATTTAAACTAATAAAAGTTATAAATGAAAATTCAATTCTTAAAAACCAAGTCACTCAACTTAAGTCCCACAAACATAAGTATGAGTGCAAATTTACCCAAGGTGAAGAAAAATTTGAAAAACTATTTAGATTGGGTAAATCTCAAGGAGATAGGACGGGCCTTGGATTTAATAAGTATACTTCACATGGTCCAAAATTCACCAACACCTTTGTGAAAGGTGAGTCCTCTCTCTCTAGCACTCACACAAAGATGCCCACACAAAAATGTCATTATTGTGGTAATGAAGGGTATTTCAAATTTGAGTGCAAACTAAGGAGAAGCCATGTGTCTAAACCCATTTATGAACCTAAGAAAGTAAAATCTAACTCTATGATGTATAAGACACTAAAAATCAAGGAAGACTCCAAGAAGATTAAACAAGTTAAACCTATTAAAAAGGAGTCTCCTAAGATAGATTCTAAAAAGCTTAAACAAGTTAAAACTAATGTAAAATAATCTATCAAGAAAAAGCTTCTCAACCTACCTCCCCTAACTCAACAAATGAAAGAACTTTTGAAGAAAGTTGCAAAGTTAAATCTAAAATTCAAAAGTTAATTAAAGGGTGGAAATAAGAAGAAAAGAAATCAATCCCCTACTAAGAAAAGTCACCAACCTCAAGAGACTAATCACCAATCAAAGCTAAAATTAGTCAAATCTCATTATCATGGTGATAAGTCTAAATTGAAAACTTATCAAGTCAAATCTCCTAAAGTTTGTGAGACTTTTAAGATAGACCTCAAAGACCAACCATCTCAAGACCTTAGGTGGATTCCTAAAGTTAGATACTTAGACAAATCTTAAGGCCTTGGAACTCATTGACCAACCGAACCTTTTTAGTTAAATCATATTGTTGGTCATGACACATTTGCATTTGTTTCTTTCATAGTCACATTAATTTAAATGCAATGTTTATTTATGCTTAATTGATTTTGTCGTCATGTACCTTTCTGGTTAAATATCATGGTTTTCAAAATCATTTGATTATAATTTCATCATTATAGATTTGCTTTTTGCTCTCATTTAGTTATATCTTTTGCAATGCATTTCTATATATGATCAATTGATTGTGATTTCAAAAGCTTTTATAGCTAGATTCTTTATAATCGATTGATATTTTCAAATTCATTTGTTTGATTGTCTTAGTTAAATTATTTTGAAAAACAAATGATTTAGATTTTCCATGGATTCTTTCTCATGGAAAGTTATTGAAAATCAACTTGTATGTGTTTCAAATAAGTTATATCTTTTACAATGCAAGTTGAAAAATGATTTAAGCCTCATTACTATATTCTTGATGAAAAATGAGGATTGAAAATTGATTTCATTCTATGCTTACTAAGTTTATATTTTGATATGAAAATTCAATTCCTTGATTTACTTGAGTTTCAATTGGTTAGATCTTTATAGTTATATTCTTCAAAATTGAATGTGTTTTTGATAAATGCATTTTTCCAATTAATATCAAGTTTGAAAAGTTTTTAAGTCAATTTGTATGAGTTTTTGTAGTTATCCTTGATTACAAATTGAAATTTGATATTAGTTCACTTCATGGTTTTCTTAATCACTTGATCATGATTTTATGTTTCATTGTTGGATTTTGATTGTTGAAGTGAATTAAAGTCCTTTGGAAAATGTTCTAAGCTTTGTTTGTTATATTTATAGTTGTATTTTCCTTTGAGTTTATTTCCTTGTGTTTATGATTATATCTTTTAGAAGGAAATACTTGTTATATGCTATTTGCATCATTGCTCATTTGGTTTCATTCTTTTTATGTAAATGTCATATAGTTCCATGTATGGTTGTGCTCTTTAGTTACATTTATAGATATCATACTAGAACTTTCAAATCCATCTTCTATGCTTTCTAGTCATTTTTTTTTTTGTTAAGCGGATGGTTATGATGTTGATTCATGTGTATTTTCCTTGTGATGTCATTCTTATACATGTTTCAACTTCATAGTAGTGTTTAATCATATGAACCTCTTTGAAATCCATTCCTTGTATTTCATAGTTGTATCTTTTGTTTGATGGATTTCTTAGTTGTTGAATTCATATGATTTGACACTTTTGTAAATTGCATCCTCTACCAAGTTATATATATTTCTAAATGCAATTTCTCATGTTCATCACTATGCTCATTAGTTATATTATTCTAAGTGATGAATATCATTTTATGATGCTTGTTGGAATTTTGTGTTCGTCACATGCTTGCTCTTAATCATGTTTCATATTCAATTGGTAATCATTTTCAATTAGTATCAATATCCAATTGGTATCATCTCTTGAGTTTGTGATAGACCTTGTGTACATTGGATTGAACTTAATAGTAATATTTTTTTATTCCATGTCACATTCCATTAGCATCATAATGTTCATGTTTGCCTCCTCTCTTGCACATATAGGTAAATCTCATGACCACCATGTTTATGTGGTTTATAATCTTGGTTGGTTAATGGTTGAGGTAGGCTTCATGTTTGAACTTCATTTCATTCATCTTGATCATGATAGTCATATTTAATGATGGAATGAAATGATTTCAAAATATTCATAGCATATGATTTTCATCGTTATATTGATTGATGCTATATTTAGTAAACCCCATTACATCATGGATAGCTCTAATCTGGATTAATCCTAGTAGTTATATTCCTTTTAACTCCATTTTAGAGTGATTGAGAAAATAGTCATATCCTTGAATCTCAATTGATATATTTTTTATTTCAATTGGTATCCATGACTGTTTATCCTCTTGACCTTGCTCTTTATATTGACAATTTGACCATATTGAGCTTTATAGTCAATTATTATAGTCAATTGGAATCTAATCATTTCCTTGAACTTTACCCTCAATTGGTAAAACCGTCTTCTTCTGGCACCTTATAGTTAAATCCTTGCCACAAGTTTGACAAAAGAAGAGTATGGATTGAGGAGGTGTAAACCTTTTAAAGGAAGTATTAGTTTTGATCAAATTCACCCTTATATTGGCTCTTTACCCCTATAGTATTCCACTCATGCATGATACCGTGTTAAGAATTTCATTTTCGATTTCTTTTGTTCACAGGTGCTACTAAAAGGTATTTTCCTTGTTTCATGTGTGTAGGTACAATTTGGACATCCGACCCCTCTTCAATTGGTATTTTGCAATTTAATGGCAAAGGGGGAGAGAATGTACAAGTTGTCAAAAGAGAGAGAAAGGGGGAGAGATCTTTTACAGGGGGGGAAAGTATTCAAGCTACCAAAAAGGGGAGATTTTGTATTATCTACCAAAGGGGGAGAGAATGCATATCTTGCCCAAGAGTGCATGATCAAAGGGGGAGAGATGAAATAAGAAAGCTTAGGAGCTAAAGAAGAGATGCTTGGCCAAAGAAAGATAGATGAAAGCTCCAAACATCAAGAAGATTGAAACCCAAGCTAAGTGAAGTAGAATCCAAAGAAGATTTCAAGCCATGTCCAGCTAAGGAGGAGCTAAAGACTATGTGTGATGAATTAGTGTTGAATAAGGTTTGCCATCAAATTGCAAAGGGGGAGATTGTTAGAGATTTTGTGTATTCCAATTTGATGGATGCACTATTCATTTTATTCATCATTTGAATTCATACACATGCATTGTTTTAGAAAAGCTTGAAATCTTGATTTATACATGCATTGTTTTAAATCTTATACACCTTATGATTTATGCATGTTTTGGTTTTAAACATTGGATGCATTTTTAGTTTTAAAAAGGATTTTATAAATCAAGCTAGCCATTTGTTTTAAACTTTCAAATCTATTTAGGCATTTTATGTTTCATGATTTTAAAGTACTTGAATTGGTTTAAATCATGATTCCATGCTTGGTTTAATGGCCCAAAGATCCCACAAGAAATTTACTTTGAAAATGCAAAAGTTGGGATTTTTGTCTTAGGTCGTCGGTCAACCGGCAAGTTGAGTGTCGGCTAACCGACAAGTGGACCAAGGTCAACCAACAAGTGTTCTCGGTTAGAATTCCAGAGAGCTACAAATTTTAGATCTTCTCTGTCGGTCAGCATGTCGGTCAGGGCTCGGTTAACCGACCTTGCTTCTGAACCTGACCGAAGCTCTCTCGGTTAGAAAACCAGAGAGGAGTTTTCTGACCTAGTTTACATTGTCGGTTAGGGTGTCGGTCAGGCCTCGGTTAACCGAACATGTCGGCTAACCGAACCATGCTTTATGGTCAGTAAATTTTCAAAAAGATGACCGTTGGCTTGTGACTGTTGGGGGTGTCGGTTAACCGACCCCTGGATGTCGGATAACCGACATGTAGCCGTTGGCCCAAAATTTCTATAAAAACAAAGTCTTTCCATGGCCAAATTGGATGATTCTTGATGATCTAAGAAGCCCTCTTTGACACACATTAAGACCAAAGAAAGGAAGTCAAGCCAAGGAAAGCTAAGGGCCATTAAGAAAAGCTAAAGCTTGGATCACTGAGGTTAAATCTCCGAGTAAGCTTTGCTTAATCTTAAACATATATTTTATGCTTTGACTAAACTATTGGTAAATATTTTCTAGCATATAAACTATGTTGTGTTGAGTTCTAAACCATTTAAACTTTGATTTAAAACTCTGAATTCTTCACTTTGATTTCAAAACAAGTTTGCTTTAAAACTTTAATACATGTTCTTGTCAAAATCTTGGATTTGTTTGATAACATGTTTTGTTGAACTTGTTTGAATCATCCATGTTGTTTTCACAATCCTAAACCTTTGTTGCACTAGTTTTTGAAAACAACACTTAGCATGCTCACTTGTCTAAACCTTAATTAGTTACAAGTGACTTGCTTTAAACTTCAATCAAATCTTTGTATGCATTAAACCCTTGAATGCTTCTTAGCATACATTGATTGATCTTAAACTTTTAATATTGATTGAAGTTTCCGCACGCTCACTTCATAAGCATACATCTTTGCATTCATAGTGTTTGTGTGAGTTTGATTTTCACCTTCATATTTGCTTATTCTAGAGGCATTTCAATTGAGCCTAATTGTATTCTCTTGAAGTGTTTTGAAGACACTAATCTTGAGAAGAAAACCCTTGTTTGTTAAGGTTATTGCTTAACCTAAAAAAGCATTGTGTAAAGGTTGTTGTTTAGCCTTGAAAAACAACATTGTAAGGTTATTGCTTATCCTTGGAAAGCATAGTGCAGATGTTACTGCTTAGCCTATTGAAAAGCACAAATAGTAGAAATCCGGTGGGATGTAGATTCACAAGCCGGTAGTGGATGTAGGCACGTTGGCCGAACCACTATAAATCTTGTGTTGTGGTGATTGCTTCTTGTGGTGATTGTTGTTTAGCTTCCGCATTTAGTCTGTTAATCATCATAAGTGGTTAATTGTTTTAAAAAAGTTTAAAATTGGCATAATTAGTCAATAGCTTGTAGCTCACCCTATTCACCCCCCCTCTAGGGTTAGGATCCCGGAACTTTCAGTTATAACTCTTCTCATCACAATAGGGCTTCTTACAAACCCCTCTCAATAGCTAGAACATTGCATTTTTGCTCCCAAATAGCCCCAGGTGACCAGTACACATCGCTCGAGCGGACCTAGTGTGAGAACCCGACCCCTAATTTCTTGGTTTAGTGTGGTTTTAATCGTGATTTGGTTTTCTCGATGGGTTTAGTGGTTGTTGGTTGAGTTTTTGAGTTAGAATGACTTTTCATTAGCTTTGGGAAGTTTTGAGAGCCAGAGAACCTAGACAGTGACCGTAGGGTCCCATTTGTTTTGCGTGGTCAGCGTGGGGAGATTTGTGGTGATTCCCAAAAATTCCCATTTAAACTTCGTTAGACTAATCTCGCCATTCCCTACAACTTTCGTGTTCACTCCGTGCCCATTCGAAGCTCCTAAAATCAGTTTTTCTACAAATCCCAAATTTTCTATTCTTTAACCCCTTTGACCAAACAGTTGACTTTTTTATGTGGACCCCGGAAGTATATCAATATTGACCTTGCTGGAAAGATAATTTTATTCCGGACACTTTTCATGTTTTAAGTTTCTTGATCCGAGGTCTAGAAAGCCCCCTAATCTCCATTACAAGTTATACTTAGTGTGGACCCCACATCACCCATTATAAAAGGACAACTCCATCTCTTTCTCCCTCATTTTTCCACTCCAATCGGCTGCAACTCCCTGCTACAGTACCAGCCACCGTTCTTCTTCCTTTTCTTCCATTTCTCTTGCTCAAATGAAGCCTTCAAGCTACCAATCCGACGAGGAAACTCCGGCAACTTCTTCCCCTTCATCTCCTCTCTCTTTTGACACCATTTTCATGGGAAACCAAGGTGGGCAGCCCCTATTTCAAGCTCCTTCTTGTTGATTAATGGCCCTAGAGGTAAGGATCTCTTTCCATCTTCTATTGTTGAGCAATGGCTTTCCCCTAGGTCTTATTTCTTAGCTTGTTTGAGCCCATTCCTTCTCTTTGTTGAGTTACCATTTTAGGGTTCTAAGATGGGTTGCTTTTTGGGGGTTTTTGTGTAGCTTGGAGCCTTGGCTTGGAAGAGTGTTTAGAGCTTGATTTGCTTGATTAGAGACCTAAGGCAAGTGGATGAAATGATTCATTTTCATTAATCATGTTTTTATGCAAATGAGTAGCTTTTATTATTGATTTTTCATTGAAATGTTCAAGAGATGATTTATGTCTATTGTTTCTCTAAGTTGATGTTTCAACTATATGGATTTTATTTAGCAAAGAGTTGTCTTTGGATTGGTTATATGTATTTCAGAATTTTAGTGATTTTGGTGAATGTTAATATTTTGTCATGGTTAAAAATTCATGGAAATAATGAAATGCTTTAAGTGTATCAATTGAATGGAAAAATGAAAGAAAGTTTTGACATGGGATTTTACCCGGGAATCCTTATGAGTCTTAAAGCATACTTTATAATCTTAAGTGTTGTGGATTTTCATTGGTGCCAAACTCATTATTATAAATCAACCTTTAGATATTAAGTATGCATTGGGACTCCCCTTGGTAAAC
This sequence comes from Umbellularia californica, assembly GCA_028538565.1. NCBI lineage: Eukaryota > Viridiplantae > Streptophyta > Magnoliopsida > Laurales > Lauraceae > Umbellularia > Umbellularia californica. The sequence continues at coordinate 31,202,623 of JAPQWN010000011.1, forward strand.
CATTGAATCACATACACTATTCCATTCCATGTTAGAAAGTTATATGCTCTTGTTGTAAAACGATTTGAAATGTACTTGAGTGGTTCGCCACGATTGAAAATGACATCTTGAATTGTTACTTTTGGTTCATCTTTTGTACAATGCCTAAGTGAATCCTTGTGATGTTGGTTGTCTTCTTTCTCTTGGTAATTGTATGAATGTCAAATGGAGAATGAAAGGAATTGGTTTGGGGGAAGGGAAGACCTGAACCTGAACCCAGTGAAGAAATTCCCGTGACTGGCGGTCGCCCAGCGGCTAGCCGCCTAGTGACTAGCGGCTAACCGAAGCAAGTTCGGTTACGTTTCCAGAAAGCTGTAACCTCACGGTCAGCTCCGCGGTCAGATAGCGGCTAACCGCCTAATTCATCAGCGGCTAACCGCCAGCCAACCGAATTGTAGCGGTTACAATTCCAGGGAGCTGCAATTCCACGGTCAGCCTTACGGTCATCCAGCGGTTAACCGCCGGACTCGCTGGCGGCTAACCGCCATCTGACCGCAAGGTGACCGAAATTCCCTGAATTCTATGAATAAAAGAGGATGGAAGGGAGCCTCCACCCCATTGCTTGTGAACCTTTCTGAGAGCAATGGACACCGCCCACCTGGGTTTGTGTTCGAAGCATAGGTGGAGTGTTTGTTGGTAGTACGTTAGAGGGAGAAACCACATCATCGAGATTCATTTAAGCATTGAGGCTACTATGGTGGATAAGGAACCCGGGATGTCTCCCAAATTCAAAGAGTACCAAGTTTCCTTTATTATACAGACATACGGGATCCCTATTCACTTGGATTAGTTTTAACCCGACACTGTCTTGGCTTTTCAAAAAGGGTACCTTACCTTGTTATTCTCGAAACTGATGATTTGGAATCTATCATCCCGAAAACTTTGAAAGCATACTTGTATTGTTTTGCTAGCTTTGATAAACATGCCAGACCTGATATGATAGCTGTGCCTTGAGCACCCATGTCTGGCCCGAATATCGTCTTGTACTGGATTTATTTTACACATGTCTTGATTTCCATGTTTTGACTGATACAGATGTGTTTTTGTGCTTATGAGCATCCCGTCCCGTCATATGTATTTATCTGATTTGATTTCTTGTATATGACCCATGAGCCAAAACCTTGAGGTAAGATGGGGCCAGAGCTTGGTAGTGCGAGCCCATGAACCAAAAGGATTATTAATTTGAGAATAAAACCTTGAGGCAATATGGGGCCAGAGCTTTGTAGTGCAAGCCCATGAGCCAAGAAGAGAACATGCATACATGTATTTGTTTTGCTTACTTGCATATAACCTATGAGTCGGCACCACTAAGCTTGGATAACCTTGTCAGTCTGATCCACTGACTTGGAGATTCCCCACTTGTCCCGCCAGCTGCAGTTTGGATCCCGATACCCGGTTTATTAACCGTGGTCCCGTCCCGATACCCGGCTCGCTCCCGTGGTTCCCGATATCCGGTTCGCTACCGTGATTCCCGATACCCGGTTTGCCACCGTGGTCCCGTCCCGTATTATTGTATATGTATATGTAAATTTTGTTGCACCTCCTCACTTCGGTGACTGAGGTCAACCCCTGATACTCTTGTCACTTCGGTGATAGAGGATTTAGCCTTGTGTGGTTGCCATCTTGATAGTTCCTGATCCTTGATACCCGTACTGCTTTATATTGATCATGCATTTTCTTAGTAAATGTTCATTATTTATACATGTTTTAAATGAGTTCCCGATTTGTGAAATGTTCATGTTTTATACACGCTTTAAAGGAATACATGCTTTGCCAAATATTCGTGCTTTATACGCGTTTTATATGAATACAGGATTTTTTGTCAAATATTCATGATTTATTGCATGTTTTATCATTCAGTATATTGTTATATCTTTTCACCCACCTGCCAGACCGTCGTGTCTGACCCACTACTTTGGTACTCAGGTCCAGACTTCTTCACCCGAGATGAGTGCACGTGTTGGCTGTGGAGCCATGAGCTTACCGGTTGTTTGTCGGCTATGTCATGTAGACATTGAGCTTGACATCGGATTACGTCACATATGGGTAGTGATCATTAGCTCGTTTTCTTGTATGGCCTCTATTAGCCTTTTTCTTGGGATTTGTAATTAATACACATTGTTATTTGTAACTTGAACATATATGGGAATGTAATACCCTGTTACTGTCAGCTCTGTACTTTATTGTGATTGATGGAACGCGCTCCGAATGCCGTGGGTACTACCGGGGTCGGCGGACGTGGGAGTCCGTCGGGTCCGGCCCTTTCGCGCCCGGGGGGCATGAAGCGTGCATCAACATTTCTTTTGTGTGGGTGTGCCAGATTTTCTATTTTACTTGGAATTGCAAGTGGTAATCCGGAGATTAACCTTCGCAAGTAAGAAGGAAATCAACTTCTTTCAAGTTTTCCATTGCACAAATATTTAAGAAAAGAGACATTTTCTTGGTTTGCCGTGAAAGGCGATTTTGTTTGGCATTTATAGCCGATTTTGGCGTTTATAGCCGATTTACAATTCTCATCAACAATGAAAGACAAGAGTTGTGATTTTTGTCTCTTTTAGAAAAATACAAACTACAATGAAAAGCAAGAAAAGGAGGATCTAACTTTTCAGGAGATTGTGGGGGACTCGTTCAGATTGACGGTCACAAGCCATGTATGGGCTTCGCCACCATCCATGCAGATGAGAACAGAGGATGCTCTTGATTCGCTTGGCTTGGCTATAACCTCAGATTTTTAGAGGACAAAGACCAAGAGGAGGTCCTATGTCCAATAAAAAGCTAAGTAGACGGGCTGAAAAGCCACGTCTAAGCCATTGGAGGCAGCGGGAGAAGGCAAGGACCTTGGGGGGAAGTACCCTCCAAGGGACTTTTGTCACCTTGTAGTGGTGGCCGGCGCAGAACTTCAGCGGAGTTTTTCTCTTTTTTTCTTTCTCTGGATTCTTTCCGCTCTCTTCCGATCCGATCTCTTTTTTTCTCTAATTTTTTGATTTCAATGGAATGCTCTCCTATTTATAGGCTTTTGGTAGCCATTTAGGAGAGTTTATGAGCTTTAATTGCTTTAATGAAAGGAGTTACAAGATTTATTTCTTGATTTTGTAACTCCTTTTTCCTTGAATCTGATTGGCCGATGGAGATTGAGGGCATTTAATCGTCATGATGGGAGGAGTTTCAAGGTTTAAGTGCCATGAATCTCTTGATTTGTAACTCCCGAATGCTTGCTTCTGATTGGGCAGTCCAAAGAAATGAATTAATGACTGCAATAAAGCTAGTCAATTAACTGCATTAAATGGTCGCCAGCAGTCGAAGAGTCGCGGGCCATGCCGTGTCTTCTGAAATTCTTCTGGCAATGATCATCGATGGATCTACATGCTGATTGACATCGGATGAACATGTAACTTCAGACATTGATAGCTAGCAGCGGGCTGGTGACATCTGTCTTGTCGATTTCACGATCGGTCGGACAGAAAGTGCACTTTCTTGGTCAGCCGGTTGGCGATCTTGGAGCGATCAATGATGATTTTATGCTTTTGACGGCGGATCCGAGATGTCGTCGGATATGAGTCAATTTAAAGCACTAAAAATCACAATTTCAGGGAACCACAGGGGCCAAAACGCGTAAAACGCGAAAAGGGACGGAAAAACGGGTCACCGGCGAAAAATCCGGTGACCCGGACTTCCATGGTCGCCGGCGACCATGGGCCGGCGACCCTGGGGGTTTTTCCCCCTTTTTTGGTCCGTTTTGCGGTCTTTTTCGTCGCCGTTTTCTTCTGTATTTTTCTTGACATTTCTTCTCATTTATTGGCTTGATTTCCCTGTAGAAAACCTGATGAGAATCCTTGCATTTTTAAAGTGCAAAGTTTCCAATTTTCCGGGAAAGCCGAAGACTTTGTCGCGTAGAGCTGCTGATTTTCCGCCAGAAGCTGAAACTTGGTCAAACGATGTCGGAATGACCTGAAATTTGAGGTGGAGCCTCCTGAGCAATAAATAAGACCAACCATAGGCTTTTGTTTGAGTTTTGAAGCCGTTTGGGGTCCCGTCGATGCTTCACTTGATTTTGCTGCGGGGAAAATGCCGAGCTTTGATATGTGGCCAAACGATGTCCGATTGACCTGAAATTTGACGGGGAGCCTATTGGAGTAATTTTGAGACATTCCATGGGCTCCATTTTGGATGTCATGGTCCCGGGTTGCTCCGCCGCTGGTAGGCTTGATTTTCTCTCGGAGCATCGAAACCTGGTCAAACGTTGTCGGAATGACCTGAAATTTGACGTGCAGCCTTTTGGAAGCATGTTGAAGCCACTCATGCACTTGGTTTGATGAACGAAGGCTTCGGTGGTTCCCGCCGCCGGGAGCGCCATTTTAGCTGTCGGAGAAGCGAAGTTAGGCCAAATGATTCTGAAATGGCCCGAAACTTCATGTGTACTCTTTTCTGGGCTATTTTGAAGGATCTTGCAGTTTTTGTTTGATTCTAACAAGATTTGATTTTTTGGAGAAATTGCATTGCCTATTTATGGCAGGTTGCGACTTCATGCAGCTTTCTTGATGTTGAAGAGGTAAAGTGACATTTTTTGGTGTCAACAAATGCCCCCTCGAGGTACAGCGACGAGTTGCTTGACTTTTGTAGTCGATGTGCCTCGAAGAGATTTTTGAAGGAGAGCTTGTGTCTTGACCAAGAGTCTTTGAGCAATCTTTCCTTTGGTAGAGTAGCCTTTGAGCTTCCAGGGGAATTTTATGGTAATGAAAGGAATCAAGTACCATCTCGAGGCAAAGTTTTGAAGATGACATCAGGGATGTGGATTTGGGCTTTTGTTTTTGACCTTGTGACCTAACAAGCTGTATGTGGCAGGTTAGGGGGTCGGGTTTTGGTTTTGATCTTGTAGACCTAACAGGCTGTATGTGGCAAGTTAGGGGATCATGATTTGGCTTTTGGTTTTGGTCTTGTGACCTAACAAGCTGTATGTGGCAAGTTAAGGGACCAGGATTTGGTTTTCGGTCACTCTTTGGGACTGTGTGGGTCCATTGGAGTGGTTTGGATTTTTGTGGAATGTCAATTTCAAGATTTTGGCTCACTTTGGTATATGAGGCTGGATGGTTTGATTCTTTGGAAGCTTATGGGGCTTGGAAAATTTTTTGTATGGTTCAATCAACTCAAAAGAGGCATGGAACCATTTTTGTATGCTCTTGGTAAGAGGGATTTTTTTCTTGACTAAAAGCCCTTTTTTTTTTTAGTGCCTAGGTGGTCAAACCTGGCTCATATGGGCTAACCCATGGGACCTTAAGCTTTTTAGGATGGCTTAGATCTCATGTGGGGCCATTTTTGTAAAGAATATCTAAAGATATCTCATTTGGATAGAGAATATCTAAAAATATCTTTATGGGAGAGAATCTCTCATCTTCCCTTAATTTGGGAGAGAATATCTCAAGGTATCTTTCTTTTTGGGAAAGAATCTCCAATCTCCTATTTTGTTGGAGAGAATCTCTCATTGATTGATTTTGGGAGAAAATCTCTCAAAGACATCTTTCTTTTTGGGAAAGAATCTTTCTAATTCCTTCTCTTTTGGTAAGGTTACTAATTAGTAACACTTACCTTTCTTTTTTGTTTCCTTTTTTGATTTGCTCTCTTCTATAAAAGCAAGGAGGAGGCTAGATCTCTTGCTCTTATTGCTTTCTTTTGCAACAATCTCAAGAGAGCTCCAAGACCAAGAGTTCTTCTTCTTCAAGGATCTTCAAGCTTTTTCCTTCTTCTTCTCCATCAATGGCTTCAAGTAAGTTTTCTTTCTTTTTCTTTCAAGAAAACTCCATGTAGAGAATAGGATGGAAAAAAAAGTTTCTCTTCTTATTTTTTTTTCTTTCTTCTTTTTTTTTTCTTTTTTCTTTTCTTTCTATTCTTCTTCTCTTTTTTTTTCCACGTGATTTCCTTCTTTTTTTTTTTCCGTGCTTCTTTCTTTCTCTTTTTTCTTTTTGCACGTTTTATTTCTTTTTTTTTTCTTCTTTTTTTTTAGAAAGTTTCTCTTTTTTTTTTTTTTGGTTATCATGAATAATGCGTTTTTATGCAAATCTAGATGTTCATGCAAGTACTTTTTGTAGATTTGAATTTGAGAGCATGATAGCATACCTGAAAATCTTTGCAAATTTGGGAATTTGGAGCTCGCAGCGATGTTGAGCCCTTCTTGATTTTGCGGAGATTTTGAGGTTTCGAAAGTTTGGAGTTTCGGAGCTCGCAGCGATGTTGAGCCCGTCTTCAGACTTTCTATTTCTTTCGGGGTATTTCCCTTTTCTTCGGAATTGCCCCGGAACCATGCCAAAATTTTGCCAGATTTTCTTTTAGCGAAATCCTGTCATTTTGATGATGATCTTTTTTTTTTTCTCTTTTCCAACCTTTGCAGGTGGTTCCTCCAGAACGAACAAGGGTAAAGAGCCTGCTACAAGCGTACCTCGTCGATCCGCCAGATCTTCTAATGTGGCCGTTCAGCAGGCCTGGGAGAAGGTCCAGTTTGTTGAGAAGAACTTGGAAGAGTACGATTCCCTCAATCGCGATGAGATGAGACAGCGATTGATCGCTCTCAAGGATGAGGAGTTCTATAAGATCATGGTAAGCAACCGTCCTTGGGTTATGGACGATCTGAGGGTTTTACCCAAGCCTACCTTCTTCTTTGGAGATGCAGTCCCTGACGACTTGACATACCAAAGGAGATGTTTTCAGTTCTCTTACACAGCAGATGGTGAGGAGAGAACTATTTCTACCCGGTCGTCTTTTGATCGGACCATCTCGATCCTGAGCTTTTCTCCCACGTGCCCTAAGAGGGAAGATCCTCCAAGCTGGGTGAAGAGGACCAGTGTGATCAAGACCGGGGTTTTTGTTGGCGGTCCCTCCAGATATGCGGAGAAGTCGCCTGCCCAAATGGACATGTTGATGCCAGCCAGCGGCTACCAGGGCTCTGATTATCCGTCGGTCGATTTGGGACCGGTGGGCCTTGGCGTTTTCAGCGGTGACGGCAGCAATTGGGTGAAGCCTTTTCGACTTCGTGGCCATTTCAGTGTTGACTCCGATTGGAAGTCGTGGACTGATCGCGTCCTGCTGATTGGTGGCACCATTTTGAAGGAAGCCGGGATTTTTGACACGGTCCGTGCTTTTAGGGAGACCGTGGCTTTTTCCGACGAGGCCTTCATGGCCATGTTGGAATCATTTCTCCCACAAACCAATACCTTCGTTGTAACGAATGGTGAGATTGGTTTTTCCTTGAAGGAGTTGAGCGCCATCACCGGATTGCCCATCCTTGGCAAACTCTACGAGGAGTTCATGCCGATTGACAGCGTCCTTGAGGAGCAGTCAGAGGAGTTCAGGCTCCTATACTTTCAGCTCGTCACCTTCTATGATTTTTTGAAGGAGGGTTCGAAAGTCAGGTCCAGCAGTTGGAAGAGTTATGGCTCTTCATTCTTCAACTTCTTTGATAGCAAAGAGTCTTCTAATAGCATGACCCGGGAAGAGAGGAAGAAGACTTCGGCCATGCAGGAAGAGTTGAAGGGTTTCTTCGCGAGCACAGATGTCATTTGTTCTGACATTGCACTGTGGAGAGATCTTGCTGTTTACCTCACTTATTGGCTAGGTGAGGCTGTGTTTGCCGGTGGAGATGGGACGCACATCAGGCCGCATTGTATTTTTCCGGCTTGTCAGATGGCGTTTGGAGAGCGGCTTGCTTTGGTGCCTGCTCTTTACTTCTACTTGTGTACCGAACTGCAGGCTGCTGCTTTTTTGGTTCGGCTTGGGCTCCCTATGAATAGGGTATTTTCAGCCCATATCTTTTATTCGTGGTTTGTATACCACTGTCCTGGCTTCCACCAGCTGGGTGCTGCACAGGATGATGATCCTCTGATGATTCGATTGGCTAAGGGAAAAGCCGTATCCGAATCACTTTTGTTTGCTCGCATGAGGATCCGACGGTTCAGGGACGTCGAGATGGGGCAGTCTTCAGTGAAGCTTTCTCCAGAGTTGCGGAAGAAGGCTTTTGATTTTGGTGCCTCCCGAGACTCTACCAGAGCAGGGTCGGGAAGGCATTACCCTTTGACCAATGTAGAGAAGGAGTGGCTTTTCAGCATACGAGTCGGCACGATGGTGTACCGCAGACATCTTTTCGTCGACATCCAGCTGTATGTACCTTCTCGCTTTGCGCTTCAGTTGGGCTTCTCTCAAGGCGTTGTTGGAGCGCCTTCGAGTATGGTGAAGCGTTTTGGGGGTTTGCAGGATGGCAGAAATGCATGGGCTTTTTATAGTGCTGAAGACACTACTGCCACGATTTCTTATCCTGAGCTGTCGACTTTCCGAACTACCGGCTTCACGAAGTGGTTCGCGGAGAGCTTTTTGGCATATCGGGGGCTTTCCAAGAAGGAGCTTGATATAAAGCTGTCTTCGGGGAAAGGTACTGGAAAGTCGGATGGCGTCCGGCGAGAGGAAGTTTGGGCCTTCCTTTCTGGAGAGAAGCACAAATAGGCTTTCTCGGTGACCAGGGCATCATTGGTTCTGAAGCTGTTCGGGAAGTACCTGATGAGGCTTTGGAGCAGCTAGAACAGGAGGAAGCTGAGCTCGACGCTTGGATGCAAGCGGCACAGAGGCGAGCTTCCGCGGAGTCTACTGGCAAGAGCAGACCATCCAGTGAGGAGCCAAGTGAGAAACCTGACTCTGATAGTGGGGCGGGTTCTTCTAGGAAGCGAACCCGTAGAGGTAAGAAGAGGAGGAGTCATCATCGCAGCGAGGGGCCACATGAGGACTCTCCTGACATGGAAATCCCTCTTACCATCAATGAGGAGGTGCCAGAGGCTGTCGACGAGCCTCCAGAGAAGAGGAGCCGTGGAGAAGAGACCATTGGTGAAGGTATGATTCTTCCTTTTTCTTTTTCTGCTTCTTTCATGGTGCTTTCCATGTTCTGATTTGTTTTCTCACCCTGCTGCTGCTTCTTTTTTTTTTTTTTTTTTTTTTAGCAGAGGATGAAGACTTGCCGATGCCTGAGGTTCCGACCGATGAGGCGGTGATGAAGCCGGTTATGGCATCTGAAGAAGAACCGAGGGACTCTGGAATGATTCCAGAATCTCCAATTGGTATAACTTCTTTCGCTTTCTCTTTTTTTTTTTTTTTTGCCTGCGACTTGATTTGCTAACACTTTTCTTGTCAGCTGACTTGCCACAGGATTCCGATGACTTTGAACCCTCAATGGACGCAAATGTTGATGATGCTTCCGATGAGTTCATGGAGGAAGAGAGTGTTCCGCCAGTCGTCGAAGAAGGTACTTTGTAGTGATGACCCTGATGATTTTTTTTTTAACAGGATCATATTCATACCTTTTTGTGTTTCATTTGCAGGTTTTGAAGTGACAGAAGAGAGTCCATCGCTTTCTTCAGAACCAGAGCAAGGGATGCCAGAGGTCGATCCGGAGGTAGAGACTCCTACAACCAGTTCTGACGCGATAGAGAAGATACCTCGTGCTGAGATTCCTTCTCCAGTGGCTCCAAGTGGAAAGAGTTCTTTTGTTACTCTTCCAATGGGACATGACATGAGCAGCCGATCAGCGGAGAAGGGTGAATCTTCATCCAGTTCGTCTCTTCAATTTGCGAAGAAGGTGCTGGCTCGGGTTTTGAGTTCTTGGATCAAGACTCTCCTTTCTGGACACCTGGTTGCCGGATTTGGCATGATCCCACATGTACAGGAGATTCTCACTGATACCGAAGAGGTTGGTCTGGATGTCACAGGTCCCAGGGCAATCGTTGATAGGATCATTGCACTGGGTGACAAGTGGTTTGAGACCATGGATTTCCCTGACGACCAATTCTTCAAGGAGATGTTTTTGGACCCTGCTGATAAGGCTAAGTCTAACCTGAATGAGGCTAAACAAAGCAAGAAGCAGCTAGTTCGGGAGAAGAACTTGGAAGAGCTAGCCATCATCGGATTGAGGCGTGACCTTGACATCCTTGATGGAGAGGTCGAAATGGCCAGGAAGCATCTCGAGCATTTGAAGGCACAAGTTGATGCTAAGTGGACTGCTATAACAGAGGCTCGTGACAGGGAGAGTACTCTGATTCGTAGGGTTGCAGATGCCGGTCAAGTTCTTGAGAGGAGGACTCTAGAAAACGAGCAATGGCAAACTGCTGGGGAAAAGCTTCCCGGTGTAAAAGAAGGGTTACGGCATTCGCCAGCCTCTCATGGCAAGTTCCTGAAGAAGCGTGCCTTGGAAACTCTGACGGCTGATGCCAAAAGTTTGCTTGAGGAGCTGAAGCTTTGGCTGGAGACCATTTTTGGCTGAGCTCCTGATTTTTTGTAGCAGAAACTATTCTTCTTTTTTTGGTACCGCATGTATATTTTTTGGGTACTCTTTTTTTTTTGTAGTGCTTGTGAACACTTTCCTTTTACTTTTTGGTACCACATGTATTTTTTTTGGTACCCTTTTTTTTTTTGTTTTCCCTACGCTCACTTAAATCTTTTTGTGATGAAAGCAATTGCTAAATGGGATTTGATCAAAAGCTTTGTCATTTTGTGAAAATCTTTTGTCAAATGATTGTTTTGGTAGGGGAAACGAATTTGGCATGAAAGCCGAATTTTTGTGGCATTTACAACCAGTTTGGTGGCATTGATAGCCAATTTGTGGCATTTATAGCTGGTTTGGTGGCATTAATAGCCGGGTTTTTTTTGAAAGCCAAGTTTTGGTTTGTCGGCGTGAAAGCCAATTTTTTGTGGCATTGATAGCCGGTTTGTGGCATTTATAGCCGGTTTTGACATGAGAGTCAGGTTTTTTTTTTTTGTGACATTTATAGCCGATTTGGTGGCATTGATAGCCGGTTTTGGCAAAAGAGCCAGGTTTTTGGTTTTCAAAAATGCAAGTATCGACTAAGAGTCGCCTCCATGCTGAATGGTCTTGCAAGTATCGATGGAATGTCGCATCCTTGCTCATTCGGTTGCGAGTATCGATGGAATTTCGCCTCCTCGCGGATTTGGGTGCAAGTATCGATGGAATGTCGCATCCTTGCTTTTCAAAAAATTTGTTTTGCGGGTACTGACTTGATGTCGTTTTCCCCTTGATTTTTGAAATTTGCGGTTTTCTCGAACCTTTGGGTTGTGGATATCAACTGATATGTTGCGTCTCCACGGTTTTAGGTTTTTTTCGAACCTTTTTTGAAATTTGGGTTGTGGATATCAACTGATATGTTGTGTCTCCACGGTTTTTGGATTTTGTAAGTATCGACGAAATGTCGCTTCCCTGCGATTTTGGGTGCAAGTATCGATGGAATGTCGCATCCTTACTTTTTTTCAAAAAATTTGTTTTGCGGGTACTGACTTTGATGTCGTTTCCCCACGATTTTTGAAATTTGCGGTTTTCTCGAACCTTTGGGTTGTGGATATCAACTGATATGTTGCGTCTCCACGGTTTTAGGTTTTTTTCGAACCTTTTTTGAAATTTGGGTTGTGGATATCAACCGATATGTTGCGTCTCCACAGTTTTTTTTTTTTGTTTGGGTTTGCAAGTATCGACGAAATGTCGCTTCCCTGCGAGTTTGGAAGTGTTGAACATGTTTCGTATTCTTTCGATGGTTGCGAGTATCGACTAAGCGTCGCTTCCCTGTGGTTTTTTTTTTTTGAAAAACCATTTTTTTTGTTTAAAGACACGAGGGTCGTAAATTTTGACCTAAAACCATTTGGCGGTAAAAGGCAGGGTGGACTAGGGTGGAAATCCCTGAATCCGGATTTTCATTTCAAACCATGAATTTTGGGTTCAAGGATCGAAAATTTTGGTCAAGTCAGGGAGGGACTCCTAAACTTGGATTTTTTTTTTGAACAATGAAACGATGAAAGTAAGCATTGTTTTTTGAGTTTCTTTAGAAATTTCGACATTTTGATATGAAAATTCTAAGGGAGTGGGTTTGATGAGCAAGTACCTGAAAATAGGCTTTTGCCGTGCAGCCATTGCTCTTACCCAGTTGGGTAAGTCTTTAAGGGTAGTACCGCTTTAAGAACTTGCCCTTGATGGGCAGCATACACCTGTCGCCTTCCATGTTTAGTAGGGCATATGCGCCGTTGGAGAAGACCTTGTCGATGACGTAGGGTCCCTCCCATTTTGGCTCAAACTTGCCTTTGGACTTGTGTACGAAGACCATTGGTCTTTTTACCGCAAGAACCAAGTCACCCTTTTTGTAGGCGCGTTGCCTGACCTTTTTGTCAAAAGATCCTGCCATGCGTGCTTGGTAAAGTTCAATGCTTTGTCGAGCTTCGAGCCGTCTCTCGTCGAGATTGTCCAGCTCATGGAGTCGCAATTTGACATTGCTTTCTTGAGTCATGTCATTTTGTAGAGATACCCTCAGAGAAGGAATTTGTACCTCTAGGGGCACGACAGCTTTGCATCCATAGACCAAGGAGAATGGTGTGCTATGGGTTGGTCCTTGAACGGTGGTTCGATAAGCCCACAAGGCTTCAGACATCTTGTCGCTCCAGTCTCTTTTGTGACTAGAGACCATTTTCTTGAGGATTTTGCAGAGTGTCTTGTTGAAGGCTTCTGCTAATCCGTTTGCTGCCGGATTGTATGGAGTCGAAGGACAACTTTGAATTTTGTATTTGTCGCAGAACCTGTAGAATCGATGATCCCGGAATTGTGGTCCGTTATCATGGACGAATCTTTTATGTATGCCGAAGCGACAAATAATGTTGGTGCGCAAGAAGTGAAGGACTGATGAGGTCTTCATTTCGTTGAACGCAAATGCTTCTGACCACTTGGAAAAATAATCCGTTGCGGCGAAGATGAAGCGATGACCTTTGCTTGAAGGGGGAGAAATAGGACCTATGATGTCCATACCCCAGGCTTCGAAAGGCCACGAGATTGCTGTAGGGTGTAGCCATTCCGGAGGCATGTGAATGTAATCTCCGTGAACTTGGCATAGCTGGCAACGTTTGGCAAATTGCATTGCATCAGCTACCATGGTAGGCCAATAGTAACCTAACCTTTTTATCTAATCATAGAGCTTAGGACCTGCCTGATGGGCTCCACAAAGACCAGCATGAACTTCTTTAAGTGTTTCTTTGGCCTCTTGTTGTGACAAGCAGCGTAGAAGTACTCCGTTGAAGGATTTCCTGTAGAGGATTTTTGAAGGAATATCCAAATGAAAGTTTGGGGCTCGCCTTTGAATGCTTACCCGTTCTTTTGGATCTTCAGGTAGGATTCCGAACATAGTGTAATCAATGAACGGATCCCTTCAGTCGCCGATTGAAGGTTGAAAGATAGAGATCCGACTTCCAACCACTCGGTGGCATTCAGCAACTGCTTGGTGTGTGTTAAGAGGAGGGAGGATCCTTCTCTTGTACACTGTGATTTGCATGTTTTCCCCTTCCTGGATCGCCATTGATGCGGCAAGTCCGGCCAGGGCATCTGCACGGATGTTTTCACCTCTACGAATGTGGGTGATGTGACAGATGTCAAACTTTTGCAGAAGCGATTGTGCCTTGTTGTAATAAGGCAGCAGATCGGGCTTTCTGACTTCATATATCTGATTCATCTGGTTGACGATCAGTTGAGAGTCTCCAAAGACTTCCAGCATAGTGATACCGGATTCGATGGCGAGTTCCAATCCTAGGATCAGAGCTTGGTATTCAGCTGCATTGTTTGTGCATGGTTCCAGTAGCGAGAAAGCGTGTGGAATCATGTATTTGTCGGGGCTAACAAAGAGGATGCCAACTCCTGAGATCAACTTTCTTTTTTCATTTGTCCTGGTTGCACCGTCAAAGTACATGTCCCAGGAGGCATTTGGTGAGGAAGTCTCTACGTTGTGGACAGGTTCGTCTGGGAGATCATCTCTGAGTGGAGAATCTTTAGGCAATGGATGCTCTGCGAGAAAGTCTACTAGAGCTTGGCCTTTGATTGCTTTTTGTGGTACATACCTAATATCAAATTGTGACAAGAGGATGGACCATTTTGCCAGTCGGGCATTGAGAGAACCAGCCTTCGTGACAAGGACCTTCAAGAGGTTGATCCTCGAGACCAGGTAGACTGTGTTGGAAAGCAAGTAGTGACGTAGCTTTTGTACGGCGAACATCACTGCAAGGCATTCCTTTTCGACTGGAGAGTAGCGATGCTCTGCACCTACTAGCATGCGGCTGAGGTAGTATAGAGCAGCTTCTTTTCTTTCATCATTTTTTTGTGCAAGCAGAGCACCCAGAGAGTGATCAAGGGCTCTTGTGTACAAGATGAATGGTTTTCCAGTGGCAGGGGCAGCTAACACTGGAGGTTTGGTCAGGTATGACTTGATATCTTGAAATGCGGCTTCACAGTCGGCATCCCAGACAAAGTCTACACCCTTTTTCATCAATCGAGAGAATGGACGGCATTTCCCCGAAAGATTGGAGATGAACCGTCTGATGTAGGCCAATCTCCCTTGGAGCCCTTTTAATTCTCTCAAGGTTCTTGGAGAGGGCATTTCTAGAATAGCCTTGACTTTTATGGGGTCAAGTTCTATTCCAGCTTTCCGAACAAGGAATCCGAGAAACTTACCCGACGAGACGCCGAAGAAGCATTTTAGAGGATTCATCCGCAGTTTGTGTTTGCGAAGTCGGAGGAAGACTTCCCGAAGATCTTTGAGATGGTCTTCTTTTCTTCTGCTTTTGACGGCGAGGTCATCAACGTAACATTCGACCGTCTTGTGCTGCATATCTTGGAATATTCTCATCATAGCCCTCTGATATGTGGCACCAGCATTTTTCAGACCAAATGGCATGACAGTGTAGCAATACACGCCAAATGGAGTCCGAAATGAAGTGTGTTTTTCATCCTCGGGATGCATCTTTATCTGATTGTAACCAGAGAAGCCATCCATGAATGTCATTCGCTCGAATCCGCAGATATTGTCAATCATCACCTCCGGTATGGGGAGCGGGAATTCATCTTTAGGGCAAGCGCCATTCAAGTCTCTATAGTCAATACAGACTCTGATCTGCCCATTTTTCTTTGTCACGGGGACAATGTTGGCCAACCATTCTGGATGTTGTTCCTCACGGATGAAGCCGACGCTTTTGAGCTTTTGAACTTCTTGTTCAATTTTATCCATCACATCTGGACGGAATCTTCTTTGGCCTTGTTTGACAGGCTTGATTTCTTCTTGAAGATTGAGTTTGTGGACTGCTACTTTGGGGTCTAAACCAGGCATTTCAGCGTAGGACCATGCAAAGCAATCAACGAACTCACGAAGAAAAGCGATATACTTGGGGAACTCATCATCCTTTATATTCTTGCTTATGAATACAGGACGTGGGTTATCTGGTGTTCCCAAGTCTATCTTTTCAACAGGATCTTCTGTTAGAAGGTTCGAAGGTGGTTCCTCCACAATATTTTCGGAGGCTTCCAGCTCAACGAAACCTTCTGGGATTCCAAGGGCATTTGTAGACCGAGGGTTTGTTCCTTTCCACGGGTCTTCTTGATTGGTGATCTTCTCAAGGCTTGCTATGAGATGGTCCCAATTGCCTGTTGAAACTGGGTCGAAGTAAGGTATTTCTTTTGGAGACGAGGGCTCTTCTGGGTCAGACTAGCACAAGTCTGTATTATCGGACGATTCCTCTTTATCATCAGAGAAATCATACCAATTGGATGAGCTTCCTGGATCTTTGTCAGGTAACTCTTTAAAGAGATATCCAGGGAGATCGATGTCTTCATGGACTTGAGATGTTGAGGCTTGGTCGGTAAAACGACTTTTAAGCTTTTGTGTCAACTGTCTCAGAGGAGTGTCGGGATCATACCCTAACCCATATGAAGACTTTTCCACATGACCGTAGAGTCTCCAATCTTCCAGCTGGCTTTTGGTCAAGGCGGGCCCCAATGGCGTGAGAATACCGCGTCTTTCTCCAAAACCGACTGGGTTTTGAGCGTCATAGCCCATTTTCTTCATAATTGCTTGTGCCACAGGACTATATAGAGATAGCTGAGGCATACCTTCATTTTGGAAAGGTTCCAGCATGGAGTTTGATGAAGAAGCGTCCGATCTATGGAAGAAGATCGGCTTTTGCTTTGGTGATGTTGTCGGAACAACAAAGGTAGCAGACGTAGGATCTTCTACATCAGCAGGTGTCTCCATCGGAGTGAGAGCAGGCTGAACATGCTGAGCGTCAGCTTTGCTTGACGATGCATCGTCTTCTGGCTCTGAGTCCGAGTCTGTGTCTTGCATGATAGACACGAGAGAAACAACAAATTTGCCCCCAGGCTTTTGCTTTGCCTTCTTCACTCTGGTTGTGATGACCAAAGGTTTTAAAGATTTGAGGGAGATGACGAAGGGAGATTGACTACTCTCTTCTAATTTGCCGGAGGGTTTGTTTTCTTCCGGTGATTTTTGAGGAGCCTTTCCTTTATCTTTCTGGAGATTTTCAGCAGGGGGTGCTATTTCCTCTTCTTCTTTTTCTCCTTCATGCATCTGGGAGTCTGCGAAGTGGACTTCTTTACCTTTGAAAGGTTTTCTGTCCGCAAAGATACGATGTACCATGCCGTCGCCGCCGACGAACTTGATGCATTGATGTAGAGTTGAAGGGACAACACCATTCTCGTGTATCTAGGGGCGTCCGAGAAGGATGTTGTAGCATGAAGGGGTTTTTATTGCATACACAGTGACTTCAGAGATAAGATCACCGATCTGCAATTTGAACCTGATTTTGCCGATAGGCCTTTGAGTACTCCCATCGTATCCAAAGATAGATACAGATGTGTGGCTTAGCTTACTGGGTGGGATGCCCAACTCTTCGAGAGCCGAAGTGGAGATGAGGTTGAGTGCAGAACCTGCGTCGACCTGAACCCTGTGTATAGGCATTTCCTTGATGTACCCTGTGAAGTACAGGGGTCGGTTGTGCCTTACTTCGCCAAGTAGGAGGTTGTCCTTTGTGAAGGCGATGGTTGCACTGGCTGCCTTTTGCACCGAGAGGCATTGGATGCATGATCCCTCAGTTTTCTTTTCTCCCTTTGAGGAAGTTTCAGAGTTTTTGACCCGGTAGTCCATTTCAATTTGGAGGACTTGCGGGGCATGTTTGTCGACATCCTCATTCAGTTTTTGTAATTCTGAGATGAGATTATCACGAGTGCGTGGAGACATTCGTAATAAATCCAGGATGTGAAGACGTGCAGGTATGTGTTTGAAGTGCTCAACCAAGTCATACTTGAAAGCCTCCTTGGGGCCTGCATGTTCATTGTTTTTGCCACTGGGGGCGCTTACAACATCTTTTCTCGAAGGATTTACATAAGTAAAGGAAGATTGGTTGTAATTTTTGTGGTAGTCCCGGCCCGAGCGGGTGCTTCTACCAACTTCGAGAGCTTCTTGAGAAGGACCTTCGTTTGGAAGATTGTCTTCAGGATCAAGAGGCTGTCGTTTTTCATCCACTGAGGATGTATCTGCAGCAGAGTTGCCATCCTCAGTGATTGTGTTGCACGGAGCATTTTCCGGGAGCAAGTCCTGAACAGCATCCAGTAGCTTTTCTTCTGTGTTGACTATTTCATCATCCCAAGCATCATTATCTGGGTTTTCTTCATGATGATCAGTCGGGAAGAATGTGTATCCTGAAGTCACAGTCTCAGGAGAAGAAACCTGAGAGGGTGTCATCTCTGTGAAAGTCACATGAGACGAGGTAGCTCCAGAGGATACATTGCTAGGTGTCATCGGAGTATAGGTAATCTCATCAGACGACGCTTCAGAAGAGCTATAGTCCTGATATATTACATTACAGGAAGCTCTGATAGGAGATGTTGTCTGCTCGGAGTCAGACTCATCCTCAGATGTAAGAGGATCGTCTACCCAGCAATTTTCTCCATTTTCAGGAGTTGAGGGAGGAGGTACCTGATGGGCTTCAGGGACTTCCGGCTCTGGATTGTGAGGAATCTCGTTGACGCGGTCTTGCTCTTGTTCTAGACTGAGACGCTGCAAGATCCTTGCATATTCTTCAAGATCAGGTATGGGAGCCAGATCCTCTTCTTCGTCTTCTCCGTGTGGCTCAACATAGTTGATTTCCACTGGAGCAACGACAGGTGCTGGGTTAACAACATCTTCTTGTGCAGCCTCTTGGTCTTCTTCATCATCAGACCAGGATCCTTGTGGCTATAAGGGGTTTTACCAGATTACTGGCATAAGGTGAGTTTCAGGAACCCATTCTTCGTCGGAGTGATACTCTCCTGTTTCAAGAGATTCCTCCCACTCGCCGGTGTAGTTGGGCTCGAATCCATCGTCGGTGTCGCTGGACTCGTATCCATCAATGGAGAATCCAACTACCGAGTTGCAAGAGTATGATGCCCCCTGCATGGCTTCTTTTTTGAATTGAGGTGGCATGAAATCACTGAGAGTGAAGTTTCTTACCGCCTTTAAAGTCTCTGGAAGGGACGTTTTTGTTGCCCCGAGTGAAGTGGTAGAGGAGGCCTCTGCCTTTTCATGGACTTCTTGTTTTGGCTGGGTCTCCTCTTACCGTTTGAGCCTGAGGAGATGTTTCCTAGCCTGCCTTCGCTGTTGAGCTGTCGGCTTTGTTTTTACAATCTCCCAGTTTTCATCTTCCAGGAGATCGGGATGTACCCATATGGGTTGTCCGTCTGGTGTCGGGCAAGGAACCAACACTTCGGACGTTTGAATTATTTTTATCACCTTGAAGGAAGTAGTGATCTTCTTCTTCGGTGATTTTGGTGTTTGTCCACATGACACCATGTTGACGGAGGCAGTCCCATAGTTTTTGTCAAAGGTGATGACTCCGTTTTTCCACATCTCGTTTATCTTCTCTCTCACAACAAAGCATTGATTGAGAGGATGCGAGACCATCTGGTGGTATGGACAGTACCGAGGATCGTTGGTTTTGCCAACGTCTCCCGGTCTTTTGGGCTCTGGCAAAATGAGTTTGCCATTTGCTAGGAGAGCCTCAAAGATTTCTTCAACGTCTTCATCGAACGGATATTTCTTTTCTACACGTTCCTTGAAGGCATCAGAGAGTTCAGGCCTTTTACCTGTAGTTTTGTTTTCAGCTTTCTTTGGTTGCTGAGGAGCTGACTTGGTTTGCACATTGAGGACCTCTTTCTTCTTTGGTTTAGAGGTTGCAATGGCGGTTGGCTCTGTTCTTGATGACTTCTGACTGTTGAGGTCTTTAATCACCGTTTCAGCTTCCATAGAAGCTTCCAGGAGTTCTCCTAGGTTTTTTGATTTGTTGCCGATGATCATGGAGCGTATTCTGGCTCTCATGTTGTTACGGCAGATGTCGACTAGCGACGCTTGTGGCAGTACATCTGAGCATTTGTACGCCATTGCTTCCCACTTATGAACGAAGTCATAAGTCGACTCATTCTCTCCCTGTTTTAGGCTGCAGAGTTGAGCCATAGTAATAGGATGATCTTCACATTGGAAGTGGGTCAGGAAGCGTGTCTCCAGCATAGCCCAGTTCTGGATGGAGTTCTCCGGAAGAGTGAGTACCAATCGAAGGCCGTACCTTTTAGGGTACTTGCAAAGAGGCGGATCTTGAGTGCATCTTGATCCGCGATAGCTCCCGTCAAAATCTTGAAGTGGATGACGTGCTGTCTGGCTGATCCTTTCCCTGTATATGTTTGGAGAGTAGGATGTTTGAATTTTGTGGGGAACGGGACCGAGTCCATCCATAAAGGATATGGTGGCTTGATTCCATGCTCTTTGAGTATATCCTCTTCTTTAGCTTTGGCGAGGATACTGTCTACGTCCTTTTTGGTAAGGGCGCGTGACTCATTTTCTTCACAATTTTCCTCGTTATTGCGATGCGGAGGAGGCTCATTGTTCACCTGATTTTGGACAACAAGGAGAAGGTTTTCCATTAGAGTTTCAATCCTATGCTGGCCTTGTTCCAACTGCTGGATGCGTGTGAGCGCATCATCTTGAGGTGGATTCTGAGGTGGTGGCTCAGAACTTGTAGCCAAGACGTTCATCCCTCGGGATTCAAACGAAGAAACCGTCCTGGTGACTGAGCTGAGGCTCATTCTTTTTGAAGAAGAGCTTGATGAAGGATTACTCTCCCGTTCTTGGCTTGAAGGGGCAGGAGATTCTTCGGGATGTCTTCGTGTCCTGGTCACGCTACGGGTCACCGGACGTCGGACATGGATTTTTGATGCTGACTTTTGGCGTCTTCTGGTTTTTCCAACCATATGGACGGCAGCAACTTGGTCGGGTCTTTCTTTTTCGACCCATTTGTGGGAGACTTGAAGTGTAGGAGGCTGGGTCCGTTGCTTCTTTAGTCTCTTTTGTCGATATGACGCACGGCGGCGTGCTCGACGAGCGATTTGAGCTTCAGTCAACTCTGGCTGGGCTCTGACGATGAAGGATGTGCTCCCTCGGGCGCAGCAGCCGAGCTTGTCTTCTTTGTGATTGGGCAAGGACAGGATACGGACCCGGTCCTTTGCCTGTTGCAGCGAAGCTTTGAATTTTTCAAGTTCGGCCCCTGTAGAGATAAAAGGTCGAACCGAAGGACTGTAGGCCTTAGCAGGTGCTTGTAGAGGCCTGGTGATGCATGATCTGATTTTGGGCCTGTAGGAACAAGCTGGCTCATGCTGGGTTGACTTGGGAGTCAGGTTGGAGATGGGTCTCTCCTCTTTCATGTAGGCAAGAGGGTAGAACTGGTTCTCCTTGAGTGGGGCCAGGTATGCTGGCTTGGTGGAAGTTTGAGACCTTCTTTGTTTTGGGGAAGGTCTTGGAGACCAAGTCTTGGGATAGACCTGGTTGTTTGTGGGTCGAGGCTTCACGGGGGTGCCGCGGGCTTCAGGCTTTTGGGCACTCGCCTTTGGTGTCACGGGAGTGACACGTTGAGAGGCGATCTTCTGCTTTTTAGCAGGCGCAGCTTGTTCTTCGGGAAGTGGGAATGGTCCCAGTGTCCCTAAGACGATGGTCCGGGGAGTCGAGGTCGACCCGGAGTTCAGAGAGTTGCCGAGGGAGTTGGTGCTTTGGCAACTAGCAGGGCGCTTGTAAGTGCGCTTGGTTTGCTTCTGTTGAAGCATGAGCTGGTGCTTGTTCTCATCGAAGATAATGGTTAAGGCTGCCATTGTTAGTTTCGAAAAAGTTCTGAAACAAGACCACATCCATTAGTAATCACAAGAATATGATGATCATAAATGGGGAATTCTATGATTTTGTCTTTTCAAATCGCTTAAGGGACATGACCCAAGTAATATGAAGAAGGCAAAAAGCCATAGAGGGTATAATTGTTCTGGTTGCAAGCATGGTAGGCTCGAAATGAGCGTTCCAATGACTGCTAGAAGCAATTGTATACCTAAATTCGACTTATCGAGAAGCGGAGCTTGCTCGAGATAAGAAGAATATAAGGTAGGAGTTACAAATGTGCCGGTCACAGATACAGTAGACCCTGAAAGGGCGTACTAGTACTGCTATGCACAAATGTTGGAGATCGCATCCATGAGATGGGATTCTTTGTTTTGAAAGGTCAGAAATGGATTCGTCAAAGAGAGCAGGTGGCATTCCGATTCAAATACGGGCTCAACGATTTCCGCGAGCGCCAGTATTCAAAAGGAAAGAGACCACAATTTCTCGAATCTGAATCCAAAAGTGACGAGTTTTTTTTTGAAATGTCAAGATTGGTTCCATCAAGGAGAGCAAATGGTATTACAATCTGAACACGGTCTCGGCGATTTCCGCGAGCGCCAGTGCTCAGAAAAGAAGAAACCAAAATTTCTCAGATCTGAAATCAAAAGTGACGAGTTTTTGAAGATTTTTTTTTGAAATGATTTTTTTTATTTTATTATTTATTTATTTTTTTTAAAAAAAATATTATTTTTTTTATTTTTTTATTTTTTTTTTGAAGATTTTTTTTTATTTTAAGATTTTTTTTTTGAAAATCTTTTTTTTATTTTTTTTTTATTTTTTTTTAAGATTTAAAGACGAGAGAGTACATGTTGACACCAAAAATATCACTTTGCCTCTTCAACATCAAGAAAGCTGCATGAAGTCGCAACCTGCCATAAATAGGCAATGCAATTTCTCCAAAAATTCAAATCTTGTCAGAATCAAACAAAAACTGCAAGATCCTTCAAGATAGCCAAGAGAAGAGTACACATGAAGTTTCGGGCCATTTCGACAACATTTGGCCTAACTTCACTTCTCCGACAGCTAAACGGGAGCTCCCGGCGGCGACATCATCGGAGACGTCAAAACTTCGATCAAAGCCTACAGATGACTCCAGCATGTCTCAAAAGGGCTCTATGTCAAATTTCAAGTCAAACCGACAACGTTTGACCCTCCATCAATGCTCGAGCAGCAAAATCAAGCCTCCCGGCGGCGGGAACCACCGAAGCCTTCGCTCATCAAACCAAGTGCATGAGTGGCTTCAACATGCTTCCAAAAGGCTGCACGTCAAATTTCAGGTCATTCTGACAACGTTTGACCAGGTTTCGATGCTCCGAGAGAAAATCAAGCCTACCGGCGGCGGAGCAACCCGGGACCATGACATCCAAAACGGAGCCCATGGAACGTCTCAAAATGACTCCAATAGGCTCCCCGTCAAATTTCAGGTCAATCGGACATCGTTTGACCACATATCAAAGCTCGGCATTTTCCCCGCAGCAAAATCAAGTGAAGCATCGACGGGACCCCAAACGGCTTCAAAACTCAAACAAAAGCCTATGGTTGGTCTTATTTATTGCTCAGGAGGCTTCACCTCAAATTTCAGGTCATTCTGACATCGTTTGACCAAGTTTCAGCTTCTGGCGGAAAATCAGCAGCTCTACGCGACAAAGTCTTCGGCTTTCCCGGAAAATTGGAAACTTTGCACTCTAAAAATGCAAGGATTCTCATCAAGTTTTCTACAGGGAAATCAAGCCAATAAATGAGAAGAAATGTCAAGAAAAATACAGAAGAAAACGGCGACGAAAAAGACCTCAAAACGACCGCAAAACGGGCTCCGAAGGGGAAAAATCCCCCAGGGTCGCAGACCCCTGCGACCATGGCCCATGGTCGCAGGCCCCTGCGACCATGGCCCATGGTCGCCGGCAACCATGGAGGTCCGGGTCACCGGATTTTCCGCCGGTGACCCGTTTTTCCGTCTTTTTTCGCGTTTCGCGCACTTTGGCCCCTGTGGTTTCCTGAAAATGTGATTTTTAGTGCTTGAAATTGACTCATATCCTCTGACATCCGTCAAAATCACGGGTCAACCTCCAAAAGCATAAAATCATCATTGATCGCTCTAAGATCGCCAACCGGTCGACCAAGAAAGTGCACTTTCTGTCCGACCGATCGTGAAATCGACAAGACAGATGTCACCGGCCCACTCTTAGCTATCAATGTCTGAAGTTACATGTTCATCCGATGTCGATCAGCATGTAGATCCATCGATGATCATCGCCAGAAGAATTCCAGAAGACACGGCACGGCCCGCGACTCTTCGACTGCTCGGCGACCAATTAATGTGGTTAATTGACTAGCTTTATTGCAGTCATTAATTCATTTCTTTGGACGGCCCAATCAGAAGCAAGCATTTGGGAGTTACAAGTCAATTGATTCATGGCATTTAAACCATGAAACTCCTCCCATTATGGTAATTAAGGTGATTAAAAGCCCTTAATCTCCATCGGCCAATCAGATTCAAGGAAAAAGGAGTTACAAAATCAAGAAATAAATCTTGTAACTCCTCCCATTAAAGCCATTAAGGCTCATAAACCCTCCTAAATGGCTACCAAAAGCCTATAAATAGGAGAGCATTCCATTGAAATCGGAATCAGAAAAAGGAGGAGAAAATCAGAAGATCAGAAAAAAAAGGGATCAGAAAGAGATCTGAGAGAAAGAAAAAGAGAGAAAAACTCTGCTGAAGTTCTGCACCGGCCACCACTACAAGGTGACAAAAGTCCCTTGGGGGCACCCCCCCAAGGTCCTTGCCTTCTCCTGCTGCCTCCAATGGCTTAGACGTGGCTTTTCAGCCCGTCTACTTAGCTTTTTATTGGACATTGGACCTTCTCTTGGTCTTTGTCCTCTAAAAACCTGAGGTTATAGCCAAGCCAAGCGAATCAAGAGCATCTTCTGTTCTCATCTGCATGGATGATGGCGAAGCCCATACATGGCTTGCGACCGTCAATCTGAACGAGTCCCCCACAATCTCCTGAAAAGTTAGATCTTCCTTTTCTTGCTTTTCATTGTAATTTGTATTTTTCTAAAGAGACAAAAATCACAACTCTTGTCTTTCATTATTGATAAGAATTGTAAATCGGCTATAAACGCCAAAATCGGCTATAAATGCCAAACAAAATCGCCTTTCACGGCAAATTAAGAAAATGTCTCTTTTCTTAAATATTTGTGCAATGGAAAACTTGAAAGAAGTTGATTTCCTTTTTACTTGCGAAGGTTGATCTCCGGATTACCACTTGCAATTCCAAGTAAAATAGAAAATCTGGCACACCCACATAAAAGAAATGTTGATACACGCTTCAGGGCCCGCCAGGGCGCGAAAGGGCCGGACCCGACGGACTCCCACGTTCCGCCGACCCCGGTAGCCGCCCCACGGCGCCTCGGAGCGCGTTCCATCAAGCTGGCACACCCGGTGAGACTCGTTCATTTGAGAACACGGTGCTTGGAAATGAAATATTTGCATATCATACTTTTTGCTCTATGCTTATACTTCTTTTCCGGATTCCTTGGCTACTTCCTAGCTGGTAGCCTATGTTGGATTTTGCATCCTAAAAAAAAAAAAAAACATGAGATGGGATTTTTTGGAAATTTCTATTTCTTTGAGTTTGTTTCCATTCTTTCTCTTTTAAAAAAAAAAAATCAGTTTTTTTAGTTTGAATTCAAAATTGAGAAACTTTGATCCTATCCTATCGTTCTTTGGTGCTTGCAGAAATGTTGAGCCCGTTCGACTAAGGTTTTGGACTATCGTTTCTCTTCGATGAGTTCATTAGAGATTTCAAAAAAAAATAAAATAAAAAAAAATCAGTTTTCTTAGTTTGGATTCAAAATTGAGAAACCTTGATCCTATCCTATCGTTCTTTGGTGCTTGCAGAAATGTTGAGCCCGTTCGACTAAGGTTTTGGACCATCGTTTCTCTTCGATGAGTTCATTAGAGATTTCAAAAAAAAAAAATATTAAAAAAAAAATCAGTTTTCTTAGTTTGAATTCAAAATTGAGAAACTTTGATCCTATCCTATCGTTCTTTGGTGCTTGCAGAAATGTTGAGCCCGTTCGACTAAGGTTTTGGACCATCGTTTCTCTTCGATGAGTTCATTAGAGATTTCAAAAAAAAAAATATTAAAAAAAAATAAAATAAAAAAAAATTATTAGTTTTCTTAGTTTGGATTCAAAATTGAGAAACTTTGTTCCTATCCTATCGTTCTTTGGTGATTGCAGAAATGTTGAGCCCGTTCAACTAAGGTTTTGGGCCATCGTTTCTCTTCGATGAGTCTATTTGGGATTTTTATAAAAAAAAAAGGGGACATAGACCACTAAGGTTAAACCAATTGCGTTCTTTGATCACGATTGATTCAAGAAAAGCCTTGTCCAGAGTGTGGAGACAGCTTGACTGTTCTAGGCAAGGGTCCTACAAACGGGTTCATTAAGTAATCCTACCCTTACCTGGGGGCAATTCTATCAATTGAGGTTTCATAAGACCGGGTTAGGAGGCCTATGTGTACTCTCTCGTCTTTAAATCTTAAAAAATTAAAAAAAAAATAAAAATAAAAAAAAATCATTTCAAAAAAAAAAACAAAAAATTTTCAAAAAAAAAAATAAAATAAAAAAATAAATAAATAAAATATTTTAAAAAAAATAAAAAATAAAAAAAATAAAATAAAAATAAAATAAAAAAAAATCATTTCAAAAAAAAAAATCTCCAAAAACTCGTCACTTTTTGGATTCAGATTCAAGAAATTGTGGTCTCTTCCATTCTGAGTACTGGCGCTCGCGGAAATCGTTGAGCCCGTATTTGAATCGGAATGTCACCTGCTCTCTTTGACGAATCCATTTCTGACATTTCAAAACAAAGAATCCCATCTCATGGATGCGATCTCCAACATTTGTGCATAGCAATACTGGTACGCCCTTTCAGGGTCTACTGTATCTGTGACCGGCACATTTGTAACTCCTACCTTATATTCTTCTTATCTCGAGCAAGCCCTGCTTCTCGATAAGTCGAATTTAGGTTTACAATTGCTTCTAGCAGTCACTGGAACGCTCATTCTGGGCTCACCATACTTGCTGTCAGAACAATTGTACCATCTATGGCTTTTTGCCTTCTTCATGTCGCTTGGGTCATATCCCTTGAGCGATTTGAAAAGACAACCATAGAAATTCCCATTTATGATCTTTACATTCTTGTGATTACTAATGGATGTGGTCTTGTTTCAGAACTTTTTCGAAACTAACAATGGCAGCCTTAACCATTATCTTCGATGAGAACAAGCACCAACTCATGCTTCAACAGAAGCAAACCGAGCGCACTTACAAGCGCCCCGCCAGCTGCCGAAGCGTCAACTCCCTCGGCAACTCTCTGAACTCCGGGTCGACCTCGACTCCCCGGACCATCGTCTTCGGGACACTGGGACCATTCCCACTTCCCGAAGAACAAACTGCGCCTGCCAAAAGGCAGAAGATCGCCTCTCAACGTGTCACTCCCGTGACACCAAAGGCGAGCGCCCAAAAGCCTGAAGCCCGCGGCACCCCCGCGAAGCCTCGACCCACAAACAACCAGGTCTATCCCAAGACTTGGTCTCCAAGACCTTCCCCAAAACAAAGAAGGTCTCAAATTTCCACCAAGCCAGCATACCTGGCCCCACTCAAAGAAAACCAGTTCTACCCTCTTGCCTACATGAAAGAGGAGAGACCCATCTCCAACTTGACTCCCAAGTCGACCCAGCATGAACCGGCTTGCTCCCACAAGCCCAAAATCAGATCATGCATCACCAGGCCTCTACAAGCACCTGCCAAGGCCTACACTCCTTCAGTTCGACCCTTCATCTCTGCAGGGGCCGAACTTGAAAAATTCAAAGCTTCGCTGCAACAGGCAAAGGACCGGGTCCGGATCCTGTCCTTGCCTAGCTACAAAGAAGACAGGCTCGGCTGCTGCGCCCGAGGGAGCACATCCTTCATCGTCAGAGCCCAGCCAGAGCTGACCAAAGCTCAAATCGCTCGTCGAGCACGCCGCCGTGCTTCATATCGACAAAAGAGACTAGAGAAGCAACGGACCCGGCCTCCTACACTTCAAGTCTCCCACAAATGGGTCGAAAAAGAAAGACCCGACCAAGTTGCTACCGTCCATATGGTTGGAAAAACCAGAAGACGCCAAAGGTCAGCATCAAAAATCCATGTCCGACGTCCGGTGACCCGTAGCATCACCAGGACACAAAGACATCCCGAAGAATCTCCTGCCCCTTCCAGCCAAGGACGGGAGAGTAATCCTTCATCAAGCTCTTCATCAAAAAGAATGAGCCTCAGCTCGGTCACCAGGACGATTTCTTCGTTCGAATCCCGAGGGATGAACGTCTTGGCTACAAGTTCTGAGCCGCCACCTCAGAATCCACCTCGAGATGATGCGCTCACACGCATCCAGCAGTTGGAACAAGGCCAGCAGAGGATTGAAACTCTGATGGAAAACCTTCTCCTTGTCGTCCAAAATCAGGTGAACAATGAGCCTCCTCCAAATCATAGCAATAACGAGGGAAATGGAGAAGAAAATGAGTCACGCGCCCTCACCAAAAAGGACGTAGACAGTATCCTCGCCAAAGCTAAAGAAGAGGATATACTCAAAGAGCATGGGATCAAGCCACCATATCCTTTATGGATGGACTCGGTCCCGTTCCCCACAAAATTCAAGCATCCTACTCTCCAAACATATACGGGGAAAGGATCAGCCAGACAGCACGTCATCCACTTCAAGATCTTGACGGGAGCTATCGCGGATCAAGATGCACTCAAGATCCGCCTCTTTGCAAGTACCCTAAAAGGTACGGCCTTCGATTGGTACTCCACTCTGCCGGAGAACTCCATTCAGAACTGGGCTATGCTGGAGACACGCTTCCTGACCCACTTCCAAGGTGAGGATCATCCTGTTACTATGGCTCAGCTCTGCAGCCTAAAACAGGGAGAGAATGAGTCAACTTATGACTTCATTCACAAGTGGAAAGCAATGGCGTACAAATGCTCAGATGTACTGCCACAAGCGTCGCTAGTCGACATCTGCCGAAACAACATGAGAGCTAAAATCCGCTCCATGATCATCGGCAATAAATCAAAGAACCTGGGGGAACTCCTGGAAGCTTCCATGGAAGCTGAAACGGTGATCAAAGACCTCAACAGTCAGAAATCATCAAAGAAAGAGCCGACTGCTGTTGCAACCTCTAAACCAAAGAAGAAGGAGGTTCTCAATGTGCAGACTAAGTCAGCTCCTCAGCAACCAAAGAAAGCTGAAAATAGAGCTGCAGGTAAGAGACCTGAACTCTCTGATGCCTTCAAAGAGCGAGTAGAAAAGAAATATCCGTTCGATGAAGACGTCGAAGAAATCTTTGAGGCTCTCCTAGCAAATGGCAAACTCATTTTGCCAGAGCCCAAAAGACCTGGAGACGTTGGCAAAACCAATGATCCTCGGTACTGTCCATACCACCAGATGGTCTCGCATCCTCTCAATCAATGCTTTGTTGTGAGAGAGAAGATAAACGAGATGTGGAAAAACGGAGTCATCACCTTTGACAAAAACTATGGGACTGCCTCCGTCAACATGGTGTCATATGGATAAACACCAAAGTCACCGAAGAAGAAGATCACTACTTCCTTCAAGGTGATAAATAGAATTCAAACGTCCGAAGTGTTGGTTCCTTGCCCGACACCAGACGGACAACCCATATGGGTACATCCCGATCTCCTGGAAGATGAAAATTGGGAGATCGTCAAAACAAAGCCGACCGCTCAGCAGCGAAGGCAAGCCAAGAAACATCTCCTCAGGCTCAAACGGCAAGAGAAGACCCAGCCAAAACAAGAAGTTCATGAAAAGGCAGAGGCCTCCTCTACCACTTCACTCGGGGCAACAGAAACGTCCCCTCCAGAGACTTCAAAGGCGGTAAGAAACTTCACTCTTAGTGATTTCATGCCACCTCAATTCAAAAAAGAAGCCATGCAGGGGGCATCATACTCTTGCAACTCGGTAGTTGGATTCTCCATTGATGGATACGAGTCCAGCGACACCGACGATGGATTCGAGCCCAACTACACCGATGAGTGGGAGGAATCTCTTGAAACAGGAGAATATCTCTCCGATGAAGAATGGGTTCCTGAAACTCACCTTATGCCAGTAATCTGGTATAACCCCTTGCAACCACAAGGATCCTGGTCTGATGATGAAGAAGACCAAGAGGCTGCACAAGAAGATGCTGTTAACCCAGCACCTGTCATTGCTCCAGTGGAAATCAACTATGTTGAGCCACACGGAGAAGACGAAGAAGAGGATCTGGCTCCCATGCCTGATCTTGAAGAATATGCAAGGATCTTGCAGCGTCTCGCTCTAGAACAAGAGCAAGACCGCGTCAACGAGATTCCTCACAATCCAGAGCCGGAAGTCCCTGAAGCCCTTCAGGTACCTCCTCCCTCAACTCCTGAAAATGGAGAACATTGCTGGATTGACGATCCTCTTACATCCGAGGATGAGTCTGACTCCGAGCAGGCAACATCTTCTATCAGAGCTTCCTGTAATGTAATATATCAGGACTATAGCTCTTCTGAAGCATCGTCTGATGAGATTACCTACACTCCGACGACGCCTAGCAATGTATCCTCTGGAGCTACCTCGTCTCACGTGACTTTCACAGAGATGACACCCTCTCAGGTTTCTTCTCCTGAGACTGTGACTTCAGGATACACATTCTTCCCGACTCATCATCATGAAGAAAACCCAACTTGGGGTGATGGATGGGTCAACGAAGAAGAAAAGCTGCTGGATGCTGTTCAGGACTTGCTCCCGGAAAATGCTCCGTGCAACACAATCACTGAGGATGGCAACTCTGCTGCAGATACATCCCCAGTAGATGAAAAACGACAGCCTCTTGATCCTGAAGACAATCTTCCAAACGAAGATCCTTCTCAAGAAGCTCTCGAAGTTGGTAGAGGCACCCGTTCGGGCCGGGACTACCACAAAAATTACAACCAATCTTCCTTTACTTATGTAAATCCTTCGGGAAAAGATGTTGTAAGCGCCCCCAGTGGCAACAATGATGAACATGCAGGCCCTAAGGAGGCTTTCAAGTATGATTTGGTTGAGCACTTCAAACACATACCTGCACGTCTTCACATCCTAGACTTATTGCGAATGTCTCCACGCACTCGTGATAATCTCATATCAGAATTACAAAAACTGAATGAGGATGTCGACAAACATGCCCCACAAGTCCTCCAAATTGAAATGGACTACCGGGTCAAAAACTCTGAAACTTCCTTAAAAGAAGAAAAAAAGAAAACTGAGGGATCATGCATCCAATGCCTCTCAGTTCAAAAGGCAGCCAGTGCAACCATCGCCTTCACTAAGGAAGACCTCCTACTTGGCGAAGCAAGGCACAACCGACCCCTGTACTTCACAGGGTACATCAAAGAAATGCTGATACATAGAGTTCAGATCGACCCAGGTTCTGCACTCAACCTTATCTCCACTTCGGCTCTTGAAGAGTTGGGCATCCCACCCGGCAAGCTAAGCCACACATCTGTATCTATCTTTGGATACGATGGGAGCACTCAAAGGCCTATCGGCAAAATCAGGTTCAAATTGTAAATCGGTGATCTTATCTCTGAGGTCACTGTGTATGCAATAAAAACCCCCTCATGCTACAACATCCTTCTCGGACGTCCTTGGATACACGAGAATGGTGTTGTTCCTTCAACTCTACATCAATGCATCAAGTTTGTCGGCGACGACGGCATGGTACATCGAGTCTTTGCGGACAGGAAACCCTTCAAAGGTAAAGAAGTCCACTTCGCAGACTCCCAAATGTATGAAGGAGAAAAAGAAGAAGAGGAAATAGCACCCCCTGCTGAAAATCTCCAGAAAGATAAAGGCAAGGCTCCTCAAAAATCACCGGAAGAAAACAAACCCTCCGGCAAATTAGAAGAGAGTAGTCAATCTCCCTTCGTTATCTCCCTCAAGAATTCAAAACCTTTGGTCATCATGACTAAAGTGAAGAAGGCGAAACAAAAGCCTGGGGGCAAATTTGTTGTTTCTCTCGTGTCTATCATGCAAGACACAGACTCGGACTCAGAGCCAGAAGACGATGCATCGTCAAGCCAAGCTGACACTCAGCAAGTTCAGCCTGCTCTCACTCCGATGGAGACACCTGCTGATGTAGAAGATCCTACGTCAGCTACCTTTGTTGTTCCGGCAACATCACCAAAGCAAAGGCCGATCTTCTTCCATAGATCGGACGCTTCTTCATCAAACTCCATGCTGGAACCTTTTCAAAATGAAGGTATGCCTCAGCTATCTCTATATAGTCCTGTGGCACAAGCAATTATGAAGAAAATGGGCTATGACGCTCAAAACCCAGTCGGTTTGGGAGAAAGACGCGGTATTCTCACGCCATTGGAGCCCGCCTTGACCAAAAGCCAGCTGGAAGATTGGAGACTCTACGGTCATGTAGAAAAGTCTTCATATGGGTTAGGGTATGATCCCGACACTCCTCTGAGACAGTTGACACAAAGGCTTAAAAGTCGTTTTACCGACCAAGCCTCAACATCTAAAGTCCACGAAGACATCGATCTCCCTGGAAATCTCTTTAAAGAGTTACCTGACAAAGATCCAGGAAGCTCATCCAATTGGTATGATTTCTCTGATGATAAAGAGGAATCGTCCGATAATACAGACTTGTGGCATCCTGACCCAGAAGAACCCTCGTCTCCAAAAGAAATAACAGACTCAACAGGCGATTGGGACTATCTCATAGCAAGCCTTGAGGAGATCACCAATCAAGAAAATCCATGGAAAGGAACAGAGCCTTGGTCTGGTAATGCAGTTGAAACTCCAGAAGGTTTCGTTGAGTTGGAAGCCTCCGAAAATATTGTGGAGGATCCACCTTCGAACCTTCCGACAGAAGATCATGTTCAAAAGATAAACTTGGGAACACCTGATAACCCGCGTCCTGTATTCATAAGCAAGAATATAAAGGATGATGAGTTACCCGAGTATATCGCTTTTCTTCGTGAGTTCGTTGATTGCTTTGCATGGTCCTACGCTGAAATGCCTGGTTTAGACCCCAAAATAGCAGTCCACAAACTCAATCTTCAAGAAGAAATCAAGCCTGTCAAACAAGGCCAAAGAAGATTCCGTCCAGATGTGATGGATAAAATTGAACAAGAAGTTCAAAAACTCAAAAGCGTTGGCTTCATCCGTGAGGAACAACATCCAGAATGGTTGGCCAACATTGTCCCCGTGACAAAGAAAAATGGGCAGATCAGAGTCTGTATTGACTATAGAGACTTGAATGGCGCTTGCCCTAAAGATGAATTCCCGCTCCCCATACCGGAGGTGATGATTGACAATACCTGCGGATTCGAGCGAATGACATTCATGGATGGCTTCTCTGGTTACAATCAGATAAAGATGCATCCCGAGGATGAAAAACACACTTCATTTCGGACTCCATTTGGCGTGTATTGCTACACTGTCATGCCATTTGGTCTGAAAAATGCTGGTGCCACATATCAGAGGGCTATGATGAAAATGTTCCAAGATATGCAGTACAAGACGGTCGAATGTTACGTTGATGACCTCGCCGTCAAAAGCAGAAGAAAAGAAGACCATCTCAAAGATCTTCGGGAAGTCTTCCTCCGACTTCGCAAACACAAACTGCGGATGAATCCTCTAAAATGCTTCTTCGGCGTCTCGTCGGGTAAGTTTCTCGGATTCCTTGTTCGGAAAGCTGGAATAGAACTTGACCCCATAAAAGTCAAGGCTATTCTAGAAATGCCCTCTCCAAAAACCTTGAGAGAACTAAAAGGGCTCCAAGGGAGATTGGCCTACATCAGACAGTTCATCTCCAATCTTTCGGGGAAATGCCGTCCATTCTCTCGATTGATGAAAAAAGGTGTACACTTTGTCTGGGATACCGACTGCGAAGCCGCATTTCAAGATATCAAGTCATACCTGACCAAACCTCCAGTGTTAGCTGCCCCTGCCACTGGAAAACCATTCATCTTGTACACAAGAGCTCTTGATCATTCTGTAGGCGCTCTGCTTGCACAAGAGAATGGTGAGGGAAAAGAAGCTGCTCTATACTACCTCAGCCGCATGCTAGTAGGTGCAGAGCATCGCTACTCTCCAGTCGAAAAAGAATGCCTTGCAGTGATGTTCGCCGTACAAAAGCTACGTCACTACTTGCTTTCCAACACAGTCTACCTGATCTCAAGGATCAATCTCTTGAAGGTCCTTGTTACGAAGGCCGGTTCTCTCAATGCCCGACTGGCAAAATGGTCCATCCTCTTGTCACAATTTGATATTAGGTATGTGCCACAAAAAGCAATCAAAGGCCAAGCTCTAGCAGATTTCCTCGCAGAGCATCCATTGCCTAAAGATTCACCACTCAGAGATGATCTCCCAGACGAACCTGTCTACAACGTGGAGACTTCCTCACCAAATGCCTCCTGGGACATGTACTTTGACGGTACAACCAGGACAAATGAAAAAAGAAAGCTGATCTCAGGAGTTGGCATCCTCTTTGTTAGCCCCGACAAATACATGATTCCACACGCTTTCTCGCTACTGGAACCATGCACAAACAATGCAGCTGAATACCAAGCTCTGATCCTAGGATTGGAACTCGCCATTGAATCCGGTATCACCATGCTGGAAGTCTTTGGAGACTCTCAACTGATCGTCAACCAGATGAATCAGAAATATGTAGTCAGGAAGCCCGATCTGCTGCCTTATTACAACAAGGCACAATCGCTTCTGCAAAAGTTTGACATCTGCAACATCACCCACATTCGTAGAGGTGAAAACATCCGTGCAGATGCCCTGGCCGGACTTGCCGCATCAATGGCGATCCAGGAAGGGGAAAACATGCAAATTACAGTGTGCGAGAGAAGGATCCTCCCTCCTCTTAACACACACCAAGCAGTTGCTGAATGCCACCGAGTGGTTGGAAGTCGGATCTCTATCCTTCAACCTTCAATCGTCGACTGGAGGGATCCGTTCATTGATTACACTATGTTCGGAATCCTACCTGAAGATCCAAAAGAACGGGTAAGC
The DNA here is from genome assembly GCA_028538565.1 of Umbellularia californica. NCBI lineage: Eukaryota > Viridiplantae > Streptophyta > Magnoliopsida > Laurales > Lauraceae > Umbellularia > Umbellularia californica. The sequence goes on from JAPQWN010000011.1 coordinate 31,236,853, forward strand.
ATACAAAGGCGAGCCCCAAACTTTCATTTGGATATTCCTTCAAAAATCCTCTACAGGAAATCATTCAACGGAGTACTTCTACGCTGCTTGTCACAACAAGAGGCCGAAGAAACACTTAAAGAAGTTCATGCTGGTCTTTGTGGAGCCCATCAGGCAGGTCCTAAGCTCTATGATCAGATAAAAAGGTTAGGTTACTATTGGCCTACCATGGTTGCTGATGCAATGCAATTTGCCAAACGCTGCCAGCTATGCCAAGTTCACGGAGATTACATTCACATGCCTCCGGAATGGCTGCATCCTACAGCAATCTCATGGCCTTTTGAAGCATGGGGCATGGACATCATAGGTCCTATCTCTCCCCCTTCAAGCAAAGGTCATCGCTTCATCTTCGCCGCTACGGATTATTTCTCCAAGTGGTCAGAAGCATTTGCGTTCAACGAAATGAAGACCTCATCAGTTCTTCAGTTCCTGCGCACCAACATCATTTGTCGTTTCGGCATACCCAAGAGATTCGTCCATGATAACGGACCACAATTCCGGGATCATCGATTCTACAGGTTTTGCAACAAATACAAAATTCAAAGCTGTCCTTCGACTCCATACAATCCGGCAGCAAACGGATTAGCAGAAGCCTTCAACAAGACACTCTGCAAAATCCTCAAGAAAATGGTCTCTAGTCACAAAAGAGACTGGAGTGACAAACTGTCTGAAGCTTTGTGGGCCTATTGAACCACCGTTCGAGGACCAACCCATAGCACACCATTCTCCTTGGTCTATGGATGCGAAGCTGTCGTGCCCCTAGAGGTACAAATTCCTTCTCTGAGGGTATCTCTACAAAATGACATGACTCAAGAAAGCAATGCGAAATTACGACTTCATGAGCTGGACAATCTCGATGAGAAACGGCTCGAAGCTCGACAAAGCATTGAACTTTACCAAGCACGCATGGCAGGATCTTTTGACAAAAGGGTCCGGCAACGCGCCTACAAAAAGGGTGACTTGGTTCTTGCGGTAAAAAGACCAATGGTCTTCGCACACAAATCCAAAGGCAAATTTGAACCAAAATGGGAGGGACCCTACGTCATCGACAAAGTCTTCTCCAACGGCGCATATGCCCTCCTAAACGTGGAAGGCGACATATGTATGCTGCCTATCAACGGCAAGTTCTTGAAGCGGTACTACCCTTGAAGACTTACCCAACTGGGTAAGAGCAATGCCTATATGGCCAAAACCTGTTCTCAGGTACTCGCTCGTCAAACCCACTCTCTTTAGAATTTTCATATCAAATGTCAAAATTTCTAGAGATTCAAAAACAATGCTTACTTTCATTGTTTCATTGTTCAAAAACAAAAAAAAAATCCAAGTTTAGGAGCCTCTCCCTGACTTGACCAAAACTTTCGATCCTTGAACCAAAATTCATGGTTTGAAACAAAAATCCGGATTCAGGGATTTCCACCCTAGTCCACCTTACCTTTTACCGCCAAATGGTTCTAGGTCAAAATTTACGACCCTCGTGTCTTTAAACAAAAAAAAAATGGTTTTTCAAAAATCGTGGGGAAACGACATCAAAGTCAGTACCCGCAAAACAAAAAATTTTTGAAAAAAAGCAAGGATGCGACATTCCATCAATACTTGCATCCAAAATCGCAGGGAAGCGACATTTCGTCGATACTTGCAAAATCCAAAACCGTGGAGAAGCAACAAACCAGTTGATATCCACAACCCAATTTCAAAAATCGTGGAAAAGCAACAAACCAGTTGATATCCACAACCCAAATTTCAAAGGTTCGAGAAAACCTAAAATCGTGGAGAAGCAACAAACCAGTTGATATCCACAACCCAATTTCAAAAATCGTGGAGGTGCAACATACCAGTTGCTGTCCACAACCCAAAATTACAAATGGTTCGAGAAACCTCAAATTTCAAAAATCACGGAGAAACGACATCAAGTCAGTACCCGCAAAACCAAAAGTCTTGGGAAAAGCAGGGAAGCGACGCTTAGTCGATATTTGCACCCCAATTCGCGAGGAAGCGACATTCCATCAATACTTGCAAAACCTAACCCGCGAGGAAGTGACATTCCATCAATACTCGCAAAACCGAATGAGCAAGGAAGCGACATTCCATCGATACTTGCAAGACCATTCAGCGGGGAGGCGACATTTAGTCGATACCTGCATTTTGAAAACCAAAACTCGGCTATAAATGCCAAAATCCGGCTATGAATGCCAAAACAAAAATTTCCGGCTATAAACGCCAAAATCGGCTTTCATGCCAATAAAACAAAACTTGGTTTTCAAAAAACTCGGTTACAAATGCCACACAAAGAAAAAAACCTGACTCTCATGTCAAAACCGGCTATAAATGCCACAAATTGGCTATCAATGCCACCAAACCGGCTATAAATGCCACCAATTGGCTATCAATGCCACCAAACTGGCTGTAAATGCCACAAAAATCCGGCTTTCATGCCAAATTCGTTTCCCCTACCAAAACAACCATTTGACAAAAGATTTTCACAAAATGACAAAGCTTTTGATCAAATCCCATTTAGCAATTGCTTTCATCACAAAAAGATTTGAGTAAGCGTAGGGAACAACAAAAAAAAAGAAAAGTACCAAAGCAAAAAAAAAAAAAAATAGAAAGTGTTCACAAGCACTACAAAAAAAAAAAAAAAAAAATACCAAAAAAAAAATACATGTGGTACCAAAAAAAAAGAAAGTGTCCACAAGCACTACAAAAAAAGAGTACCAAAAAATACATGTGGTACCAAAAAAAAAGAAGAATGGTTTCTGCTATAAAAAATCAGGAGCTCAGCCAAAAATGGTCTCCAGCCAAAGCTTCAGCTCCTCAAGCAAACTTTTGGCCTCAGCCGTCAGAGTTTCCAAGGCACGCTTCTTCAGGAACTTGCCATGAGATGCTAGCGAATGCCGTAACCCTTCTTTTACACCGGGAAGCTCTTCCCCAGCAGTTTGCCATCGTTCGTTTTCTAGAGTCCTCCTCTCGAGAACTTGACCGGCATCTGCAACCCTGCGGATCAGAGTACTCTCCCTGTCACGAGCCTCTGTTATAGCAGCCCACTTCGCATCGACTTGTGCCTTCAAATGCTCAAGACGTTTCCTGGCCTCCTCAACTTCCCTATCAAGGACGTTAAGGTCATGCCTCAATCCGATGATGGCTAGCTCTTCCTTGTTCTTCTCCCGAACTAGCTGCTTCTTGCTTTGTGTAGCCTCATTCAGGTCAGACTTAGCCTTATCAGCAGGGTCCAAGAACATCTCCTTGAAGAATTGGTCGTCAGGGAAACCCATGGTCTCAAACCACTTGTCACCCAGTGCAATGATCCTATCAACGATCGCCCTGGCAACTGTGACATCCAGACCAACCTCTTCGGTGTCGGTCAGAATCTCCTGTACATGTGGGATCATGCCAAATCCTGCCTCCAAGTGTCCAGAAAGGAGAGTCTTGACCCAAGAACTCAAAACCCGAGCCAGCACCTTCTTCGCAAATTGAAGAGACGAACTGGATGAAGATTCACCCTTCTCCGCTGATCAGCTGCTCATATCATGTCCCATTGGAAGAGTAACAAAAGAACTCTTTTCACTTGGAGCCACTGGAGAGGGAATCTCAACACGAGGCATCTCCTCAATCATGTCTGAACTGGTCTCTACCTCCGGATCGACCTCTGGCATCCCTTGCTCTGGTTCTGAAGAAAGCGATGGACTCTCTTCTGTCACTTCAAAACCTGCAAATGAAACACAAAAAGGTATGATATGATCCTGTTCAAAAAAAACCTTCAGGTTCATCACTACAAAGTACCTTCTTCGACGACTGGCGGAACACTCTCTTCCTCCATGAACTCATCAGAAGCATCATCGACATTTGCGTCCATTGATGGTGCAAAGTCATCGGAATCCTGTGGCAAGTCAGCTGACAAGAAAAAACTGTTAGCAAATCAAGTCGCAGGCAAAAAAAAAAAAGAGAAAGCGAAAGAAGTTATACCAATTGGAGATTCCGGAGTCATTCCAGAGTCCCTCGATTTTCTTCAGATGCCATAACCGGCTCCATCACCGCCTCATCGGTCGGAACCTCAGGCATCGGCAAGTCTTCATCCTCTGCTAAAAAAAAAGAGCAGCAGCAGGGTGAGAAAACAAATCAGAACATGGAAAGCCCCATGAAAGAAGTAGAAAAAGGAAAAGGAGGAATCATACCTTCACCGATGGTTTCTTCTTCCCGAATCCTCTTCTCCGGAGGTTCGTCAACTTCCCCTGGCACCTCCTCATTGACAGTGAGAGGGACTTCCACATTAGGAGAGTCTTCGTCCCGCCCCGTGTGACGCTGACTCCTCCTCCTCTTCTTACCTCTACGGGTTCGCTTCCTAGAAGAACCCGCCTCACTATCAGAGTCAGGTTTCTCACTTGACTCCTCACTGGATGGTCTGCTTTCGCCAGTAGACTCCACGGAAGCTCGTTTCTGTGCCGCTTGCATCCAAGCGTCGAGCTCAGCTTCCTCCTGTTCTAGCTGCTCCAAAGCCTCATCAGGTACTTCCCGAGCAGCTTCAGAACCAATGACGCCCTGGTCACCGAGAAAGCCTATCTTGTGCTTCTCTCCAGAAAGGAAGGCCCAAACTTCCTCTCGCCGGACGCCATCCGACTTCCCAATGCCTTTTCCAGAAGACAGCTTTACATCAAGCTCCTTCTTGGAAAGCCCCCGATATGCCAAAAAGCTCTCCGCGAACCACTTCGTGAAGCCGGCAGTTCGGAAAGTCGACAGCTCAGGATAAGAAATCGTGGCAGTAGTGTCTTCAGCACTATAGAAAGCCCATGCATTTCTGCCATCCTGCAAACCCCCAAAACGCTTCACCATACTCGAAGGCGCCCCAACAACGCCTTGAGAGAAGCCCAACTGAAGCGCAAAGCGAGAAGGTACATACGGCTGGATGTCGACGAAAAGATGTCTACGGTACACCATCGTGCCGACTCGTATGCTGAAAAGCCACTCCTTCTCTGCATTGGTCAAAGAGTAATGCCTTCCCGACCCTGCTCTGGTAGAGTCTCGGGAGGCACCAAAATCAAAAGCCTTCTTCCGCAACTCCGGAGAAAGCTTAACTGAAGACTGCCCCATCTCGACGTCCCTGAACCGTCGGATCCTCATGCGGGCAAACAAAAGTGATTCAGATACGGCTTTTCCCTTAGCCAATCGAATCATCAGAGGATCATCATCCTGTGCAGCACCCAGCTGGTGGAAGCCAGGACAGTGGTATACAAACCACGAATAAAAGATATGGGCTGAAAATACCCTATTCATAGGGAGCCCAAGCCGAACCAAGAAAGCAGCAGCCTGCAGTTCGGTACACAGGTAGGAGTAAAGAGCGGGCACCAAAGCAAGCCGCTCTCCAAACGCCATCTGACAAGCCGGAAAAATACAATGCGGCCTGATGTGCGTCCCATCTCCACCAGCGAAAATAGCCTCACCTAGCCAAAAAGTGAGTTAAAAAGCAAGATCTCTCCGCAATGCAATGTCAGAACAAATGGCATCTGTGCTCGCGAAGAAACCCTTCAACTCTTCCTGCATGACCGAAGTCTTCTTCCTGTCTTCCCGGGTCATGCTATCAGAAGACTCTTTGCTGTCAAAGAAGTTGAAGAATGAAGAGCCATAACTCTTCCAACTGCTGGATCTAACTTTCGAGCCCTCCTTCAAAAAATCATAGAAGGCGACGAGCTGAAAGTATAGGAGCCTGAACTCCTCTGACTGCTCCTCAAGGACGCTGTCAATCGGCATGAACTCCTCGTAGAGTTTGCCAAGGATGGGCAATCCAGTAATAGCACTCAACTCCTTCAGAGAAAAACCAATCTCACCGTTCGTGACAACGAAGGTATTGGTCTGAGGGAGGAAAGACTCCAACATAGCCATGAAGGCATCATCGGAAAAAGTCACGGTCTCCCTAAAAGAGCGGACCGCGTCAAAAATCCCGGCTTCCTTCAAAACGGCGCCCCCAATCAGCAAGGTGTGGTCAGTCCATGACTTCCAATCGGAGTCAACATTGAAACGGCCACGAAGTCGAAAAGGCTTCACCCAAAGACTGTCGTCACCGCTGAAAACGCCAAGGCCCACCGGTCTCAAATCGACCGACGGATAATCAGAGCCCTGGTAGCCGTTGGCTGGCATCAACATGTCCATACGGACAGGTGGCTTCTCCGCATATCCGGAGGGTCCACCAACAAAAACCCCGGTCTTGATCACACTGGCCCTCTTCACCCAGCTCGGAGGATCTTCCCTCTTAGAGCACGTGGAAGCAAGGCTCATGATCGAGATGGTACGATCAAAAGACGACCGGGTAGAAACAGTCTTCTCTTCACCATCTGCTGTGTAAGAGAACTGAAAACATCTCCTTTGGTATGTCAAGTCGTCAGGGACTGCATCTCCAAAGAAGAAGGTAGGCTTGGGTAAAACCCTCAGATCGTCCATAACCCAAGGACGGTTGCTTACCATGATCTTATAGAATTCCTCATTCTTGAGAGCGATCAATCGCTGTCTCATCTCATCGCGATTGAGGGAATCGCACTCTTCCAAGTTCTTCTCAACAAACTGGACCTTCTCCCAGGCCTGCTGAACGGCCACATTGGAAGATCTAGCAGATCGACGAGGTACGCTTGTAGCAGGCTCTTTACCCTTGTTCGCTCTGGAGGAACCACCTGCAAAGGTTGGAAAAGAAAAAGATCGTCATCAAAATGACAGGATTTCGCTAAAAAAAAAAAAGGGGTCACTTTGTCCCACCAAAAATCTGGCGAAATTTTGGCATGACTCCGGGGCAATTCCAAAGAAAAAGGAAATACCCCGACGGAAATAGAAAGTTTGAAGATGGGCTCAACATTGCTGCGGGCTCCGAAACTCCAAACTTTCGAAACCTCAAAATCTCCGCAAAATCAAGAAGGGCTCAACATCGCTGCGAGCTCCAAATTCCCAAATTTGCAAAGATTTTCAGGTATGCTATCACATCATGCTACTCAATTCAATTTACAAAAAGTACATGCATGAACATCTAGATTTGCATAAAAACGCATTATCATGATGAGCAAAAAAAAAAAAAAAAAAAAAAAAAAGAGAAGAAACTTTCTCAAGAAAAGGGGGAGAAAGAAAAGAACAAAAAAAGAGAAAGAAACTTTCTAGAAAAAAAAAGAGAAGAAAGAAAACAGCAAAAAAAAAAAAAAAAAAAAAAAAAAAAAATCAGGGGCTGGCCCATCAGGCCGTGGCCCACAGGCCACGTGGCCGTACGGACCAGATCCGTACGGATCTGTCCGTACGGCCCACAAAAAAAAAAAAGAAGAAAAAAAACGTGTGAAAAAAAAAGAAAAAAAAAACAAAAGAAGAAATCACGTGGAAAAGAGAAAAAAAAAAAAGAAGAAGAATAGAAAGAAAAGAAAGAAAGAAAAAAAAGAAGAAAGAAAAAAAAAAAAAGAAGAGAAACTTTTTTTTACCATCCTATTCTCTACATAAAGTTTTCTTGAAAGAAAAAGAGAGAAAACTTACTTGAAGCCATTGATGGAGAAGAAGAAGGAAAAAGCTTGAAGATCCTTGAAGAAGAAAAACTCTTGGCCTTGGAGCTCTCTTGAGATTGTTGCAAAAGAAAGCAATAAGGGCAAGAGATCCTACCTTCCTTTGCTTTTATAGGAGAGAGCAAATCAAAGAAGGAAACAAAGAAGAAAGGTAAGTGTTACTAATTAGTAACCTTACCAAAAGAGAAGGAATTAGAAAGATTCTTTCCCAAAAAGAAAGATGTCTTTGAGAGATTTCCTCCCAAAATCAATCAATGAGAGATTCTCTCCAACAAAATAGGATATTGAAGATTCTTTCCCAAAAAGAAAGATACCTTGAGATATTCTCTCCCAAATTAAGGGAATATGAGAGATTCTCTCCCATAAAGATATTTTTAGATATGCTCTATCCAAATGAGATATCTTTAGATATTCTTTACAAAAATGGCCCCACATGAGATCTAAGCCATCCTAAAAAGCTTAAGGTCCCATGGGTTAGCCCATATGAGCCAGGTTTGACCACCTAGGCACTAAAAAAAAAAAAAAAAATGGGCTTTTAGTCAGAAAAAAAAAATCCCTCTTACCAAGAGCATACAATAATGGTTCCATGCCTCTTTTGAGTTGATTGAACCATACAAAAAATCCCAAGCCCCATGAGCTTCCAAAAATCAAACCATCCAGCCTCATATACCAAATTGAACCAAAATCTTGAAATTGACATTCCACAAAAATCCAAACCACTCCAATGGACCCACACAGTCCCAAAGAGTGACCAAAAACCAAATCCTGGTCCCCTAACTTGCCACATACAGCTTGTTAGGTCACAAGACCAAAACCAAAAACCAAATCATGATCCCCCAACTTGCCACATACAGCTTGTTGGGTCACAAGGTCAAAACCAAAACCCGACCCCCTAACCTGCCACATACAGCTTGTTAGGTCACAAGGTCAAAAACAAAAGCCCAAATCCACATCCCTGATGTCATCTTCAAAACTTTGCCTCGAGATGGTGTGTGATTCCTTTCACTACCATAAAATTCCCCTGGAAGCTCAAAGGCTACTCTACCAAAGGAAGGATTGCTCAAAGACTCTTGGTCGAGACACAAGCTCTCCTTCAAAACTCTCTTCGAGGCACATCGACTACAAAAGTCAAGCAACTCGTCGCTGTACCTCGAGGGGGCATTTGTTGACAACAAAAATGTCACTTTGCCTCTTCAACATCAAGAAAGCTGCATGAAGTCGCAACCTGCCATAAATAGGCAATGCAATTTCTCCAAAAATTCAAATCTTGTCAGAATCAAACAAAAACTGTAAGATCCTTCAAGATAGCCAAGAGAAGAGTACACATGAAGTTTCGGGCCATTTCGACAACATTTGGCCTAACTTCACTTCTCCGACAGCTAAACGGGAGCTCCCGGCGGCGACATCATCGGAGACGTCAAAACTTCGATCAAAGCCTACAGATGACTCCAGCATGTCTCAAAAGGGCTCTATGTCAAATTTCAAGTCAAACCGACAACGTTTGACCCTCCATCAATGCTCAGCAGCAAAATCAAGCCTCCCGGCGGCGGGAACCACCGAAGCCTTCGCTCATCAAACCAAGTGCATGAGTGGCTTCAACATGCTTCCAAAAGGCTGCACGTCAAATTTCAGGTCATTCTGACAACGTTTGACCAGGTTTCGATGCTCCGAGAGAAAATCAAGCCTACCGGCGGCGGAGCAACCCGGGACCATGACATCCAAAACGGAGCCCATGGAACGTCTCAAAATGACTCCAATAGGCTCCCCGTCAAATTTCAGGTCAATCGGACATCGTTTGACCACATATCAAAGCTCGGCATTTTCCCCGCAGCAAAATCAAGTGAAGCATCGACGGGACCCCAAACGGCTTCAAAACTCAAACAAAAGCCTATGGTTGGTCTTATTTATTGCTCAGGAGGCTTCACCTCAAATTTCAGGTCATTCCGACATCGTTTGACCAAGTTTCAGCTTCTGGCGGAAAATCAGCAGCTCTACGCGACAAAGTCTTCGGCTTTCCCGGAAAATTGGAAACTTTGCACTCTAAAAATGCAAGGATTCTCATCAAGTTTTCTACAGGGAAATCAAGCCAATAAATGAGAAGAAATGTCAAGAAAAATACAGAAGAAAACGGCGACGAAAAAGACCTCAAAACGACCGCAAAACGGGCTCCGAAGGGGAAAAATCCCCCAGGGTCGCAAACCCCTGCGACCATGGCCCATGGTCGCCGGTCCATGGTCGCCGGCGACCATGGCCCATGGTCGCCGGCGACCATGGAGGTCCGGGTCACCGGATTTTCCGCCGGTGACCCGTTTTTCCGTCTTTTTTCGCGTTTCGCGCACTTTGGCCCCTGTGGTTTCCTGAAAATGTGATTTTTAGTGCTTGAAATTGACTCATATCCTCTGACATCCGTCAAAATCACGGGTCAACCTCCAAAAGCATAAAATCATCATTGATCGCTCTAAGATCGCCAACCGGTCGACCAAGAAAGTGCACTTTCTGTCCGACCGATCGTGAAATCGACAAGACAGATGTCACCGGCCCACTCTTAGCTATCAATGTCTGAAGTTACATGTTCATCCGATGTCGATCAGCATGTAGATCCATCGATGATCATCGCCAGAAGAATTCCAGAAGACACGGCACGGCCCGCGACTCTTCGACTGCTCGGCGACCAATTAATGTGGTTAATTGACTAGCTTTATTGCAGTCATTAATTCATTTCTTTGGACGGCCCAATCAGAAGCAAGCATTTGGGAGTTACAAGTCAATTGATTCATGGCATTTAAACCATGAAACTCCTCCCATTATGGTAATTAAGGTGATTAAAAGCCCTTAATCTCCATCGGCCAATCAGATTCAAGGAAAAAGGAGTTACAAAATCAAGAAATAAATCTTGTAACTCCTCCCATTAAAGCCATTAAGGCTCATAAACCCTCCTAAATGGCTACCAAAAGCCTATAAATAGGAGAGCATTCCATTGAAATCGGAATCAGAAAAAGGAGGAGAAAATCAGAAGATCGGAAAAAAAGGGATCAGAAAAAGGAGGAGAAAATCAGAAGATCAGAAAAAAAAAGGGATCAGAAAGAGATCTGAGAGAAAGAAAAAGAGAGAAAAACTCTGCTAAAGTTCTGCACCGGCCACCACTACAAGGTGACAAAAGTCCCTTGGGGGGCACCCCCCCAAGGTCCTTGCCTTCTCCTGCTGCCTCCAATGGCTTAGACGTGGCTTTTCAGCCCGTCTACTTAGCTTTTTATTGGACATAGGACCTTCTCTTGGTCTTTGTCCTCTAAAAACCTGAGGTTATAGCCAAGCCAAGCGAATCAAGAGCATCTTCTGTTCTCATCTGCATGGATGATGGCGAAGCCCATACATGGCTTGCGACCGTCAATCTGAACGAGTCCCCACAATCTCCTGAAAAGTTAGATCTTCCTTTTCTTGCTTTTCATTGTAATTTGTATTTTTCTAAAGAGACAAAAATCACAACTCTTGTCTTTCATTATTGATAAGAATTGTAAATCGGCTATAAACGCCAAAATCGGCTATAAATGCCAAACAAAATCGCCTTTCACGGCAAATTAAGAAAATGTCTCTTTTTTTAAATATTTGTGCAATGGAAAACTTGAAAGAAGTTGATTTCCTTTTTACTTGCGAAGGTTGATCTCCGGATTACCACTTGCAATTCCAAGTAAAATAGAAAATCTGGCACACCCACATAAAAGAAATGTTGATGCACGCTTCAGGGCCCGCCAGGGCGCGAAAGGGCCGGACCCGACGGACTCCCACGTTCCGCCGACCCCGGTAGCCGCCCCACGGCGCCTCGGAGCGCGTTCCATCAGTACACATAGGCCTCCTAACCCGGTCTTATGAAACCTCAATTGATAGAATTGCCCCCAGGTAAGGGTAGGATTACTTAATGAACCTGTTTGGAGGACCCTTGCCTAGAACAGTCAAGCTGTCTCCACACTCTGGACAAGGCTTTTCTTGAATCAATCGTGATCAAAGAACGCAATTGGTTTAACCTTAGTGGTCTATGTCTTTTTTTTTAAAAATCCCAAATAGACTCATCGAAGAGAAACGATGGCCCAAAACCTTAGTCGAACGGGCTCAACATTTCTGCAAGCACCAAAGAACGATAGGATAGGATCAAAGTTTCTCAATTTTGAATCAGAACTAAGAAAACTGATTTTTTTATTTTTTTATTATTTTTTTTTCTAATGAACTCATCGAAGAGAAACGATGGCCCAAAACCTTAGTCGAACGGGCTCAACATTTCTGCAAGCACCAAAGAACGATAGGATAAGATCAAAGTTTCTCAATTTTGAATTCAAACTAAGAAAACTGATTTTTTTTATTAAATTTTTTTTGAAATCTCTAATGAACTCATCGAAGAGAAACGATGGCCCAAAACCTTAGTCGAACGGGCTCAACATTTCTGCAAGCACCAAAGAACGATAGGATAGGATCAAAGTTTCTCAATTTTGAATTCAAACTAAGAAAACTGATTTCTTTTTATTAAATTTTTTTTGAAATCCCTAATGAACTCATCGAAGAGAAACGATGGCCCAAAACCTTAGTCGAACGGGCTCAACATTTCTGCAAGCACCAAAGAACGATAGGATAGGATCAAAGTTTCTCAATTTTGAATTCAAACTAAGAAAACTGATTTTTTTTTTAAATTTTTTTTGAAATCCCTAATGAACTCATCGAAGAGAAACGATGGCCCAAAACCTTAGTCGAACGGGCTCAACATTTCTGCAAGCACCAAAGAACGATAGGATAGGATCAAAGTTTCTCAATTTTGAATTCAAACTAAGAAAACTGATTTTTTTTTTGAAAAGAGAAAGAGTGGAAACAAACTCAAAGAAATAGAAATTTCCAAAAAATCCCATCTCATTTTTTTAGGATGCAAAATCCAACATAGGCCACCAACTAGAGAGTAGCCAAGGAATCTGGAGAAGAAGTATAAGCATAGAGCAAAAGGTATGATATGCAAATATTTCATTTCTGAGCACCGTGTTCTCAAATGAACGAGTCCCACCGGGTGTGCCAGCTTGATGGAACACGCTCCGAATGCCGTGGGTGCTACCGGGGTCGGCGGACGTGGGAGTCCGTCGGGTCCGGCCCTTTCGCGCCCGCGGGGCATGAAGCGTGCATCAACATTTCTTTTGTGTGGGTGTGCCAGATTTTCTATTTTACTTGGAATTGCAAGTGGTAATCCGGAGATCAACCTTTGCAAGTAAAAAGGAAATCAACTTGTTTCAAGTTTTCCATTGCACAAATATTTAAGAAAAGAGACATTTTCTTGGTTTGCCGTGAAAGGCGATTTTGTTTGGCATTTATAGCCGATTTTGGCGTTTATAGCCGATTTACAATTCTCATCAATAATGAAAGACAAGAGCTGTGATTTTTGTCTCTTTTAGAAAAATACAAACTACAATGAAAAGCAAGAAAAGGAGGATCTAACTTTTCAGAAGATTGTGGGGGACTCGTTCAGATTGACGGTCGCAAGCCATGTATGGGCTTCGCCATCATCCATGCAGATGAGAACAGAGGATGCTCTTGATTCGCTTGGCTTGGCTATAACCTCAGATTTTTAGAGGACAAAGACCAAGAGGAGGTCCTATGTCCAATAAAAAGCTAAGTAGACGGGCTGAAAAGCCACGTCTAAGCCATTGGAGGCAGCGGGAGAAGGCAAGGACCTTGGGGGGAAGTACCCCCCAAGGGACTTTTATCACCTTGTAGTGGTGGCCGGCGCAGAACTTCAGCGGAGTTTTTCTCTTTTTTTCTTTCTCTGGATTCTTTTCGCTCACTTCCGATCCGATCTCTTTTTTTCTCTGATTTTTTGATTTCAATGGAATGCTCTCCTATTTATAGGCTTTTGGTAGCCATTTAGGAGAGTTTATGAGCTTTAATTGCTTTAATGAAAGGAGTTACAAGATTTATTTCTTGATTTTGTAACTCCTTTTTCCTTGAATCTGATTGGCCGATGGAGATTGAGGGCATTTAATCGTCATGATGGGAGGAGTTTCAAGGTTTAAGTGCCATGAATCTCTTGATTTGTAACTCCCGAATGCTTGCTTCTGATTGGGCCGTCCAAAGAAATGAATTAATGACTGCAATAAAGCTAGTCAATTAACTGCATTAAATGGTCGCCGAGCAGTCGAAGAGTCGCGGGCCATGCCGTGTCTTCTGGAATTCTTCTGGCGATGATCATCGATGGATCTACATGCTGATCGACATCGGATGAACATGTAACTTCAGACATTGATAGCTAGCAGCGGGCTGGTGACATCTGTCTTGTCGATTTCACGATCGGTCGGACAGAAAGTGCACTTTCTTGGTCAGCCGGTTGGCGATCTTGGAGAAATCAATGATGATTTTATGCTTTTGACGGCGGATCCGAGATGTCGTCGGATATGAGTCAATTTAAAGCACTAAAAATCACAATTTCAGGGAACCACAGGGGCCAAAACGCGTAAATCGCGAAAAGGGACGGAAAAACGGGTCACTGGCGAAAAATCCGGTGACCCGGACTTCCATGGTCGCAGGGTCGCCGGCGACCCTGGGGTTTTTTCCCCCTTTTTTGGTCCGTTTTGCAGTCTTTTTCGTTGCCGTTTTCTTCTGTATTTTTCTTGACATTTCTTTTCATTTATTGGCTTGATTTCCCTGTAGAAAACCTGATGAGAATCCTTGCATTTTTAAAGTGCAAAGTTTCCAATTTTCCGGGAAACCCGAAGACTTTGTCGCGTAGAGCTGCTGATTTTCCGCCAGAAGCTGAAACTTGGTCAAACGATGTCGGAATGACTTAAAATTTGAGGTGGAGCCTCCTGAGTAATAAATAAGACCAACCATAGGCTTTTGTTTGAGTTTTGATGCCGTTTGGGGTCCCGTCGATGCTTCACTTGATTTTGCTGCGGGGAAAATGCCGAGCTTTGATATGTGGCCAAACGATGTCCGATTGACCTGAAATTTGATGGGGAGCCTATTGGAGTCATTTTGAGACGTTCCATGGGCTCCGTTTTGGATGTCATGGTCCCGGGTTGCTCCGCCGCTGGTAGGCTTGATTTTCTCTCAGAGCATCAAAACCTGGTCAAACGTTGTCGGAATGACCTGAAATTTGACGTGCAGCCTTTTGGAAGCATGTTGAAGCCACTCATGAACTTGGTTTGATGAGCGAAGGGTTCGGTGGTTCCCGCCGCCGGGAGCGCCATTTTAGCTGTCGGAGAAGCGAAGTTAGGCCAAATGATTCTGAAATGGCCCGAAACTTCATGTGTACTCTTCTCTTGGCTATCTTGAAGGATCTTGCAGTTTTTGTTTGATTCTGACAAGATTTGATTTTTTGGAGAAATTGCATTGCCTATTTATGGCAGGTTGCGACTTCATGCAGCTTTCTTGATGTTGAAGAGGCAAAGTGACATTTTTTGGTGTCAACAGTGATGGTTTATTCCAGTCTAAAATGGATCATTGATAAGATGAGTATGCCTGGGTTAAGTGCGGTGCGGAATCCAATGGCCACGGACTCCGAGTCGCAACACCACGAAAGCTTCCGCTAAATTTTCAGAGTGTGTTGGAATGAATTTGTAATCCTCACACACGCGGATCTTGGGAGAAACATAACTCTTAATTCACGGACCCCGGGTTTGGGGTCGTGACAGACTGGTATCAGAGCGGGCAAGTTTCTAGGAAATAAAACACTCTAAGAACCTTAAGACGTGTGGTGAGGAAACCGTTAGATTTGTCGTCTTGTTTTGGCTAGATGCCATTCTGTTTTGGTTCGGATTTCTTTTCTTTCTAGTGGGGGAGACCCTTCTTGTCTCTTCCCTTTTTGTTTTTGCTGGGGAATTTGGGGGACCAAATTCCTTTCTAGTGGGGGAGGATTTAATGTCTCCGCACCCACATTCAGTGCCATTTTCTTGTTTTCGCGCCAGAGAGTTAGAGTTTTGTGGTTTTAGCATGTGGATCTCGGAGGACTTTGGCAGAATTTTCAGCTTTTCGATGTCACAGATGGAGCTAGCGAAGGAATTTGTGAGCAATTGTTAGTCAGCAAGGAATGTGAACAGCATATTGAGACCCAATTTTAGTTGATCGTGTACCGTCAGATGGTGCGTCAGGCGAGTAAGTGTGGATTTTGGATAAATCTGGAATATTTTCCTAAACCAAAAGACTACAGAAACTAGACAAATGGTGGATTTCAGGAAGTTTGAGGTAATTTTCAGTTGATAGAGATTCAAGTGGATACCAAAAGCAAGAAATCTCTCAAAATTGATGAACTCTTGGCGGAGAAGTGCTAGAAGATTTTTAATAATTCCAGAATGATGGTGAAGTTGACTCAGCAGAATGCATCAGTGTGTGGTTAAATGATAGGAAGAAAACTTTTAGCTATGGTGTAGAGAGCTGTGTACAGAATGGATTGTTACCTGGTTTTATGATAGAGGAGATCTTGCAAACTTTACGGACTTTTGGAATATCAGTTTGGTCAGAGTACAGATACAAAAGGAGAATCATAGCCTACGGACGAGGCCGGTTGGAAGACCTGGAGAAGAATGACACCAGGTGCAGTGTTCTACGACAAAGATAGAGTTACGGTACATCGGAGTGAGTCAGAACCTTCATTCTCTTGGACCAACATTGGCAGTTGTACAGGAATAGTGCAGATGTTTAGAGACAAGTTTTCAATTAGTAGAGCTCCAAGGAGATGTCCAGAATTAGAGATTCCTAGAAATTGATGAGGTTTGTCAGAGAATTATTTTAGGATTTTCAACAAGTGCAGTCATGTGGAGGAGTAGACCCAGCAGGATGTGTCATTGTGTGGTTAGAAGCTTTTGGAGTTGGATTTCAGTAACTAATGAAGGAGTTGACTGCAGGAAGAATCTCTACTTGATCGCCCGACAAAGAAAATCTTTGCAGATTTTATTGACACGAGGAGCATCGGATTTCAATGTACAGATATACGGAGCAGGAAATCAGTTATTTTGGATTTTATTAGGAAAGGTAGACTTGGCAGAGCAGTTGCAAGAGTGAGCACGGAGCTCCAAATACTAAAGAATAGTGAAGGGACAAACATGTTAGTGTCAGAGACCGAATATTGTACTGAGGATCAAGAGCAATGAGCAGAAAGAATTAAAGTTAGCAAGAGTTAACCTTGAAGATTGTGCAGTGGATGTGAGACACTAGCTTCGATAGTTGCGATGAAGTCAACAAAATGGTTCGAAGAATTTTCAGTATCAAGGTGTTTAGAAACAAGAGACTTGGTTGAACTTAGAAGGAGTCAGAGCTGGAGAATTCCTTGAGCAGTTAGATTGACAGGACAGTGACGGATTCGAGCCAGTGGAAGAATGTTCGACGACCGTTGATAGTTGACTAAGGGGTTCTACCACGAGGGCGACCCAGCGAGTTCAGGTGCTTTCGAGAGGACCGTTTTGGAGTTTTGATTTGTGGTTTTGTTTTCGAAGTGTGGATTAATGTCCTCACTTGTTTTTGAATTTGTTTAGTTCATTTGGAGGACCAAATGTTCTAAGGGGGGGAGGATGTGAGAACCAGACCCTTAATTTCTTGGTTTAGTGTGGTTTTAATCGTGATTTGGTTTTCTCGATGGGTTTAGTGGTTGTTGGTTGAATTTTTGAGTTAGAATGACTTTTCATTAGCTTTGGGAAGTTTTGACAGCTAGAGAACCTAGACAGTGACCGTAGGGTCCCATTTATTTTGCGTGGTCAGCGTGGGGAGATTTGTGGTGATTCCCAAAAATTCCCATTTAAACTTTGTTAGACTAATCTCACCATTCCCTACAACTTTCGTGTTCACTCCGTGCCCATTCGAAGCTCCTAAAATCAGGTTTTCTAGAAATCCCAAATTTTCTATTCTTTAACCCCTTTGACCAAACAGTTGACTTTTTTATGTGGACCCCGGAAGTATGTCAATATTGACCTTGCTGGAAAGAATTTTATTCCGGACACTTTTCATGTTTTAAGTTTCTTGATCCGAGGTCTAGAAAGCCCCCTAATCTCCATTACAAGTTATACTTAGTGTGGACCCCACACCACCCATTATAAAAGGACAACTCCATCTCTTTCTCCCTCATTTTTCCACTCCAATCGACTGCAACTCCCTGCTACAGTACCAGCCACCTTTCTTCTTCCTTTTCTTCCATTTCTCTTGCTCAAATGAAGCCTTCAAGCTACCAATCCGACGAGGAAACTCCGGCAACTTCTTCCCCTTCATCTCCTCTCTCTTTTGACACCATTTTCATGGGAAACCAAGGTGGGCAGCCCCTATTTCAAGCTCCTTCTTGTTGATTAATGGCCCTAGAGGTAAGGATCTCTTTCCATCTTCTATTGTTGAGCAATGGCTTTCCCCTAGGTCTTATTTCTTAGCTTGTTTGAGCCCATTCCTTCTCTTTGTTGAGTTACCATTTTAGGGTTCTAAGATGGGTTGCTTTTTGGGGGTTTTTGTGTAGCTTGGAGCCTTGGCTTGGAAGAGTGTTTAGAGCTTGATTTGCTTGATTAGAGACCTAAGGCAAGTGGATGAAATGATTCATTTTCATTAATCATGTTTTTATGCAAATGAGTAGCTTTTATTATTGATTTTTCATTGACATGTTCAAGAGATGATTTATGTCTACTGTTTCTCTAAGTTGATGTTTCAACTATATGGATTTTATTTAGCAAAGAGTTGTCTTTGGATTGGTTATATGTATTTCAGAATTTTAGTGATTTTGGTGAATGTTAATATTTTGTCATGGTTAAAAATTCATGGAAATAATGAAATGCTTTAAGTGTATCAATTGAATGGAAAAATGAAAGAAAGTTTTGACATGGGATTTTACCCGGGAATCCTTATGAGTCTTAAAGCATACTTTATAATCTTAAGTGTTGTGGATTTTCATTGGTGCCAAACTCATTATTATAAATCAACCTTTAGATATTAAGTATGCATTGGGACTCCCCTTGGTAAACCATTGAATCACATACACTATTCCATTCCATGTTAGAAAGTTATATGCTCTTGTTGTAAAACGATTTGAAATGTACTTGAGTGGTTCGCCACGATTGAAAATGACATCTTGAATTGTGACTTTTGGTTCATCTTTTGTACAATGCCTAAGTGAATCCTTGTGATGTTGGTTGTCTTCTTTCTCTTGGTAATTGTATGAATGTCAAATGGAGAATGAAAGGAATTGGTTTGGGGGAAGGGAAGACCTGAACCTGAACCCAGTGAAGAAATTCCCGTGACTGGCGGTCAGCTGGCGGTCGCCCAGGGCTAGCCGCCTAGTGACTAGCGGCTAACCGAAGCAAGTTCGGTTACGTTTCCAGAAAGTTGTAACCTCACGGTCAGCTCCACGGTCAGATAGCGGCTAACCGCCTAATTCATCAGAGGCTAACCGCCAGCCAACCGAATTGTAGCGGTTACAACTCCAGGGAGCTGCAATTCCACGGTCAGCCTTACGGTCATCCAGCGGTTAACCGCCGGACTCGCTGGCGGCTAACCGCCATCTGACCGCAAGGTGACCGAAATTCCCTGAATTCTATGAATAAAAGAGGATGGAAGGGAGCCTCCACCCCATTGCTTGTGAACCTTTCTGAGAGAAATGGACACCGCCCACCTGGGTTTGTGTTCGAAGCATAGGTGGAGTGTTTGTTGGTAGTACGTTAGAGGGAGAAACCACATCATCGAGATTCATTTAAGCATTGAGGCTACTATGGTGGATAAGGAACCCGGGATGTCTCCCAAATTCAAAGAGTACCAAGTTTCCTTTATTATACAGACATACGGGATCCCTATTCACTTGGATTAGTTTTAACCCGACACTGTCTTGGCTTTTCAAAAAGGGTACCTTACCTTGTTATTCTCGAAACTGATGATTTGGAATCTATCATCCCGAGAACTTTGAAAGCATACTTGTATTGTTTTGCTAGCTTTGATAAACATGCCAGACCTGATATGATAGCTGTGCCTTGAGCACCCATGTCTGGCCTGAATATCGTCTTGTACTGGATTTATTTTACACATGTCTTGATTTCCATGTTTTGACCGATAAAGATGTGTTTTTGTGCTTATGAGCATCCCGTCCCATCATATGTATTTATCTGATTTGATTTCTTGTATATGACCCATGAGCCAAAACCTTGAGGTAAGATGGGGCCAGAGCTTGGTAGTACGAGCCCATGAACCAAAAGGATTATTATTTTGAGAATAAAACCTTGAGGCAATATGGGGCCAGAGCTTTGTAGTGCGAGCCCATGAGCCAAGAAGAGAACATGCATACATGTATTTGTTTTGCTTACTTGCATATAACCTATGAGTCGGCACCACTAAACTTGGATAACCTTGTCAGTCTGATCCACTGACTTGGAGATTCCCCACTTGTCCCGCCAGCTGCAGTTTGGATCCCGATACCCGGTTTATTAACCGTGGTCCCGTCCCGATACCCGGCTCGCTCCCTTGGTTCCCGATATCCAGTTCGCTACCGTGATTCCCGATACCCGGTTTGCCACCGTGGTCCCGTCCCGTATTATTGTATATGTATATGTAAATTTTGTTGCACCTCCTCACTTCGGTGACTGAGGTCAACCCCCGATACTCTTGTCACTTCGGTGATAGAGGATTTAGCCTTGTGTGGTTGCCATCTTGATAGTTCCTGATCCTTGATACCCGTACTGCTTTATATTGATCATGCATTTTCTTAGTAAATGTTCATTATTTATACATGTTTTAAATGAGTTCCCGATTTGTGAAATGTTCATGTTTTATACACGCTTTAAAGGAATACATGCTTTGCCAAATATTCGTGCTTTATACGCGTTTTATATGAATACAGGATTTTTTGTCAGATATTCATGATTTATTGCATGTTTTATCATTCAGTATATTGTTATATCTTTTCACCCACCTGCCAGACCGTCATGTCTGACCCACTACTTTGGTACTCAGGTCCAGACTTCTTCACCCGAGATGAGTACACGTGTTGGCTGTGGAGCCATGAGCTTACCGGTTGTTTGTCGGCTACGTCATGTAGACATTGAGCTTGACATCGGATTACGTCACATATGGGTAGTGATCATTAGCTCGTTTTCTTGTATGGCTTCTATTAGCCTTTTTCTTGGGATTTGTAATTAATACACATTGTTATTTGTAACTTGAACATATATGGGAATGTAATACCCTGTTACTGTCAGCTCTGTACTTTATTGTGATGGTTTATTCCAGTCTAAAATGGATAATTGATAAGATGAGTATGCCTGGGTTAAGTGCGGTGCGGAATCCAATGGCCACGGACTCCGAGTCGCAACACCATGAAAGCTTCCGCTAAATTTTCAGAGTGTGTTGGAATGAATTTGTAATCCTCACACACGCGGATCTTGGGAGAAACATAACTCTTAATTCACGGACCCCGGGTTTGGGGTCGTGACACCTAGAGTTCGCTCGAGCGAAGTGCTCTCTGGAATGGCCTTCTGCCCTTCTGGAAGGGTTCGTTCGAGCGAACTTAAGGTCCCTCGAGTGAACTTGCCCAGTTCAGGTTGGCTCGAGCGGACAATTCGTGCGCTCGAACTAACCATTCTCTAGAAAGAGTTCTGGGAGGAGTTCGCTCGAGCGAAGCAGGAATGGTCCGAAACCCTTTCTGGGCACTTCGCTCGAGCGACCTTTCAGTTCGCTCGAGCGAACTGTCCAGAAATTGGTTCCGGGACAGCGCTGCTCCTCTTCCTTTCCACTTCTTACTACTCCTTTGGGGCTCCATTTCTTCATCAAATTGAGGAGTCCAAAACCTCTTTCAACCCTATTAGATACACCAACAACTCCCATAATCAATCAACGAAATCTCCTCCTTTCCAACCCATTCACCAACAAAGAAAAGACAAGAAACCCACAATCATAAAGATTCACTTAAGTCATATACAAGAGGTAATCCAAGGAACTATAAACCACATTTCAAGACAATAAATGAGCTAACCAACCACCTTCATGAACATTTATTTCACATTAAATGCAAGAAAATAAATCATTAATGGAAATACAAAATGAATCAAGCTTGTCATGAAAACCATTCAAAACTCAAAACATCTAATCATTCCACTTGCCTTGGGGTCTCTAATCAAGAAAATAAGCGCAAATCAAGCTCTCTCTCAAGAACCCTACAAGCACAACAAAAACCCCCAAAAGACAAACCCTAAAATGGTCAAACAAGGAACAAGAAGAGAGAACTCTCAATAATGGAGATGGGGCTTCTCTATAGCCAGGAGAATACATATCAAAGAGATTGGGAAGGAAAACTTACTTGGAGACTCTTAAAAAGGCAAGATGAGCTTCAAGAAGGTTCTAAAATGGGTGCTTCCCTCTAAAAATGGTATCAATGGAGAGAGCTTTAGTAGAGAGGAAGAAGATGATGACTTCCATTTGTGCTATTGATGCAAGCTTGGTGGAGATTGAGGAGGGAGAAGCAACAAGAAGAGGAAGAAAGGGAAACCCCAGCTCTTGTGTGGCTTTTGTGCTGGAAAAAGGGGAAAGAAGAAGATGGGTTCTATATATACAAGTGGGTGTGGGTTCCACCACTAGAAAATCTTTGGAAGCTGAAATCACCACTCTCAGGACCTCGGGCGAAATCGACGAAGAAGAGAAAAGTGATCATCGAAGTATCTAGTTTCCAAAAAGTGTATTTTTCGCGGGTTTTAGGGATATCAAGTCTTGGGTACAGATTTGGTGTACAATGACTGTTTTGCCCTCAATACTAGGAAAATCGGGTTTCAGGATTCTGGACGGGTACGAGCTCAACATGAAAGTTGTAAGGATTAACGGGAGAAGTGAAACAGGGTAGGAATACAAATCACCAGAATCTTGGATAATTCCCAAATCAACGCAAGGCTATAAAAAGGGACTCCCAAAGGGGGTCCTACAAATCACAAGGACTCTCCAAAATTTCCCAAAGCATATAGCAAAGCTATTCTAATCCAGACTTAGCCAAAACTACTAATCAAGCTTAGCACTAACACACGACTTAATTAGCACTAATCGAGGTCACTCGAGTCGGGGTCTTACATCCTGCATAATAAATCATTTATTTGTAATCTAAATGAGAGGAAAACATCTAGTTTACCATCTTGTTACCATTTAAGTATGTTTGAATGAGTAGTCTTACTTAACATATGGGGTGACTTCATCACAATTGCTCAACACATATGATGGACCCTCGGAATTCCGTCCTCTCCTTCCGCACCCCGGAGGTTGACCTGGGTCTCGGCGGAGTAGGGAATACACGGGTATCAACATTTTTTACGAGTATGCCATATTTACTTTCTACTTGGAATTTGGAATGGTGATAATCCGGAGATTCACCTTCACAAGTGGAAAGGAAATCAATCATTTTTTCTAACTTTTCAAATTGCATAAATATTAAGAAAATAGACAAGTTTGTTTTTTAAGAATGCCTAGGAGGCGTTTTTGTTTGTTTACCGTAAAAGGCGATTTTGCCGTGAAAGGCGATTTTACAAATATGAAAGACAAGAATTGTGATTTCTTTTTGTCTCTTTAAGAAATACAAACTACAATAGAAAGGTAAGAAAATGGATCTAACTTCTCAGGAGATTGTGGGGACACGTTGAGATCGACGGTCGCAAGTCATGTATGGACTTTGCCATCGTCCTTCAAATGAGAACGGTTGATGCTTCGATTCTTCGGCTTGGCTTCTAACCTCAGTTTTTTAAAGGACAAGGACCAAGAGGAGGTCCTGTATCCAATGAAAAACCAAGTAAACGGGTTGAAAAGCCGCGTTTAGGCCATGTTGTAGAAGGATAGGACCTTGGAGGGGGGGGGGGGGGGGGGGGGTGGCCCCCCAAGGGACGTTGATCACCTTGTGGGAGCAAAGCAGCAGGATTTCGTCTCTCTCTTAGATTTTCTGGATTTTCAGAGCTTGGGATTGCACTTGGGATCTCTTCCTTTTTTTCTTTTTTTTGGAACCCACCTCCTTTTATAGGCTTTTGGTAGCCATGAGGTGATTATGGGCATTAATAGCCATGATGAGAGAATTGATGAGGAGTTACAAGTTGATTTTGTAACTCCTTTTTCATGGCTTGTGATTGGCCGATGAAGGTAGTGGGCATTTAATTCCCTTTAAGCTTCATGATGATGGGAGTTTCATGGGTTAAATGCCATGATTGCTTGGATTTGTAACTCCCAAATGCTTGAATCTGATTGGGCCATCCAAAATAATGAGTTAATGACCGCATTAAGTTGTCATAAATGGGTCAATTAACGTCATTAAGTGGTCGCCAAGGCATGTGAAGAGTCGTGGGCCGCGCCGCGTCTTTTGAGATTCTTCTTGTGATCACAGGTGGATCCACACATTGTTTGATATTGGATTTTGATGCAATTTCAAACATTGATTGATGTTGGTGGGCCGGTGACATCTGTCTTGTCGATTTCACGATCGGTCGGATAGAAAATATACTTTCTTGGTCAGCCGGTTGGCGACCTTGGGGCGATCAGTGATGATTTCATGCTTTTGACGGCGGATCCGAGATGTCGGTGAAGATCAGTCGTTTTCAAGCATCAAACATTGGATTTTCAGAAAATCACAGAGGCAAGAATGTTCGAAACGCGAAAAAGATCGAAAAACGGGGCATTTGGTGCAAAATCCGGCGACCGGATTTGCAGGGTCGCCGGCGACCTTAGGGTTTTTGCCCTTTGGTCGCCGAGCTTCGTTTTCGGCCGATTTCCCATCTTTTTTGTTCTTTCTTTCTTCTGTATTTTTCTTGACATTTTTCCTCAATTATTGACTTGATTTTCTTGGAGAAAACTTGACGAGAACCCGCGCAAAACCGGAACACAAAGTTTCCTATTTTTCGGGAAAGTCGAAGACTTTGTAGCCGATTTTCCGTCAAGAGTCGAAACTAGGTCAAACGATGTCGTAATGACCTAAAAATTGAGGTGAAGCTTCTTGAGCAGTGGATAGGACCAACCATGGGCTTTTATTTGAGTTTTGAAGCCGTTTGGGGTCCCATCGATGCTTGACTTGATTTTGCTGCGGGGAAAATTCCGAGCTTTGATATGTGGTCAAACGATGTCCGATTGACCTGAAATTTGACGGGGAGCCTATTGGAGTCATTTTGAGACGACCCATTAGCTCCATTTTGGATGTCATGGTCCCGGGGTGCTCCGCCGCCAGTAGGCTTGATTTTCTTTCGGAGCATCGAAACCTGGTCAAACGTTGTCGGAATGACCTGAAATTCGACGTGCAGCCTTTTGGAAGCATGTTGAAGCCACTCATGTACTTGGTTTGATGAGTGATGGCTTCGGTGGTTCCCGCCGCCGGGAGGCTTGATTTTGCTGCTCGAGCGTTGATGGAGGGTCAAACGTTGTCGGTTTGACTTGAAATTTGGCATGGAGCCCTTTGGAGACATTTTGGAGTCATCTGTACGCTCTGATCAAAGTTTTGATGTCTTTGATGATGTCGCCGCCGGGAGAGCTTGTTTAGTTGTCGAAGCAGTGAAGTTAGGCTAAACGATGTCGGAATGGCCCGAAACCTCAGGTGTACCCCTCTTTTGGCTACCTTGAAGGATCTTGTAGTTTCTGTCTGATTTTGACAAGATTTGATGTTTCAAGTAGCTTTGCCTGTTTTGTAGCAGGATGCAGCTTCACGAGGCTTCTTGATGTTGAAGAGACAGTGACTTTTTTGGTGTCAACAAATGCCCCCTCGAGGTACAACGACGAGTAGCTTTCTGGAGTCGATGTGCCTCGAACAGAAACTTGGAGGAGAGATTCCAACTTGACCAAGAGTCTTGGGCATTTTTTTTTTTTTTTTTTAGAATAGCCTTCTGAGTTTCCGGGGGAATTTTATGGTGGTGAGAGGGATCACGTACCATCTCAAGGCAAAGTTTTGAAAATGACATGGGGTAATTGGATTTTGGGTTTTGGATTTTGGTTTTTGACCTTGTGACCTAAGAAGCTGTATGTGGCAGGTTAGGGGGTCAGGGTTTGATTTTTGATTTTGTCCTTATGACCCAACAAGCTGTATGTGGCAAGTTGGGTGGTCAGATTTTGTTTTTTGGTTTGGATTGGATTTTGATTTTGGTTTTGGTCTTGTGACCTAACAAGCTGTATGTGGCGAGCTAGGGGACTGGAATTTGGTTTTGTCAATTTCCAGATTTTGGCTCAATTTGGTTCATGAGGTTGGATGGTTTGGTTTTTGGAAACTCATGATGCTTTCTTTCTTTTTTTTTTTTGAATGGTCCCATCAACTCAAAAGAGGCATCGAACTTTTTTGCTCTTTTTCTTTTTTTCTTTTTTTTTTTTTTTTTGCCCTTGGTAAGAGGAATATTTTGACTAAAAGCCACTTTTAGTGCCTAGGTGGTCAAACCTGGCTCGTATGGGCTAATCCATGGGACCTTAGGCTTTGGAGATGGCCTAGATCTCATATGGTGTCATTTTTGTAGAGAATATATAAAAATATCTCTTTTGTACAGAGAATATCTAAAAATATCCTTACTTGGAGAGAATCTCTCAAGTTTCCTTCTTTTGTGGAAAGATTTTCTCAAAATGTCTTTCTTTTTGGGAAAGTAACTATTTTTAGTACTTACCTCCTTTCTTTTCTCCTTGTTTCCTCTTTTGGCATGCTCTCTTCTATAAAAGCAAGAGGGTTGGTTCTTTTGGTCCATTGCTTTCTTTGTTTGCAAGAATTCTTCAAGAGTGCTCTCCAAGAGAAGAGGTGCTTTTGCTCCAAGCTTTTCTTCTTCTTCTTCTTCATCAATGGCTTCAAGTAAGTTTTCTTCCTCCACAAGAATCTCCATTGTAGAAGTAGCTTCTTCTCTTTTTGTTTTTCTTCTTCGTTTTCTTTTCTCGTTTTTTTTTCTTCTTCTTCTTTTCTTTTCCCTAAGCAAGTTTTTTTCTTCTTTTTTTTTTCTTTTTTTTTCTCTTTTTTTCGACGCTGATTTTCTTTTTTTTTTTTTTTGTTAGTGGTTTTTCTGTTTTCACGCTGATTTTTGTTTTCTGTCAGCGTTTTTTTTTCTTTTTTTTTTTCTGTTTTTTTTTCTGCACGCTGATTTCCCTTTTTTATTTTTCAACGTCTTTCCTTTTTTTTTCTGCTGTTTTTTTTTTCCTATTTTTTTTTCTTGGCTGTACGGACAGCATGCCACGTGGCAGTGGGCCACGGCCTGTGGGCCAGCAAATTTTTTTTTTTGGCTGAGATTTTTTCTCTCTCTTTTTTTTTCTTTGTTTACTCACTATTATAATGAGGATCATGCAATTTCAATATGTTCATGCATTTTTTTTTGATGCATCAAGATAGAAGGCTAGAGTCTCTAGGTCAAGCCAACATGATTTTTGACTTGGACAAAGTTTGATTGGTTTTGACCAAATTGGGTTGGAATTGGTCAAACTTTGGTCAAGATTTTCCTAGCTTCTAATGCATGATGATATTCTTTGATGCATGATTTTTTGTAAATAGTCTTGAAAACATGATGATGCATACCTGAAAATCTTTCGCAAGTATTGGGATTTTGAGCTCGCAGCGATGTTGAGCTCTTTCTCGGTCTTGGTGGATTTTGAGGAACTTTGCAATTTTTGAGTTCTGAAGCTCGCAGCAATGTTGAGCTCTTTTCCAGATTTTGCAGAAATTTGGTGAGATTGGCTTGTTCTCGCAGCGATGTTGAGTTCGAACCTTCTTTGAGGATTTGCATTGACTATGAGCCCGCAGCGATGTTGAGCTCATCTTCAGGCTTTCTGTGTTTTTCGGAGTATTTCCCTTTTCTTCGGGATTGCCCCGGAACCATGTCAAAATTTCGCTAGAACTTTTGTAGCAAAATTATGTCATTTTGATGATGTTTGATCTTTTCTTTTCCATCTTTTGCAAGTAGCTCTTCCAGAACGAACAAGGGTAAAGGTCCTATTACTGACGCACCTCGTCGATCTGCCATATCTTCCAATGCAGCCGTTTAGCAGGCTTGGGAGAAGGTCCAGTTTGTCGAGAAGAATTTGGAAGAGTGTGATTCCCTCAATCGTGATGAGATGAGGCAGCGATTGGTTGCTCTCAAAGATGAGGAATTCTATAAGATCATGGTAAGCAGTCGTCCTTGGGTTATGGACGATCAGAGCATTGTGCCCAAGCCTACCTTCTTCTTTGGTGATGTAGTACCCGATGACTTGACATACCAAAGGAGGTGTTTTCAGTTCTCTTACACAGCAGATGGTGAGGAGAGAACTATTTCTACCCGGTCGACTTTTGATCGGACCATCTCGATCCTGAGCCTTTCTCCCACATTCCCTAAGAGGGAAGATCCTCCGAGCTGGGTGAAGAGGACCAGTGTGATCAAGACCGGGATTTTTGTTGGCTGCTCTTCCGGTTTTGCAGAGAAACCACCTGTCCGTATGGACATGTTGATGCCAGCCAGTGGCTACCAAGGTTCTGATCATTGATGGACCCGAAGAAAAAAAAAGGGAATCTTCCGTCCTCTCCCTCCGCACCCCGGGGGCTGACCTGGGTCTCGGCAGAGGAGGGAAGATCTCGGGCATCAACATTTTTGTACGGGTATGCCAGATTTACTTTCTACTTGGAATTTGGAATAGTGATAATCCGGAGATTCACCTTCACAAGTGGAAAGGAAATCAATCCTTTTTTCTAACTTTTCAAATTGCATAAATATTAAGAAAAGAGACAATTTTTTAGAATGCCGTAAGAGGCGTTTTGTTTGTTTGCCGTGAAAGGCGTTTTTACAAAACTCATCAAATATGAAAGACAAGAATTGTGATTTCTTTTTGTCTCTTTAAGAAATACAAACTACAATAGAGAAGGAAGAAAAGGGATCTAACTTCTCAGGAGATTGTGGGGACACGTTGAGATCGACGGTCGCAAGTCATGTATGGGCTTTGCCATCGTCCTTCAAATGAGAACATGTGATGCTTTGATTCTTTGGCTTGGCTCCTAACCTCAGTTTTTTAAAGGACAAGGACCAAGAGAAGGTCCTATATCCAATGAAAAACCAAGTAAACGGGCTGAAAAGCCGCGTTTAGGCCATGTTGGAGAAGGAGGTGACCTTGGGGGGGGGGGGGGGGTGGCCCCCCAAGGGACGTTGATCACCTTGTGGTGCTTCCGGGAGCAAAGTAGCAGGACTTCGTCTCTCTCTTGGATTTTCTGGTTTTTCAGAGCTTGCACTTGGGATCTCTTTTCATCATGCTTTCTTCTTGGAATGGACCTCCTTTTATAGGCTTTTGGTAGCCATGAGGTGTTTATTGGCATTGATGGCCATGATGAAAGAATTGATGAGGAGTTACAAGTTGATTTTGTAACTCCTTTTTCAAGGCTTGTGATTGGCCGATGAAGGTAGTGGGCATTTAATCACCTTTATGCTTCATGATGATGGGAGTTTCATGGGTTTAATGCCATGATTGCTTGGATTTGTAACTCTCAAATGCTTTGTTCTGATTGGGCTGTCCAAAATAATGAGTTAATGACTGCTTTAATGGGTCAATTAACGACATTAAGTGGTTGCCAAGGCATGTGAAGAGTCGCGGGCCGTGCTGCGCCTTTTGAGATTCTTCTTGCGATCATCACGGGTGGATCCACGCATTATTTGATGTCGGATTGCGGTGCATTTTCAGACCTTGATTGACGTTGGTGGGCCGGTGACATCTGTCTTGTCGATTTCACGATCGGTCGGATAGAAAGTGCACTTTCTTGGTCAGCCGGTTGGCGATCTTGAGGCGATCGGTGATGATTTCATGCTTTTGACAGCGGATCCAAGATGTCGACGAAGATCAGTGGTTTTGAAGCACCAAACATTGGATTTTCAGAAAATCACAGAGGCAAGAACACCCGAAACGCGAAAAGAATCGAAAAACGGACGATTTGGCGCAAAATCCGGCGACCCGGATTTCCAGGGTCGCCGGCGACCTTGGGCCAAGGTCGCCGGCGACCATAGGGCTTCGGCCCGTTTGGTCGCCGAGCATCGTTTTCGGCCGTTTTTTCATCTTTTTCATTCCTTTTTTCTTCTGTATTTTTCTTGACATTTTTCCTCAATTATTGACTTGATTTTCTTGGAGAAATCTTGACGAGAACCCTCGCGAAATCGGAGCACAAAGTTTCCTATTTTTCGGGAAAGCCGAAGACTTTGTATCCGATTTTCCGTCAAGCGTCGAAACTAGATCAAACGATGTCGGAATGACCTGAAAATTGAGGTGAAGCTTCTTGAGCAGTGGATAGGACCAACCATGGGCTTTTATTTGAGTTTTGAAGCCGTTTGGGGTCCCATCGATGCTTCACTTGATTTTGTTGCGGGGAAAATGCCGAGCTTTGATATGTGGTCAAACGATGTCCGATTGACCTGAAATTTGACGAGGAGCCTATTGGAGTCATTTTGAGATGTTCCATGGGCTCCGTTTTGGATGTCATGGTCCCGGGTTGCTCCGCCGCCGGTTGGCTTGATTTTCTCTCGAAGCATCAAACGTTGTCGGAATGACCTGAAATTTGACGTGCAGCCTTTTGGAAGCATGTTTAAGCCACTCATGTATTTTGTTTGATGAGTGATGGCTTTGGTGGTTCCCACCGCCGGGAGGCTTGATTTTGCTGCTCGAGCATTGATGGGGGGTCAAACGTTGTCGGTTTGACTTGAAATTTGGCATGGAGCCCTTTGGAGACATTCTGGAGTCATCCGTAGGCTTTGATCAAAGTTTTGGTGTCTTTGATGATGTTGCCGCCGGGAGCGACTGTTTAGCTGTCGGAGCGGTGAAGTTGGGCCAAACGATGTCGGAATAACCCGAAACCTCAGGTGTACCCCTCTTTTAGCTGTCTTGAAGGACCTCTCAGTTTCTGTCTGATTCTGACAAAATCTGATGCTTGAAGTGGCCTTGCCTATTTTTAGCAGGATGCAGCTTCAGGAGGCTTCTTGATGTTGAGGAGACATATTGACGTTTTTGGTGTCAACAAATGCCCCCTCGAGGTACAGCGACGAGTAGCTTTTTGGAGTCGATGTGCCTCGAAGAGAAACTTGGAGGAGAGATTCCAACTTGACCAAGAGTCTTGAGTTTTTTTTTTTTTTCTTGAATAGCCTTCTAAGTTTCCGGGGGAATTTTATGGTAGTGAGAGGGATCACGTACCATCTCAAGGCAAAGTTTTGAAAATGACATGGGGTATTTGGATTTTTGGTTTTGGATTTTGGTTTTTGACCTTGTTACCTAACAAGCTGTATGTGGCAGGTTAGGGGGTCGGGGTATGGTTTGTTGGTTTTGGATTTTGATTTTGGTTTTGGTCTTGTGACCTAACAAGCTGTATGTGGTGAGCTAGGGGACCGGAATTTGGTTTTGTGAAATGTCAATTTCAAGATTTTGGCTTAATTTGGTTCATGAGGTTGGATGGTTTGGTTTTTGGAAACTCATGGGACTTTCTTTTCTTTTCTTTTTTTGAATGGTCCCATCAACTCAAAAGAGGCATGGGACTTTTTTTTTTTTTTTGCTCTTGGTAAGAGGAATATTTTGACTAAAAGCCACTTTTAGTGTCTAGGTGGTCAAACCTGGCTCATATGGGCTAACCCATGGGACCTTAGGCTTTGGAGATGGCCTAGATCTCATATAGTGTCATATTTGTAAAGAATATCCAAAAATATCTCTTTTGTGTAGAGAATATCTAAAAATATCTTTACTTGGAGAGAATTTCTAAAGTTTTCTTTTTGTGGAAAGATTCTCTCAAAATATCTTTCTCTTTGGGAAAGTAGCTAAATTTTAGCACTTACCTCCTTTCTTTCTCTTTGTTTCCTCTTTTGGCTTGCTCTCTTCTATAAAAGCAAAGAGGGTTGGTGCTTTTGCTCCATTACTTTCTTTTTGCAAGAAATCTTCAAGAGTGCTCCCCAAGGCAAGAAGTGCTTTCTCTTCTTCAAGGATCTCCAAGCTTTTCTTCTTCTTCTCCATCAATGGCTTCAAGTAAGTTTTCTTCCTCGTCAAGAATCTCCATTGTAGAAGTAGTTTCTTCATCATTTTTTTTCTTCTTTTTCTTTTCTTTTCTTTCTTCTTCTCTCTTTTTTTTTCTTTGCTTTTCTTTTCATGCACGTTTTTCTCTTTTTTTTTTTCGTGCTTCTCTTTTTTCTTTCTTTCTTTTTTTCTCTGTTTTTTTTTCTTTTCACGGTTTTCTCTTCTTTTTTTTTTTAAAACCGTGTACTCTCTTTTTTTTTCTGTTTTTTTTCTTTCCCACGCTGATTTCTCTTTTTTTTTTTTTCAGCGTCTTTCTTTTCTCTCTTTTTTTTTGCTGTTTCTTTTTTTTTTTTTTTCCTCTGGCTGTACGGACAGGTCCGTACGGACCTGACCGTACTGCCACGTGGCAGTGGGCCAAATTTTTTTTTTTTTTTTTTGCAGAGATTTTTTTTCTCTCTCTTTCTTTTTCTTTTTCCTTGTTTGCTCACTATGATAATAAGGCTATGCAATTTCAACATGTATGCATTTTTTTTTTTTAATGCATCAAGATAGAAGGCTAAAGTCTCTAGGTCAAGCCAACATGATTTTTGACTTGGACAAAGTTTGATTGGTTTCTACCAAATTGGGTTGGAATTGGTCAAACTTTGGTCAAGGTTTTCCTAGCATTTAATGCATGATGATATATATTTGATGCATGAGTTTTGGTAAATAGATTTGGAAGTATGATGATGCATACTGATGGAACGCGCTCCTGCCAAGGGTGCTACCGGGGTCGGCGGACGTGGGAATCCGTCGGGTCCGGCCCTTTCGCGCCCGGGGGGCTGAAGCATGCATCAACATTTCTTTGTGTGGGTGTGCCAGATTTTCTATTTTACTTGGAATTGCAAGTGGCAATCCGGAGATCAACCTTCGCAAGTAAAAAGGAAATCAACTTCTTTCAAGTTTTCCATTGCACATATATTTAAGAAAAGAGACATTTTCTTGGTTTGCCGTGAAAGGCGATTTTGTTTGGCATTTATAGCCGATTTTGGCGTTTATAGCCGATTTACAATTCTCATCAATAATGAAAGACAAGAGTTGTGATTTTTCTCTCTTTTAGAAAAATACAAACTACAATGAAAAGCAAGAAAAGGAGGATCTAACTTCTCAGGAGATTGTGAGGGACTCGTTTAGATTGACGGTCGCAAGCCATGTGTGGGCTTCGCCATCATCCATGCAGATGAGAACAGAGGATGCTCTTGATTCGCTTGGCTTGGCTATAACCTCAGATTTTTAGAGGACAAAGACCAAGAGGAGGTCCTATGTCCAATAAAAAGCTAAGTAGACGGGCTGAAAAGCCACGTCTAAGCCATTGGAGGCAGCGGGAGAAGGCAAGGACCTTGGGGGGGAGTACCCCCCAAGGGACTTTTGTCACCTTGTAGTGGTGGCTGGTGCAGAACTTCAGCAGAGTTTTTCTCTCTTTTTCTTTCTCTCAAATTTCTGGATCTGTAGTGCTTTGGAAGTGATGCCCGGAATGCTTGGGGTGCTCTCCTATTTATAGGCTTTCTGGTAGCCATTTAGGAGGATTTATGAGCCTTAATTATCATAAAGCTACATAAATGGAGGAGTTACAAGGTTTAATTCCTTTATTTTGTAACTCTTGGATCTTGGCTTCTGATTGGCCGGTGGAGATTGAGGGCATTTAATCGCCATGATGGGAGGAGTTTCAAGGTTTAAGTGCCATGAATCTCTTGATTTATAACTCCCGAATGCTTGCTTCTGATTGGGCCGTCCAAAGAAATGAATTAATGACTGCAATAAAGCTAGTCAATTAACTACATTAAATGGTCGCCGAGCAGTTGAAGAGTCGCGGGCCGTGCCGTGTCTTCTGGAATTCTTGTGGCGATGATCATTGATGGATCTTCATGCTGATCGACATCGGATGAACATGTAACTTCAGACATTGATAGCTAAGAGAGGGCTGGTGACATCTGTCTTGTCGATTTCTCGATCGGTCGGACAGAAAGAGCACTTTTTAGGTCAACCGGTCGGCGATCTTGGAGCGATCAATGATGATTTTATGCCTTTGACGGCGGATCTGAGATGTCGTCGGATATGAGTCAATTTCAAGCACTAAAAATCACATTTTCAGGAAACCACAGGGGCCAAAGTGTGCGAAACGCGAAAAGGGACGGAAAAACGGGTCACCGGCGAAAAATCCGGTGACCCGGACTTCCATGGTCGCCGGCGACCATGGGCCAAGGTCGCGGGCTGCGACCCTGGGGGTTTTTCTCCCCTTTTTGGTCCGTTTTGCGGTCTTTTTCGTCTCCGTTTTCTTCTGTATTTTTCCTGACATTTCTTCTCATTTATTGGCTTGATTTCCCTGTAGAAAACCTAATGAGAATCCTTGCATTTTTAGAGTGCAAAGTTTCCAATTTTCCGGGAAAGCCGAAGACTTTGTCGCGTAGAGCTGCTGATTTTCCGCCAGAAGCCGAAACTTGGTCAAACGATGTCGGAATAACCTGAAATTTGAGGTGAAGCCTCCTGAGCAATAAATAAGACCAACCATAGGCTTTTGTTTGAGTTTTGAAGCCGTTTGGGGTCCCGTCGCCAGTAGACTTGATTTTGCCGCGAGGGAGATGCCGCGCGTTGATGTGCGGTCAAACGATGTCCGATTGACCTGAAATTTGACAGGGAACCTATTGGAGTCATTTTGAGATGATCCATAGGCTCTGTCTTGGAAACCATGGTCCCGGGGGGCTCCGCCGCCGGTAGGCTTGATTTTCTTTCGGAGCGTCGAAAATTGGTCAAACGTTGTCGGAATGACCTGAAATTCGACGTGCAGCCTTTTGGAAGCATGTTGAAGTCACTCATGCACTTGGTTTGATGAGCGAAGACTTCGGTGGTTCCCGCCGCCGGGAGGCTTGATTTTACTGCTCGAGCATTGATGGAGGGTCAAACGTTGTCGGTTTGACTTGAAATTTGGCATGGAGCCCTTTTGAGACATGCTGGAGTCATCCGTAGGCTCTGATTGAAGTTTTGACGTCTTCGATGATGTCACCGCCAGGAGCGCCAATTTAGCTGTCGGAGAAGCGAAGTTAGGCCAAATGATTCTGAAATGGCCCGAAACTTCATGTGTACTCCTCCCTTGGCTGTCTTGAAGGATCTTGCAGTTTTTGTTTGATTCTGACAAGATTTGATTTTTTGGAGAAGTTGCATTGCCTATTTATGGCAGGTTGCGACTTCATGCAGCTTTCTTGATGTTGAAGAGGCAAAGTGACATTTTTGGTGTCAACAAATGCCCCCTCGAGGTACAGCGACGAGTTGCTTGACTTTTGTAGTCGATGTGCCTCAAAGAGATTTTTGAAGGAGAGCTTGTGTCTTGACCAAGTGTCTTTGAGCATTTTTTCCTTTGGTAGAGTAGCCTTTGAGCTTCCAGGGGAATTTTATGGTAATGAAAGGAATCAAGTACCATCTCGAGGCAAAGTTTTGAAGATGACATCAGGGATGTGGATTTGGGTTTCTATTTTTGACCATGTGACCTAACAAGCTGTATGTGGCAGGTTAGGGGGATCGGGTTTTGGTTTTGATCTTGTGACCTAACAAGCTGTATGTAGCAAGTTAGGGGATCATGATTTGGTTTTTGGTCACTCTTTGGGACTGTGTGGGTCCATTGGAGTGGTTTGGATTTTTGTGGAATGTCAATTTCAAGATTTTGGCTCAATTTGGTATATGAGGCTGGATGGTTTGATTCTTTGGAAGCTCATGGGGCTTGGAATTTTTTGTATGGTTCAATCAACTCAAAAGAGGCATGGAACCATTATTGTATGCTCTTGGTAAGAGGGATTTTTTTTCTGACTAAAAGCCCATTTTTTTTTTTTTAGTGCCTAGGTGGTCAAATCTGGCTCATATGGGCTAACCCATGGGACCTTAAGCTTTTTAGGATGGCTTAGATCTCATGTGGGGCCATTTTTGTAAAGAATATCTAAAGATATCTCATTTGGATAGAGAATATCTAAAAATATCTTTATGGGAGAGAATCTCTCATTGATTGATTTTGGGAGAAAATCTCTCAAAGACATCTTTCTTTTTGGGAAAGAATCTTTCTAATTCCTTCTCTTTTGGTAAGGTTACTAATTAGTAGCACTTACCTTTCTTTTTTTGTTTCCTTCTTTGATTTGCTCTCTTCTATAAAAGCAAGGAGGAGGCTAGATCTCTTGCCCTTATTGCTTTCTTTTGCAACAATCTCAAGAGAGCTCCAAGACCAAGAGTTCTTCTTCTTCTTCAAGGATCTTCAAGCTTTTTCCTTCTTCTTCTCCATCAATGGCTTCAAGTAAGTTTTCTCTATTTTTCTTTCAAGAAAACTCCATGTAGAGAATAGGATGGTAAAAAAAGAAAGTTTCTCTCTCTCTTTTTTTTTCTTTTCTTTTTCTTTTCTTTCTATTCTTCTTCTCTGCTTTTTTTCCACGTGATTTTTTTTTGGCACGTGTTTCTCTTTTCTTTTTTTTTTTGTACTTCCTTTTTTTTTTTTTTTGTCATCATGATAATGCGTTTTTATGCAAATCTAGATGTTCATGCATGTATTTTTTGTAGATTGAATTTGAGAGCATGATAGCATACCTGAAAATCTTTGCAAATATGGGAATTTGGAGCTCGCAGCAATGTTGAGCCCTTCTTGATTTTGCGGAGATTTTGAGGTTTCGAAAGTTTGGAGTTTCGGAGCTCGCAGCGATGTTGAGCCCAGTTATGGCATCTGAAGAAGAACCGAGGGACTCTGGAATGATTCCAGAATCTCCAATTGGTATAACTTCTTTCGCTTTCTCTTTTTTTTTTTTTTTTTTTGCGTGCGACTTGATTTGCTAACATTTTTCTTGTCAGCTGACTTGCCACAGGATTCCGATGACTTTGAACCATCAATGGACGCAAATGTTGATGATGCTTCCGATGAGTTCATGGAGGAAGAGGGTGTTCCACCAGTCGTCGAAGAAGGTACTTTGTAGTGATGACCCTGATGATTTTTTTTTAACAGGATCATATTCATACCTTTTTGTGTTTCATTTGCAGGTTTTGAAGTGACAGAAGAGAGTCCATCGCTTTCTTCAGAACCAGAGCAAGGGATGCCAGAGGTCGATCCGGAGGTAGAGACTCCTGCAACCAGTTCTGACGCGATAAAGGAGATACCTCGTGCTGAGATTCCTTCTCCAGTGGCTCCAAGTGGAAAGAGTTCTTTTGTTACTCTTCCAATGGGACATGACATGAGCAGCCGATCAACGGAGAAGGGTGAATCTTCATCCAGTTCGTCTCTTCAATTTGCGAAGAAGGTGCTAGCTCGGGTTTTGAGTTCTTGGATCGAGACTCTCTTTTCTGGACACCTGGATGCCGGATTTGGCATGATCCCGCATGTACAGGAGATTCTCACTGATACCGAAGAGGTTGGTCTGGATGTCACAGGTGCCAGGGCGATCGTTGATAGGATCATTGCACTAGGTGACAAGTGGTTTGAGACCATGGATTTCCCTGACGACCAATTCTTCAAGGAGATGTTCTTGGACCCTGCTGATAAGGCTAAGTCTGACCTGAATGAGGCTACACAAAGCAAGAAGCAGCTAGTTCGGGAGAAGAACTTGGAAGAGCTAGCCATCATCGGATTGAGGCATGACCTTAACGTCCTTGATAGGGAAGTTGAGGAGTCCAGGAAACGTCTTGAGCATTTGAAGGCGCAAGTCGCTGCCAAGTGGGCTGCTATAACAGAGGCTCGTGACAGGGAGAGTGCTCTGATTCGCAGAGTTGCAGATGCACGTCAAGTTCTCGAGAAGAGGACTCAAGAAAACGAACAATGGCAAACTGCTGGGGAAAAGCTTCCCGGTGTAAAAGAAGGGTTACGGCATTCGCCAGCATCTCATGGCAAGTTCCTGAAGAAGCGTGCCTTGGAAACTCTGACGGCTGAGGCCAAAAGTTTGCTTGAGGAGCTGAAGCTTTGGCTGGAGACCATTTTTGGCTGAGCTCCTGATTCTTTGTAGCAGAAACTATTATTCTTTTTTTTGGTACCACATGTATATTTTTTGGTACTTTTTTTTTGCAGTTCTTGTGAACACTTTCCCCTTTTTTTTTTTGGTACCACATGTATTTTTTGGTACTTTTCTTTTCTTTTTTTTTTTTTTTTTTTTTTGTTTTCCCTACGCTCACTCAAATCTTTTTGTGATGAAAGCAATTGCTAAATGGGATTTGATCAAAAGCTTTGTCATTTTGTGAAAATCTTTTGTCAAATAATTGTTTTGGCATGGGAGCCTGATTTTGGTTGTGGCGTGAAAGCCGATTTTGAGATGGCATGGAAGCCGAAATTTTATGGCGTAAAAGCCAAAATTTGGGTTGGCATGGAAGCCGGATTTTTGTGGCATTTACAGCCAGTTTGGTGGCATTAATAGCCAATTTGTGGCATTTATAGCCGGTTTGGTGGCATTGATAGCCGGGTTTTTTGAAAGCCAAGTTTTGGTTTGTCGGCGTGAAAGCCAATTTTTTGTGGCATTGATAGCCGGTTTGTGGCATTTATAGCCGGTTTGTGGCATTTATAGCCGGTTTTGACATGGGAGTCAGGTTTTTTTTTTTTGTGTGGCATTTATAGCCGATTTGGTGGCATTGATAGCCGGTTTTTGCAAAAGAGCCAGGTTTTTTGGTTTTCAAAAATGCAAGTATCGACTAAGAGTCGCCTCCCTGCTGAATGGTCTTGCAAGTATCGATGGAATGTCGCATCCTTGCTCATTCATTTGCGAGTATCGATGGAATTTCGCCTCCTCGCGGATTTGGGTGCAAGTATCGATGGAATGTCGCATCCTTGCTTTTCAAAAATTTTGTTTTGCGGGTACTGACTTGATGTCGTTTTCCCCTTGATTTTTGAAATTTGCGGTTTTCTCGAACCTTTGGGTTGTGGATATCAACTGATATGTTGCGTCTCCACGGTTTTAGGTTTTTCGAACCTTTTTTGAAATTTGGGTTGTGGATATCAACTGATATGTTGTGTCTCCACGGTTTTTGGATTTTGCAAGTATCGACGAAATGTCGCTTCCCTGCGATTTTGGGTGCAAGTATCGATGGAATGTCGCATCCTTGCTTTTTTGCAAAAAAAATTTTTGCGGGTACTGACTTTGATGTCGTTTCCCCACGATTTTTGAAAAATCATTTTTTTTTTGTTTAAAGACACGAGGATCGTAAATTTTGACCTAAAACCATTTGGCGGTAAAAGGTAAGGTGGACTAGGGTGGAAATCGCTGAATCCGGATTTTTGTTTCAAACCATGAATTTTGGTTCAAGGATCGAAAGTTTTGGTCAAGTCAGGGAGAGGCTCCCAAACTTGGATTTTTTTTTTGTTTTTGAACAATGAAACGATAAAAGTACGCTATGTTTTTGAATCTCTAGAAATTTTGACATTTGATATGAAAATTCTAAAGAGAGTGGGTTTGACGAGCGAGTACCTGAGAACAAGTTTTGGCCATACAGGCATTGCTCTTACCCAGTTGGGTAAGTCTTCAAGGGTAGTACCGCTTCAAGAACTTGCCGTTGATAGGCAGCATACATCTGTCGCCTTCCATGTTTAGGAGGGCATATGCGCCGTTGGAGAAGACCTTGTCGATGACGTAGGGTCCCTCCCATTTTGGCTCAAACTTGCCTTTGGACTTGTGTGCGAAGACCATTGGTCTTTTTACTGCAAGAACCAAGTCACCCTTTTTGTAAGCGCGTTGCCTGACCTTTTTGTCAAAAGACCCTGCCATGCGTGCTTGGTAAAGTTCAATGCTTTGTCGAGCTTCGAGCCGTCTCTCGTCGAGATTGACCAGCTCATGGAGTCGCAATTTGACATTGCTTTCTTGAGTCATGTCATTTTTTAGAGATACCCTCAGAGAAGGAATTTGTACCTCTAGGGGCACGACAGCTTCGCATCCATAGACCAAGGAGAATGGTGTGCTATGGGTTGGTCCTCGAACGGTGGTTCGATAGGCCCACAAAGCTTTAGACAGTTTGTCGCTCCAGTCTCTTTTGTGACTAGAGACCATTTTCTTGAGGATTTTGCAGAGTGTCTTGTTGAAGGCTTCTGCTAATCCGTTTGCTGCTGGATTGTATGGAGTCGAAGGACAGCTTTGAATTTTGTATTTGTCGCAGAACCTGTAGAATCGATGATCCCGGAATTGTGGTCCGTTATCATGGACGAATCTTTTGGGTATGCCGAAATGACAAATGATGTTGGTGCGCTGGAACTGAAGAACTGATGAGGTCTTCATTTCGTTGAACGCAAATGCTTCTGACCACTTGGAGAAATAATCCATAGCGGCGAAGATGAAGCGATGACCTTTGCTTGAAGGGGGAGAAATAGGACCTATGATGTCCATACCCCAGGCTTCGAAAGGCCACGAGATTGCTGTAGGGTGTAGCCATTCCGGAGGCATGTGAATGTAATCTCCGTGAACTTGGCATAGCTGGCAGCGTTTGGCAAATTGCATTGAATCAGCTACCATGGTAGGCCAATAGTAACCTAACCTTTTTATCTGATCATAGAGCTTAGGACCTGCCTGATGGGCTCCACAAAGACCAGCATGAACTTCTTTAAGTGTTTCTTCGGCCTCTTGTTGTGACAAGCAGCGTAGAAGTACTCCGTTGAAGGATTTCCTGTAGAGGATTTTTGAAGGAATATCCAAATGAAAGTTTGGGGCTCGCCTTTGGATGCTTACCCGTTCTTTTGGATCTTCAGGTAGGATTCCGAACATAGTGTAATCAATGAACGGATCCCTCCAGTCGCCAATTGAAGGTTGAAGGATAGAGATCCGACTTCCAACCACTCGGTGGCATTCAGCAACTGCTTGGTGTGTGTTAAGAGGAGGGAGGATCCTTCTCTCGCACACTGTGATTTGCATGTTTTCCCCTTCCTGGATCGCCATTGATGCGGCAAGTCCGGCCAGGGCATCTGCACGGATGTTTTCACCTCTACGAATGTGGGTGATGTGACAGATGTCAAACTTTTGCAGAAGCGATTGTGCCTTGTTGTAATAAGGCAGCAGATCAGGCTTCCTGACTTCATATATCTGATTCATCTGGTTGACGATCAGTTGAGAGTCTCCAAAGACTTCCAGCATAGTGATACCGGATTCGATGGCGAGTTCCAATCCTAGGATCAGAGCTTGGTATTCAGCTGCATTGTTTGTGCATGGTTCCAGTAGCGAGAAAGCGTGTGGAATCATGTATTTGTCGGGGCTAACAAAGAGGATGCCAACTCCCGAGATCAGCTTTCTGTTTTCATTTGTCCTGGTTGCACCGTCAAAGTACATGTCCCAGGAGGCATTTGGTGAGGAAGTCTCCACGTTGTAGACAGGTTCGTCTGGGAGATCATCTCTGAGTGGAGAATCTTTAGGCAATGGATGCTCTGCGAGAAAGTCTGCTAGAGCTTGGCCTTTGATTGCTTTTTGTGGTACATACCTAATATCAAATTGTGACAAGAGGATGGACCATTTTGCCAGCCGGGCATTGAGAGAACCGGCCTTTGTAACAAGGACCTTCAAGAGGTTGATCCTCGAGACCAGGTAGACTGTGTTGGAAAGCAAGTAGTGACGTAGCGTTTGTACGACGAACATCACTGCAAGGCATTCCTTTTCGACTGGAGAGTAGCGATGCTCTGCACCTACTAGCATGCGGCTGAGGTAGTATAGAGCAGCTTCTTTTCCTTCATCATTTTCTTGTGCAAGCAGAGCGCCTACAGAATGATCAAGAGCTCTTGTGTACAATATGAATGGTTTTCCAGTGGCAGGGGCAGCTAACACTGGAGGTTTGGTCAGGTATGACTTGATATCTTGAAATGCGGTTTCATAGTCGGCATCCCAGACAAAGTCTACACCCTTTTTCATCAATCGAGAGAATGGATGGCATTTCCCCGAAAGGTTGGAGATGAACCGTCTGATGTAGGCCAATCTCCCTTGAAGCCCTTTTAGTTCCCTTAAGGTTCTTGGAGGGGGCATTTCTAGAATAGCCTTGACTTTTATGGGGTCAAGTTCTATTCCGGCTTTCCGAACTAGGAATCCAAGGAACTTACCCGACGAGACGCCGAAGAAGCATTTCAGAGGATTCATCCGCAGTTTATGTTTGCGAAGTCGGAGGAAGACTTCTCGAAGATCTTTGAGATGGTCTTCTTTTCTTTTGCTTTTGACGGCGAGGTCATCAACGTAACATTCGACCGTCTTGTGTTGCATATCTTGGAATATTTTCATCATAGCCCTCTGATATGTGGCACCAGCATTTTTCAGACCAAATGGCATGACAGTATAGCAATATACGCCAAATGGAGTCCGAAATGATGTGTGTTGTTCATCCTCGGGATGCATCTTTATCTGATTGTAACCAGAGAAGCCATCCATGAATGTCATTCGCTCGAATCCGCAGGTATTGTCAATCATCACCTCCGGTATGGGGAGCGGGAATTCATCTTTAGGGCAAGCGCCATTCAGGTCTCTATAGTCAATACAGACCCTGATCTGCCCAGTTTTCTTTGTCACGGGGACAATGTTGGCCAACCATTCTGGATGTTGTTCCTCACGGATGAAGCCGACGCTTTTGAGCTTTTGAACTTCTTGTTCAATTTTATCCATCACATCTGGACGGAATCTTCTTTGGCCTTGTTTGACAGGCTTGATTTCTTCTTGAAGATTGAGTTTGTGGACTGCTACTTTGGGGTCTAAACCAGGCATTTCAGCGTAGGACCATGCAAAGCAATCAACGAACTCACGAAGAAAAGCGATATACTCGAGTAACTCATCATCCTTTATATTCTTGCTTATGAATACAGGACGTGGGTTATCTGGTGTTCCCAAGTCTATCTTTTCAATAGGATCTCCTGTTAGAAGGTTCGAAGGTGGTTCCTCCACAATATTTTCGGAGGCTTCCAGCTCAACAAAACCTTCTGGGATTCCAAGGGCATTTGTAGACCGAGGGTTTGTTCCTTTCCACGGGTCTTCTTGATTGGTGATCTTCTCAAGGCTTCCTATGAGATGGTCCCAATCGCCTGTTGAAACTGGGTCGAAGTAAGGTACTTCTTTTGGAGACGAGGGCTCTTCTGGGTCAGAATAGTACAAGTCTGTATTATCGGACGATTCCTCTTTATCATCAGAGAAATCGTACCAATTGGATGAGCTTCCTGGATCTTTGTCAGGTAACTCTTTAAAGAGATATTCAGGGAGATCGATGTCTTCATGGACTTGAGATGTTGAGGCTTGGTCGGTAACACGACTTTTAAGCTTTTGTGTCAACTGTCTCAGAGGAGTGTCGGGATCATACCCTAACCCATATGAAGACTTTTCTACATGACCGTAGAGTCTCCAATCTTCCAGCTGGCTTTTGGTCAAGGCGGGCCCCAATGGCGTGAGAATACCGCGTCTTTCTCCCAAACTGACTGGGTTTTGAGCGTCATAGCCCATTTTCTTCATAATTGCTTGTGCCACACGACTATATAGAGATAGCTAAGGCATACCTTCATTTTGGAAAGGTTCCAGCATGGAGTTTGATGAAGAAGCGTCCGATCTATGGAAGAAGATCGGCTTTTTCTTTGATGATGTTGCCGGAACAACAAAGGAAGCATACGTAGGATCTTCTACATCAGCAGGTGTCTTCATCGGAGTGAGAGCAGGCTGAACTTGTTGAGTGTCAGCTTGGCTTGACGAGGTGTCGTCTTTTGGCTGTGAGTCCGAATCCGTGTCTTGCTTGATAGACACGAAAGAGACAACAAATTTGCCCCCAGGCTTTTGCTTTGCCTTCTTCACTCTGGTTGTGATGACCAAAGGTTTTGAAGATTTGAGGGAGATGACGGAGGGAGGTTGACTGCTCTCTTCGGATTTACCGGAGTGTTTGTTTTCTTCCGGTGATTTTTGAGGAGCCTTGCCTTTATCTTTCTGGAGATTTTTAGCAAAGGGTGCTATTTCCTCTTTTTCTTCTTTTTCGCCTTCATACATTTGGGAGTCTGCGAAGTGGACTTCTTTACCTTTGAAGGGTCTTCTGTCCTCAAACACTCGATGTACCATGCCGTCGTCGCCGACGAACTTGATGCATTGATGTAGAGTTGAAGGGACAACACCATTCTCGTGTATCCAGGGGCGTCCGAGAAGGATGTTGTAGCATGAAGGGGTTTTTATTACATATACAGTGACTTCAGAGATAAGATCACCGATCTGCAATTTGAACCTGATTTTGCTGATAGGCCTTTGAGTACTCCCATCGTATCCAAAGATAGATACAGATGTGTGGCTTAGCTTGCTGGGTGGGATGCCCAACTCTTCGAGAGCCGAAGTGGAGATGAGGTTGAGTGCAGAACCTGGGTCGACCTGAACTCTGTGTATAGGCTTTTCCTTGATGTACCCTGTGAAGTACAGGGGTCGGTTGTGCCTTGCTTCGCCAAGTAGGAGGTCGTCCTTTATGAAGGCGATGGTTGCACCGGCTACTTTTTGCACCGAGAGGCATTCAATGCATGATCCCTCAGTTTTCTTTTCTCCCTTTGAGGAAGTTTCGGAATTTTTGACCCGGTAGTCCATTTCAATTTGGAGGACTTGCGGGGCATGTTTGTCGACATCCTCATTCAATTTTTGTAATTCTGAGATGAGATTATCACGAGTGCGTGGAGACATTCGTAATAAATCTAGGATGTG
The DNA here is from genome assembly GCA_028538565.1 of Umbellularia californica. Lineage (NCBI taxonomy): Eukaryota > Viridiplantae > Streptophyta > Magnoliopsida > Laurales > Lauraceae > Umbellularia > Umbellularia californica. The sequence continues at coordinate 31,280,933 of JAPQWN010000011.1, forward strand.
CAGTCGTGCAGGTATGTGTTTGAAGTGCTCGATCAAATCATACTTGAAAGCCTCCTTAGGGCCTGCATGTTCATCATTATTGCCACTGGGGGCGCTTACAACATCTTTTCCTGAAGGATTTACATAAGTAAAGGAAGATTGGTTGTAATTTTTGTGGTAGTCCCGGCCCGAGCGGGTGCCTCTACCAACTTCGAGAGCTTCTTGAGAAGGGTCTTCGCTTGGAAGATTGTCCTCAGGATCAAGAGGCTGTCGTTTCTCATTTATTGAGGATGCGTCTGCAGCAGAATTGCCATCCTCAGTGATTGTGTTGCATGGAGCATTTTCCGGGAGCGAGTCCTGAACTGCATCCAGCAGCTTTTCTTCTTCGTTGACTATTTCATCATCCCAAGCATCATTATCTGGGTTTTCTTCATGATGATCAGTCGGGAAGAATGTGTATTCTGAAGTCACAGTCTCAGGAGAAGAAACCTGAGAGGGTGTCATCTCTGTGAAAGTCACGTGAGACGAGGTAGCTCCAGATGATACATTGCTAGGCGTCGTCGGAGTATAGGTGTCGCGACCCCGGACCGGGTCCGCGGACCAAATCCGGGATCGGGACATGGTTGTGATGAAGCCAATGATGTGATCATATGGGGTGATGACAATAATTAAAAATATATTTATGATCAAGCGTACACGGGTTAATAAAGAACACTCATTACCCGTGCACGTGATTTCCCACAGGTGTCCGCGGTGAGGATATTCCAACACACATAGCTATATAGTATAATTGCGGAAGCGTATGGTAAATCATGCATGTATTTCATTTCCCAAAATATCAAGGCTGATTACATTTGAATATGAGTATCAGAATGAGCAATGTCCTAAAGCATAACCCAAAAGTACATATTCAAGTTTAATCAGAAGATCAGTTAATTACAATTCCCAAAAATAGAGGCCAACGAAGGCCAATATACAAAACAATAACCACCAGAAAACTATCCAAACAATTTCCCCAAAATGTTTCGCAACTCGGCAGCCCGATGTTTACATAACATCGTCAGCACGCCACTCAACTAGCGGCTGCGGTTCTCCGACCGCCTCCTCTGGCTCCTCCTCGGGATAACCGACAACGGGACCTGAGTACCAAAGCAAAGGGTCAGACACGACGGTCTGGCAGGTAGATGAAAAGATATGAACATTTAATGATAAAACATTTGCCATGGAAACAATTGAACCTGTCTAAATAATACTTTCATGAGTAAATGCATCATTTCGTTAAAAACATATATGCAAGGTAAAACAAGTAAGGGTAACCAAGGAAATTGGGAAACGAGCAAGATGGCAACCACACCAGGCTAAATCCTCTATCACCGAAGTGATAGAGCAAGCAAGTCAAGGCGTTGACCTCAGTCACCGAAGTGAGGAGATACAACGAAATACATATACATATATACTATATACTAGACATGACCACGGTAGCGAGCCGGGCATCAGGAACCACAGTAGCAATCTGCGGTATCGGGATCCAAACTGCAGTTGGCAAGACAAGAGGGGGATCACCTAGTCAGTTGATCAGACTAACAAGGCATCCAAGCTTAGTGGTGCCGACTCATAGGTTATATGCAAGTAAATAAAACAGGTACATGTATGTATGTTCTCTTTCTTGGCTCATGGGCTCGCACTACAAAGCTCTGGCCCAATATGGCCTCAAGGTTTTGGCTTATGAGTCATGTACTAGAAATCAGGTCAAAACATGGAAATCAAGACAGGTGTAAAATAAATCAAGTACAAGACTATATTCGGGCAAGACGTGGGTGCTCAAGGCACAGCTATCATATCAAGTCTGTCATGTATATCAAAGCTAGCAAAACGGCACGAGTATACTTCGAAAAGCCAAGACAATGCCGGGTTAAAACTAATCCAAGTGAATAGGGATCCCGTATGTCCGTGTAATAAAGGAAGCTTGGTACTCTTTGAATTTGGGAGACATTCCGGGTTCCTTATACACTATAGCAGCCTCAATGCTTAAATGAATCTCGATGATGTAGCTTCTCTCCCTAGCGTACTACCAACAAACACTTCACCTACGCTTCGAACACGATCCCAGGTGAGCGGTGTCCATTGCTCTCAGAAAGGTTCACAAGCAATGGGGTGAAAACTCCCTTCAATCCTTCTTTTATTCACAGAATTCAGGGAATTTCGGTTACCTTGCGGTCAGGTGGCGGTTAGCCGCCAGTGCATCCGGCGGTTAACCGCTGGCTGACCGTGAGGCTGACCGTGGAATTGCAGCTCTCGGGAAAAGTGACCGTAACTGTACGGTTAGATGGCGGTTAGCCGTCGGTGGACACGGCGGTTAGCCGCAAGCTGACCGCGGAGCTGACCGTGAGGTTACAGCTCTCTGGAAATGTGACCGAACTTGCTTCGGTTAGCCGCTGGGTGACCGCCAGCTGACCGCCAGTCACGGGAATTTCTTCCCTGGGTTCAGATTCAAGCTTTCCTTTCCCCCAAATCAATTCCTATCATTCTCCATTGACATTCATACAATTTATAAGGGAAGGAGGACAACGATCATCACAAGGGTTCACTTAGGCATTGCACAAAAGATGAACTCAAAACTACAATTCAAGATTTAAGGACAATAGATGAAACCAAAAGCTAGAAATCATGTTTCAAGACAATGAATGGGTTCAACAACCTCTTTTTAAAACATTAAAGCCACATTGAATGCAAGTAAAAGCTCATCATAAATGGTACAATAAATACAAACATTTGATCATGGAAATCACTTTTAAAATTAAACATCCACTTGCCTCAAGGTCTCTAAATAAAGAATCCAAGCTCTAATCCACTCTTCCAAGCCAAATACCAAGCTACACCAAAAACCCCCAAAAACAAACCCTAAAATGGGTCAAACCAAGAAACAAGAAGAGAGACTCACAATAATGAAGATAGGGCTCTCCCAAGACTAGAAGAACAAGGATCTAAGATATTAGGGAAGGAGCTTACTTGTAAGTTCTTCAAATGGACAAGGTGAGCTCAATGAGGGTCTTGAGTTGAGTAGATCCTTCCACAAATGGTATCAATGAATAGCTCTAGCAATGGGGAAGAAGAGGGTGAAGTTCATCTCTTGATTGGTGTGAGATTTGGTAGGGTTTTGGTGGTGAGGAAGCAAAGAAGAAGAAAAGAAGAGAGAAAGAAAACCCTAGGCTGTTCTCATATGCTTGTGCTGGAAAGGGGAAATGGAAGAAGAGTGTTCTCTTTATAAAGCAATGGGTGTGGGCTCCACTACTAGGAAAGGTCTTTGGGCTGAAATCGCTAATCTCGGGATCTCGAATGAAATCGACGAAGAAGAGAAAAGTGATCACCGAAATATCTAGTTTCGGAAAAGTACATGTTTCACGGGTTTCGAGGATATCGAGTGTTGGGCACAAATTTCATGTAAAAAGATTGTTTTGCCCTCAAAGCAAGAAGATCGGGTTTCGGGGTTCCAGACGGGTTCGGGATCAACATGAAAGTTGTAGGGATTAACAAGACGAGTAAAACGGGATAGAAATGCAAATCACCGGAATACGAATAATCCCCCCACACAATAGTAAAGCCAACCAAAAACGGAACCCCCAAAGGGTCCCACCAACACAAAGCACTAAAACTCTCCCAAAACCAAATAAGAGCTATTCTAGTCCAAGCTTAGTCAAAAATCACTAATCGAGCTTAGCACTAATACGCAACATAGTTAGCACTAATCGAGGTCACTCGGGTCGGGGTCTTACATCCTCCACCCCTTAGGGCATTTGGTCCTCCAAATGAAATATAAAACTCACCTAGGGTAGGAGATGCGGATACTTCTTCTGCACTTGATCTCGTAATTCCCACGTTGCCTCTTCCGGCCCATGATTCTCCCAAAGTACCTTTACCCACTGAATAGTCCGGTTCCTCAACTCCTGTTCCTTCGAGTCTATGATCTGAATGGGCTTCTCCACATAAGTGGCATCTTCTCTGATCTCTAGCGGTTCATGCCGGAGTACATGTGAAGGATCGGGAACGTACTTCTTCAACATCGACACATGGAAGACATTGTGTACACCGGATAGCTCAGGTGGTAAGGCTAATCTATAAGCCACATCACCGATCTTGCTCATTATATCATACAGTCCAATGTACCTCCGTGATAACTTGCCTTTCTGCCCAAACCTCAAAGTTCCTCTGGTTGGCGACACCTTCAAGAAAACCTTATCTCCTTCCTTGAATTGTAGATCCCTGCGGTGAGAGTCTGCATAGCTCTTTTGTCTACTCCGGGCTACTTTCAAACATTCTTGGATCTGTCTCACTTTGTCCGTAGTCTCACTCACTATGGACGGTCCATGGAAACTGCGAATGCCGACTTGTTCCCAACAAACAGGTGTCCTACACCTTCTGCCGTACAAAGCCTCAAAAGGCGCCATCCCAATGCTCGAGTGGTAGCTGTTGTTGTAAGCAAACTCACACAACGGTAAGGTTTCATCCCACTGAGTCTTGAAGTCCAACACACAAGCACGTAGCATGTCCTCGAGTGTCTGAATTGTCCTCTCTGATTGGCCATCGGTCTGAGGGTGATAAGCTGTACTAAACTGCAACTTCGTACCCATAGACTCATGTAGGGTCTTCCAAAATCTTGAGACAAATCTGCTGTCTCTGTCCGAAGTGATGGAAACTGGCTGTCCATGTCTACTGACGATCTCATTAACGAACAACCCTGCCAGGGGTAACATGTGCATCTTCTTTCCTGTCCTCATGGGAATGAAATGGGCTGACTTGGTGAGTCTGTCCACAATCACCCATATCGCATCATTACCTCTACTAGTCCTCGGTAGTCCCGAAATAAAGTCCATGGTAATGTGCTCCCACTTCCACTCCGGGATCTCTAATGGCTGCAACAAACCTGGAGGCTTCTGATGTTCTGCTTTTATCAACTGACACGTCATACATCGAGATACAAACGCTGCAATCTCTCTCTTCATATTGTTCCACCAAAATCTGCCCTTCAAATTCTTATACATCTTTGTGCTGCCTGGGTGCATGGAATACTTCGCACTGTGAGCTTCTGCCATGATGTCATTCCTCAGATCTTCTATGTTAGGCACACACAAACGATCACGGTAGTAAAGAACTCCGTCAACCAAACGAAAATCAGGACGTTCTGCTATGTGATCTACAATCTTGGCTAACTCTGGATCTTGCATCTGACTGTCCTTAATCTTCCGGATGAACGAAGGTTCTGACACTGACATGTTAGCCATTATGACACCCTTCCTTAGCGGCTGCAGGTCTATCTTCAACTCCTCAAACTGATCGAAAATGCAAGTACCACTCAAGTTTGCCATACCTACTGACTTTCTACTCAAAGCATCGGCAACTACATTCGCTTTCCCCAGGTGATACTTGAACGGAAAATCATAGTCTTTGATATACTCCATCCATCTCCTCTGCCTCATGTTCAACTCCTTTTGAGAAAATAGGTACTGTAGGCTGCGGTGATCCGAATGAACCTCAAACTTCTCTCCGTAGAGGTAATGTCTCCACATCTTCAATGCAAAGACAACCGCTGCCAACTCAAGGTCATGGGTCGCATAATTCTTCTCGTGATCTTTCAACTGCCGGGACCCATAAGCTACAACTCTTCCTTCTTGCATCAACACACAACCAAGTCCAATGTTCGAAGCATCGGTAAAGATGGTGAAACTGCCGCTTCCGGATGGCAAAGTAAGGACTGGTGCGGTGGTTAATCTCTTCTTCAGCTCTTGGAAACTAGCTTCACACTGATCTGTCCACACATACGGTACATTCTTCCTCGTTAGCTTCGTCAACGGTGCTGCAATCGACGAAAACCCTTGCACAAACCTCCTGTAATACCCTGCCAAACCAAGAAAACTCCTAATTTCTGACACATTCTTCGGTCTTTCCCATTCCACTACTGCCTCAATCTTGGACGGGTCTACTGACAAACCTTCCTTGGAGATTATGTGTCCCAAAAATGCGACTTGCTCTAGCCAAAACTCACACTTGTTGAGCTTCGCGTACAACTGATTCTCCCTCAAAAGTTGCAACTCTATCCTCAGATGTTCTTCATGCTCTTCTCTGGTCTTGGAGTACACCAGAATATCATCTATGAACACCACTACAAACTGATCTAGATACTGCGCAAAGATCTTGTTCATCAAAGCCATGAACACTGCCGGTGCATTGGTCAACCCAAATGGCATCACTAGGAACTTATAGTGGCCATATCTTGTCCGGAAAGCTGTTTTCAACACATCTAATTCTCTGACTCTCAGCTGATGGTAACCGGATCTCAAATCAATCTTCGAAAAGTATGAAGCACCTTGTAACTGATCAAACAGTTCATCTATCCTTGGCAATGGATATTTGTTCTTGATGGTCACTTGGTTCAATCTCCGGTAATCAATACACATTCTCATCGAACCATCCTTCTTCTTCACAAACAAAACTGGAGCTCCCCACGGTGAGATACTAGGTCTCACAAAACCTTTGTCCAACAACTCTTGCAATTGTATCTTCAACTCTCCTAATTCTGCCGGAGCCATTCTATATAGTGCAATAGATATCGGAGCGGTCCCCGGTAACAACTCAATGGTGAAATCAATCTCTCTCATGGGTGGTAATCCCGGAATCTCCTCCGGAAATACATCCGGGAACTCCCAAACAATAGGGATCTCCTCCACCCCTTGGGACCGTTTATCCTCCGTGATAAACGCCAAATATGCTTTACATCCACTTCTCAAAAGTCTATCAGCCTTCAACGCTGAGACAAACCCTGCACGAGGATTTCTCCTCTCTCCCTGGAATAACACCCCTGCTGGTGTCTCATCCAACTTGAATGTGAGGGTTTTATGGAAACAATCCATCGTGGCATGGTACCCTGCCAGCCAATCCATCCCTAGGATGACATCAAAATCCTTTATCTCCAACAGAATAAGATCTGCGGGTAACACAACTTCTCCTATCCGGACTGTACAACTAGGGTAATAACTAGTACACACAACTTGTTTTCCTACTGGTGTAGCTACAGTCAAGATGTATTCAAGATCTCTACCATGCACATCAATCAGTCTAGAAAATGCATGGGATATGAATGAATGCTAGATCCAGGGTCAAATAATATTCTAGCTTCAATCCCACTGACAAGAAGTGTACCTTCCACAACATTGCCTGCTGCCTCTGCATCAGCTCTGTTGACCGCATACACTTGTCCTCGCTGTTGTGGCCTTATCGGTGCCTGTTGTTGTCTGCCTTGAGGGGCATTTCTATTCTGTTGCGGTGGGCGCTGAATATGCTGCTGTCCTTGTTGACGGGCCTGCTGCTGCTGCTGGGGCCTATACTACTGCGGTGGTGCCTGCTGCTGAAGTGGCCTTGCCTGATTCTGAACCACTAGTGCATTCTGTGGCGGTGCCTGACGCGGTGCTCCTTGCTGCTGATTCTGCCTATTCTGCCTCGGACAATCCCTCATTTGATGGGTCATGGAACCACATCTATAGCATGCTCCTGAGACCGTACGACACTGGGCACTATCGTGGTTCTTTCCACAATGAATGCAAACTAGTTGCACATTCTGATCTTGTCTCTGTCTCTTGTGCTGCTGGTTTCTCTGATGGTTGTACTGCTGTTGAGGCTGTCCTTGTCCCTTGCCTTGGACCTTAAGGATCTTGTGGTGGAAGTTCTCGAACTTGTAAGCTCTCTTGACCGCTTCCTCGAAGGTAAGAGGTGGTACTACACCGGTGGCATCCCTCTCAATGATAGGATGAAGTCCTTCCAGGAACTTGGCAATCTTCTTTTCCACCGTGTCTACCAATTCCGGAGCGTATCTTGACAACCTCTCGAATTTGGTGAGGTACTCTAAGACGGTCATACTCCTTTGGACAAGCTGCTGGAACTCTGCTGCCTTCTGTCTCTTGACATGGGCAGGAACATATTTGTCTCTGAATTGAGTCTTAAAGTTCGCCCAAGCTACTGCATTTGCCATAGTTCGGTATTCCTCCCTCACCGTCTTCCACCAATTATCTGCTAAGCTGGTGAAGAGTGATGCTGCAAGCTGTACCTTCTCACCCCCACTACATCTGAAAACCTCGAATATATTTTCTGTATGCTCTAGCCAGTCATCTACAGCCAAGGGGTCCTCTGTCTCGATAAACTCTTTCGGGCCTCTCTTTCTGAACTTCTCAAACAGTGCATTGGGGTCATGTTTCCTCTGATTAATGACAAAGGCAGGTTGAGGTTGAACTGGTTCGGGTCTTCTCTGTAATACCTCCAACAACTGTCTCTGCATTTCTGCCAACTCCCTAGCATGGTCCTCATCTTTCTTGAGCATCTGTTCTTGCAATCTGGTTTGGTTCTCATTAGCCTGACGCTGCTGGTCAAGCATGGCTTGCATCATCTGCTGAAACTGATTTGGAATTGTGTTTTCAGTTCTATTTTCTCCCACTGGTCCTGTACCCTCTACCGGCCCAGTATAATCACTGGTGCTCGCTGTGGGGTTACCGTTCACTGGGCGCTTACGAGGTGGCATGATGCTGCAAAACAAGTTGTTAGCACAAAATAATCAAGAATAGGGTCACACATTGCTCACGCGATTCTAGCTAACGAAAGATCTAACGAATCCTCGCCACGTCCTTAGGATTTCTAGTTTCTTTTAATTGCCTGAAACACGTCTCGCTCTGATACCAGTTCTGTCGCGACCCCGGACCGGGTCCGCGGACCAAATCCGGGATCGGGACATGGTTGTGATGAAGCCAATGATGTGATCATATGGGGTGATGACAATAATTAAAAATATATTTATGATCAAGCGTACACGGGTTAATAAAGAACACTCATTACCCGTGCATGTGATTTCCCACAGGTGTCCGCGGTGAGGATATTCCAACACACATAGCTATATAGTATAATTGCGGAAGCGTATGGTAAATCATGCATGTATTTCATTTCCCAAAATATCAAGGCTGATTACATTTGAATATGAGTATCAGAATGAGCAATGTCCTAAAGCATAACCCAAAAGTACATATTCAAGTTTAATCAGAAGATCAGTTAATTACAATTCCCAAAAATAGAGGTCAACGAAGGCCAATATACAAAACAATAACCACCAGAAAACTATCCAAACAATTTCCCCAAAATGTTTCGCAACTCGGCAGCCCGATGTTTACATAACATTGTCAGCACGCCACTCAACTAGCGGCTGCGGTTCTCCGACCGCCTCCTCTGGCTCCTCCTCGGGATAACCGACAACGGGACCTGAGTACCAAAGCGAAGGGTCAGACACGACGGTCTGGCAGGTAGATGAAAAGATATGAACATTTAATGATAAAACATTTGCCATGGAAACAATTGAACCTGTCTAAATAATACTTTCATGAGTAAATGCATCATTTCGTTAAAAACATATATGCAAGGTAAAACAAGTAAGGGTAACCAAGGAAATCGGGAAACGAGCATGATGGCAACCATACCAGGCTAAATCCTCTATCACCGAAGTGATAGAGCAAGCAAGTCAAGGCGTTGACCTCAGTCACCGAAGTGAGGAGATACAACGAAATACATATACATATATACTATATACTAGACATGACCACGGTAGCGAGCCGGGCATCAGGAACCACAGTAGCAATCTGCGGTATCGGGATCCAAACTGCAGTTGGCAAGACAAGAGGGGGATCACCTAGTCAGTTGATCAGACTAACAAGGCATCCAAGCTTAGTGGTGCCGACTCATAGGTTATATGCAAGTAAATAAAACAGGTACATGTATGTATGTTCTCTTTCTTGGCTCATGGGCTCGCACTACAAAGCTCTGGCCCAATATGGCCTCAAGGTTTTGGCTTATGAGTCATGTACTAGAAATCAGGTCAAAACATGGAAATCAAGACAGGTGTAAAATAAATCAAGTACAAGACTATATTCGGGCAAGACGTGGGTGCTCAAGGCACAGCTATCATATCAAGTCTGTCATGTATATCAAAGCTAGCAAAACGGCACGAGTATACTTCGAAAAGCCAAGACAATGCAGGGTTAAAACTAATCCAAGTGAATAGGGATCCCGTATGTCCGTGTAATAAAGGAAGCTTGGTACTCTTTGAATTTGGGAGACATTCCGGGTTCCTTATACACTATAGCAGCCTCAATGCTTAAATGAATCTCGATGATGTAGCTTCTCTCCCTAGCGTACTACCAACAAACACTTCACCTACGCTTCGAACACGATCCCAGGTGAGCGGTGTCCATTGCTCTCAGAAAGGTTCACAAGCAATGGGGTGAAAACTCCCTTCAATCCTTCTTTTATTCACAGAATTCAGGGAATTTCGGTTACCTTGCGGTCAGGTGGCGGTTAGCCGCCAGTGCATCCGGCGGTTAACCGCTGGCTGACCGTGAGGCTGACCGTGCAATTGCAGCTCTCGGGAAAAGTGACCGTAACTGTACGGTTAGATGGCGGTTAGCCGTCGGTGGACACGGCGGTTAGCCGCAAGCTGACCGCGGAGCTGACCGTGAGGTTACAGCTCTCTGGAAATGTGACCGAACTTGCTTCGGTTAGCCGCTAGTCGCCAGGCGGCTAGCCGCTGGGTGACCGCCAGCTGACCGCCAGTCACGGGAATTTCTTCCCTGGGTTCAGATTCAAGCTTTCCTTTCCCCCAAATCAATTCCTATCATTCTCCATTGACATTCATACAATTTATAAGGGAAGGAGGACAACCATCATCACAAGGGTTCACTTAGGCATTGTACAAAAGATGAACTCAAAACTACAATTCAAGATTTAAGGACAATAGATGAAACCAAAAGCTAGAAATCATGTTTCAAGACAATGAATGGGTTCAACAACCTCTTTTTAAAACATTAAAGCCACATTGAATGCAAGTAAAAGCTCATCATAAATGGTATAATAAATACAAACATTTGATCATGGAAATCACTTTTAAAATTAAACATCCACTTGCCTCAAGGTCTCTAAATCAAGAATCCAAGCTCTAATCCACTCTTCCAAGCCAAATACCAAGCTACACCAAAAACCCCCAAAAACAAACTCTAAAATGGGTCAAACCAAGAAACAAGAAGAGAGACTCACAATAATGAAGATAGGGCTCTCCCAAGACTAGAAGAACAAGGATCTAAGATATTAGGGAAGGAGCTTACTTGTAAGTTCTTCAAATGGACAAGGTGAGCTCAATGAGGGTCTTGAGTTGAGTAGATCCTTCCACAAATGGTATTAATGAATAGCTCTAGCAATGGGGAAGAAGAGGGTGAAGTTCATCTCTTGATTGGTGTGAGATTTGGTAGGGTTTTGGTGGTGAGGAAGCAAAGAAGAAGAAAAGAAGAGAGAAAGAAAACCCTAGGCTGTTCTCATATGCTTGTGCTGGAAAGGGGAAATGGAAGAAGAGTGTTCTCTTTATAAAGCAATGGGTGTGGGCTCCACTACTAGGAAAGCTCTTTGGGCTGAAATCGCTAATCTCGGGATCTCGAATGAAATCGACGAAGAAGAGAAAAGTGATCACCGAAATATCTAGTTTCGGAAAAGTACATGTTTCGTGGGTTTCGAGGATATCGAGTGTTGGGCACAGATTTCATGTAAAAAGACTGTTTTGCCCTCAAAGCAAGAAGATCGGGTTTCGGGGTTCCAGACGGGTCCGGGATCAACATGAAAGTTGTAGGGATTAACAAGACGAGTAAAACGGGATAGAAATGCAAATCACCGGAATACGAATAATCCCCCCACACAATAGTAAAGCCAACCAAAAAGGGAACCCCCAAAGGGTCCCACCAACACAAAGCACTAAAACTCTCCCAAAACCAAATACGAGCTATTCTAGTCCAAGCTTAGTCAAAAACCACTAATCGAGCTTAGCACTAATACGCAACATAGTTAGCACTAATCGAGGTCACTCGGGTCAGGGTCTTACAATAGGTAATCTCATCAGACGACGTTTCAGAAGAGCTATAGTCCTGATATATTACATTACAGGAAGCTCTGATAGGAGATGTTGCCTGCTCGGAGTCAGACTCATCCTCGGATGTAAGAGGATCGTCTATCCAGCAATGTTCTCCATTTTCAGGAGTTAAGGGTGGATGTACCTGATTATCTTCAGAGAGTTCAGGCTCTGGGTTGCGAGGAATCTCGTTGACGCGGTCTTGCTCTTGTTCTAGAGCGAGATGCTGCAAGATCCTCGCATATTCTTCAAGATCAGGCATGGGAGCCAAATCTTCTTCCTCGTCTGCTCTTTGTGGCTCAACATGGTTGATTTCCACTGGAGCAACGACGGGTGCTGGCTCAACAGCATTTTCTTGTACAGCCTCTTGGTCTTCCTCATCATCAGACCAGGATCCTTGTGGCTGTAAGGGGTTATACCAGATTACTAATATAAGGTGAGTTTCAGGAACCCATTCTTCGTCGGAGAGATACTCTCCTGTTTCAAGAGATTCCTCCCACTCGCCGGTGTAGTTGGGCTCGAATCCATCGTCGGTGTCGCTGGACTCATATCCATCAATGGAGAATCCAACTACCGAGTTGCAAGAGTATGATGCCCCCTGCATAGCTTCTTTTTTGAATCGAGGTGGCATGAAATCACTGAGAGTGATGTTTCTTACCGCCTTTGAAGTCTCTAGAAGGGTCGTTTCTGTTGCCCCCAGTGAAGTGGTAGAGGAGGCCTCTGCCTTTTCATGGACTTCTTGTTTTGGCTGGGTCTTCTCTTGCCGTTTGAGCCTGAGGAGATGTTTCCTAGCCTGCCTTCGCTGTTGAGCTGTCGGCTTTGTTTTTACGATCTTCCAGTTTTCATCTTCCAGGAGATCGAGATGTACCCATATGGGTTGTCCGTCTGGTGTCGGGTAAGGAACCAACACTTCGGACGTTTGAGCCATTTTTATCACCTTGAATGAAGTAGTGATCTTCTTCTTCGGCGATTTTGGTGTTTGTCCACATGACACCATGTTGACGGAGGCAGTCCCATAGTTTTTGTTAAAGGTGATGACTCCATTTTTCCACATCTCGTTTATCTTCTCTCTTACAACAAAGCATTGATTGAGAGGATGCGAGACCATCTGGTGATATGGACAGTACCGAGGATCGTTGGTTTTGCCAACATCTCCCGATCTTTTGGGTTCAGGCAAGGTGAGCTTGCCATTTGCTAGGAGAGCCTCAAAGATTTCTTCAACGTCTTCATCGAACGGATATTTCTTTTCTACTCGCTCTTTGAAGGCATCAGAGAGTTCAGGTCTCTTACCTGCAGTTCTGTTTTCAACTTTCTTTGGTTGCTGAGGAGCTGACTTGGTTTGCACATTGAGGACCTCTTTCTTCTTTGGTTTAGAGGTTACAATGGCGGTTGGCTCTTTTCTTGATGACTTCTGACTGTTGAGGTCTTTAATCACCGTTTCAGCTTCCATAGAAGCTTCCAGGAGTTCTCCTAGGTTTTTTGATTTGTTGCCGATGATCATGGAGCGGATTCTAGCTCTCATGTTGTTACGGCAGATGTCGACTAGCGACGCCTGTGGCAATACATCTGAGCATTTGTACGCCATTGCTTTCCACTTGTGAATGAAGTCATAAGTTGACTCATTCTCTCCTTGTTTTAGGCTGCAGAGTTGAGCCATAGTAACAGGATGATCCTCACCTTGGAAGTGGGTCAAGAAGCGTGTCTCCAGCATAGCCCAGTTCTGGATGGAGTTCTCTGGCAGAGTGGAGTACCAATCGAAGGCCGTACCTTTTAGGGTACTTGCAAAGAGGCGAATCTTGAGTGCATCTTGATCCGCGATAGCTCCCGTCAAAATCTTGAAGTGGATGACGTGCTGCCTGGCTGATCCTTTCCCCGTATATGTTTGGAGAGTAGGATGTTTGAATTTTGTGGGGAACGGGACCGAGTCCATCCATAAAGGATATGGTGGCTTGATCCCATGCTCCTTGAGTATATCCTCTTCTTTTGCTTTGGCGAGGATACTGTCTACGTCCTTTTTGGTAAGGGCGCGTGACTCATTTTCTTCAAGATTTTCCTCGTTATTGCGATGATTCGGAGGAGGCTCAGTGTTCACCTGATTTTGGACAACAAGGAGAAGGTTTTCCATCAGAGTTTCAATCCTCTGCTGGCCTTGTTCCAACTGCTGGATGCGTGTGAGCGCATCATCTTGAGGTAGATTCTGAGGTGGTGGCTCAGAATTTGTAACCAGGACGTTCATTCCTCGGGATTCAAACGAAGAAACAGTCCTGGTGATTGAGCTGGGGCTCATTCTTTTTGATGAAGAGCTTGATGAAGGATTACTCTCCCGTCCTTGGCTTGAAGGGGCAGGAGATTCTTCGGGATGTCTTCGTGTCCTGGTGACGCTACGGGTCACCGGACGTCGGACATGGATTTTTTATGCTGTCTTTTGGCGTCTTCTGGTTTTTCCAACCATATGGACGGCAGCAACCTGGTCGGGTCTTTCTTTTTCGACCCATTTGTGGGAGACTTGAAGTGTAGGAGGCTGGGTCTGTTGCTTCTCTAGTCTCTTTTGTCGATATGACGCACGGCGGCGTCCACGACGAGCGATTTGAGCTTCAGTCAGCTCTGGCTGGGCTTTAACAATGAAGGATGTTCTCCCTCGGGCGCAGCAGCCGAGCTTGTCTTCTTTGTAATTGGGCAAGGACAGGATGCGGACCCGGTCCTTTGCCTGTTGCAGCGAAGCTTTGAATTTTTCAAGTTCGGACCCTGTAGAGATGAAGGGTCGAACCGAAGGAGTGTAGGCCTTAGCAGGTGTTTGTAGAGGCCTGGTGATGCATGATCTGATTTTGGGCCTGTAGGAACAAGCCGGCTCATGCTGGGTTGACTTGGGAGTCAGGTTGGAGATAGGTCTCTCCTCTTTCATGTAGGCAAGAGGGTAGAACTGGTTCTCCTAGAGTGGGGCCAGGTATGCTGGCTTGGTGGAGGTTTGAGACCATCTTTGTTTTGGGGAAGGTCTTGGAGACCAAGTCTTAGGGTAGACCTGGTTGGTTGTTGGTCGAGTCTTCGCGGGGGTGCCGCGGGCTTCGGGGTTTTGGGCGCTCGCCTTTGGTGTCACGGGAGTGACACGTTGAGAGGCGATCTTCTGCTTTTTAGCAGGCGCAGCTTGTTCTTCGGGAAGTGGGAATGGTCCCAGCATCCCAAAGAAGATAGTCCGGGGAGTCAAGGTAGACCCGGAGTTCGGTGAGTTGCCGAGGGAGTTGACGCTTCGGCAGCTGACAAGGCGCTTATGAGTGCGCGCGCTTTGCTTCTGTTGAAGCATGAGTTGGTGCTTGTTCTCATCGAAGGTGATGATCAGTGAAGCTGCCATTGTTAGTTTCAAAATTTCTGAAACAAGACCACATCCATTAGTAATCACAAGAATATGATGATCATAAATGGGGAATTCTATGATTTTGTCTTTTCAAATCGCTCAAGGGACATGACCCAAGCAATATGAAGAAGGCAAAAAGCCATAGAGGGTACAATTGTTCTGGTTGCAAGCATGGTAGGCTCGAAATGAGCGTTCCAATGACTGCTAGAAGCAATTGTATACCTAAATTCGACTTATCGAGAAGCGGAGCTTGCTCGAGATAAGAAGAATATAAGGTAGGAGTTACAAATGTGCCGGTCACAGATACAGTAGACCCTGAAAGGGCGTACCAGTATTGCTAGGCACAAATGTTGGAAATCGCATCCATGAGATGGGATTCTCTTTTTTTGAAAGGTCAGAAATGGATTCGTCAAAGAGAGCAGGTGGCATTCCGATTCAAATACGGGCTCAACGATTTCCGCGAGCGCCAGTACTCAGAAGGAAAGAGACCACAATTTCTCGAATCTGAATCCAAAAGTGACGAGTTTTTTTTTTTTCGAAATGTCAAGATTGGTTTCATCAAGGAGAGCAAATGGTATTCCAATCTGAATATGGTCTCGGCGATTTCCGGGAGCGCCAGTGCTCAGAAAAGAAGAAACCAAACTTTCTCAGATCTGAAATCAAAAGTGACGAGTTTTGAAGATTTTTTTTTTGAAATGATTTTTTTTATTTTTTTATTTTTATTATTTTTATTTTTTTTAAATATTTTTTTTAAGATTATTTATTTTTATTTTTTTGAAGATTTTTTATTTTAAGATTTTTTTTTGAAAATCTTTTTTTTTATTTTTATTTTTATTTTTTATTTTTAATTAATTTTTTAAGATTTAAAGATGAGAGAGTACACATAGGCCTCCTAACCCGGTCTTATGAAACCTCAATTGATAGAATTGCCCCCAGGTAAGGGTAGGATTACTTAATGAACCCGTTTGGAGGACCCTTGCCTAGAACAGTCAAGCTATCTCCACACTCTGGACAAGGCTTTTCTTGAATCAATCGTGATCAAAGAACGCAATTGGTTTAACCTTAGTGGTCTATGTCTTTTTATTTATTTATTTAATTTTTTTTTAGATCCGTAACAGACTCATCGAAGAGAAACGATGGCCCAATCCCCGATCCGAACACGGGCTCAACGATTTCCACGAGCACACATGCCCAGAAGAGAAAGGATCAAAGTTTCTCAATTTTGAATCCAAAACGAGAAAACTGATTTTTTTGATTTTTTTATTAAAATTTTTTTGAAATCTCTAATGAACTCATCGAAGAGAAACGATGGCCCAAAACCTTAGTCAAACGGGCTCAACATTTCTGCAAGCACCAAAGAACGATAGGATACGACCAAAGTTTCTCAATTTTGAATTCAAACTAAGAAAACTGATTTTTTTTTTGATTTTTTATTAAAATTTTTCTTGAAATCTCTAATGAACTCATCGAAGAGAAACGATGGCCCAAAACCTTAGTCGAACAGGCTCAACATTTCTGCAAGCACCAAAGAACGATAGGATAGGATCAAAGTTTCTCAATTTTAAATTCAAACTAAGAAAACTGATTTTTTTTCGATTTTTATTAAAATTTTTCTTGAAATCTCTAATGAACTCATCGAAGAGAAACGATGGCCCAAAACCTTAGTCGAACAGGCTCAACATTTCTGCAAGCACCAAAGAACGATAGGATAGGATCAAAGTTTCTCAATTTTGAATTCAAACTAAGAAAACTGATTTTTTTTTATTTTTTATTAAATTTTTTTTTTAAATCTCTAATGAACTCATCGAAGAGAAACGATGGCCCAAAACCTTAGTCAAACGGGCTCAACATTTCTGCAAGCACCAAAGAACGATAGGATAGGATCAAAGTTTCTCAGTTTTGAATTCAAACTAAGAAAACTGATTTTTTTTTTATTTTTTTTTGTTTTTTTTTTTTTAAAAGAGAAAGAGTGGAAACAAACTCAAAGAAATAGAAATTTCCAAAAAATCCCATCTCATTTTTTTTTTAGGATGCAAAATCCAACATAGGCTACCAGCTAGAAAGTAGCCAAGGAATCCGGAAAAGAAGTATAAGCATAGAGCAAAAAGTATGATATGCAAATATTTCATTTCCGAGCACCGTGTTCTCAAATGAACGAGTCCCACCGGGTGTGCCAGCTTGATGGAACGCGCTCCTGCCGAGGGTGCTACCGGGGTCGGCGGACGTGGGAGTCCGTCGGGTCCGGCCCTTTCACGCCCGGGGGGCTGAAGCGTGCATCAACATTTCTTTGTGTGGGTGTGCCAGATTTTCTATTTTACTTGGAATTGCAAGTGGTAATCCGGAGATCAACCTTCGCAAGTAAAAAGGAAATCAACTTCTTTCAAGTTTTCCATTGCACATATATTTAAGAAAAGAGACATTTTCTTGGTTTGCCGTGAAAGGCGATTTTGTTTGGCATTTATAGCCGATTTTGGCGTTTATAGCCGATTTACAATTCTCATCAATAATGAAAGACAAGAGTTGTGATTTTTGTCTCTTTTAGAAAAATACAAACTACAATGAAAAGCAAGAAAAGGAGGATCTAACTTCTCAGGAGATTGTGGGGGACTCGTTCAGATTGACGGTCGCAAGCCATGTGTGGGCTTCGCCATCATCCATGCAGATGAGAACAGAGGATGCTCTTGATTCGCTTGGCTTGGCTATAACCTCAGATTTTTAGAGGACAAAGACCAAGAGGAGGTCCTATGTCCAATAAAAAGCTAAGTAGACGGGCTGAAAAGCCACGTCTAAGCCATTGGAGGCAGTGGGAGAAGGCAAGGACCTTGGGGGGGAGTACCCCCCAAGGGACTTTTGTCACCTTGTAGTGGTGGCTGGTGCAGAACTTCAGCAGAGTTTTTCTCTCTTTTTCTTTCTCTCAGATTTCTGGATCTGTGGTGCTTTGGAAGTGATGCCCGGAATGCTTGGGGTGCTCTCCTATTTATAGGCTTTCTGGTAGCCATTTAGGAGGATTTATGAGCCTTAATTATCATAAAGCTACATAAATGGAGGAGTTACAAGGTTTAATTCCTTTATTTTGTAACTCTTGGATCTTGGCTTCTGATTGGCCGGTGGAGATTGAGGGCATTTAATCGCCATGATGGGAGGAGTTTCAAGGTTTAAGTGCCATGAATCTCTTGATTTGTAACTCCCGAATGCTTGCTTCTGATTGGGCCGTCCAAAGAAATGAATTAATGACTGCAATAAAGCTAGTCAATTAACTGCCTTAAATGGTCGCCGAGCAGTTGAAGAGTCGCGGGCCGTGCCGTGTCTTCTGGAATTCTTCTGGCGATGATCATTGATGGATCTTCATGCTGATCGACATCGGATGAACATGTAACTTCAGACATTGATAGCTAAGAGCGGGCTGGTGACATCTGTCTTGTCGATTTCTCGATTGGTCGGATAGAAAGAGCACTTTTTAGGTCAACCGGTCGGCGATCTTGGAGTGATCAATGATGATTTTATGCTTTTGACGGCGGATCTGAGATGTCGTCGGATATGAGTCAATTTCAAGCACTAAAAATCACATTTTCAGGAAACCACAGGGGCCAAAGTGCGCGAAACGCGAAAAGGGACGGAAAAACGGGTCACCGGCGAAAAATCCGGTGACCCGGACTTCCATGGTCACCGGCAACCATGGGCCAAGGTCGCGGGCTGCGACCCTGGGGGTTTTTCTCCCCTTTTTGGTCCGTTTTGCGGTCTTTTTCGTCGCCGTTTTCTTCTGTATTTTTCCTGACATTTCTTCTCATTTATTGGCTTGATTTCCCTGTAGAAAACCTGATGATAATCCTTGCATTTTTAGAGTGCAAAGTTTCCAATTTTCCGGGAAAGCCGAAGACTTTGTCGCGTAGAGCTGCTGATTTTCCGCCAGAAGCTGAAACTTGGTCAAACGATGTCGGAATGACCTGAAATTTGAGGTGAAGCCTCTTGAGCAATAAATAAGACCAACCATAGGCTTTTGTTTGAGTTTTGAAGCCGTTTGGGGTCCCGTCGCCGGTAGACTTGATTTTGCCGCGAGGGAGATGCCGCGCGTTGATGTGCGGTCAAATGATGTCCGATTGACCTGAAATTTGACAGGGAACCTATTGGAGTCATTTTGAGATGATCCATAGGCTCTGTCTTGGAAACCATGGTCCCGGGGGGCTCCCCCGCCAGTAGGCTTGATTTTCTTTCGGAGCGTCGAAACTTGGTCAAACGTTGTCGGAATGACCTGAAATTCGACGTGCAGTCTTTTGGAAGCATGTTGAAGCCACTCATGCACTTGGTTTGATGAGCGAAGCCTTCGGTGGTTCCCGCCGTCGGGAGGCTTGATTTTGCTGCTCGAGCATTGATGGAGGGTCAAACGTTGTCGGTTTGACTTGAAATTTGGCATGGAGCCCTTTTGAGACATGCTGGAGTCATCCGTAGGCTCTGATCGAAGTTTTGACGTCGTCGATGATGTCGCCGCCGGGAGCGCCAATTTAGCTATCGAAGAAGCGAAGTTAGGCCAAATGATTCTGAAATGGCCCGAAACTTCATGTGTACTCCTCCCTTGGCTGTCTTGAAGGATCTTGCAGTTTTTGTTTGATTCTGACAAGATTTGATTTTTTGGAGAAGTTGCATTGCCTATTTATGGCAGGTTGCGACTTCATCCAGCTTTCTTGATGTTGAAGAGGCAAAGTGACATTTTTGGTGTCAACACATACCTGAAAATCTTTTGCAAGTGTTGGGATTTTGAGCTCGCAGCGATGTTGAGCTCTTTCTCGGTCTTGCTGGATTTTGAGGAAGTTTGCAACTTTTTGATTCTGAAGCTCGCAGCAATGTTGAGCTCTTTTCCAGATTTTGCGGAAGTTTGATGAGATTGGCTTGTTCTCGCAGCGATGTTGAGTTCAAGCATTCTTTGAGAATTCTCCACTGACTATGAGCTCGCAGCGATGTTGAGCTCATCTTCTGGCTTCCTGTCTTTTTCGGAGTATGTTCCTTTTCGTTGGAATTGCCCCGGAACCATGTCAAAATTTTGCTAGAATTTTGGTAGCAGAATTCTGTCATTTTGATGTTGATTGATCTTTTCTCTTCCACCTTTTGCAGGTAGTTCTTCTAGAACGAACAAAGGTAAAGGTCCTGTTACTGACGCACCTCGTCGGTCTGCTAGATCTTCCAATGCTGCCGTTCAGCAGGCTTGGGAGAAAGAGGGGACGCTCATTCGCCAGGTTGAGGATGCTGCAGGTAATGTCCGGAGGAAGACTCAGGAGCATGAGCAGTGGCAAGTCCTCTGGGAAGAACTTCCTCGTGCTGCAGATGGGTCACGGCATTCGGCCGCGTTTTATGGGAACAATTTGAAGAAGCGTGGCCTAAAGACTTTGGAAGTTAAGGCCAAGGGTCTGCTTGAGGAGTTGAACCTTTGGTTGAAGACCATGTAGGATTGAGCTCCTGAGTTGTAACATACTCTTTTTCCTTTTTCTTTTTTTTGGTACCTCCATGTATAAACAATTTTGGTACTAAATTTTGTATCCCCTTCCTTTCACTTAAATCATTTTTTGATGAAAACAATTTTGAGCAAAAGTTTGATGGGAATGTTTGTTTAAGGATTTGACCAAAAGGTTGTCATTTTGTGAAAATCTTTTGTCAAAGGGTTGTTTTGGGCAAGAAAGCCAATTTTGTGGCGGAAAGCCTTGTTTTTGATGGTTTGAAGACCAAAATTTGGATGGCGAGAAAGCCTAATTTTGTGGCATAAGAGCCAAAATTTGTTTTGCGGCATGGGAGCCAGAATTTTTGGATGGCGTGAAAGCCGAATTTTAGAATGGCATAGAAGCCGAATTTTGTTTTGTTTGTCTTGGCATTTATAACCGAATTTTGGCATTTATAGCCAGATTTTGGCGTTTATAGCCGATTTTTTTTTTGTTTTGTTTTGGCATTTATAGCCGAATTTTGAGATGGCATGAGAACCAAAAATTTTGTTTGTGGCATGAGAGCCGATTTTGAGATGGCATGAAAGCCGATTTTGGAGTTTATAGCAGAAAAATTTTGTTTTTGGCATTTATAGCCGAATTTTGGCATTTATAGCCTGATTTGGCGTTTATAGCCGAGTTTTGGCGTTTATAGCCAGATTTTGGCGTTTATAGCCGAGTTTCTTTCTTTGTTTTTTTTTTTTGAAAACCAAGTTTTGTTTTATTGGCATGAAAGCCGATTCTGGCATTTATAGCCGAAAATTTTTGTTTTGGCATTTATAGCCGAATTTTGGCATTTATAGCCGGATTTTGGCGTTTATAGTCGAGTTTTGGTTTTCAAAATGCAGGTATCGACTAAATGTCGCCTCCCCGCTGAATGGTCTTGCAAGTATCGATGGAATGTCGCTTCCTTGCTCATTCTGTTTTGCGAGTATTGATGGAATGTCACTTCCTCGCGGGTTAGGTTTTGCGAGTATCGATGGAATGTCGCTTCCTCGCGAATTGGGGTGCAAATATCGACTAAGCGTCGCTTCCCTGCTTTTCCCAAAACTTTTTGTTTTGCGGGTACTGACTTGATGTCGTTTCTCCGCGATTTTTGAAATTTGAGGTTTTCTCGAACCATTTGAAATTTGGGTTGTGGATAGCAACTGGTATGTTGCATCTCCAAGATTTTTGAAATTTGGGTTGTGGATATCAACTGGTTTGTTGCTTCTCCACGATTTTTGAAATTTGGGTTTTGGAAGTATCGAATGGGGTTCGCATCCTTCCGATTTTTTTGGTTTTGCGAGTATTGACTGAATGTCGCTTCCCCGCGGTTTCTAAAAACCAAAATTTTTGTTTAAAGACACGAAGGTCATAAATTTTGACTTAAAACCATTTTGGTTATAAAAGCCGAGGCGGTCTAGGGTGAAAATTCCTAAGTCCCGATTTTTGTTTCAAACCATGAATTTTGGGTTCAAGGATCGATATTTTGGTCAAGTCTGGGAAGAGGCTCCTAAACTTGGATTTTTGGATTTGATTTTTCTTTTGAACAATGAAACGATGAAAGTAAGCATTGTTTTGAGAGATTGTTTTTTTTGGAAATTTCAACATAAAGATGAAAATTTCAAAAGGGGTGGGTTTGATGAGCAAGTACCTTGGAAATACGCTTTAGCCATGTAGATATTGCTCTGACCCGTTTGAGGAAGTCTTCAAGGGTAGTACCGCTTCAAGAACTTGCCGTTGATGGGTAGCATACATCTGTCTCCTTCCATGTTTAGAAGAGCGTATGCACCGTTGGAGAAGACTTTGTCGATGACGAAGGGTCCCTCCCATTTTGGTTCGAATTTGCCTTTGGATTTGTGGGCAAAGACAATGGGTATTTTTATTGCAAGAACCAAGTCACCCTTTTTGTAGGCGCGTTGCCTGACCTTTTTGTCGAAAGATCCTGCCATGCATGCTTGGTACAACTCAATGCTTTGTAGAGCTTCGAGTCGTCTTTCATCGAGATTATCCAGCTCTTGGAGTCTCATTTTGACATTGCTTTCTTACGTCATGTCATTTTGCAAAGATACCCTTAAGGAAGGAATTTGTACTTCCAAAGGGACAACAGCTTCGCATCCATAGACCAAAGAGAATGGTGTGCTATGGGTTGGTCCTCGAACGGTGGTTCGATAGGCCCACAAAGCTTCTAGTACTTTGTCGCCCCAGTCTCTTTTGTGACTAGAGACCATTTTCTTGAGAATTTTGCAGAGTGTCTTGTTGAAGGCTTCTGCTAGTCCGTTCGCTGCTGGATTTTATGGAGGAGTCGAAGGACAACTTTGGATTTTGTACTTGTCGCAGAACCTATAGAATCTGTGATCCCGGAATTGCGGTCCGTTATCATGGACGAATCTTTTAGGTATGCCGAAGCGACAAATAATGTTGGTGCGCAAGAACTGAAGGACTGATGAAGTCTTCATTTCGCTGAGCGCAAATGCTTCTGACCACTTGGAGAAATAATCCGTAGTGGCGAAGATGAAGCGATGACTTTTGCTTGATGGGGGAGAAATAGGACCTATGATGTCCATTCCCCAGGCTTCGAAAGGCCATGAGATTGTTGTTGGATGTAGCCATTCTGGAGGCATGTGGACATAATCTCCGTGAATCTGGCATTTTTGGCAGCGCTTGGCAAATTGCATTGCATCAGCTACCATGGTAGGCCAATAGTAACCTAGCCTTTTTATCTGGTTGAAAAGCTAAGGGCCAGCCTGATGGGCTCCACAAAGACCAGCATCTACTTCTTCGAGAGTTTCCTCAGCCTCTTGTTGGGATAAGCAGCGTAGGAGTACTCCGTTGAAGGATTTTCTGTAAAGTGCTTTTGAAGGTATATCCAAATGAAAGTTTGGGGCTCGTCTTTGGATGCTTACCCGTTCTTTTAGATCTTCAGGTAGGATTCCGAACATGATGTAATCAATGAACGGATCTCTCCAGTCGCCCATCGGAGGTTTGAGGATGGATATCCGACTTCCAACCACTTGGTGGCATTCAGCAACTGCTTGGTGTGTGTTGAGAGGAGGGAGAATCCTTCTTTGACACACTGTGACTTGCATGTTTTCCCCTTCTTGGATTGCCATGGATGCGGCAAGTCCAGCCAGGGCATCTGCAAGGATGTTTTCACCTCTGAGGATGTGGGTGATATGGTAGATGTTGAATTTTTGTCGAAGTGACTGCGCCTTATTGTAGTAAGGTAGCAAATCAGGCTTCCTGACTTCATATTTTTTATTCATCTGGTTGACGACCAGTTGAGAGTCTCCAAAAGCTTCCAGCATGGTGATGCCGGTTTCGAGGGCGAGTTCCAATCCTACAATCAGGGCTTGGTACTCAGCTACATTGTTTGAACATGGTTCCAGTAGCGAGAAGGCGTGTGGAATCATGTATTTGTCAGGACCGACAAAGAGGATGCCAATTCCAGATATTTGCTTTCCCTTTTCATTTGTCTTGGTTGCACCGTCAAAGTACATGTCCCAGGAAGCATTTGATAAGGAAGTTTCTACATTGTAGACAAATTCGTCTGGGAGATCATCCCTGAGTGGAGAATCTTTAGGCAATGGATGCTCTGCGAGGAAGTCTGCTAGAGCTTGTCCTTTGATTGCTTTTTGTGGTACATACCTAATATCAAATTGTGATAGAAGAATGGACCATTTTCCCAGTCGGGCATTGAGAGAACCTGCTTTTGTGACAAGGACCTTTAGGAGGTTAATCCTCGAAATCAGGTAGACTGTGTTCGACAGCAGATAGTGACGCAGCTTTTGTACATCGAACATTACTGCAAGGCATTCTTTTCGACTGGGGAGTAGCGATGCTCTGCACCTACCATCATGCGGCTAAGGTAATATAGAGCAGCTTCTTTTCCGTCGTCGTTTTCTTGTGCGAGCAGAGCACCCAAAGAGTGGTCAAGAGCTCTTGTGTACAAGATAAATGGTTTTCCAGCTATGGGGGCAGCCAGCACTGGAGGATTGGTGAGGTATGCTTTGATGTCTTGAAATGCATTTTCACATTCAGCATCCCAGACAAAGTCCACGCCTTTCTTCATTAGGCGAGAGAATGGACGGCATTTCCCTGATAGATTGGAGATGAATCGTCGGATGTAGGCCAGCCTTCCTTGAAGCCCTTTTAATTCTCTTAGGGTTCTGGGAGATGGCATTTCCAGGATAGCCTTGACTTTGGTGGGGTCAAGTTCTATTCCAGCTTTCCGTACTATGAGTCCGAGAAACTTACCCGATGAGACACCGAAGAAGCACTTTAGTGGATTCATTCGCAATTTGTGTTTGCGAAGTCGGAGGAAGACTTCTCGAAGATTGTCGCGACCCCGGACCGGGTTTGGGGACCAAATCCGGGATCGGGACTATAAAAGAGTAATTACGAAGAGGTATGTTTGATGCCCAGGTGTACACGGGTTAATAAAAGAACACACATTACCCGTGCACATGATTTCCCACAGGTGTCCGCAGTGAGGATTTTCCAACACACGTAACCATATAGTATAATTGCGGAAGCGTATGGCAAATCAAGTATGTATTTCATTTCCAAAATGACAAGACTGATTACATTTGAATAACAAGTATCAGAATGAGCAATGTCGTATAGCGTAACCCAAAAGTACATGTTAAAATTTAATCAACAATAATTTAATTACAACTCCCAAAAAAAAGAGGCCAACAAAGGCCGACATAGACAAAACAATGTCCACCAAAATAAATAAATCCAATCACACCCCAAAATGTTTCGCATCCCAACAACCCGATGTTTACATAACATCGTCAGCGCGCCACTCAACTAGCGGTTGCGGTTCTCCGACCGCCTCCTCTGGCTCCTCCTCGGGATAACCAACAACGGGACCTGAGTACCAAAGCAAAAGGGTCAGACACGACGGTCTGGCAGGTGGGTGAAAAGAAATAAACATTTGATAATAAAAACCTTTACCTTGGAAAACATGCAATCCTGTTAAAACTATGTCTTTCAAGGAGTAAATGAATCATTTAATTAAAACGCGTATGCAGTCACAAAACATGTAAGGTAATCAAGGAAATCGGGAAACAATCAAGATGGCATCCACAAGAAGCTAAATCCTCTATCACCGAAGTGACGAGAGTATCGGGCGTTGTCCTCAGTCACCGAAGTGAGGAGGTACAACCAATTTACATATACATATACAATAATACGGGACGGGACCGCGGTAGCAAACCGGGGTCAGGAATCACGGTAGGGAACCGGATATCGGGAACCACGGGAGCGAGCCGGGTATTGGGATGGGACCACAGTTAATAAACCGGGTATCGGGATCCATGCTGCAGCTGGCGGGACGGGAAGGGATCTCCAAGTCAGTGGATCCGACTGACATGGTTATCCAAGCTCAGTGGTGCCGACTCATAGGTCATATGCAAGAGATCGGGCATGTATAAAACACTTACGATGAAATCGTATAGACGAGCAAAACGGGGTGCTCAAGGCACAAACATCATTTCAATATTGGGTCACATCATGTCGGGCCTGCATTTCGGGAATATAAAAGATTACAAGTACAAATACAGTGCTTTCGGAATCGATAAATTATAACTCATAAATTTCTGGAATAAACAATTGCAATAGACTTTCAAAATATCGGGGTTTAAAACTAATCCAAGGTGAATAGGGATCTCGTATGTCTGTATAATAAAGGAAACTTGGTACTCTTTAAATTTGGGAGACATTCCGGGTTCCTTATACACTATAGTAGCCTCAATGCTTAAATGAATCTCGATGATGTGGTTTCTCTCTCTAACGTACTACCAACAAACACTTCACCTATGCTTCGAACACAATCCCAGGTGAGCGGTGCCCATTGCTCTCAGAAAGGTTCACAAGCAATGGGGTGGAGGCTCCTTTCAATCCTCTTTTATTCATAGAATTTAGGGAATTTCGGTTATCTTGCGGTCAGATGGCGGTTAGCCACCAGTGAATCCGGCGGTTAACCGCTGGCTGACCGTAAGGCTGGCCGTGGAATTGCAGCTCTCTGGAAAAGTGACCGCAACTATGCGGTTGGATGGCGGTTAGCCGTCGATGGACACGGCGGTTAGCCGCTATCTGACCGCGGAGCTGACCGTGAGGTTACAGCTCTCTGGAGATGTAATTGAACTTGCTTCGGTTAGCCGCTAGTCACCAGGCGGCTAGCCGCTGGGCGACCGCCAGCTGACCGCCAGTCACGGGGATTTCTCCACTGGGTTCCGATTCAGGTCTTCCTTTCCCCCAAACCAAGTCCTTTCATTCTCCATTTGACATTCATACAATCACCAAGAGAAGGAAGACAACCATCATCACAAGGATTCACTTAGGCATTGTACAAAAGATGAACCAAAAGTTACAATTCAAGATTTAAAGACAACAAATGAAACAAAGCTAGAAATCATGTTTAAGACAATAAAGAAGCTTACCAACCCTTTTTAAAAGCACTTAACATCATTGAATGCCAAGGAAACAAGCCATTAATGAGATATAAATCAAGTCTACATGTCATGGAAATCATTAAAAACTAAAACATCCATTCAATCCACTTACCTCAAGGTCTCTATGCAAGAAAATCAAGCTATTACTCTCTTCCTCCAAGCCAAGGATGCAATCTACACAAAAACCCCCAAATCCAAACCCTAAAATGGGCCAACCATGAAGGAAGAAGAATGACTCTTCAATAATGACAATAGGGCTCCTCTAAAACTAGAAGAACACATATCTAAGAGATTGGGAGGGAAAACTTACTAGGAAAGTCCTCAAAAGGCAAGATGAGCTTCAAGAGAGTTCTAAAATGGGTGGCTTCCTTCCACAGATAGTATCAATGGAGAGTTCTAGTAGGGAGGAAAAAGATGGTGATCACCATTAGTACTCTAAGTGCAAGCTTGGTGGAGATTTGGTGGTGGATGAGCAAGAGGAAGAAGAAGAAGAGGAAAAAGCCCTAGCTTTTGTGTTTGTGCTGGAAAAAGGGGAATGAGGGAGAAGGGTTCCTTTTTATACAAGTTGGGTGTGGGCTCCACCAATGGGAATCTCTAAGGGCAGAAATCACTAATCTCGGGACCTCGGACGAAATCGACGAAGAAGGGAAAAGTGATCGTCGAAAGATCTAGTTTCTAAAAAGTATATGTTTCACGGGTTTCGAGGATATCGACTTTTGGGTACAGATTTTATGTAAAAAGACTGTTTTGCCCTCAATGCAAGAAAATCGGGTTTCGGGGTTCCCAACGGGTACGGGATCAACATGAAAGTTGTGGGGATTAACAAGACGAGTAAAACGGGATAGAAATGCAAATCACCGGAATACGAATAATCCTCCAACACTAGTAAAACTATCCAATAAGGGAACCCTCAAAAGGGTCCCACCAACACAAAGCACTAAAACTCTCCTAAAACAATAAAAAAAAGAGTTATTCTAGTCCAAGCTTAGTCAAAAATCACTAATCGAGCTTAGCACTAACACGCAACGTAATTAGTACTAATCGAGGTCACTCGGGTCGGGGTCTTACATCCTTCACCCCTTAGGGCATTTGGTCCTCCAAATGAAATACAGAACTCACCTTGGGTAGGAGATGTGGATACTTCTTCTGAACTTGATCTCGCAATTCCCATGTCGCCTCTTCCGGCCCGTGATTCTCCCCAAGTACTTTCACCCACTGAATAGTCCGATTCCTCAATTCCTGTTCTTTGGAGTCTATGATCTGAATGGGCTTCTCAACATAGGTAACATCTTCTCTGATTTCTAGCAACTCATGTAGGAGTACATGTGAAGGATCGGGGACGTACTTTTTCAACATCGACACATGGAAGATGTTGTGTACACCGGATAACTCGGGTGGTAAGGTTAATCTGTAAGCCACATCACCAATCTTGCTCACAATGTCATACGGTCCGATGTATCTCCGTGACAACTTGCCCTTCTGCCCAAACCTCAGTGTTCCTCTTGTAGGTGACACTTTCAAGAAAATCTTGTCTCCTTCTCTGAACTGTAGATCCCTTCTGTGAGAGTCTGCATAACTTTTCTGTCTACTCCGGGCTACTTTCAAACATTCCTGGATTTGTCTCACTTTGTCGGTGGTCTCACTCACTATAGTCGGTCCATGGAAACTGCGGGTGCCAACTTCTTCCCAACAAACAGGTGTCCTACATCTTCTGCCATACAAAGCCTCAAAAGGCGCCATCCCAATGCTCGAGTGGTAGCTATTATTGTAGGCAAACTCACACAACGGTAGAGTCTCATCCCATTGAGTCTTGAAGTCTAACACACAAGCACGTAGCATGTCTTCGAGGGTCTGAATCGTCCTCTCTGACTGACCATCTGTCTGAGGGTGATAAGCTGTACTAAACTGTAACTTCGTACCCATAGACTCATGTAGGGTCTTCCAAAATCTCGAGACAAACCTGCTGTCTCTGTCTGAAGTGATGGAAACTGGCTATCCATGTCTACTGACGATCTCATTGACGAACAACTCCGCCAGGGGTAACATGTGCATCTTCTTCCCTGTCCTCATGGGAATAAAATGGGCTGACTTGGTGAGTCTGTCCACTATAACCCATATCGCATCATTGCCTCTGCTAGTTCTCGGTAGTCCCGAAATAAAGTCCATGGTAATGTGCTCCCACTTCCACTCCGGGATCTCTAATGGCTGCAACAATCCTGGAGGCTTCTGATGTTCTGCCTTTATCAACTGACACGTCATACATCGGGATACAAACGCTGCAATCTCTCTCTTCATATTGTTCCACCAAAATCTACCCTTCAAGTTCTGATACATCTTTGTGCTGCCCGGGTGCATGGAATACTTCGTACTGTGAGCTTCTGCCATAATGTCATTCCTCAAATCTTCTATGTTAGGCACACACAAACGATCCCGATAATAAAGAACTCTGTCAACAATACGAAAATCAGGACGTTCTGCTATATGATTTGTAATCTTGGCCAACTCTGGATCCTGCAACTGACTGTCCTTAATCTTCTGGATGAACGAAGGCTCTGACACTGACATATTGGCAATTATGGCACCCTTCCTCAGTGGCTGCATGTCTACCTTCAACTCCTCAAACTAATCAAAAATACAAGTACCACTCAAATTTGCCATGCCCACTGACTTGCTACTCAAAGCATCGGCAACTACATTCGCTTTCCCCGGGTTATATTTGATCGGAAAATCGTAGTCTTTGATATACTCCATCCATCTCCTCTGCCTCATATTCAACTCCTTCTGAGAAAATAGATACTGTAGGCTGCGGTGATCAGAATGACCTCAAACTTCTCTCCGTAGAGGTAATGTCTCCACATCTTCAATGCAAAGACAACTGCTGCCAACTCAAGGTCATGGGTTGCATAATTCTTCTCGTGATCTTTCAACTGCCGGGACCCATAAGCTACAACTCTTCCTTCTTCCATCAACACGCAACCGAGTCCAATGTTCGAGGCATCGGTAAAGATGGTAAAACCGCCGCTTCCGGATGGCAAAGTAAGGACTGGTGCGGTGGTTAATCTTTTGTTCAGCTCTTGAAAGCTGGATTCACACTGGTCCGTCCACACATAAGGCACATTCTTCCTTGTTAACTTCGTCAATGGTGCTGCAATCGACGAAAACCCTTGTACAAACCTCCGGTAATAGCCTGCCAAACCAAGAAAACTTTTGATTTCTGACACATTCTTCGGTCTTTCCCACTCCACTACTGCCTCAATCTTGGACGGGTCTACTGACAATCCTTCCTTAGAGATTATGTGTCCCAAAAATGCAACTTGCTCTAGCCAAAATTCACACTTGTTGAGCTTCGCAAACAACTGGTTCTCTCTCAAAAGCTGCAATGCAATCCTCAGATGCTCTTCATGCTCTTCTCTGGTCTTGGAGTACACTAGAATATTGTCTATGAACACCACTACAAACTGATCCAGATATTGCGCAAAGATCTTGTTCATCAAAGCCATGAACACTACCGGTGCATTGGTCAGCCCAAATGGCATCACTAGAAACTCATAGTGGCCATATCTTGTCCGGAAGGCTGTTTTCAACACATCTGATTCTCTAACTCTCAGCTGATGATAACCGGATCTCAAATCAATCTTCGAAAAATACGAAGCGCCTTGTAACTGATCAAACAGTTCATCTATCCTTGGCAATGGATACTTGTTCTTGATGGTCACTTGGTTCGATCTCCGGTAGTCAATACACATTCTCATCGAACCATCCTTCTTCTTAACAAACAAAACCGGAGCTCCCCACGGTGAGATACTAGGCCTCACAAAACCTTTGTCCAATAACTCTTGTAGTTGTATCTTCAATTCTCCCAATTCCGCCGGAGCCATTCTATATGGTGCAATAGATATCGGAGCGGTCCCTGGTAACAACTCAATGGTGAAGTCAATTTCTCTCATGGGTGGTAATCCTGGAATCTCCTCCGGAAATACATCTGGGATCTCCCAAACAATAGGGATCTCCTCCACCCCTTGGGACCGTTATCCTCCGTGATAAACGCCAAATAGGCTTCACATCCACTTCTCAATAATCTATCAGCCTTCAACGCTGAGACAAACCCTGCACGAGGATTTCTCCTCTCTCCCTGGAATAACACCCCTGCTGGTGTCTCATCCAACTTGAATGTGAGGGTCTTATGGAAATAATCCATTGTGGCATGGTACCCGGCCAGCCAATCCATCCCTAGGATGACATCAAAATCCTTCATCTCCAACAGAATAAGATCTGCGGGTAACACAACTTCTCTTATCCGGACTGTGCAGCTAGGGTAATAACTAGTACACACAACTTGTTTTCCTACTGGTGTTGCCACAGTCAATATGTACTCAAGATCTCTACCATGCACATCAATCAATCTAGAAAATGCATGGGATATGAATGAATGCGTGGAGCCAGGGTCAAATAATATTTTAGCTTCTATCCCACTAACAAGAAGTGTACCTTCCACAACATTGCCTGCTGCTTCTGCATCAGCTCTGTTGACAGCATAAACTTGTCCTCGTTGCTGTGGCATGATAGGTGCATGCTGCTGCCTACCTTGAGGGCCATTTCTGTTCTGCTGCGGGGGACGCTGATTCTACTGCTGACGGGCCTGCTGCTGTTGCTGCTGCTGGGGCCTATACTGCTGCGGTGGTGCCTGTTGCTGAAGTGGCCTTGCCTGATTCTGCACTACCAGTGCATTATGTGGCGGTGCTGGACGCGGCGCTCCTTGAGGCTGCTGATGCTGCCTATTCGGTCTTGGGCAATTCCTCATCTGATGATCCATGGAGCCACATCTAAAGCATGCTCCGGTGATGGTACGACATTGGGCACTCTCATGGTTTTTGCCACAGTGGATACAAACGTGCTGCACATTGTCTTGCCTCTGCCTCTTGTTCTGCTGATTCCTTTGCTGGTGATTCTGCTGCTGTGGTTGCCCTTGTCCTTTGCCTTGAGATCTAAGGACCTTGTGGTGGAAGTTCTCGAATTTGTAGGCCCTCTTGATCGCCTCTTCAAAAGTGACCGGTGGTATAACTCCCGTAGCATCCCTCTCGATGATAGGGTGAAGTCCTTCAAGGAACTTGGTTATCTTTTTCTCCACTGTGTCCACTAATTCAGGGGCATATCTTGATAATCTCTCAAACTTAGTGAGGTATTCTTGAACGGTCGTATTGCCTTGGACAAGCTGTTGAAACTCCACAGCCTTCTGTCTCCTGATGTGCGTGGGTACATATTTGTAACGAAACTGTATCTTGAAGTTCTGCCAAGCGACTGCGTCAGCCATTGTTCTATACTCTTCCCTCACTGTTTTCCACCAGATGTCTGCCAACCCGGTGAATAGAGACGTTGCCAGCTTTACTCTCTCTCCCCCTATACATCTGAAGACTTCAAAGATGTTTTCTGTATGGTCTAACCAATCATCCGCGGTTAAGGGATCTTCTGAGCCAACAAAATCCTTGGGGGCCCTCTTTCTGAATCGCTCAAACAAAGCATTGGGGTCATGCTCCCTCTGATTAATAACAATAGCAGGTTGAGGTTGGACTGGTTCTGGCCTTCTCTGTAAAACCTCTAATAATTGTCTCTGCATTTCTGCTAACTTCTGGCATGATCCTCCTCTTTCTTCAGCATTTGCTCTTGAAGCTTAGTCTGATTCTCATTGGCTTGACGCTGCTAATCAAGCATAGCCTGTAACATCTGCTGAAACTGATTTGGCATCGTATTTTCAGCTCTATCTTCTCCCACTGGCCCTGTACCCTCAACTGGCCTAGTATAATCACTGTTGCTCGCTGTGGGATTACCGTTTACTGGGCGCTTACGAGGTGGCATGATGCTGCAAAACAAGTTGTTAGCACATAATAATCAAGAATAGGGTCACACATTGCTCACGCGATTCCAACTAACGGAACATCTAACGAATCCTCGCCACGTCCTTAGGATTTCTGTTTCTTTTAATTGCTTGAAACACGTCTCGCTTTGATACCAGTCTGTCGCGACCCCGGACCGGGTTTGGGGACCAAATCCGGGATCGGGACTATAAAAGAGTAATTACGAAGAGGTATGTTTGATGCCCAGGTGTACACGGGTTAATAAAAGAACACACATTACCCGTGCACATGATTTCCCACAGGTGTCCGCGGTGAGGATTTTCCAACACGCGTAACCATATAGTATAATTGCGGAAGCGTATGACAAATCAAGTATGTATTTCATTTCCAAAATGACAAGACTGATTACATTTGAATAACAAGTATCAGAATGAGCAATGTCGTATAGCGTAACCCAAAAGTACTTGTTAAAGTTTAATCAACAATAATTTAATTACAACTCCCAAAAAAAAGAGGCCAACAAAGGCCGACATAGACAAAACAATGTCCACCAAAATAAATAAATCCAATCACACCCCAAAATGTTTCGCATCCCAACAACCCGATGTTTACATAACATCGTCAGCGCGCCACTCAACTAGCGGTTGCGGTTCTCCGACCGCCTCCTCTGGCTCCTCCTCGGGATAACCAACAACGGGACCTGAGTACCAAAGCAAAAGGGTCAGACACGACGGTCTGGCAGGTGGGTGAAAAGAAATAAACATTTGATAATAAAAACCTTTACCTTGGAAAACATGCAATCCTGTTAAAACTATGTCTTTCAAGGAGTAAATGAATCATTTAATTAAAACGCGTATGCAGTCACAAAACATGTAAGGTAATCAAGGAAATCGGGAAACAATCAAGATGGCATCCACAAGAAGCTAAATCCTCTATCACCGAAGTGACGAGAGTATCGGGCGTTGTCCTCAGTCACCGAAGTGAGGAGGTACAACCAATTTACATATACATATACAATAATACGGGACGGGACCGCGGTAGCAAACCGGGTGTCGGGAATCACGGTAGCGAACTGGATATCGGGAACCACGGGAGCGAGCCGGGTATCGGGACGGAACCACAGTTAATAAACCGGGTATCGGGATCCATTCTGCAGCTGGCGGGACGGGAAGGGATCTCCAAGTCAGTGGATCAGACTGACAAGGTTATCCAAGCTCAGTGGTGCCGACTCATAGGTCATATGCAAGAGATCGGGCATGTATAAAACACTTACGATGAAATCGTATAGACGAGCAAAACGGGGTGCTCAAGGCACAAACATCATTTCAATATTGGGTCAAATCATGTCGGGCCTGCATTTCGGGACTATAAACGTGTGCAAGTACAAATACAGTGCCTTCAGAATCGATAAATTATAACTCATAAATTTCTGGAATAAACAATTGCAATAGACTTTCAAAATATCAGGGTTTAAAATTAATCCAAGTTGAATATGGATCCCGTATGTCTGTATAATAAAGGAAACTTGGTACTCTTTGAATTTGGGAGACATTCCGGGTTCCTTATACACTATAGTAGCCTCAATGCTTAAATGAATCTCGATGATGTGGTTTCTCTCTCTAACGTACTACCAACAAACACTTCACCTATGCTTCGAACACAATCCCAGGTGAGCGGTGCCCATTGCTCTCAGAAAGGTTCATAAGCAATGGGGTGGAGGCTCCCTTCAATCCTCTTTTATTCATAGAATTTAGGGAATTTAGGTTATCTTGCGGTCAGATGGCGGTTAGCCGCCAGTGAATCTGGCGGTTAACCGCTGGTTGACCGTGAGGCTGGCCGTGGAATTGCAGCTCTCTGGAAAAGTGACCGTAACTATGCGGTTGGGTGGCGGTTAGCCGTCAATGGACACGGCGGTTAGCCGCTATTTGACCGTGGAGCTGACCGTGAGGTTATAGCTCTCTGGAGATGTAACCGAACTTGCTTCGGTTAGCCGCTAGTCACCAGGCGGCTA
Source organism: Umbellularia californica (assembly GCA_028538565.1). Taxonomy (NCBI): domain Eukaryota; kingdom Viridiplantae; phylum Streptophyta; class Magnoliopsida; order Laurales; family Lauraceae; genus Umbellularia; species Umbellularia californica. The sequence goes on from JAPQWN010000011.1 coordinate 31,316,006, forward strand.
GCCGCTGGGCGACCGCCAGCTGACCGCCAGTCACGGGGATTTCTCCACTGGGTTCCGATTCAGGTCTTCCTTTCCCCCAAACCAAGTCCTTTCATTCTCCATTTGACATTCATACAATCACCAAGAGAAGGAAGACAACCATCATCACAAGGATTCACTTAGGCATTGTACAAAAGATGAACCAAAAGTTACAATTCAAGATTTAAAGACAACAAATGAAAAAAAGCTAGAAATCATGTTTAAGACAATAAAGAGGCTTACCAACCCTTTTTAAAAGCACTTAACATCATTGAATGCCAAGGAAACAAGCCATTAATGAGATATAAATCAAGTCTACATGTCATGGAAATCATTAAAAGCTAAAACATCCATTCAATCCACTTGCCTCAAGGTCTCTATGCAAGAAAATCAAGCTATTACTCTCTTCCTCCAAGCCAAGGATGCAATCTATACAAAAACCCCCAAATCCAAACCCTAAAATGGGTCAACCATGAAGGAAGAAGAATGACTCTTCAATAATGACAATAGGGCTCCTCTAAAACTAGAAGAACACAAATCTAAGAGATTGGGAGGGAAAACTTACTAGGAAAGTCCTCAAAAGGCAAGATGAGCTTCAAGAGAGTTCTAAAATGGGTGGCTTCCTTCCATAAATAGTATCAATGGAGAGTTCTAGTAGGGAGGAAGAAGATGGTGATCACCATTAGTACTCTAAGTGCAAGCTTGGTGGAGATTTGGTGGTGGATGAGCAAGAGGAAGAAGAAGAAGAGGAAAAAGCCCTAGCTTTTGTGTTTGTGCTGGAAAAAGGGGAATGAGGGAGAAGGGTTCCTTTTTATACAAGTTGGGTGAGGGCTCCACCAATGGGAATCTCTAAGGGCTGAAATCACTAATCTCGGGACCTCGGACGAAATCGACGAAGAAGGGAAAAGTGATCGTCGAAAGATCTAGTTTCTAAAAAGTATATGTTTCGCGGGTTTCGAGGATATCGACTTTTGGGTACAGATTTTATGTAAATAGACTGTTTTGCCCTCAATGCAAGAAAATCGGGTTTCAGGGTTCCGAACGGGTACGGGATCAACATGAAAGTTATAGGGATTAACAAGACGAGTAAAACGGGATAGAAATGCAAATCACCGGAATACGAATAATCCCCCAACACAAAGCACTAAAACTCTCCCAAAACAATAAAAAAAAAGAGTTATTCTAGTCCAAGCTTAGTCAAAAATCACTAATCGAGCTTAGCACTAACACGCAACGTAATTAGCACTAATCGAGGTCACTCGGGTCGGGGTCTTACAGAGATCATTGAGATGGTCTTCTTTTCTTCTGCTTTTTATGGCGAGATCATGAACAAAGCATTCGACCGTCTTGTGCTGCATATCTTGGAATATTTTCATCATAGCCCTCTGATATGTCACACTTGCATTTTTCAGGTCAAACGGCATAACAGTGTAGCAATACACGCCGAATGGTGTCCGAAATGATGTATGCCTTTCATCTTCAGGATGCATCTTTATCTGGTTGTAGCCAGAGAATCCATCCATGAACGTCATTCGCTCGAACCCATAGGTGTTGTCAATCATCACCTCTGGTATGGGGAGCGGGAATTCATCTTTAGGACATGCATTATTCAGGTCTCTGTAGTCGATACGGACCCTTATCTGCCCATTTTTCTTTGTCACGGGGACGATGTTGGCCAACCATTCAGGATGCTGTTCCTCGCGAATGAAGCCAACGTTTTTGAGTTTCTGAACTTCTTGTTCAATTTTGTCCATCACGTCGGGACGGAATCTTCCTTGGCCTTGTTTAATAGGCTTGATTTCTTTTTACAAGTTGAGCTTGTGGACTGCTACTTTGGGATCCAAGCCAGGCATTTCGGCATAAGACCATGAAAAGCAATCAACGAACTCACGAAGAAAAGAGATATACTCGGGTAACTCATCATCCTTTATATTCTTGCTTATGAATACAGGACGTGGGTTATCAGGTGTTCCCAAGTCTATCTTTTGAACATGATCTTCTGTTGGAAGGTTTGAAGGTGGTTCCTCCACACTATTTTCGGAGGCTTCCAACTCAACAAGACCTTCTGGACTGCCAGAGGCATTTTCAGACTGAGGCTCTGTTTCCGTCCATGAATCTTCTTGATCAGTATCCTTCTCAAGGCTATCCTTCTCAAGGCTTGCAATGAGATGGTCCCAATAATTTGCTGGAATTGGGTTGAAGTAGGGTATTTCTTTTGGAGACAATGATTCTTCTGGGATAGAGAACCGCTCGTCTGTGTCATCGGGCAATTCTTCTTTATTATCAGAGAAATTATACCAACTGGAGGAGCTTTCAGGATTTTTTACGAGTAACTCCTCAAAGAGATATCTAGGGATATCAATGTCTTCATGAGATGTTGAGGCTTGGTCGGTAAAGCGACTTTGCAGCCATGGTGTCAACTGTCTCATAGGAGTGGTAGGATCATACCCCAACCCATATGAAGACTTGCCTTTTTGAAGGTGCACTTTCCAATCTTCTGGTTGACTTTTGGTCAGGGTGGGTTCCAATGATGTAAGAATACCACGGCCACCTCCCAAACTAGTCGGACTTTGAGCGTCGTAGCCCATTTTCTTCATGATAGCTTGTGCCATTGGACTATACAGGGATAGCTGAGGCATACCTTCGTTTTGGAAAGGTTCGAGCAAAGAGTTCAGTGGAGATGCTCCTGATCTGTGGAAGTAAATCACTTTTCCTTCTGGCGAAGTTGACGGAATAACAAAGGAAGCAGACGTAGGGTCTTCTATGTCTGCAAGTGTCTCCAATGGAGTGAGAGCGGGCTGATCTCGCTGAGTATCAGCTTGGCTCGATGCTGTGTCATCTTTTGGATCTGACTCTGAGTCCGTATCATGCATAATAGACACAAAGGAGATAGTGAACTTGCCCCCAGTTTTTTGTTTTGTCTTCTTTGCTTTGGTAATGATTACCAAAGGCTTTGGAGACTTGAAGGAGACGACGAAGGGAACTTGGCCGCTTACTTCGAGTTTGGTGGAGGGTTTGTTTTCCTCCGATGATTGCTGAGGAGCCTTGCCTTTATCTTTCTGGAGACTGTCGGCAAAGCGAATTGTTTTTTCCTCCTGTTCTTCTTTTCCATCTTTATACATTTGAGCATCTGCAAAATGGACATCTCTGCCTTTAAAGGGCTTTTCGTCTGCAAATGCTCGATGTATCAAGCCATCGTCGCCAATGAACTTGATGCACTGATGTAGAGTTGAAGGGACGACACCATTCTCATGTATCCAAGGGCGTCCAAGGAGGATATTGTAGCATGAAGGGGTCCTTATTGCATACACAGTGACTTCAGAAATAAGATCACCGATTTGCAGTTTGAACCTGATTTTGCCGATAGGCCTTTGAGCGCTGTCGTCATATCCGAAGATGGATTCGGACGTGTGACTCAGTTTGCTAGGTGGGATGCCCAGCTCTTCGAGTGCCGAAGTAGAGATGAGGTTGAGTGCAGAACCTGGATCGATCTGAACTCTGTGTACTGGCATTTCTTTGATGTACCCCATAAAGTACAAGGGACGGTTGTGCTTTGTTTCGCATAGGAGGAGGTCATCCTTGTCGAAGGCAATTGTTGCACTTGCTGGTTTTTGTACCGAGAGGCATTCATTGCTTGATCCCTCAGTTTTCTTCTTTTCTCCCTTTCAATTTGATTTTTTGACCCTATAGTCCATTTCAATTTGTAGGACTTGTAGGGCATGTTTGTCGACATCCGCATTCAGCCTTTGTAATTCTGAAATGAGACTATCACGAGTTTGTGGAGACATTCGTAATAAGTCAAGGATGTGCAGACGTGCAGGTATGTGTTTGAAGTACTCAATCAAGTCGTACTTGAAAGCCTCCTTCGGGCCTGCATTTTCATTATTATTGCGACTTGGGGCGTTTACAACTTGCTTTCCCGAAGGATTTACATAAGAATAAGAGGGTTGGTTGTAATTTTTGTGGTAATCCCGGCCAGAACGGGTACCTCTACCAACTTCAAGAGCCTCTAGAGAAGGGTCTTCTTTTGGAAGATCGTTCTCAGGATCAAGGGGTTGATCCTTTGCTGAGGACGTCTCTGTAACAGCATTGGCGTCTTCAGTGATTGTGTTGCATGGAGCAATTTCCGGGAACAAGTCCTGAACAGCAGCCGGCAACTTTTCTTTATTAGCCCAGACATCGCCCGTGTGATAGGGTATCTAGGACCAATTGACTGAGTTTTCATTGAAGAAGATTTCATCGGCAGAAGTTTCTTCTAGATGATCAATCGGGAGAGGCTTGAGTTCTGATGTCACAGCTTCAGGAGACGAGGGTTGAGAGGATGTTATCTCAGTGGAAGTCACCTGAGAGGATGTAGCTCCGGAAGATACGCTACTGGTTGGGGAGTAAGTGTCTTCGGAAGCTTCACAGGCACTGTCGTCCTGAGCTATTGCATTGCAGGTTATCCTGACGGGAGATGCCCCCAGTGTAGACTGTTGGGAATCAGATTTATCCTCGGATGTGAGAGGATCATCGATCCAACTGTTTTCTCCATTTTCAGGAGTTAAGGGAGAAAGTTCCCGCTGATTTTCAGGGACTTCCGACTCTGGATTATGACGAAGATTGATGCGATCCTGCTCCTGCTCTATGGCAAGTGAAAGTTCTGGATCCTAACCCTAGAGGGGGGGGGGGGTGAATAGGGTGAGCTACAAATTGATTGCCAATTTTAATTTTCTTCAAATTAAACTCCAATTAGTGATGATTACAAGAAAAGGTGCGGAATATAACCAAATCAATCACCACAAGTCATTCACCATTACACAAAGATTTATAGTGGTTCGGCCTCAATGCCTACATCCACTACCGGCTTGTGATCACACACCCCACCGGATTTCCACTATTTATGCTTTTACAAAAGGCTAAGCAATAACCCTTACAATGATGTTTTTAAGGCTAAACAACAACCTAACTATGTGCTTTTCTAGGATAAGCAATAACCTTTACAATTTGCTTTTCTTAGGCTTAGCAATAACCTTTCATACAAATAGATTTTCTTTCTCAAGAAAGTGTCTAAACACTAGGAGAGAAATACATTAAGCACAATATATATTGCCTCTAAAATAGGCGAATGAGAAAGTGAAAATCAATTCACACAACACACTATAAAATGCAAAGATGAATGCTCATGATGTGTGTGTGTGTAAACTTCAATCAAGTTTAAAATGAAAGCTCAATCAATTTATGCTTGAAGCAATTAAAAGTTTAATGCACACAAAATGATTTGATTGAAGTGATATGCAAATCACATGTACAAGGTACAAACTTGCCGATGATATGAAAATCAAAAGCTTACAAATTGTATGAAATTAATTAAGTTTAAACATGTGATGCATGTGATATATTGTTTTCAAAATCAAAGTAATTTAACTAAGGTTTTAAAGATTGAAAACAACAAAGAAGATTCAAACAAGTTAATGAAACATGTTTATAAAACAAATAAAAGGTTTTGACACAACATGTTTTAGAAGTTTTCTACAACAAACTTGATTTGAATCAAGGTGAAGAATCCAATAACTTAAATCAAAGATTAAGAGAAGAATGGATTCAACACATCATAGTTAGTATGCTAAAAATCATTTACCAATAATTTAGTCAAAGCATAAAACATATGATTAGAAAAAGTCAAAGCTTACTTGGTGATTGAACTTCATTAATCCACGCTTAGCTTTACTTAATGATCTTTTGGCCTTCTTAGTTCATTCCCTTTGATTTGCCTTGGTACTCCTCAGAAATGGCTTCCAAAATCATCTGCAATGGCCTTGGAATGAACTTCCTTTTATAGGAAAAAGTGTCCCAACGGATACCTGTCGGTCAACCGACAACTAGTGGTCGGTTGACCGATGGCTCAACGGTCTAATGGCAACGGTCATATATTTCAAATTTTTTCTGACCAAATTGTCATTTTCGGTTGACCGCCATTATCGGTCGACCGACCTCGGACCGACAACCGAACCGACAGCACAAAGATGAATAAAATGATGCTCTCTGGATATTGAACCGACAAGCTCTCGGTCTGGATTTTTATAAACTGTCGGTTGACCTACATGAACCGACAAGTGGACCGACATAGATGATCTGAAATTTGTAGCTCTCTGGAATTCGGACCGACATCCATCGGTTGACCTCAGCTCACTTTCTCGGTTAGCCGACATGAACCGAAAAGTTGACCGACAACAGGTCAGTTGTATTTCTGAGTTCCTTCAGTTTTGAAAAATCTAACTTTGACATCATTTTTGAAAACTCAGAATATAAAGGTGTTTACGACAAGGTTTTATCAAGAAAAAGCTTTTCAAAATAAGACTAAAATCAACCAAAAGGTTTGAAACATAGTTTTAGCAAGTTGATTTAAATCCTGTGATTTTCAAGATAAACCTGTGAGAAATGAAATGAGATGATCATGATGCAAATGTTGGACATCAAATTGCAAACACAACTTAGGGTCTAACAGCAAGATATTGTAAGATTCTTGCATATTCTTCGAGATCAGGCATGGGAGCCAAATCTTCTTCATCATTTGCCCTTTGTGGTTTGCCCATGTTGGGTTCCACTGAAGCATTTGCTGGTGCTGGATTGACATCATTTTCTTGAACAGGGTCCTGGTCTTCTTCATCATCAGACCAAGATCCTTGTGGCTGTAATGGGTTATACCAGATTACTGGCATAAGATGAGACTTGGGAATCCATTCCTCGTTGGACAGGTATTCTCCTGTTTCAAGGGATTCTTCCCACTCATCGATATCATCAGTATCATTGGACTCGTATCCATTCATGGAGAATCTAACTACCGAGTTGCAAGAGTATGATGCCCCATGCACATTTTCATTTTTGTATAGAGGTGGCATGAAATCATCAAGAGTGAATTTTCTTACCGCCTTGGAGGTTATGGGAAGAGATTCTTTCGTCGTCCCTAGTGAAGCAGTGGAAGAAGTTTCTGGTTTTTCAAGGACTTCTTGTTTTGGTTGAGACTTCTACTGCCGTTTGAGCTTGCGGAGCTGTCTCTTGGCTTGCCTTCGTTGCTGAGCGGTCGGCTTTATTTTGACGATCTCCCAATTTTCATCATCTAGGAGATCGGGATGCACCCATATAGGTTGTCCATCTGGTGTTGGATAGGGAACCAATTCTTGGGACGCTTGAGCCATTTTTATCACCTTGAATGAAGTAGTGATTTTCTCCTTCGGTGACTTTGAAGTTTGCCGACATGACACCATGTTGACAGAGGCGGGGCCATAGTTTTTATCAAAGGTTATGACTCCGTTTTTCCACATCTCATTGATCTTCTCTCTCACAACGAAGCATTGATTGAGAGGATGTGAGATCATCTGATGGTATGGACAGTATCGGGGATCATTGGTTTTGCCAACATCTCCCGGTCTTTTGGGCTCTGGCAAAATGAGTTTGCCATTTGCTAGGAGAGCCTCAAAGATTTCTTCAACGTCTTCATCGAACGGATATTTCTTTTCTACATGTTCTTTGAAGGCATCAGAGAGTTCAGGCCTTTTACCTGCAGTTTTGTTTTCAGGTTTCTTTGGCTGCTGAGGAGCTGACTTAGTCTGTACATTGAGAACCTCCTTTTTCTTTGGTTTGGAGGTTGTAATAGCAGGTGGCTCTTTCTTTGATGATTTCTGACTGTTGAGGTCTTTGATCACCATTTCAGCTTCCATGGAGGCTTCGAGGAGTTCCCCCAGGTTCTTTCATTTATTGCCGATAATCATGGAGCGGATTTTTGCTCTCATATTGTTACGGCAGATGTCCACCAGCGACGCTTGTGGCAGTACATCTGAGCATTTTTACGCCATTGCTTTCCATTTGTGAATGAAGTCGTATGTTGACTCATTCTCTCCCTGTTTTAGGCTGCAGAGTTGAGCCATAGTAACAGGATGATCCTCACCTTGGAAGTGGGTCAGGAAGCGTGTCTCTAGCATAGCCCAGTTCTGGATGGAGTTCTCCGGCAGAGTGGAGTACCAATCAAAGGCTGTACCTTTTAGGGTACTTGCAAAGAGGCGAATCTTGAGGGCATCTTGATCCGTAATAGCTCCCGTCAGGATCTTGAAATGGATGACATGTTGTCTGGCTGAACCTTTCCCAGTATATGTCTGGAGAGTAGGTTGTTTGAATTTTGCAGGGAACGGAACTGAGTCCATCCATAGAGGGTAGGGTGGCTTGATCCCATGCTCTTTCAATGTATCCTCTTCTTTTGCTTTTGCGAGGATATCGTCCACGTCTTTTCTGGTAAGGGCGCGAGTCTCATTGTTTTCTGCATTGCCCTCGTCATCTTCATGATTCGGAGGGGTTTCATTATTAGGTGGTGGAAGCTGTAGAGTGAGAATCAAATTTTCCATCAGAGTCTCAATTCTCTGCTGTCCTTGCTCCAACTGCTGGATGCGTGCAGTTACATCGTCATGCTGTGGAGGTGGCTCAGAACTTGTAGCCAAGACGTTCATCCCTCGGGATTCGAACGAAGAAATCGTCCTGGTGACTGAGCTGGGGCTCATTCTTTTGGATGAAGAATCTGAGGAGTGGTTACTCCGATGTTCTTGGCTTGGAGGAGTGGAAGACTCTTCCATATGTGTTCGTGTCCGAGAGACGCTGTGAGTCACTGGACGTCTAACACTGATTTTGGTTGCTGACTTCTGGCGTTTTCTGGTTTTGCCAACCATATGAACAGCAACGAATTGGTCGGGTCTTTCTTTTTCGACCCATTTGTTTGAGACGTGGAGAGTAGAACGCTGGGTTCTTTGTTTCTTGAGTCTCTTTTGTCGATATGCAGTGCGGCGACGCATACAACGAGCAATTTGAGCTTCAGTCAGCTCTGGCTGGGCTCTGGCGATGAAGGATGTAGTCCCCCGTGCACAGCAGCCGAGTTTGTCTTCTTTGAAGCTTGGCAAGGATAGAATCTGGATGCGGTCCTTCGTCGTCGTAGTGAAGATTTGAATTTTGCGAGCTCGGCCCCTGTTGAGATGAAGGGTCGACTCGCGGGAGTGCGGGCTTCAGCATGTTTTTGTGTAGGCCTAACAATGCATGATTTGATTTTGGGCTTGTAGGAGCAAGCCAGCTTATGATGATTTTGTTTATTTTTTGGGTGGAGGGTAGGTTTTTCCTCTTTCATGTAAGAGAGAGGGTAGAACTGATTCTCCTTGAGAGGGACCAGGTATGCTGGCTTTGCAGATGTTCGGGACCTCCGTTGCTTTGGCGAAGATCTCGGGGACCAAGTTTTGGGGTAAACCTGGTTTCTCGTGGGTTGAGGCTTCGTGGGAACGCCACGGGCTTCAAGCTTCTTGGTGTTCGCCCTTGGTGTCATTTTAGTGACACGTTACGGGGCGGTTTTCTGCTTCTTGGTAGGTACAGTGTCTTCTGCAGGGAGTGGGAATGGTCCCAGCGATCCGAAGACGATGGTCCGGGGAGTTGAAGTTGACCCGGTGTTTGGAGAGTTGTCGAGGGAGATGACTCTTCGGCAACTGGCAGGGCGCTTATGCTTGTTTTGTTTGTCTTGCAGCATAAGCTGGTACTTATTCTCATCGAAAGTGATGGTCAATGAAGCTGCCATTGTTAGTTTTGGAAAACTTCTGAAATAAGACCAAATCCATTAGTAATCACAAGAATATGGTGATCGTAAATGGAGAACAACTATGGTTTTGTCTTTTCAAATCACTTGAGGGGACATGGCCTAACCCAAGGACGATGAAGAAGGCAAAAAGCCATAAGGGACACAATTGTTCTAAAATGCAAGTATGGTAGGCTTAGAGTGAGCATTCCAGTGACTGCTAGAAGCAATTGTAGACCTTAATTCAAATTACCGAGAAGCAAGGCTCACTCAAGGTAAAATGATATAAGGTTGGAGATACAAATGTGTCGGTCGCGAATACAGTAGACCCGAAATGGCGTACTAGCACCCCTACGCATATATGTTGCAAATCGCATCCTTGGGAAGGACACGAGATGGGTTTTTTTTTGAAAGGTCAAAATTGGGTTCACAAAGGAGAGCAAATGGTGTTCCAATCCGAACAAAGGCTCAACATTTCTGCGAGCGCTAAATTCAGAAGGGAAGGAACCAGAATTTCTCGGATGTGAATCCAATAATGACGGATGTTTTTTTTTTTTTTGAAACGTCAAGATTGAATTCATCAAAGAGAGCAAATGGTGTTCCGTTTCGAACAAAGGCTCAACATTTCTACTAGCGCTAAACCCGAAAGGGAGGGAACCAAGATTTCTCAACTTTGAACTCAAAAGTGACGGAAGTTTTTTTTGAAAGGTCAAGATTGAATTCATCAAAGAGAGCAAATGGTGTTCCATTCCGAACAAGGCTCAACATTTCTGCGAGCGCTAAATCCGAAAGGGAAAGAACCAAGATTTCTCAACTCTGAATTCAAAGTGACAGAAGTCTTTTTTTTTTTTAAGGATTTTTTTGTAGAGAATTTTTTTTGAAAGGTGCACATAGATTTCCAATTCGATCTTATGAAACCTTAGTAGATAGATCAGCCCCCAGGTAAGGGTAGGATTACTTAATGAACCCGTTTGGAGGACCCTTGCCTCGAACAGTCTAGCTGTCTCCACACTCTTGACAAGGCTTTTCTTACATCCACTTTGGTCAAAGAACGCGACTGGTGGAACCTTAGTGTTTTTTTTTTTCTTTTTTTTTTTTTTTTTTATCCCTCATTTTTTTTGAAAGGTTTTTTATAAACTCATTAAAGAGAACAAATGGTGTTCCAATCCGATCAAAGGCTCAACATTTCTGCGAGCGCTAAATTCGAAGGGAATGAACCAAGGTTTCTCACATTTAAATGCAAAAGAGAGAAAGCTAAAAAGTTTTTGAATTTATAATTTTTTTTTTGAAATCACAATTTGGACTCATCAAAGAGAAAAGATGGCCCAATCCCCGATATGAACGATAGCTGCGAACATTTCTGTGAGCTATCAAGTTCAAAGAGGAGAGGATCAAAATTTCTCAAAGTTGAATCTTGAGAAAGAGAGAGATCACTTTTTTTTTTAAAGCGTTTGAAATGAAGGTGTTTTTTTTTTGAAATCCCAATTGAACTCATCAAAGAGAAAAGATGGCCCAATCCCTGATATGAACGATAGCTGCGAACATTTCTGTGAGCTATCAAGTTCGAAGAGGGAAGGATCAAAGTTTCTCAAAATTGAGCTTTTAAGAAAAAGAGATCAGATTTGTTTTTTTTTTTTGAAGTGAGAAAGGACAATTGAAATCCCATCTCATGTTTTTTTTTTTTTTTTAGCTGCAAAATGCAACATAGGCCACCAACTAGAAAGGAGCCAAGTGATCAAAGCATCACGTTCTCAAGTCAACGTGTCCCACCGGGTATGCCAACTTGATGGACCTGAAGAAAAAAAAAAGGGAATCTTCCGTCCTCTCCCTCCGCACCCCGGGGGCTGACCTGGGTCTCGGCGGAGGAGGGAAGATCTCGGGCATCAACATTTTTGTACGGGTATGCCAGATGTACTTTCTACTTGGAATTTGGAATAGTGATAATCCGGAGATTCACCTTCACAAGTGGAAAGGAAATCAATCCTTTTTTCTAACTTTTCAAATTGCATAATTATTAAGAAAAGAGACAAGTTTTTAGAATGCTGTAAGAGGCGTTTTTACAAAACTCATCAAATATGAAAGACAAGAATTGTGATTTCTTTTTGTCTCTTTAAGAAATACAAACTACAATAGAAAAGGAAGAAAAGGGATCTAACTTCTCAGGAGATTGTGGGGACACGTTGAGATCGACAGTCGCAAGTCATGTATGGGATTCGCCATCGTCCTTCAAATGAGAACATGTGATTCTTTGATTCTTTGGCTTAGCTCCTAACCTCAGTTTTTTAAAGGACAAGGACCAAGAGAAGGTCCTATATCCAATGAAAAACCAAGTAAATGGGCTGAAAAGCCGCGTTTAGGCCATGTTGGAGAAGGAGGTGACCTTGGGGGGGGTGGCCCTCCAAGGGACGTTGATCACCTTGTGGTGCTTTCGGGAGCAAAGTAGCAGGACTTCGTCTCTCTCTTGGATTTTCTGGTTTTTCAGAGCTTGCACTTGGGATCTCTTTTCATCATGCTTTCTTCTTGGAATGGACCTCCTTTTATAGGCTTTTGGTAGCCATGAGGTGTTTATTGGCATTGATGGCCATGATGAAAGAATTGATGAGGAGTTACAAGTTGATTTTGTAACTCCTTTTTCAAGGCTTGTGATTGGCCGATGAAGGTAGTGGGCATTTCATCACCTTTATGCTTCATGATGATGGGAGTTTCATGGGTTTAATGCCATGATTGCTTGGATTTGTAACTCCCAAATGCTTGGTTCTGATTGGGCCGTCCAAAATAATGTGTTAATGACTGCTTTAATGGGTCAATTAACGACATTAAGTGGTTGCCAAGGCATGTGAAGAGTCGCGGGCCGTGCTGCGCCTTTTGAGATTCTTCCTGCGATCATCACGGGTGGATCCACGCATTATTTTATGCCGGATTGCGATGCAATTTCAGACATTGATTGACGTTGGTGGGCCGGTGACATCTGTCTTGTCGATTTCACGATCGGTCGGACAGAAAGTGCACTTTCTTGGTCAGCCGATTGGCGATCTTGAGGCGATCGGTGATGATTTCATGCTTTTGACGGCGGATCCGAGATGTCGACGAAGATCAGTGGTTTTGAAGCACCAAACATTGGATTTTCTGAAAATCACAGAGGCCAGAACACCCGAAACGCGAAAAGAATCGGAAAACGGACGATTTGGCGCAAAATTCGGCGACCCGGATTTCCAGGGTCGCCGGGCGACCATGCACCCAGGGTCGCCGGTGACCCTGGCCCTGGCGACCTTGGGCCAGGGTTGCCGGCGACCATAGGGCTTCGGCCCGTTTGGTCGCCGAGCGTCGTTTTCGACCGTTTTTTCGTCTTTTTCGTTCCTTTTTTCTTCTGTATTTTTCTTGACATTTTTCCTCAATTATTGACTTGATTTTCTTGGAGAAATCTTGACGAGAACCCTCGCGAAATCGGAGCACAAAGTTTCCTATTTTTCGGGAAAGCCGAAGACTTTGTGGCCGATTTTCCGTCAAGCGTCGAAACTAGGTCAAACGATGTCGGAATGACCTGAAAATTGAGGTGAAGCTTCTTGAGCAGTGGATAGGACCAACCATGGGCTTTTATTTGAGTTTTGAAGCCGTTTGGAGTCCCATCGATGCTTCACTTGATTTTACTGCGGGGAAAATGCCGAGCTTTGATATGTGGTCAAACGATGTCCGATTGACCTGAAATTTGACGAGGAGCCTATTGGAGTCATTTTGAGACGTTCCATGGGCTCTGTTTTGGATGTCATGGTCCCGGGTTGCTCCGTCGCCGGTAGGCTTGATTTTCTCTCGGAGCATCGAAACCTGGTCAAACGTTGTCGGAATGACCTGAAATTTGACGTGCAGCCTTTTGGAAGCATGTTGAAGCCACTCATGTATTTTGTTTGATGAGTGATGGCTTTGGTGGTTCTCGCCGCCGGGAGGCTTGATTTTGCTGCTCGAGCATTGATGGGGGGTCAAACGTTGTCGGTTTGACTTGAAATTTGGCATGGAGCCCTTTGGAGACATTCATGAGTCATCCGTAGGCTTTGATCAAAGTTTTGGTGTCTTTGATGATGTTTCCGCCGGGAGCGCCTGTTTAGCTGTCGGAGCGGTGAAGTTGGGCCAAACGATGTCGGAATGACCCGAAACCTCAGGTGTACCCCTCTTTTAGCTGTCTTGAAGGACTTGTCAGTTTCTGTCTGATTCTGACAAAATCTGATGCTTGAAGTAGCCTTGCCTATTTTTAGCAGGATGCAGCTTCAGGAGGCTTCTTGATGTTGAGGAGACATATTGACTTTTTTGGTGTCAACAATCATCCATCGATCGATTTGAGACCGGTGGGCCTTGGCATTTTTCGGGGTGATGGCAGCAATTGGGTGAAGCCTTTTCGACTTCGTGGCCGCTTCAGTGCTGACTCGAGCTGGGAATCATGGACTGATCACACCCTGAGGATTGGCGAGGCCGTCCTGCGGGAGGCAGAGATTTTTGATGCGGTTCGCGCTTTTCGGCAAACCGTCATTTTCTCCGATGAGGCTTTCATGGCCATGCTGGAGTCATTCCTTCCACAAACCAACACCTTCATTGTGACGAATGGTGAGATTGGTTTTTCTTTGAAGGAACTGAGAGCCATCACCGGGTTGCCTATCCTCGCAAACTCTATGAGGAGTTTATGCCGATTGACAGCATCCTTGAGGAGCAGTCTGAGGAGTTCATGCTTGTGTACTTTCAGCTCGTTGCCTTCTATGATTTTTTTAAGGAGAAGGAGGGCTCGAAAGTTAGATGCAGCAGTTGGAGAAGTTGCAGCTCTAACTTTTTTGACAGCGGGGAGTCTTCTGATGGCATGACCCAGGATGCTAGGGCTAAAGCATCAAGTTTGAAGAAGATCGCTGCTATGCGAGAAGATTTAAAGAAGTTCTTCGCAAGCACAGATGCCATTTGTTCTGACATTGCATTGCGGAGAGATCTCACGGTTTACCTCACTTATTGGCTTGGTGAGGCTATTTTCGCTGGAGGAGATGGAACGCACATCAGGCAGCACTATATTTTTCCGGCTTGTCAGATGGCGTTTGGAGAGCGGCTAGCTTTGGTACCTGATCTTTACTAATATTTGTGTACCGAACTTCAGGCTGTTGCTTTCCTAGTTCGGCTTGGGCTTCCCATGAACAGGGTATTTTCTGCCCACATCTTCTATTCGTGGTATGTATACCACTGTCCTAGCTTCCATCGGTTGGGAGTTGCACAGGACGAAGATCCTTTTATGATTCGTTTGGCTAGAGGGACAGCCGTTCCCGAATCTCTTTTATCTGCCCGTTTGAGGATCCGACGATTCAGGGACATCGAGATTGGGCAGTCTTCAGTGAAGCTTTCTCCGGATCTGTGGAAGAAGGCTTTTGACTTTGGTGTCTCTCGTGATTCGACCAGGGCAGGGTCGGGAAGACACTATGCTTTGACAGACGCGGAGAAGAGATAGCTCTTCAACATACGGGTTGGTACGATGGTGTACCGCAGACATCTTTTCATCGATATCCAGCCGTATGTCCCTTCGCGTTTTGCATTGCAGCTTGGCTTCTCTCAAGGCGTTGTTGGAGCGCCTTCGAGGATGGTGAAGCGTTTTGGAGGTTTGCAGGATGGGAGAAATGCATGGGTTTTTTATAGCGCTGAGGACACTACCACCATGATTTCCTATCCTGAGCTGCCCAACTTCCGGACTACTGGCTTCACGAAGTGGTTCGTGGAGAGCTTCTCAGTGCACCGGGGACTTTTCAAGAAAGAGCCCGATGTCAAGCAGTCTCTTGGGAAAGGTCTTGGCAGATCAGATGGTGTCCGTCGAGAGGAAGTTTTGGCCCTCCTTTCTGGTGAGAAGAATAAGATAGGCTTTCTCAATGAGCAGGACATCATTAGATCAGGAGCTGCACAAGGAATTCCTAGTGAGGTCTTGAGACAGGTGGAGGAGGAGGAGGCCAAGATTGATGCTATGATACAAGTAGAGCATACGAAGGCTTCCATGGAGTCTACCGAGAAAAGTAGACCATCCAGTGAGGACTCTAATGAGAGGCCTGATGTTGATAGCGGGACAGGATCGTAGAGCAGATTGACCCACCGAGGCAAGAGGAGGAGAGGACAACGCCGTAACATGAGACGGCACGATAGTCCTTCTGATTTTGAAGTTCCTCTCACCATTACTGAGGAGGTGTCTGAAGATGCTGACGAGCCTCTGGAGAAGAGGAGACAGCTGGTATGATTCTCCTTCTTTCTTTTGTTTCTTCTTTTCTCTTATGAGATTTTTTGTTTTGATCCGCTACGTTCTTTCTTTTGGCAGAGGACGATGACCTGGTGATGCCCGAGGTTCCAGCTGATGAGGCGATGACAGATCCAGTCGTGGCATCTGAGGAAGAGCCCAGGGAATCTGGAGTCGTTCCAGAACCTTCACTTGGTATGATTGTTTGGCTTCTTTTTTTTTTTCTTCTTTTTGTTTGTGCTATCATTTGCTAACATGTAACCTTTGTTTTCTTGTTAGCTGACTTGCCAGAGGATTCTGACGATTTTGAGCCATCCATAGACGCAACTTTTGACAATGCTTCGGATGAGTTCAGAGAGGCAGAGAGTACTCCGCCGGTCGTCGAAGCAGGTATTTTTTGTAATAATAATCTTGATATATTTTTGACAAGATTATAGTCATACCTTTTTGTCTTTTCCTTGGCAGATTGTGGAGCAGCAGGAGAGGTTCCTCGTCTTCCGCAGGGCCAGAACAGGGGATACCCGCAGCTGATGTAGGAGTAGGGGCTTCTTCCACTTTCAACGAGTCAGCTTCTTCAGTTGGAAAGAGTTTATTGATTACTCTTCCAATGGAGCATGATATGGGCAGTCAGGCGCTAGAGCATGGCGAATCCTCATCTGCGCCACACCTTCAGTATGCAAAGAAGGTGTTGAAGACTGTTTTGAGCTCATGGGTTGAGACTCTCTCTTCGGGTCACTTGGAAGCTGGCTTTAGCATGATCAAGCATGTACAGGACATTCTTGCTGATAGCGAAGAAGTCGGTCTAGACATCGCAAGCGCCAAGGATTTTGTTGATGAAATCATCGCCTTGGGGAACAAATGGACTGAGACCAAGAGTTTCCCAGATGGTAACTTCTTTGATGAGATGTTTATGAAGCCATCCAGCAAGGTCAAAGCTGAGCTGACTGAGGTCACGAAGACTCAGAGGCAGGTCGTCCGGGAGAAGAACGTTACCGAGTTATCCATTATGGGGTTGAACCAAGACTTAGACCGCCTTGATAAGGAGGTTGTCGAAGCTAGGCAGCGTCTTGAGCTTTTAGAGGAAGAAGCTGCTGCCAAATGGACTGCCATTGTGGAGGCTCGTGACAAGGAGGGAACCCTCATTCGCCAAGTTGAGGAAGCTGAAGGTAATGTCCGGAGGAAGACTCAGGAGCATGAGCAGTGGCAGGTCCTCTGGGAAGAACTTCCTCGTGTTGCAGATGGGTCACGACAATTGGCCGCGTTTTATGGGAACAGTCTGAAGAAGCGTGGCCTAAAAACTTTGGAAGTTAAGGCCAAGGGTCTGCTTGAGGAGTTGAACCTTTGGTTGAAGACCATGCTAGATTGAGCTCCTGAGTTATAACAAACTCTTTTCTTCTTCTTGTTGTTTTTCTGGTACCTTCATGTATAAACAATTTTGGTACTATATTTTTGTATCCCCTTCTTTTTACTTAAATCATTTTTTGATGGAAACACATTTGAGTAAAAGTTGATGGGAATGTTTGTTTGAGAATTTGATCAAAAGGTTGTCATTTTGTGAAAATCTTTTGTCAAAGAGTTGTTTTTGGGCATGAAAGCCAAATTTTTTTTTTTTTTGGCAAAAAACCTGGGTTTTAATGGTTTGAAAACCAAATTTTAGATGGCATGGAAGCCTAATTTTGTGGCGTAAGAGCCAAAATTTGTTTTGCGGCATAGGAGCCAAAAATTTTGAGATGGCATTAGAGCCAAGATTTTTGAGATAGCATGAAAGCCAAATTTTGGAATGGCATAGAAGCCGAATTTTAATTTGTGGCATGGAAGCCAAATTTGTTGGTGGCATGAGAGCGAAAGGTTTTTTTTTTTTTTGTGGCATGAAAGCCTAAGTTTTTTTTTTGTTGTGGCATGAAAGCCAAAGTTTTTGGATGGCGTGAAAGCAGATTTTTTTTTTGATGGCGTGAAAGCCGATTTTTGGAATGGCATAGAAGCCGAGGTTTTTGGATGGCATGAAAGCCAATTTTAATTTGTGGCATGGGAGCCAAATTTGTTTGTTTGTTGTTTGTTTTGTTTTGGCATGGAAGCCAGATTTTTGAAAACCAAGTTTTGTTTTAATGGCACGAAAGCCGATTTTGGCGTTTATAGCCGGATTTTGGCGTTTATAACCGATTTTAGCATTTATAGCAAAATTTTGGCGTTTATAGCCGATTTTTGGCGTTTATAGCCGATTTTGGCGTTTATAGCCGGATTTTGGCGTTTGTAGAGGACTTTTGGCATTTATAGCCGATTTTTTGTTTTCAAAATGCATGTATCGACTAAATGTCGCCTCCCCACTGAATGGTCTTGCAAGTATCGATGGGATGTCACTTCCTTGCTCATTCGGTTTGCGAGTATTGATGGAATGTCACTTCCTCGCGGGCTGGGTTTTGCGAGTATCGATGGAATGTCGCTTCCTCGCGGATTGGGATGCAAGTATTGACTAAGCATCGCTTCCCTGCTTTTCCCAAAACTTTTGATTTTACGGGTACTGATTTGGTGTCGTTTCCCCGTGATTTTTGAAATTTGAGGTTTTCTCGAACTATTTGAAATTTGGGTTGTGGATATCAACTGGAATGTTGCGTCTCCACGGTTTTGAAATTTGAGGTTTTGCAAGTATCGAATGGAGTTCGCTTCCTTGCGATTTTTGGGTTTTGGGTGTTAGTTTTATGATCTCAATCCATTAGATGATGAATATATTGATTAATTTCTTGATTTATCAATATATTCTTGCTTTCCTTTCATGAGATGAATGGTGATTTATTACTTGTTTGCACATAACTAATACGAATGACATAATGGTTCATGAGGTGAACCGGTGTCCACAAGTATATTAGATGTAACACACGTGTATGGATGAGATCCACATTCAGGAGACATGTGTATCAAATCTTATACTTAAATATCTTCACAACCAGTGATGAGATTGGACATCTCATACTGTGAAGGTTGCAACACTTTGATCACTATGAGATAGTGTGATTTGTCTCGATCATCAGAATGAAAGATTCTGGATCATAATGCTGGTACATTGGATGTATTGAAGGACCATGAGAAGCACCTTAAGAATACTGTCTTTACTTTAAGGTCTGCTCTCATAATTCCCTAGCAATAGGCTCTCAATCCTGAGACATTAATGAACTCAAGTTTCTATCTATTTATGTGCTTTAAGTCACCAATGAGTGAGGCCAATTTAGGTCAACACCTCGGTGATTTAGGTGAGTAGTAGTAGAGCTGTGAGAACATTCAATGGTCAAGATGGAATCTATCCTGATTATCCCCTTGTGCCAATTAATGGATTTATCATTGGTAAGTGCGCACTCATTCCGATTAAGAGTTAATTGGATAGGTACCAATCGATCATTATAATTAATTAGGGCTCAAGGATAATAAGATATGGATCTAATTTGGTGGACATGTCCAATTGATCCATGGATATAGATGGAGGGGCCTACTTATGGTCATAGGGAAGTTTAGGGTCTTCTATGTAATTTATTCCTAAGACTGGAGTTCAATTGCATTTATATAGTGGAGTTATTTGTAATTAACTGTGGGCCCGGATTGCACATGAGATGTGGGGTCGCGTGTCCCAGTTGGAGCCAGCTTTCTAAGGAATCCCTAGTAGTCCCCACCCTAGCCCAAGTATTGGATAAATGCTAATTCTAGTAGAACTCTAGATGGAAAGGAATTAAAGAATTACTATTTCTATTTGAAGTGAGACTTCTAATAGTGGTAATAGTAAGCTACTAATTATTAATGGAAGTAGGGTTTCTATTTTAATTAGAAAGAGAAGGTTACTAATTAATGGAAGTGAGACTTCTATGGGAATTAGTAATAGAGGAGTTGCAAGAGGCTATAAAAGGGTAGCACCCCCCCCCCCCCCCCCTCTGGACGTCCCAAGCATTATTGTGTAAGAGTTGTGCAAGGCTAACCCTCTCTCTATTCTCCTCTCTTGTGCAAGTTGTTGCACATCTCTTCTAGTTCCTTTTCTAGTTGTTCTCTAGTAGTTTTCTTTAGGAGATCCCACCCATCTCCTTGAGAAAATAAATATGATAAGGGACATAGTGTGGAAGACAATTGGGTCTTGGAGATCTTGATTTAATTTGCGAAAGAGTTCGACATCAAAGAAAGTAGCAACTTCTCCATTAGAGCACAGCCGAGCTCCGAAGGTATAATCTACTTCCTTGCATGTTGTAAATTTCTTTGAAGCTTTCATGTTGTTGGTTATATCTTCTAGATAGATATATTTTACTGATCTTGATATGTGAGATTAAGGGTTTGCATCTTGGATTGGGTTTATGCCCTTTGGGATAGATGATCACTGAGTCAAGTGGGTCAAAAGTTTTTGAAACCTATCCTAACGGCCCAACGGTATTCCAACATTGGGAAGTATCGAATGGGGTTCGCATCCTTCCGATTTTTGGGTTTTGGAAGTATCGAATGGGGTTCGCATCCTTCCGGTTTTTGAAAAACCATTTTTTGTTTAAAGACACGAGGGTCATAAATTTTGACTTAAAACCATTTTGGTGGTAAAATCCGAGGCTGTCTAGGGTGAAAAGTCCTGAGTCCTGGTTTTTGTTTCAAACCGAGAATTTTGGGTTCAAGGATCGAAATTTTTGATCAAGTCTAGGAAGAGGCTCCTAAACTTGGATTTTTGGATTTTGATTTTTTTTTTTGAACAATGAAACGCTGGAAGTAAGCATTGTTTTAAGAGAGTTTTTTTTTGGAAACTTCAACATAAAGATGAAAATTTCAAAAGGGGTGGGTTTGACGAGCAAGTACCTTGGAAATAGGCTTTGGCCGTGTAGATATCGCTTTGACCCGTTTGAGGAAGTCTTCAAGGGTAGTACCGCTTCAAGAACTTGCTGTTGATGGGTAGCATACATTTGTCTCCTTCCATGTTTAGAAGAGCGTATGCACCGTTGGAGAAGACTTTGTCAATGACGAAGGGTCCCTCCCATTTTGGTTCAAATTTGCCTTTGGAATTGTGGGCAAAGACTATGGGTCTTTTTACTGCAAGAACCAAGTCGCCTTTTTTGTAGGCGCGTCGCCTGACCTTCTTGTCGAAAGATCCTGCCATGCGTGCTTGGTACAACTCAATGCTTTGTAGAGCTTCGAGTCGTCTTTCATCGAGATTATCCAGCTCTTGGAGTCTCAATTTGACATTGCTTTCTTGCGTCATATCATTTTGCAGAGATACCCTTAAGGAAGGAATTTGTACTTCCAAAGGGACAATAGCTTCGCATCCATAGACCAAGGAGAATGGTGTGCTATGGGTTGGTCCTCGAACGGTGGTTCGATAGGCCCACAAAGCTTCTGGTAGTTTGTCGCCCCAGTCTCTTTTGTGACTAGAGACCATTTTCTTGAGAATTTTGCAGAGTGTCTTGTTGAAGGCTTCTGCTAGTCCGTTCGCTGCGGGATTATATGGAGTCGAAGGACAACTTTGGATTTTGTACTTGTCGCAGAGCCTATAGAATCTTTGATCCCGGAATTGTGGTCCGTTATCATGGACGAATCTTTTAGGTATGCCGAAGCGACAAATAATGTTGGTGCGCAAGAACTAAAGGACTGATGAGGTCTTTATTTCGCTGAGCGCAAATGCTTCTGACCACATGGAGAAATGATCCGTTGTGGCGAATATGAAGCGATGACCTTTGCTTGATGGGGGAGAGATAGGACCTATGATGTCCATACCACAAGCTTCGAAAGGCCATGAGATTGCTGTTGGATGTAGCCATTCTGGAGGCATGTGGACATAATCTTCATGAATCTGGCATTTTTGGCAGCGCTTAGCAAATTGGATTGTATCAGCTACCATGGTAGGCCAATAATAACCTAACCTTTTTATCTGGTTGTAGAGCTTAGGACCAGCCTGATGGGTTTCACAAAGATCAGCATGTACTTCTTTAAGAGTTTCTTCAACCTCTTGTTGTGACAAGCAGCGTAGGAGTACTCCATTGAGGGATTTTCTGTAAAGTGCTTTTGAAGGTATATCCAAATGAAAGTTCGGGGCTCGTCTTTGGATGCTTACCTGCTCTTTTGGATCTTCAGGTAGGATTCCGAACATGATGTAAGCAATGAACGGATCTCTCCAGTCGCTGATCGGAGGTTTGAGGATGGACATCCGACTTCCAACCACTTGATGGCATTAAGCAACTGCTTGGTGTGTATTAAGAGGAGGGAGAATCCTTCTTTGACACACTGTGATTTGCATGTGTTCCCCTTCTTGGATTGCCATGGATGCGGCGAGTCCAGCCAGGGCATCTGCACGGATGTTTTCACTTCTGAGGACATGGGTGATGTGACAGATATTGAATTTTTATCGAAGCGACTGCGCCTTATTGTAGTAAGGTAGCAGATCAGGCTTCCTGACTTCAAATGTCTGATTCATCTGGTTGACGATCAGTTGAGAGTCTCCAAAAGCTTCCAGCATGGCGATGCCGGATTCAAGGGCGAGTCCCAATCCTACAATCAGGGCTTGGTACTCAGCTGCATTGTTTGAACATGGTTTCAGTAGCGAGAAGGCGTGTGGAATCATGTATTTGTCGGGGTTGACAAAGAGGATGCCGATTCCCGATATTTGCTTTCCTTTTTCATTTGTCCTGGTTGCACCGTCAAAGTACATGTCCCAGGAAGTGTTTGATAAGGAAGTTTCCACGCTGTAGACAAATTCGTCTGGGAGATCATCCCTGAGTGGAGAATCTTTAGGCAATGGATGCTTTGCGAGGAAGTCTGCTAGAGCTTGGCCTTTGATTACTTTTTGTGGTACATACCTAATATCAAACTGTGATAGAAGGATGGACCATTTTGCCAGTTGGGCATTGAGAGGACATGCTTTTGTGACAAGGACCTTTAGAAGGTTAATCCTTGAAATCAGTTAGACTGTGTTGGACAACAGGTAGTGATGCAGCTTTTGTACGGAAAACATCACCGCAAGGCATTCTTTTTCGATTGGGGAGTAGCGATGCTTTGCACCTACCAACATGCGGCTAAGGTAATATAGAGCAACTTCTAGAGGAGGGTCTTCTTTTGGAAGATCACTCTCGGGATCAAGGGGTTGATCCTCGTCATTTGCTGAAGACGTCTCTGTAGCAGTATTGCCGTCTTTAGTGATCGCGTTGCATGGAGCATTTCCCGGGAACAAGTCCTGGACAGCATCCAACAACTTTTCTTCTTTGTCGAGTAATTTATCGGTCTAGACATTGTCTATGAGATCTGGTATCTGGGACCAATCACTGGATTTTCATTGAAAAAGATTTCATTGGCAAGAGTTTCTTCAAGATGATCAACCGGGAGAGGCTTGAGTTCTGATGTCACAACTTCAGGAGACGAGGACTGAGAGGATGATATCTCAGTGGAAGTCACCTGAGAAAATGTAGCTCCGGAGGATACACTACCGGTTGGGGAGTACGTGTCTTCGGAAGCTTCAGAGGCACTATCGTCCTGAGCTATTGCATTACAGGCTATCCTGACAGGAGATGCCCCCAGTGTAGACTGTTGGGAATTGGACTCATCCTCGGATATAAGAGGATCATCAATCCAACTGTTTTCTCCATTTTCAGGAGTTAAGGGAGAAAGTTCCCGTTGATTTTCAGGGGCTTCCAGTTCTGGATCATGACGAAGATCATTGATGCGATCCCGCTCCTGCTCCATGGCAAGATGTTGCAAAATTCTTGCATATTCTTCAAGATCAGGCATGGAAGCCAAATCTTCTTCGTCATCTGCTCCTTGTGGTTCACCGATGTTGGGTTCCACTGGAGCATTTGCTGGTGCTAGATCGACATCATTTTCAGCCTCTTGGTCTTCTTCATCATCGGACCAGGATCCTTGTGGCTGCAATGGGTTATACCAGATTATTGGCATAAGATGAGACTCGGGAATCCATTCCTCGTCGGAGAGGTATTCTCCTGTTTCAAGGGATTCTTCCCACTCATCGATATCACTGGCAGTATCACTGGACTCGTATCCATTCATAGAGAATCCAACTACCGAGTTGCAAGAGTATGATGCCTCCTGCACGGTTTCATTTTTATATTGAGGTGGCATGAAATCATCAAGGGTGAATTTTCTTACCGCCTTTGAAGTTTTGGGAAGGGATTCTTCTGTCGCCCCTAGTGAAGTAGTGGAAGAGGTTTCTGCTTTTTCAAGGACTTCTTGTTTTGGTTGAGACTTCTGCTGCTGTTTGAGCTTTTGGAGTTGTCTCTTGGCTTGCCTTCGCTGCTGGGCGGTCGGCTTTGTTTTGATGATCTCCCAATTTTCATCATCTAGGAGATCGGGATGTACCCATATAGGTTGTCCATCTGGTGTTGGATAGGGAACCAACTCTTGGGATGTTTAAGCCATTTTTATCACCTTGAATGAAGTAGTGGTCTTCTTCTTTGGTGATTTTGAAACTTGCCCACATGACACCATGTTGACAGAAGTGGAGCCGTAGTTTTTGTCAAAAGTTATGACTCCGTTTTTCCACATCTCATTGATATTCTCTCTCACAACGAAGCATTGATTGAGAGGATGTGAGATCATCTGATGGTATAGACAGTATCGGGGATCATTGGTTTTGCTAACATCTCCCGGTCTTTTGGGCTCTGGCAAGGTGAGTTTGCCATTTGCTAGGAGAGCCTCAGAGATTTCTTCAACATCTTCATCGAACGGATATTTCTTTTCTACACGTTTTTTGAAGGCATCGGAGAGTTCAGGCCTTTTACCTGTAGTTTTGTTTTCAGCTTTCTTTGGCTGCTGAGGAGCTGACTTGGTATGCACATTGAGAACCTCCTTTTTTCTTTGGTTTTGAGGTTGTAACAGCAGTCGGCTCTTTCTTTGATGACTTTTGACTGTTGAGATCTTTGATCTCAGCTTCCATGGAAGCTTCGAGGAGTTCTCCCAGGTTCGTTGATTTGTTGCCGATGATCATGGAGCAAATTTTTGCTCTTATATTGTTACGGCAGATGTCGACTAACGACGCTTGTGGCAGTACATCTGAGCATTTGTACGCCATTGCCTTCCACTTATGAATGAAGTCGTATGTTGACTCATTCTCTCCCTGTTTTAGGCTGCACAGTTGAGCCATAGTAACAGGATGGTCCTCACCTTGGAAGTAGGTCAGGAAGCGTGTCTCCAGCATAGCCTAGTTCTGAATGGAGTTCTCCGGCAGAGTGGAGTACTAATCAAAGGCTGTACCTTTTAGGGTACTTGCAAAGAGGCGAATCTTGAGGGCATCTTGATCCGCAATAGCTACCGTCAGGATCTTGAAGTGGATGACATGCTGTCTGGCTGAACCTTTCCCAGTATATGTCTGGAGAGTAGGTTGCTTGAATTTTACAGGGAACGAAATCGAGTCCATCCATAGAGGGTAGGGTGGATTGATCCCATGTTCCTTCAATGTATCCTCTTCTTTTGCTTTTGCGAGGATATCGTCCATGTCCTTTTTGGTAAGGGCGCGCGACTCATTGTTTTCTGCATTGCCCTCGTCATTTTCATGATTCAGAGGGGTTTCATTGTTAGGTGGTGGACGCTGTAGAGTGAGAATAAGGTTTTCCATCAGAGCCTCAATTCTCTGTTGTCCTTGCTCCAACTGCTGGATGCGTGCAGTTACATCATCATGCTATGGAGGCGGCTCAGAACTTGTAGCCAAGACGTTCATCCCTTGGGATTCGAACAAAGAAATTGTCCTGGTGATTGAGCTGGGGCTCATTCTTCTGGATGAAGAATCTGAGGAGTGGTTACTCCGGTGTCCTTGGCTTAGAGGAGTGGAGGATTCTTCCGGATGTGTTCGAGTCCGAGAGACGCTGCGAGTCACTGGACGCCTAACACTGATTTTGGTTGCTGACTTCTGGCGTTTTCTGGTTTTGCCAACCATATGGACAACAACGAATTTGGTCGGGTCTTTCTTTTTCGATCCATTTGTTAGAGACATGGAGAGTAGAACTCTGGGTTCTTTGTTTCTCAAGTCTCTTTTGTCGATATGCTGCATGGCGACGCATACGACAAGCAATTTGAGTTTCAGTCAACTGTGGCTGGGCTCTGGCGATGAAGGATGTAGTCCCTCGTGCACAGCAGCTGAGTTTGTCTTCTTTGAAGTTGGGCAAGGACAGGATCTGGACGCGGTCCTTTGCCTGTCGCAGTGAAGACTTGAATTTTGCGAGCTCGGCCCCTGTTGAGATGAAGGGTCGACTCACGGGAGTGCAGGCTTTGACATGTTTTTGCGTAGGCCTAACGATGCAAGATTTGATTTTAGGCTTGTAGGAGCAAGCCGGCTCATGATGATTTTGTTTGTTTTTTGGGCAGAGGGTAGGTTTCTCCTCTTTCATATAAGAGAGAGGGTAGAACCGATTCTCCTTGAGAGGGGCCAGGTATGCTGGCTTTGCAAATGTTCGGGATCTCCGTTGCTTTGGTGAAGATCTCGGGGACCGGGTATTGGGGCAAACCTGGTTTCTTATGGGTTGAGGCTTCGTGGGAGCGCCACGGGCTTCAGGCTTCTTGGTGTTTGCCCTTGGTGCCATGTTAGTGACACGTTGCAGGGCGGTTTTCTGCTTTTTGGCAGGTACAGTTTCTTCTGCAGGGAGTGGGAATGGTCCCAGCGACCCGAAGACGATGGTCCGGGGAGTTTAAGTTGACCCAGTGTTTGGAGAGTTGTCGAGGGAGATGATGCTTCGACAACTGGCAGGGCGCTTATGCTTGTTTTGCTTATCTTGAAGCATAAGTTGGTACTTGTTTTCATCGAAAGTGATGGTCAATGAAGCTGCCATTGTTAGTTTTGGAAAACTTCTGAAACAAGACCAAATCCATTAGTAATCACAAGAATATGGTGATCATAAATGGAGAACAACTATGGTTTTGTCTTTTCAAATCACTTGAGGGGACATGGCCCAGCCCAAGGAAGATGAAGAAGGCAAAAAGCCATAGAGGATACAATTGTTCTAAAATGGGAGTATGGTAGGCTCAGAGTGAGCGTTCCAGTGACTGCTAGAAGCAATTGTAGACCTTAATTCAAATTACCGAGAAGCAAGGCTCACTCGAAGTAAAATGATATAAGGTTGGAGATACAAATGTGTCGGTCGCGAATACAGTAGACCCGAAAGGGCGTACTAGCACCGCTAGGCACAAATGTTGCAAATCGCATCCTTGGGAAGGACACGAGATGGGATTTTTTTTAAAGGTCAAATTTGGGTTCATAAAGGAGAGCAAATGGTGTTCCAATCCGAACAAAGGCTCAACATTTCTGCGAGCGCTAAATCCAGAAGGGAAGGAACCAGAATTTCTCGGATGTGAATCCAGTAATAACGGAAGTTTTTTTTTTGAAGGGTCAAGATTGAATTCATCAAAGAAAGCAAATGGTGTTCCATTCCGAACAAGGCTCAACATTTCTGCTAGCGCTAAATCCGAAAGGGAAGGAACCAAGATTTCTCAACTCTGAATTCAAAAGTGACAGAGGTTTTTTTTTGAAGGGTCAAGATTGAATTTATCAAAGAAAGCAAATGGTGTTCCATTCCGAACAAGGCTCAACATTTCTGCTAGCGCTAAATCCGAAAGGGAAGGAACCAAGATTTCTCAACTCTGAATTCAAAAGTGACGGAGGTTTTTTTTTGAAGGGTCAAGATTGAATTTATCAAAGAGAGCAAATGGTGTTCCATTCTGAACAAGGCTCAACATTTCTGCGAGCGCTAAATCCGAAAGGGAAGGAACCAAGATTTCTCGGATGTGAATCCAGTAATGACAGAAGTTTTTTTTTTATTTTTTTTTTTAAATGCACATAGGTTTCCAATTCGATCTTATGAAACCTTAGTAGATAGATCAGCCCCCAGGTAAGGGTAGGATTACTTAATGAACCCATTTGGAGGACCCCTGCCTCGAACAGTCTAGTTGTCTCTACACTCTGGACAAGGCCTTTCTTAAACCCACTTTGGTCAAAGAATGCAACTGGTGGAACCTTAGTGTTTTCTTTTTTTTTTTTTCTTTTTGAACTCTTTTTGAAAGATTTCTATGAACTCATCAAAGAGAGCGAATGGTGTTCCAATTCGAACAAAGGCTCAACATTTCTGCGAGCGCTAAATCCGAAAAGGAAAAACTAAAGTTTCTCAAATTTGAATTCAAAAGAGAGAAAACCGATTTTTTTTTATAATTTTTTTTTGAAATCCCAATTGGACTCATCAAAGAGAAAAGATGGCCCAATCCTCGATATGAACGATAGCTGCAAACATTTCTGTGAGCTATCAAGTTCAAAGAGGAGAGGATCAAAGTTTCTCAAAGTTGAATCTTAAGAAAGAGAGATCAGATTTGTTTTTTTTTTTTTTTTTTTTTGAAGTGAGAAAGAACAATTGAAATCTCATCTCATGTTTTTTTAGATGCAAGATGCAACATAGGCCACCAACTAGAAAGGCGCCAAGGGATCAAAGCATTACGTTCTCAAGTCAACGTGTCCCACCGGGTATGCCAACTTGATGGACCCTCGGAATTCCGTCCTTTCCTTCTGCACCCCGGGGGCTGACCTGGGTCTCAGCGGAGGAGGGAATACGCGGGTATCAACATCTTTGTACGGGTATGCCAGATTTTCTTTCTACTTGGAATTTGGAATGGTGATAATCCGGAGATTCACCTTCACAAGTGGAAAGGAAATCAATCCTTTTTTCTAACTTTTCAAATTGCATAAATATTAAGAAAAGAGAAAAGTTTGTTTTTTAAGAATGCCGTAGGAGGCGTTTTTGTTTGTTTGCCGTAAAAGGCGATTTTGCCGTGAAAGGCGATTTTACAAAACTCATCAAATATGAAAGACAAGAATTGTGATTTCTTTTTGTCTCTTTTAGAAATAGAAACTACAATAGAAAAGTAAGAAAAGGGATCTAAATTCTCAGGAGATTGTGGGGACACGTTGAGATCGACGGTCGCAAGTCATGTATGGACTTCTCCATCGTCCTTCAAATGAGAACGGTTGATGCTTCGATTCTTCGGCTTGGCTTCTAACCTTAGTTTTTTAAAGGATAAGGACCAATAGGAGGTCCTGTATCCAATGAAAAACCAAGTAAACGGGTTGAAAAGCCGCGTTTAGGCCATGTTGTAGAAGGATGGGACCTTGGGGGGGGGGGGGGGGGGGGGTGGCCCCCCAAGGGATGTTGATCACCTTGTGGTGCTTCTGGGAGCAAAGCGGTAGGACTTCGTCTCTCTCTTAGATTTTCTAGATTTTCAGAGCTTGGGATTGCACTTGGGATCTCTTCCTTTTTTTCTTGTTTTTGGAACCCACCTCCTTTTATAGGCTTTTGGTAGCCATGAGGTGATTATGGGCATTAATAGCCATGATGAGAGAATTGATGAGGAGTTACAAGTTGATTTTGTAACTCTTTTTTCATGGCTTGTGATTGGCCGATGAAGGTAGTGGGCATTTAATTCCCTTTAAGCTTCATGATGATGGGAGTTTCATGGGTTAAATGCCATGATTGATTGGATTTGTAACTCCTAAATGCTTGAATCTGATTGGGCCATCCAAAATAATGAGTTAATGACTGCATTAAGTTGTCATAAACGGGTCAATTAACGTCATTAAGTGCTCGCCAAGGCATGTGAAGAGTCGCGGGCCGCGCCGCGTCTTTTGAGATTATTCTTGTGATCATCACAGGTGGATCCACACATTGTTTGATGTCGGATTGCGATGCAATTTCAGACATTGATTGATGTTGGTGGGCCGGTGACATCTGTCTTATTGATTTTACGATCGGTCAGACATAAAATATACTTTCTTGGTCAGCCGGTCGGCGACCTTGGGGTGATCGGTGATGATTTCATGCTTTTGACGGCGGATCCGAGATGTCGGTGAAGATCGGTCGTTTTCAAGCATCAAACATTGGATTTTCAGAAATCACAGAGGCAGGAATACTCGAAACGCGAAAAAGATCGAAAAATGGGGCATTTGGTGCAAAATCCGGCGACTCGGATTTGCAGGGTCGCCGGCGACCTTACGGTTTTTGCCCTTTGGTCGCCGAGCTTCGTTTTCGGCCAATTTCCCGTCTTTTTTGTTCCTTCTTTCTTCTATATATTTCTTGACATTTTTCCTCAATTATTAACTTGATTTTCCTGGAGAAGACTTGACGAGAACCCGCGCAAAACCGGAACACAAAGTTTCCCATTTTTCGGGAAAGTCGAAGACTTTGTAGCTGATTTTCCGTCAAGAGTCGAAACTAGGTCAAACGATGTCAGAATGACCTGAAAATTGAGGTGAAGCTTCTTGAGCAGTGGATAGGACCAACCATGGGCTTTTATTTGAGTTTTGAAGCCGTTTGGGGTCCCATCGATGCTTGACTTGATTTTACTGCGGGGAAAATTCCGAGCTTTGATATGTGGTCAAACGATGTCCGATTGACCTGAAATTTGACGGGGAGCCTATTGGAGTCATTTTGAGACGACCCATTAGCTCCATTTTGGATGTCATGGTCCCGGGGTACTCCGCCGCCGGTAGGCTTGATTTTCTTTCGGCGCATCGAAACCTGGTCAAACGTTGTCGGAATGACCTGAAATTCGACGTGCAGCCTTTTGGAAGCATGTTGAAGCCACTCATGTACTTGGTTTGATGAGTGATGGCTTCGATGGTTCCCGCTGCCGGGAGGCTTGATTTTGCTGCTCGAGCGTTGATGGAGGGTCAAACGTTATCGGTTTGATTTGAAATTTTGCATGGAGCCCTTTGGAGACATTTTGGAGTCATCCATAGGCTCTGATCAAATTTTTGATGTCTTTGATGATGTCGCCGCCGGGAGCGCTTGTTTAGCTGTCGGAGCAGTGAAGTTAGGCCAAACGATGTCGGAATGGCCCGAAACCTCAGGTGTACCCCTCTTTTGGCTGCCTTGAAGGATCTTGCAGTTTCTGTCTGATTCTGACAAGATTTGATGTTTGAAGTAGCTTTGCCTGTTTTATAGCAGGATGCAGCTTCACGAGGCTTCTTGATGTTAAGGAGACATAGTGACGTTTTTGGTGTCAACAACATATAGACGAGCTTGTTCCCACTCATCTGTACTTAGTGTGTATGAGGTTGCCTTCCCTAAGGTACGACTAGTCCTTACGAAAATAGAAAGCTTTTCATGTGATTCGGCATCATCACCATCGTAATTTCAAACTGGCCGGTTGAACTTTGTCTCAACCTCATGTAAGTATCTCGAGCAAAAGGTTGAGCATTCTTCTGAAAGATACCCTTCTGCTATAGAACCCTTCGGACAACTTCTATTACGCACATACGACTTTAGTCTGTGCAAGTACCTATGAGAATACAAGTGTCGATGTTAATGACAATACAAAATGCAACAAATAAATTAATATTGTATATATACACTGGCCTCTCGATTGGAAACATCCACCGATATTGTACCGGTCCTGCACATCTGGCCTCATATGCCAGATGAATAGGCAAGTGCACCATAATATCAAAAAAAGAAGGTGGAAAGATCATTTCTAATTTGCAAAGTGTTAAGGCAATCCGGGATTGTAGCAGCTCTAGTTCTAAGACCCTCAACACTTTAGAACACAACTGCCTGAAGAAACTGAACAATTGAATCAAAACTGAACACACATCCTTAGGTAAGAGTCCACGTATTGCAAGCGGAAGCACTTGCTGTATAAGAACATGACAATCATGACTCTTCAGCCCCGATATCTTGCACTGTTTCACCTGAACATATCGTGAGATGTTTGATGAATAGTTATCTGGAACCTTCACATCCTTCAAGCATTGATGAACTTTCTTTTCTCATCCAAAGACATTGTGTAGCATGCAGGGGGTAATAACGGTCTATTTCCTACCTGTTTTGGGTGAAGTCATTCCCTAATGCCCATTAATTTCAAATCAAGATGGGCTTTCAAGTTGTCCTTTGTTTTCTCCTCCATATTCAACAGTGTCCCTACCACATTGTCACACACATTCTTTTTAATGTGCATAACATCCAGATTGTGTCGC
Source organism: Umbellularia californica (assembly GCA_028538565.1). Classification (NCBI taxonomy): domain Eukaryota; kingdom Viridiplantae; phylum Streptophyta; class Magnoliopsida; order Laurales; family Lauraceae; genus Umbellularia; species Umbellularia californica. The sequence continues at coordinate 31,347,797 of JAPQWN010000011.1, forward strand.
AGTAAGAGATCTTTCCAATAAGGCAATTGGAAGAAAATATTCTTCTTCTTCCAATTCTTTGGCAATCTACAATCATCCCTTTTCCTCTTTCTTCCAGTCTTATCCTTATCCCCTTACCAAATGTGATTTGCTCGTAATCACGTAACTGATCTAGTACATCATCACTGGTTAATGCATTTGGTGGACATCTCAATTCCTTAAAGCCATTAAAAGATCTCTTGTTGTGTCAAAGTCTATGATCAGGTGGTAGAAATCGACGACTCCCCATGTAACAAAACTTATGTCCATTCTTCAATCTGACGGAGTGGGTCTCCATGTTGTAAGAGGGACAAGCCTTTTCCGCTTTAGTACTCCATCCAGACAAGTTAGCATATGCGGGAAAGTCACTAATAGTCCATAAGATTGCCGCATGCATTTGGAAATTATTTTTTGAAGAGGCATCGTATGTCTCAACTCCATCTATCCACAATTCTTTCAACTCCTCTACCAGCGGCTGCAGGTACACATCAATGTCGTTCCCAGGAGACTTAGGGCCAGGAATAAGCAATGACAACAAGAAATATGTTTGCTTCATACACATCCATGGTGGCAAGTTGTATGGGATGAGAATGACAGGCCATGTACTATGAACAATACTCATGGTATTAAAAGGATTAAAGTCGTCGCTTGCTAATCCAAGTCTAACATTACGAGGTTCAAAACCGAAAGATGGGTATACCTCATCCAAAGCTTCCCACGCCTCAGAGTCTGCTGGATGCCTTAACACTCCATCCTTTGTGCGACCCTCGGCATGCCATCTCATGTGCTCGGCTGTTTTTGAAGACATAAATAATCTTTGAAGCCTTGGTTTCAATGGGAAATAACACAAAATCTTTGCAGCCAACTTATTGTCATTTTTAGACGGTGTTAACGCTTGTTCAGTAGAGTGACCTGTTACCAATTTCCACCTCGATTCACCACATACGACACATTCATTCATATTCTCATGATCCTTCCAATATAAAATGCAATCATTCGAGCATGCATCTATCTTCCTGTAGTGCAAGCCAAGATCTCGAAGTATCTTTTTTGATTCATAGTGATTCTTGGGCAACATTTCACCAGTAGGAAATGCCTCTTTTAACAGCTAAAGTAGCATGTCGAATGATTTATTACTCCAACCGTTAAGACACTTTAAGTGGAATAGCCGTACAATGAAAGATAGTTTTGAAAATTTAGTGCAGCCCGGGTATAGTTCACTCTCGGCATCCTCCAACAGTTTGTAAAATCTTTGTGCTTCCTTGTTAGGCTCTTCCGAAGTGTTTTCTTCCGGAGATGCATTATCATCCCCATCATTCAAGTTTGACATCCCGAATGCATCCTGTAACAGTCCATGCATATCATCGTCCTCGGTGGACTTATCGCTAATATCTTCTTGTGCATATGTATCCTCCCCATGACTCGTCCAGTGGATATATCTTTTCATTATTCCATTCAATAATAAGTCACCATGCACATCTTCTTTATTCTTATAGAACCTGTTGCAACATTTTGTATACGGACAAAGGATCTTATCTCCATTCGTTGAACGGCCAAATGCAAAATTTAGGAATTCCTTAACACCATTTAGATACTCAGGGCTCACTCTTGGCATTTGCATCCAAGTTTTATCCATCACAATATCATGTTTTAGCTGAAGTCACCTATCAACCAAATGCACATAGTTATATAAGCCATTGAATTTTTATTCATTATTGTTTCCAATAATTTTTACTCTAATTTTTTTTGTTTACTGGCATTCAAATTTCATGTCAAACATGATTTGTATGCCTCCCAATACAACGTTCGAATCTCTAGCCATAAAACCATTCCCTGTGCCAAGATATTAAAACAATAGAAGATTGAATTCATATCGTTGACCTTAACATTATTGACACAAGGCATTGTGTTATTAATAATGATGGCTAGACATAAACCGATAGCTCAAACCATGCTCTCAATTTTATGAAGAATTTCAGGTTTTATTTGCTTTTTTTTACTCACAGATTCTAAAAAAGGAAAACCCAACAAAGATATGTAGTGAATTCAGAGGAATACTCCAAGATTATCTGAGGTGAAGAATGAAAATAGTATTGTAATAGAAAGAAATTCAAAGAACAGTAAAGAAGAAAGAAAGAAGTTGTTTGTATTAAAAAGTTATATTGGCAAAGTTCTTATATAGTAAATGCAAGATGAAACAAATTTGTATTGAAGCAAAAAGAGTGGAGACAAACTTTTGATATTATAAAACTTTCTTTTGGGAGGCTTGTTGGAAGAAAAAAATAAAAAGTATAGGATTGGTAATTTCGACATTCATATCTATTTGAAAATATTAATTTTTTTATTTCTTTTTTTAAATAAAAAGATGTTTTATAGGTGATTGAATAAAAAATTTACAAAAACTTTGCCAAATAGTCTAATGCACTCAAGATCTATTTGGATGAGTTACAAATCTAATAGAAAGAAAAAGTAGACAAGAATTTAACATTCAAGAATAAAAATATATCATTTGAAAAATCATCATTCAATAAAAACTATCATTAAAAAAAAAAAGTTTACTTACCGAATGGTACTTTAATGAAAGAATATGATGTTATGTTCCGGTAGGCATGAGGTTCCTCTATGGCGTCACCTGCTATTGATCTACCTATGACTTTTTTATTTTTGTTTTTGGTACAGACTACCCTTGACTTAAGTAGTTCATATACCAAGCCGTTTTACATGATGTGTATTGATTAGAGTTTCAAACCTATCAAGAGTGGCATTAATTATTCAACAAATCTATATGAAAAGTGTCGGTTTAACTCAAACCCGAATACAATGTTTCGAAGTAAGCAAATGTCTCAAACTACTAATACTTTAGAAATAAGTAAATGTCTCAAACTACTAATAAATTTTACTTTATATGGAATTGTTTTAACCAGCGTGTCCCCGACATCCAAAGTTAATTTCAAGGTTGCACAGTTTTCCTAAAGAATTTAGAAGACAACAAATCTTTGTATTCCTAAATCTCAGATATGCATAAGTCACCCATTGGAACCGGTAGATCAGAAACTTGAAAACCATCCAAACACAGCACTTTCAGAAATATAATATTTAATACATAAAATTAATCCCATAAAGAGAGAGAGGGAAGGGGCATAAAGAAATCAATCAAAGAAAGACATCAGTAACTATAAAGAAATAAAGATTAAAAAATCAATGAAAGAAAGGAGAGACATTAGTGGCAGTTGTTAAATGGATTGCAGGCATATGGGTTATACGTTATAGGGCATCGAGATTAATTGAATATTCTTGACTATAAAATGGAGATTGCAGGCGTATGGGTTGCAGGCGTCGGAAATCATAGGGACGCATATCGTTGGTTGCAAGAACTTAAAAAAAAGAAAAAAAAAATGAAAATAAATTAAAAAAGATCATACCCCAAGAACTCATTCCTAATCATAATTCACCAAATTTAGTTTGGATAAACATGACAACCGAATCAAAGAGAACCCATCTCCAGTAACTCATCCACAAGTAACAAACCCAAGACCAAAACAAAAAAAAAAATAATAATAAAAGAAAAGCTTTTTTTTTTTTTATAAGAGAGAGAGAACAAATTAGATAACCCAAAAGCCACCAACAATGGAATCTGAAACTACAACCTAATGAGAAATTTAAAAACCAAGACTCACAAGCAATCAGGAGCAAATCGAGATCAAACCCAGAATTCCAAATAAGAACTGAAATGCATGTAAGATTCAAAATCCAATCTTTCTATACAAAACAGTAGAGAAAACAATTAAATAAACGAAAACGGCGTATGGGTCACAGGCGTATGGATTACAGGCTCTTGTTGTAAGTGACGTGGTCTTTTTCATACCATTTAATTGACTCGGTTAAGAGAGGGAGAGGGATCATGGTATAGTCAACATGGGTGCTCGATATGCATCCCACTTGATCATGTCGGCTACATGGGTTGGCTGATTTGAGGTGACACGTGGTGCTTCCGGATTCTACTTGATGGAGGTCGGTTTGTGATGGTGTGAGACGTGGAGGGGAGGGGAGGGGAGGTGGATCTGGTTTGGACATGCAATGTTGCCAACAGGTTGGAGATATGTATATATGAAGAGTAGTTTTTCCTAGGAGGGTTTTAGGATTTATGAAGATTTGATCAAGAGGTTGTAGTGTATATGCTGCTGGGCGTGGCAAGAGGTTGCAGGCGTATATGGGTCTGCCGGGCGGCGGGGAGAAGGTGGAGGCGAGAGAGAGAGAGAGAGAGAGAGAGAGAGAGAGAGAGAGAAAGAATTACCTGTCTCAGCTGTTGGTTGCAAAAGGGAGAAGACACGAGAGGAGGTTGAGGAAGAGGCCTTAATGGTCAATTGCTATGGCTAATAAGGGTTTTTAGTCTTTATTAAGTACTAAAATTCCACAACTTTTAGCGGGGGCTCCTATGATCCCCACTAAAATTAAGTTTTACCATCACCCTATTTAGGGACCCCCTCTAAAAATGTATTTTTACCCTCGAATATATCAGCTGCTGCTAAAATTAGGACGCTAAAGGCTTGAAACTTCCCTGCCAAATTTTGGCGCCATTAGATGGGGTTTATAGTGGTGGCAACTACTACGAGCGCCGCTACAAGTTAATTAAAATTGGCTTTTGGCGGGGGCCAACGCTATAAGTGATCTATACCGACACTTTTTGCTGGCCCCCGTTATAAGCTGGCCGCTAAAGGTATATTTTCTTGTAGTGTATAGTGCCAAACGGGTCCTAAAGAAATATTGTTCGATATTCAAGGGCGGTGCGATATTCTATGGTCATGCGATATTCAGGATGTGATATCCTAGAGCTGTGCGATATCGTACATTATTGTATGAACAATTCTGCAAAAGTATTTAGAGTTTGACTGGTGTGGGGTAAATATCAAATGTATGACTAGTTGTACGGTCAATATCAATTTTTTCTGTTTCTTTTTTTTTTTTGATTTTTTTGAGAAGAAAGGAAGGAAGGAGGAGACGTTGGTGTGCTCCAGTTGTATGGTCATATCCTTGGTATACTCCATCAAACGGCTTTGGCGGTTGCTGAGATCACTCTGAGTAAATAAATATTGTAGGCTGCAGTGGTCCCAATGCACCTCGAACTTTTCGCCATAGAGATAATGACGCCTTGTATCTGTGCAATGCCTTAATCCCATGATCGCCTATGTGGCCCATTTCAAACTCAAGATTCCCAACTTTCTTTCTGATCTTTGGCTACTCCCAACAACACTTCACTCTCCTCGTATTACCTACTCAATTAAACAATATACCAATACTAAAGCAGCAATTTGAATCAAATAATAATAAAACTTTTAAGTTCTCTTCTAACAGATGACAGAAAAGTGCTCCAAAATTCAACCCAACCCTTGAACCTAACAAGTAGAGTAAATTCAGAATAAAGAGATGCCACAAAATACCGCATTTGATGCGCGCTAAAATCTCATTTGGACATGGAACAGTGATCCAGATTCTCACGTATTATTTCAGTGTCACATACACCAAACACCACACTTATGCGATCAAGCTAAGTCTGAGAATCTTGAGCAATTATAGGCAAGTTCCATCAACTAAGCGGTTTAGATCAGCAAAAGGATAAATGTTACAATTGTTTGAGTGGCTGGAACAGTGAAGATTCATTGAGACAAACTAGATGGACGGTCCAGATTGTGTTCGAATGAAACAATCTGCATCTGCACCATTGCCCGTGAAAGCTGATCTTTAAATAGGAGTTCAAATAAGAGAAGAGATGATGGAAGAACGACATGAAGAAAGAAAGAAGCCCTAGAAATGTATCGGATTCGCCAGGGTAACCGAAGAAAGCTGCAGAAATGAAATGAAATGAAAAGACAGAGAGTCTGGAAAAGGGAGGAGATTAGGGTTAGGGTTTGGACCTTTTGAGTTGCGGAGAGCGAGATACAAAGAGTGTGTGTTCCTTTTTCGTTACGCTCGCTGGAAAGGGAAGGGAAAGGAACGAGTTGGGAAAGGCGAGAATACCAAAAAGAATGCTGCTGCCCTAGAATTTCGAAGTACGAGCAAAAGTTTCGGCTGACGTGGGAGCTTCTATGCCGTTCATGTAATGGGGTCCACTTCCAATGTGATGGGAGCAATCTAGGGTGGGGCAATTAGCGCCATCTGGACAGTCGGCTCTGGCCCCTGCTTTTTGGAAGTGGGGACGGTGCAAAGTGGGACCCACAACCCACAATCGTTATTCATAACAGCAATGGCCTTCGTCCATGGGAATCGGGATGTCAGGAAAGTGGTTATGGGTGGGGAAATTCTTGTCTTTTAACTTTTTTATTTCTTTTTGCTGTTGTTGTTTTGCTTTGTTGGGTCATGAATCGCATGGGTAGGTGTCGCGACCTCGGACTGAGACCCGGGCCTGCGACTCAGCGATGTGATTAATTATAATAAAACATACCGCCTGTCTTCCCACAGGTTTCAGTGGTGAAGATCCCAAAACACGGGTCGAGCTCACACGAATAGGTATGCGGAAGCGTGTAGTAAAACATATCACACTAGTTTTAAACAATAAGATGCAAGGGAATTTATAATAATAGCGAGACTTGGTATCGAAAGAGAATTGTCAACATAGCATTCCTACCATGACTAAAGTTTCACCATTAACAAAAGTATATTACTTCAAGTTACATATCCAAGAGGGGCCAACAAAGGCCAATACAACAAAAGATCCCAAAAGATAACCCAAAACTAGATGAACGAGAAGTCAAGATCCCACCCGGCGTCTAGATGACATCGTCGGGTTACCACTCTTGTGCTGGGGGTGGCTCAATAGCCTCTCCGAGCACTCCTCGTCAAACGCGAAACTCCTGCACCTGGACACCAAAATAGAAAGCATCAAACACGACGGTTTGGCAAAATAAACAATTTAGGCATGAATATGAAAAATAGTGCTAAAACAATTCAAGATTAAAGTACACGTTTCAAGTTTACGAAACTAGCATGAATACTTATAATATCATGAAAAGATAAATCCACATTGAGCTCACCCTTTCTCTATCACGTAAAATGACAAGAGAAAGCACGCACGAAACCCCTGCGCACAGACTGAAAACTCACTTCACTATTCATCATCTTCCTTCTTCGTGCCCTAGATGAGAACTTCCTGTTCTAAATCCTCAAATTAGTCAAATCTCCTCCCCATTGGTCTAAGAACTTCTCTCAATCATCCTCCAAGCAAGTCATCGTCATTTTCATCTCCTTCATCATCGTTGGAGCCTCACGACATTGACAGTTAACGTGAATCTGTGAGATCAAGCCTTGGTCATTCTCTCTGATTTCTTGCAAGCATTCTCTGATTTCTTCAAAAGAATCATCGTCTTCAGAAGTGCCACCTCTTCCAAGTTGGGATCAATCAGTTTTCCCTAAGACCAAGGTGACTGTTTCATCCAAAAATTCTCAAACTTTCATTGTTCAAATTTTCTTGAATGTATGGTTTATTTGAGGTCTCTATGGAATATTTTATTGTAGGATTTGAGATCCATATTTTTGGGGCATCCACAGCCAACTGTGCTTTCATTTCCTTAGTCTGCACACTAGGTGTTTGACGAATTGTCACAACCAAATCTGCTTAATCTTTAGTGACCCTCTCACCTTTTGAGCATTGGGAAAAAGATTTATACTGATTCACATTAAAGAAAAACCTTCAATCTTGCCCATCCAATATGCCTCCAAGAATGAAAAAAGCCATGCCAAGGCCATCTAAAAAGGGGAAGGCCACTGCCACATCCAGTATGCCTATAGATGAACATTCAGACTTTAGTAAATCCCCTCCACCACCATCCATAGAGCTGAGGATTGATGCTAACACTCTGCAATTATTGAGAAATAAGTCTATAGCTATGGAAAGGAGGGTGTTAGTAAACCAAATAAAAAATCATGACTTAATGGGAATAGTTCATAGAGTAGGATGGGATGGTATACTTCATTGGGGTGGAGATGTCTACCCCACATTGGTGAGATATATGTACTCATCAATCTCAAGCACTCTCATTGGAGAAAATATTTGTTCTTTTACTATCTCGTTTGAAGATAGGAATGTAGAGATCACACCTGAGAGGATAGGGAACATTATGGGGATACCTTGTACCCCGAATGGACTTACATTGGTATCAGATTCCCCTAATGAAGATGAGAGAACCCAGGCCACTAGGGACATTTGTGGTTTCAATGCCCCTTGGGATAAACGAAAACATCATCTCACCCTAAATTCTCTCTTTCCCATTTATAGGATTATCCATCATTGCCTCACATATAATGTCTATCCTAGGATGGGAAATAGGACTGAGCTTACAGCCTATATGGCTAATCTTTTGTCCAAGGTGGTAACTAGTACACCCATTTGCTTACCTTCCATCATTTGTCATACGATCATCAAATTTCATAACAACATAGGTCAGAAAAATGCAATACCATTTGGTTATTTGATGACTCAATTGGCATTCACATTTGGGATACCTAAGCCTTCTGGGGAGCAACCTATTTTCAAAACTCCATTATCACCAGCTAATGTGAATCAAATGAATCTTATTCCCAACGCTCAAATCCCTATAGCTGATGACCCTCCCTTGGCTCAAGCACCTCCATCTCCTACTCATGGCTCAACATCTATGCCATCTCCTCGTCCTTCCTCTTCTGTGGATCGCTTGGCAGCTCTTGAGAGAGATATGGCTTACATGAAGAAGGAGCAAAAGAAGACCAAGAAGACACTGAACAAACTGTTTCAGTATCTCTCCAGAATTTCAAAAAGTTGTAGTAGAGATGATGTTGCAGCTCCACCTTCTCCGTCACCTCCACCTCCAGATTCGGAGTAGAAGATGTTTGATGTCACCACTATTTTTGTTTTCTCATTGATAGTGTGATTGGTGGTGTATTTTGGTTCAATTGGTTTTGATGGATGTGTTGGATGTTGATGATGTTTATGATTATGTTTATGGTCATGATTTATGTGTTTCTCTTATGATGTAAACATTTTCATTTGAGACTAGAATGAAAACTTGTGGATTCATTTTGTTTTTTCATGGTGGTTTCTCCTTTCCTTTTATATTAATTTTTTTTTATCAAATGATATCAATATTATGCTGTGAGAAAGGTATATGTTTGCATGAGCTTTATTTGCATATTTTGAGCAATTTGATGTCAATGGGGGAGAAGAAATGGAAAGGGCTAAGTATGATTTCTAAGACTATGGGGGAGAAAAGGTAGAAAAAGGTTGTGGGAGAGAATTTGTGTGGAAGCACACACAATGGGGGAGACCTAGAAGATTGGGGGAGCAAAGAAAGGAAGGAAGATCATGAAGAAGCCAAGAAAGCTAATTTTCAACTCAAGTGGATTTGAAATGTATGGAGACCAAGAGTTGTAGAAATGAATGAATGTATGAGTGATGTGTTAGTGATGTGTTTTAAGTTTCTTAGCCTTTTTAGTATGTTGCCATCAAATTGCAAAGGGGTAGATTGTTAGACCCTAAGTTGTGTTTGCAATTTGATATCCAACATTTGCATTATGATCATCTCATATCATTTCTCAAAGGTTTATCTTGAAAATCACAGGATTTTAAATCAACTTGCTCAAACTCTATTTTAAACCTTTTGGTTGATTTTAGTCTTACTTTGAAAAGCTTTCTTTTTGATAAAACCTTGTCTCAAACACCCTTACATTCTGTGTTTCAAAAGTTTTCAAAAGTAAGATTTTTTCTTGTAAACTCAGATCTTCAGAAAACAGTCTGACCATACTGTCGGTCAGATGTCGGCTAACCGACCTTGGACCAAAGCCTAACCGAACTCACTCGGTTAGCTTTTCTGAATGGTGTTGCTGGTGTCGGTTAGTGTGTCGGTCAAGTATTGGTTAACCGACCATAGAAAATGGACTAACCGAACACCTTGTCGGTCAGATTTCAAGAGAGCTGCATTCTCATACATTTTTCACGTCGGTCAGCATGTCGGTCAGGGCTCGGTTAACCGACCTTGTTTCTAATCCTGACCGAAGCCCTCTCGGTTAGATTTCCAGAGAGGTGTTTTCTGACCCTCTTTTCATTGTCGGTTAGCGTATCGGTCAGGCCTCGGTTAACCGAACATGTCGGCTAACCGAACCATGCTTTTTGGTCAGCAAAATTTCAAAATTATGACTGTTGGCATGTGACCGTTGGGGGTGTCGGTTAACCGACCCCTGGATGTCGGCTAACCGACATATAGCCGTTGGCCCAAAGTTTCTATAAAAGGAAGTTCATTCCAAGACTAAAGTTGATGATTCTTGAAGCCATTTCTAAGGTGTATTAAGGGCAATCAAAGAGGAATGAACTAAGAAGGCTAAAGGGTCATTAGTAAAGCTAAGCTTGGATTAATGAAGTTCAATCACCAAGTAAGCTTTGACCTTTCTAATCATATGTTTTATGCTGTGTTTAAATTATTGGTAAATGATTTTTAGCATATTAACTATGATGTGTTGAATCCATTCCTCTCTTAATCTTTGATTTAAGTTATTGGATTCTTCACCTTGATTCAAATCAAGTTCGTGGTAGAAAACTTCTTAAACATGTTTTATCAAAATCTTCAATTTATGTTATAACATGTTTCACTAACTTGTATGAATCTTCTTTGTTGTTTTCAATCTTTAAAACTTTAGTTAAATTACTTTGATCTTGAAAACAACATATCACATGCATCACATGTTTAGACATAGTTAATTTCATACAACTTGCAAGCTTTGGATTTTCATATCTTTGGCAAGTTTGTACTTTGTTCATGTGATTTGCATATCACTTCAATCAAATCATTTTATGTGTATTAAACTTTTAATTGCTTCAAGCATAAACTGATTAAGCTTTCATTTTAAACTTGATTGAAGTTTTCACACACACACATCATGAGCATTCATCTTTGCATTTTATAGTGTCTTGTGCAAGTTGATTTTCACTTTCACATTCGCCTATTCTAGAGGCAATATATATTGAGCTTAATGTATTTCTCTCCTAGTGTTTAGACACTTTCTTGAGAAAGAAAAACTATTTGTATGTAAGGTTATTGCTAAGCCTAAGAAAAGCAAATTGTAAAGGTTATTGCTTATCCTAGAAAAGCACATAGTTAGGTTGTTGTTTAGCCTTAAAAACATCAGTGTAAAGAGGGTTATTGCTTAGCCTTTTGTAAAAGCATAAATAGTGGAAATCCGGTGGGGTGTGAGAACACAAGCCGGTAGTAGATGTAGGCATTGAGGCTGAACCACTATAAATCATTGTGCAATAGTGAATGACTTGTGGTGATTGAATTGTTTATCTTCCGCACCTTTTCATGTAATCATCACTAGTTGAAGTTTAATTTGAAGAAAATTAAAATTGGCAATTAATTTGTAGATCACCCTATTCAACACCCCCCCCCCCCCCCCCCCTCTAGGGTTAGGATCCCGGACTTTCAAGTTCCGGCGGTAACGCAAGTCTGTATGCAACATTTCCAATCTTGCTCAAAATCTCATATGGACCAATGTATCTGCTAGACAATTTTCCTTTCTTTCCAAATCTTAGAGTGCCTCTGATTGGTGAGACCTTCAAGAATACCTTGTCACCCACTTCAAACTATAATTCTCTCCGGCGAGTGTCGGCATAACTCTTCTGTCTGCTTCGTGCAATCTTCAATCTGTCCTAAATCTGTTTAACCTTGTCGCTTGTCTCTCCAACTATCGTCGGTCCATGAAAGCTACGCACACCGACTTCCTCCCAGCAAACTGGAGTTCTGCATCTCCTGCCATAGAGTGCCTCGAAAGGTGTCATTCCAATGCTAGAATGGTAGCTATTGTTGTACGCGAACTCACAAAGAGGTAGGTTCTTATCCCACTGAACCTTGAAATCCAATACACAAGCACGTAGCATATTTCAAGAGTCTGTATCATCCGCTCTGACTGACCATCTGTCTGAGGATGATACGCCGTGTTGAACTGAAGTTTGGTACCCATGGATTCAAGAAGAGATTTTCAAAATCTCGAAACAAATCTACTATCTCTGTCGGAAGTGATGGAGACGGGTTGGCCATGCTTACTAACGATCTCATCTATGAATAATCTTGCAAGTGGTGCCATGTGCATCATATTCCCAGTCTTCATCGAAATGAAGTGAGCAGACTTCGTAAGACGGTCTACTATAACCCAAATCGCATTGTTCCCTCTCTTGGGATTAGGCAAACCAGAGACAAAATCCATAGTGATGTGCTCCCATTTCCACTCCGGAATCTCTAAGGGCTGTAACAAATTGGGAGGCTTCTGAAGTTCTGCCTTGATCATCTGACAAGTCAAGCAACGGGACACAAAAGCTGCTATCTCTCGCTTCATGTTATTCTACCAAAATCTGTTCTTCAAGTTATGGTACATCTTCGTGCTACCCGGATGTATAGAGTATCTAGTGTGGTGGGCTTCAGTCATAATTTCATTCTTTAAATCATCTACATTTGGTATACACAACCGGTCACGAAAATATAACACTCCATCTGAAATTCTGAAATCCGGACGTTCTGAAATCTGATCTACAATCTTGCCCAATTCTAGGTCTTGCAACTGACTATCTTTGATCCTCTGGATGAAGGTAGGCTCAGACACTATCATATTTGCCAATAAAACACCTCCCTCAAGTGTTGTACTTCCACTCCAAGTTCTTCTAACTGTTGAAAAACACTAACTCCTCTCAAACTAGCCATAACTGCCGACTTTCTGCTCAAAGCATCTGCTACAACATTCACTTTGCCAGGATGATACTTGATCGGGAAGTCATAATCTTTTATATATTCCATCCACCGTCTCTGCCTCATATTCAATTCCTTCTGTGAAAACAAATACTGCAAACTTCGGTGGTCGGAACGAACTTCGAACTTCTCTTCGTAAAGATAGTACCTCCACATATTCAAAGCAAAAACTACTGCTGCCAACTCCAAGTCATGAGTTGAATAATTTATCTCATGATTCTTCAACTGTCTTGAGCCATAGGCAATCACTTTGCCATCTTGCATCAATACACAGCCTAATCCCACGTTCGAAGCATCCGCAGAAACAACAAATCCACCGCTGCCTGATGGTAATGTGAGGATTGGGGCTGTGGTTAACCTTTTCTTCAACTCTTGAAAACTACCTTCACACTGATCGGTCCAAACAAAAGGTACATTCTTCCGGGTCAACTTCGTCAATGGTGCTGCAATAGACGAAAAACTTTGGACAAATCTTCGATAGTATCTTGCTAACCCCAAAAAGCTTCTGATTTCTGTCACATTGCTAGGCCTCTTCCACTCAATAACTGCTTCTATCTTGGCTGGATCAACTGCTAATCCTTCTCTTGAAATGATGTGACCTAAAAAGGCAACTTGCTCTAGCCAGAATTCACATTTGTTCAACTTCGCACAGAGCTGGTGGTCTCTCAAAAGCTGTAACGACGTCCCCAAGTGCTCTTCATGCTCCTCCTTACTCTTAGAATACACAAGGACATTATCAATAAACACTACTGTAGAGTGATCTAAAAACTCTGCAAAAACCTTGTTTATGAGAGCCATGAAGACTGCAGGTGCATTTGTCAAGCCAAAGGGCATCACAAAGAACTCATAATGCCCATATCTCGTTCAGAAGGCTGTCTTCGACACATCAGACTCTCTAACCCGCAACTGATGATACCCTGACCTCAAGTCTATCTTGGAAAAGTGTGCTGCTCCTTGCAATTGGTCAAATAATTCATCTATCCTTGGCAAGGGATATTTGTTCTTGACGGTCACATGATTCAATCTTCTATAGTCGATGTACATTCTAAGACTTCCATCCTTCTTCTTCACAAAAAGAATTGGCGCTCCCCAAGGGGAAACACTTGGCCTAATGAAGCCTTTGCTCAACAATTCTTGCAACTGAAGTTTCAATTCACCTAACTCTGCAGGAGCCATCCTATAAGGCGCAATTGAGATTGGTGCAGTCCCTGGAAGGAGTTCAATAGTAAACTCAACTTCTTTAACTGGTGGTAAACCTGGGGTTTCTTTTGGAAAAACATCCGGAAACTCACACACTACGGGGATATCCTCCACCCCTTGGGACTGTTTATCCTCCGTGATAAACGCTATAAATGCCCCACAACCACTGGCCACCAATCTATTAGCTTTTAAAGCTGAAATGAAACTGCTGGAAGATTTCTTCCTATTGCCCTGAAACATCAACTCTGTCTGTGGCCCTTGCAATCTGAATGTGATGGTCTTACCAAAACAATCCATGGTAGCATGGTAGGTCTCTAACCAATCCATGCCTAAGATAATATCAAAATCATGAATGTCTAAAATGATGAGATTAGCCGGTAAGCTGATATCTCCTAACAAAATTGAACAACTAGGGTAATAGGTGGTACAAACAACCTGTTTACCTACTGGTGTGGTAACAGTCAAAATGTAATCCAATTCTTCATGGTGTGCATCAATCTTCTTTGCAAATAAAGGAGATAGAAAGGAGTGTGTGGATCCTGGATCAAATAAGATCTGTGCTTCTACTCGACAAACAAGAAGTTTACCTTCTATGACGTCACCTGCTGCTTCAGCGTCAGCACGGTTGATATTATACGCGCGTCCCTGCTGGCTTGGCCTATTCTGCTGTTGATTCTGCCTGCCCTGGTTCCTGTTCTGAGGTGGACGAGCATTCTGATTCTATACTTGTCTGCCTTGCTGCTGCTGTTGCTGTGGTGGCCTCACTTGATTCTGAACTGGTGCCTGATTCTGTGGTGTTGTCTGCCTCTGCTGCTGATATCTGTTGCCTTGATTCTGAAGCTGTGGGCAATCCTTGATTGCATGGTCCATTCCTCCACATTTGAAGCAAGCATCCGTTGCCTTGCGGCATTCATGGGTAGGGTGATTCTTGCCATAATGATTGCAACTACTCTGCCTAACTTGGTTCTGTTCTTGTCTTGGCTTCTTGCCACTTTGTTGCCTTTGGTTATGCTGCTGGTGTTGCTGCTTCCTATCCTGAATGATTTCATTGTTGAGTTCTTCAAATTTATACGCCCACTTAACCGCTTCATCAAATGTGGCTGGTGGAATTACTCCCATAACATCCCTCTTGAGAATGGGATTTAACCCTTCCAAAAACTTGGTGATCTTCTTATGCTCCGTATCAATCAACTCGGTAGCATAGCGAGCAAGCCTCTCAAATTTGGTAACATACTCCAGAACTGTCATGCTCCCTTGTTTCAGCTGTTCAAACTCCACTGCCTTCTGCCTCTTGACATGTGAAGGGACATACTTGTCGGTAAAATGTGTCTTGAAGGTTGTCCAAGCTACCTCATCTGCCATGGCCTGGTATGGTTCTTTAACTGTCTGCCACCAAGAGTAAGCAAGCCCATAGAATAAAGAAGCTGTGAGGTTCACCCTCTCCCTGCCCGTGCAAGTGAAAACATCAAAGATCTTCGCGCTGTTCGTGAGCCAGTCATCTGCAGTTAAAGGGTCCTCTTGACCTGAGAACTCCTTGGGTCCCCTCTTTTGGAATCTCTCGAAGAGAACATTAAGGTCATCAACCCTATTGTGGTACACAACATTTTGTGCAGCTTGATGTTGAGGTCTGTTTTGGAGGACTTCTAGAAGTTGTCTCTGAACTTATGCCATCTCCTCAACTTTCTTTGCCATCTGTTCCTGGAATTTGGTTTGAGTTTCATTAGCTTGTCTCTGTTGCTCTAACATGGCCTGCATGAGTTCTTGGAACTGTGATGCAGTAGGTTCACTGGCCGGTTCTGTGTCGTTCTGATTACTACCCGAAGTATTGTGATTTGGAGCTTTTCTTGGAGGCATGACGCTGCAAGACAATTTGTTAGCACATAATTAAGCGTAATCGGGTTGGTCAACTTGGTCTAAACTAACGTTCTAACGAACTCACAAATCCTCGCCACGTTCCTAAGATTCCCAGTTTCTTTTAAGTGCCTGAAACAAGTCCCGCTCTGATACCAGTCTTGTCGCGACCCCGGACCGAGACCCGGGCCCGCGACACAGCGATGTGATTAATTATAATAAAACATACCGCCTGTCTTGCCATAGGTTTCCGCGGTGAGGATCCTAAAACACGGGTCGAGCTCACACGAATAGGTATGCGGAAGCATGTAGCAAAACATATCACACTAGTCTTAAATAATAAGATGCAAGGGAATTTATAATAATACCGAGACTTGGTATCGAAAGAAAATTGTCAACATAGCATTCCTACCATGATTAAAGTTTCACCATTAACAAAAGTATATTACTTCAAGTTACATATCCAAGAGGGGCCAACAAAGGCCAATACAACAAAAGATCCCAAAAGATAACCCAAAACTAGATGAACGAGAAGTCAAGATCCCGCCCGGCGTCTAGATGACGTCGTCGGGTTGCCACTCATGTGCTGGGGGTGGCTCAATAGCCTCCTCCGGGCACTCCTCGTCAAACACGATACCTCCTGCACCTGGACACCAAAATAGAAAGCATCAAACACGACGGTTTGGCAAAATAAACAATTTAGGCATGAATATGAAAAATAGTGCTAAAACAGTTCAAGATTAAAGTACATGTTTCAAGTTTACGAAACTAGCATGAATACTTATAATATCATGAAAAGATAAATCCACATTGAGCTCATCCTTTCTCTATCACGTAAAATGACAAGAGTAAGCATGCACGAAACACGACACGCAAGACACGATCCCACGTTACACAAGGTAAACGGGGAGGCCGGCCGCGGAACTGGAACACGAACACGCACGATGTGTAGTATAATACACGACTAGTCTGCAGACAGTCCACATGTTTAAGGACCCCCAGGTAGTAGATCAAGCTAAAAGGGCAGTCCAAGCTCAGTGGTATTCACTTATATCATGAATGCACAAAACACGGTGATACACGTTCGAGAACACGACAAACAAGAGGGAAATCATTTATCAAACATGACACTACAAGACTAGCAAAATAGCATAGTATTAGTGCTTAACAAACTTAAGAAATGATTCCCTTTTTCTTATTCTTGAAACCCGTCTTAAAACGAGCTTATACTTGAAATTCAAACGAAATGCACGATGATGCACGAAGCATCAAAACAAGAGTCCAAACACGAAATCTATCAAGTTTAGGCTAAGACCATTCATTGACCCTTGTGGAGTTGAAACCCAAATGTCGGAGTTTTGACAAGATTTGGTGCCCCAAAAGTTATAGTACATTTTGGAATTCCAAGTGCACAAAGTCAATTAAAGGTCTAAATTGTAGTCTAGTTTTCATTCTCATAAAAATCCCTCAAAAACAGCACTTTTGGTAAATTTCGGTCAGCCCTCGGTTACCCGTCGGTTAATCGACGTTGATCTGTCGGTCGACCAGCGGCTGACCGACAGGTCTCAGCCGAGAAATGCAGCTCTCTGGAATTTGGACCGATAGGTGTCGGTTGGCTGTCGGTCGACCGAACTTGGGAGTTCGGCCAGCCGACAGCTGACCGACACCTGACCGACGGAATCTCTGGCACAATGTTGCTCTCTGGAATTCGGATCGACGGGTCTCGGTTGGCTGTCGGTCGACCGAACTTGGGAGTTCGGTCAGCCGACACCTGACCGACAGAAAGCGGGCAGTGCGTTTCAGTTCAGATTTTTCACACTTCTTTCCCCTCTTCACTCCCACACTTGAACCACCTGCGCTCCCCAAGCCTACATGCTTTCCAAGGGATGATTTTCACACAAATATCCATTCTCATTCAATCAAAACTTCAAAATCACTAAACCATTCACATTCAAATCATGTATTTAATAACTTATAAAGCATTCAATTGAAAGACATGCTTCCATTCAAGACAAAACTTTTAGATTAGACAAAGTGATTAGCAACCATGCTTGTAAAGATTAAACAAACTAAAAGAGTTTAGTAACATGAATGAAATGATAAGCTTGATAATAAAACGACATTTCACAAGGTAAAATACCCAAAACTCACAATGCACTAAGAAAAACTAAAATGTTTACTTGCCTTAGCCCAATATCAAGTAAAAACTCCACAAAACTCAACAAGAAGGGGAGATCCACGAAATCTACACAAAACCCCCAAAATAGAACACACAAAAATCACCATTTTGGTCACTACAAACCCCCATTTCGAAATGGGTTTGAAAACATGGAAAACAAGCTCTAAATGAGCTAAATGAACATCAAATGAAAGAATGAAGAAGGGTTCTAACCTTGAGCTAGCTAAACAAGAAGAAGAGAGCTTGAAGATGATGAATAGTGAAAGGGATTGGCTCCAAAAACGTCCCAAATGAAGCTTGAGAAGAAAGAAAGAGAATGGCGGAGTCGGATTAGGGATTGGAGCCTTCTTGATGGATGATTCAAGGGAAAAAGACCAAAGAGAAAGCCTTCTTCTCTTCTTCACTCTAGGTCAAGACTGGTTGCAGGGATTTTGGGGAAGAAGAATGGAGGAGAGATAGTAAGAGAGTTTATATAGTGTCTGGAAGGTGGGTCCCAAAGCAGTTGAACTTGAAATGATTAAAACATGGTCTTGTGGACCCCGGATGGAAACGACGAAGAAGAACAAAACGATCGTCGAAAAATCTAGTTTTGAAAAAGTATACTTTTGACATAGTTTCACGACTTCGAAAATTGTGCCCAGATTTAGCATGAATAGTCAAATTTACCCTTTTTGGGCCAAAACTTGGGTTTCTGGGCCTCAAATACATGCAGGCTAACAATGAAGTTGTCACAAATAATAAAACCATTCAAGAGAAATAAAAATCACGATCAAACCAAAGATCTATAACAAAAACCCATTCTTTCACGTGTACTCAGGGCGTCCTTGAGCGTGTCTGACTCATACTAAATGTCCTCAAAATTTCCAAAGCTATAATCTAGACTAAGTCTAATCACATTCTAACCCAGCTAGTACTAAGACTCACTTAAGACTAAACACTCACTTAGTTAGTACTAATCGAGTTGGTCTGGGTCAGGGTCTAACAGTAGGGATTTAACCTATGGCCACTTTTGTAATTTTGCAAGTAAAATAAAGTGAAGTAAGGTATCAAGAGAGAATAAAATAAAATGAGATTATGATGGTATTTTGATTTTAGTTGTTTGATTTTAAATTTTTTTCCTTTTTTAATAAAAAATAGAGGTTTTTTTTTTCTGTTAGTGAAGAAATGAAGTTGTTTTCTGAAATTTTTTTAAAAAGATTGAGGGAATTTTGAACTAAAATGTTATTGACGTGACCCCTTGTCTTAAAAATTAATGCTTTACTTGACTTTTACTACTCTATTATAGTGCCAAATGGGCCATAAGCATCAAGAAGAATGAAGAAAAAGAACTAGAGCCCAAGTTAAGTGTAGGAAGCATCCAAGAGATTTCAAGACTTGTTGTCACGACCCCAGACCCGGGGTCCGTGTATTGAGGGTTAAGTAATAATTATGTTTCTCCCAAGATCCGCGTGTGTGAGGATTACAAATTCCAATAGCCTCTGAATATTTAGCGGAAGCTTTCGTGGTGTTGCGACTTGGAGTCCGTGGCCATTGGATTCCACACCGCACTCAACCCAAGCATATAGTAATCTTATCAATGATCAATCTCAGACTGGAATAAACCATCACAATAAAAGTACAGAGCTTACGGTAATAGGGTATTACATTCCCATATATGTTCAAGTTACAAATAACAATGTGTATTAGTTACAAATCCCAAGCAAAAGGCTAATAGAAGCCATACAAAAATAAGCTAATGAACACTACCCCATGTGTGACGTAATTCCGATGTCAAGCTCAATGTCTACATGACATAGTCGACAAACAACCTGTAAGCTCATGGCTCCACAGCTAACACGTGCACTCATCTCGGGTGAAGAAGTCTGAACCTGAGTACCAAAGTAGTGGGTCAGACACGACGGTCTGGCAGGTGGGTGAAAAGATATAAACAATATACTGAACGATAAAACATGTAATAAATCATGTTGTCTGATCAACATTGTACATAATTAAAAATGTATAGGAAATCATGAATATCTGACAAAATCCTGTATTCATATAAAACGGGTATGAAACATGAATACTTGACAAAACATGTACTCCTTTAAAACATGTATAAAACATGAACATTTCACAAACCGGAAACTCATTTAAAGCATGTATAAATAATGAACATTTCACAAATCGGGAACTCATTTAAAGCATGTATAAATAATGAATATTTCACAAATCGGGAACTCATTTAAAGCATGTATAAATAATGAATATTTCACAAATCGGGAACTCATTTAAAGCATGTATAAATAATGAACATTTATTAAAAAAAGACATGATCAATATAAAGCAGTAAGGGTATCAAGGATCAGGAACTATCAAGATGGCAACCATACGAAGCTAAATCATCTATCACCGAAGTGATAGAGCAAGCATATCAAGGCATTGACCTCAGTCACCGAAGTGAGGAGGAACAACGAAATTTACATATACATATATTATATACGGGACATGAGCACGGTAGCGAGCCGGGCATCAGGAACCGCAGTAGCAATCTGCGGTATTGGGACAAGACCACGGTTAATAAACTGGGTAGCGGGATCCAAACTGCAGCTGGCGGGACAAGAAGGGATCTCCAAGTCGGTAGATCAGACCAATAAGGTTATCCAAGCTTAGTGATGCCGACTCATAGGTTATATGAAAGTAAACAAACAAATACATGTACGCATGTTCTCTTTTTGGCTTATGGGCTCGCACTACAAAGCTCTGGCCCCATATTGCCTCAAGGTTTTATTCTCAAAATAATAATCCTTTTGGTTCATGGGTCATATACAAGAAATCAACAAGTACGAATATAACGGGACGGGATACCCATAGGCACAAAAACATGTCTGTATCGGGTCGGGCATAAACGGGTTAGCAACATGCTAAAAAGAAACATAAATTTCAATACCTTCGGGGCAAGTCTAGTCATACAATATGAGATTTAAAGTGTACAAGTGAAATTCGAGTTTAAATAAGACATAATGGATTTCAATACTTTTTTGGGCAAAACGTTGAGGGTCCTAGATTTAAATAAATGTGAATGGGGTACCGTATGTCTAATTTGACATATACTTGGTACTCCATGAGAATTAAGGACATCTCGGATCCCTATGCACATTGACGAGTCTAAGGATCCTTGACGAATCTTCATAATGGGGTTTCTCTTCATCTAGACTTCATACAATGCCTTCCAAGTTCTTACATTGCATTGGGGCTCCAAACAATACCTCCGCAAGCTTAAAAACAATGTTTCAAGTCTCCAAGTATTGATAGGTCATATGCAAGAAATCGGGCATGTATAAAACACTTGATGAAATTGTATAAACGGGCAAAACAGGGTGCTCAAGGCATAAATATCATTTCAACACCGGGTCAAGCACATCGGGCTAGCAAAATGCTACGAGTACAGTTTCAGTATTCTCAGGATTGATAAAATCATAACTCATTAATTTCGGTAATAGTGGGGTACAATAAACTTCCAAAATGTCGGGACAAGTATCGGGTTCAAAACCAATTCAAGGTGAATAGGGATCCCGTATGCCATTCTTCATAATAACTTGGTACTTTTTGAATTTGGAGACATTCCGGAATACTTAAACACCTTGGAAATCTCAAAAGAATTTCAATGGGTCTTTGTGGTGTGGATTCTCCTTCTCAAATGAACTTCAAACATTGCCTCATGGGTCTCCCGGTATCAAGGAATTCTTTTAAAAACATTTTTTTTTCGGGCTTTAAAAGTGCTTTAGACCCAAGGGGGGTGCGCTCGAGCGGACTTGAACCACGCAGGAAACCAGGCAACCGGCAAGGTTGCCCGCTCGAGCGGACAGTCTCACTGCCGCCCGAGTTGGCAGACAGATTGGCTGCGCGCTCGAGCGAGCAGTCAATCCCTGCTGCCCGAGACTGGCCTTCATGGCCTTTCTTTCTCCAATCTCCTATACACTTTCTCCTGCAATAAAATGGCCATCTTGCCTCCAATAATCATGCATCAAATACTACTTGAAACCCCCATCAAACTCCCATGAACCTTTACTTCCCAAACATTTCCTCCTCCACATTCAATCACACAAAAGAGAGAAGAACATCCACCAACACAAGGATTCATTTAAGTCTTCAACAAGAAGTAAAGCTAAGAGATATAAACCATATTTTCAAGGTCATAAAGAGCTCACCAACAATTTTCAAGGACATTTATTTCACATTAAATGCAAGAAAACAAATCATTAATGGAGATACAAATCAACCATGCTTGTCATGAAAATGTTCAAAAGCTCAAAACATCCAATCATCCACTTGCCTTAGGTCCAAGCTAAGCAAATTGAGGCTCAAAACACTATCAAGATCAACCTACAAGCAAAGCAAAGAAAGCCCCCAAAAACGAACCCATCTTAGAACCCTAAAATGGTAAATCAAGAAAGACAAGGAATGGGGCAAACGAAGTTAGGGAAATGGGATCTAAGGGGATGCCATTGTACATATAAGGAAAATGGGAAGAGATCCTTACCTCTAGGGCCATTAATCAACAAGATGGAGCTTGAAATAGGGGCTGCCGTACAAGGATGATGTCCATGGAGAGCTAGAAGGATGGAGGAGAAGAAGTTGAGCTCAAGTCTCCATTTTAGCAAGGTTTGGAGGTGGATTTTGTGAGAGGGAGCAAGAAGGAGAAGAGAAAAGGGAAAAAAGCCCTAAGGAACTGGAGCTCCTCTCCTAAGAGTGCTGGAATGAATGGGGAAGAAGGGAGAGGGGTGGTCCTTTTATAGAAGGGTGGGTGTAGGCTCCACCATCACTTAAACTTGTCGGGATTATAACATCAATTTCTGGGCCCAGGATGCGATCGACGAAGAAGAGAAAAATGTTCTTCATAAAATCTAGTTTTCAAAAGTATAATTTTGGCATGGTTCTGAAATCTCGAAATTTGGGTCCAAATTTTGTGAAAAAGACCGATTTTGCCTCCATGGCTGGAAAAACTGATTTTAGGAGCTTCGAATGGGCATGGAGTGAACACGAAAGTTGTAGGGAATGGCGAGATTAGTCAAACAAAGCTGAAATGGGAATTTTTGGGTATCACTAAGAATCTCCCCACGCTGACCACGCAAAACAAATGGGACCCTACGGTCACTGTTTAGGTTCACTGGCTCTCAAAACTTCCCAAACCTAATGAAAAGTCATTCTAACTCAAAAACTCAGCCAAACAACCACTAAACCCATAGAGAAAGCCAAATCACGATTAAAACCACACTAAACCAAGAAATTAGGGGTCGGGTTCTCACACTTGTCCAGCTTGGGGGGAGCTGAAGACTTAGTGTGTAAATTCGGTGTTGAGTAAATTGCCTTCAAATTGTAAAGGGGGAGATTGTTAGGGTTTTGTAATTTAAAGGATGCATTATCATTTTAGCATCATTCGAATTTTCACACATACATTGACTTTGGAAAACTTGAAATCTTGATTTTCACATGCATTGTTTTTAAGACTTTTAGAAATAATGATTCATGCATGTTTTGGATTTAAAACTTGGATGCATTAAGTTTGAAAAAGAAGTTTTATGAATCAAGCAAGCCAATGGTTTTAAGAGTTTCAATTCATCTTAGGCATTTTAGGTTTCATGTTTTTAAAACTCTTAGAATGATTTAAAACATGTTTCCATGCTTGATTCCATGGCCCAAGGTTTCCACAGGAGAAGAACTTTTCCCACAAGAAACAAAACTTTGAAAGTCAACATTTTTGGGAAAAATTCCATGTGACCAAGTCGACCTGCAGTGTGGCCGGTCAACCGGGTCCCCTAAAAGAGCCCTTGGCTCTCTAACGGTCAGAATTCTACCCGTTGAAGCCCAAGTCGACCGAGCAAGGTACCAGGTCGACCGGGGACACGCAAGAACTCATTTTTTGGATATAAAAAGTAATTCATTCCTTGGCCAAAGTGTGAAACATCTAAGTCATCCTTGAGGTGTTTGGAGACAAAAGAAAAGGGATTGTGCTAAGAGAGACCAAGGGGTCATTTCGAAAGATAAAGCTTGGTTCCATTGAGTTAAATCACTAAGTAAGCTTTACTTTTCTAAATCATATGTTTCATGCTTTCCTTAAATGATTTGTAAATCAATATTGGCATATTAACTATGATGTGTTGAATCCTTTATCATATTTAATTTTGGATTTATTTGTATTGGATTCTTCACTTTGATTCAAACCAAGTTTGTTTTAAATTTCATAAATCATACTTGTCAGTGCTACATTTTCGTGAGCACTGTGTTTGTGTTGTCAATATCGTGCCAATTGTTGGATTGTATGGACTCAATCCATCAGTTGATGTGATAAATTGGTTAATTTCTTTATTTATCAATAAAATCAAGCTTTACTTTCAAGAGATGAATGTTTTTTTATTACTTCATGCACATGACCAATACATATGACATAATGGTTCATGAGTTGAGCCGGGTCCCATTAGTATATTAGATGTGATATATGTGTATGGATGAGATCCACACACGGGAGACATATATCACAAATCTTATACTTAAATATCTTTACAACCAGTGATGAGATTGGGCATCTCATCTGATAAGGTTGCAACATTTTGATCACATGAGATAGTGTGATTTGTCTCGATCATCAGAATATAAGATTCTAGATCATGGTGCTGGTACATTGGATGTATTAAAGGACCGTGAGAAGCACCTTATGGAATTCCGTCTCAATAATAAGGTCTGGTCTCATAATTCCCTAACAATAGGCTCTCAATCCTGAGACATTGATGAACTCAAGTTTCTATCTATTCATTTGCTTTGAGTCAACAATGAGTGAGGCCATCTGTAGGTCAACACCTCGATGTCTTGGGCACATGGTAGTAGGACTGTGGGAACATTGAATAATGAAGATGGAATCTATCTCTATTAGTAAGTGCGCACCCATCTCGATTAAGAGTTAATTGGATGGTACTGATGATCACTGTGCTTAATTGGGGCTCAAGGATAATAAGATGTGGAACTAAGATTGGAAAAGATAGATTTATTCCAATTGATCCATGGATATTGATAGAGTAGCCTACTTGTGGTAATTGGGAACTTTAGGGTCTTCATTGTAATTTATTCCTAAGACTGGAGTGCAATTACATTTATATAGTGGTGTTATTTGTAATTGACTGTGGGCCCAGATTGCACATGAGATGTGGGGGGTCGCGGTGTCCCAGTTGGAGCCAACTTTCTATGGAATCCCTAGTGGTCCCCATGCTAGCCCAAGTTATTAGAAAAATACTAATCCTACTTGAACTCTAAAAGAAGGAATTAGAAAGTTACTATTTCTATTTGGAGTAGGACTTCTAATAGTGGTAATAGTATACTTACTAATTGTTGTGGAAGTGAGACTTCGATTTCAATTAGGAAAGGAGGAGGTTTGAAAGGTTATAAAAGGGAATGTAATCCCTCTTGGTCGTCCATCAATTGGAGTAGAAAACGTCCAGCCCCTTTTGTGCAATTGTTGCAATTCTCTCTCATCTCTTCTTCTTCTAGTTCCTTAGAGTTTTGAGTTGGGTTTTCTCTTGGAGATTCCACCAATCTTCTTGAGAAAAGAGATTTGATTCGGGTCATGGCGTGGAAGGCTAAGAGGTGTTGGGGATTCTGATTTTATTTTGTAGAAGAGTTCTACATCAAAGAAAGTCATCAAGTTCTCCATTAGAGCACTACCGGGCTCCAAAGGTATGATCTGCTCCTTACATGTTGTGGATCATTATGGATGTTTAGTACTGCTTGTTACTATCTTTTAGATAATATTTTACTGTACATGACCATGAGATTGAGGGTTATGCATCCTGGATATAGTGTTTGGCCTTATGGGTACTTGATCCCTGGGTCAAGTGGGGCAAAAGTTTTAAAAATCTATCCACGAGGCCCACCTACTTCCAACACCAATATGTCTAAAAAGATCTTGTTTCTCTAAGTGCCTCAAGGAAGATCAAATTCAAAGGGTTTATCAAGCTTTTGGATGGGCCGGATTCGTTAAAAAAAGACTCCACATGTGTTTGCCAACCTTATCAGGTATTTTAGACCCAGACCAGACCTTAGAACCCTTGGAAAAACTTCTGTTTTAACACCTGTTTTCAATCTCTTACTCTCAGCTAAAACAATCTTGTAAAAAAGAGGGTTCGGTGACCTTTCGGTCACTTGGCGGCTAGCCCCTTTGCAAAAAGCGGCTAACTGCTAGGTAACCAAAATTCTGCGGTTACTTTTCCATAGAGCAATATTATCACTTGACATGGAGTTCGGTTACCTCAGCGTTCACCTTACGGCTAACTGCCGAGCGCCATAGCGGCTAACCGCAAGCAACCGAAACACACGGTTAGTTTTCCCGAGAGCTCCTTGTTTCTGACCTTCACTCGGTCACCTCAGCGGTCACCTCACGGCTAGCCACCAAGGCCACCGACGGCTAACCGTGAGCTGACCGAATTAGAAAATATATCCGTTGTCTCAGGGAAATTGAAAAGGGGCTAGCCGACGTGTTAAGAGGCTAACTGCCAAATCTAGCCATTGGATTTTTGTCTATAAAACTGAAGCTCGTTTTGCTCTACAAAATGTGACCTTTTTAGAAGAGCTTCGCTTGCTACTTCCTTCCCATAAAATTTAAGCTCTCAAATTTTCTTCCAAACACCCTTGCGTTAGATTTAGGAAAATCCAAGAGCTTCATTAGCTCCAAGATGAGTGTGTTGTGAGGAAGACCTTCTTCTAGGACCCCTTATTCTATGAAAGCCTTATCTTTGTAATCCTAGAAGACCAAACCTCTGAACCTTGGTTGTGCAACACGTTGGGAGCATCATTTTCAACACCAAGAGGTCGTCAAGAGGTGAAAGCTTCGATTGCGGTTAGAGCTCCTTAGAACACTTTCAATCTTCATCAAAGGCAAGTGTTCACCCTTCTTCAAACTTCTACAATATGTGTATAATGTGGTAGTGGTTCAGATCTGTGTGACTAAATCACTCTATAATTGTGTGAGGAGGAGTAGATCCGTGTGATTTAACCTCGGTAAAAAAATTGAGTTAGAATCAGTACTTGTGTAGTTTGATTCCTCTTAGTGGAACCAAGGAACTGTGTGAACCTTGAGAGTGGATGTAGGTCTATGTGACCGAACCACTATAAATCCCCTGTGTCTATTTCTCTATTGCATGATTTACATTTTTGTATGTTGCGGAAATTGATACGTATGGTATTTCATCACTAAGTTTAATTGACACACACTTGTGCTTATCATCTTAAAACTAATTTTCTTACATCTTTACTGTTTAAGCACTCTCTTGTTGAACACATTTTCCGCATAAGTTGTACTCTTATTTGTGTTTGTTTTGTTCTTTGTTCTGGTTGGATTAAAATCGGACTTAGAAAATTAAAATTGGCAAATGAATACCATTAGTCCTATTCACCCCCCTCTAGGACCTAGTCATTGGCCCTAGCCTGCACTTTTAGTTGGTATCAGAGCGTAGGTTACTCCCCAAAGGCTTAACAACCTGGAGTAGATCTTATTCTAGTTACTAGTGCCAATGTCTAACCCAGAAGGTAGTGCAGTAAACAAACCTCCATTGTTTGATGGTACAAACTATGCCTTTTGGAAAGCCCGAATGACTGTTTTTATCAAATCCCTTGGTGGACCTGTATGGGATGCTGTAGAGGATGGATGGACTCCTCCTACAGTTACAGCTACAGATGGTACTGTTCAGTCTCTTGCAAAGGCCATATGGTCAGCTGATCAAAAGGCATTGAGAGATAGTGATCCAAAGGCATTGAATGCCATAACCTGTGCCATGACTGCTGAGGAGTACAAAAAGATTATGACATGTGCCACAGCAAAACAAGCTTGGGAGCTTTTAAAAACAAATTATGAAGGAACAACCATTGTTAAAAGAGCCAAGCTTCAAATGTTGGCTTCTCAATTCGAATCTCTCAGAATGAGGGAAGATGAAGTGTTCAATGAGTTTCGAACAAAGTTAATGGTTATTGTAAATGAGATGTCGTCACTTGGTGAATAAATTCCGGAAGGCAAAGTATGTAGAAAAATCCTCAGGTCTCTACCCAACAGATTTCACCCCAAAGTGACCTCTATAGAAGAATACAATGACCCAGACACTATGAAAGTAGAAGGATTATCTGGTAATATTAGAACTTTTGAGATGAAATTAAATAATACATCTAATAAATCCAAAGATAAGAAATCAATTGCTTTAAAAACTTCCCAACCATCCCCTTCTAAAGAAGAATCAGATAATGAGAAAGAAAGTGATAATGAAGATGTTGTTTTACTTGCTAAGAGATTTCTAAAATATTTTAAGAAGACGAATTCAAATTCTAAATCTTTTGATAAAGGTAAAAACAAAGTCAGCTCTTCCTCTAAGAGTCAACATAGAAAGGTGAAATGCTATAACTATCAAAAGTTTGGACATATATCATCTGAGTGTCAAATGGAAAGAAAGAAAAATACACTTGTGGCAACATGGGATGATGACTCATCTGAATCTGAATCAGAATCAGGTGAATCGCACCAAGATGAGACAGGAAACTACAACATTTTGATGGCCAGAAGTCTCTGTGGTCCATCAGTTTAGATGAATGAAAGTTCTGAAAAATCTGATATTGATAAATCTGAGAATGAATCTGAATCTGAATTTGACAGTCCAGATAATGATAATAATGAAGAAGATCTTCAAGAAACCTATGATAGACTCTATGATGAGAGCTGCAAAATAATTAAAACTATGAGCAAACAAGGAGTCAAGATTAAAGTCTTAAAAGACAAAATTGAAACTTTGAATGATGAAAATAATATCTTAGTAAATGATCTTCATGAAATCAATTCTAAATTTCAAATTGCTAGTGATTACATAAGAAAGTTTACAAGAGAAAAGAATGAAACTGAAAATCTAAAAGAATTAATCACTCGATTGAAAAATGAAGTCACCCAACTAATATGGTACAAAGAAAAGTATGAGTATTCTTTTACTCATGAAGAATAAAAGTTTGAAAGACTATTTAGGATGAGTAAGTATCAAAGAGACAAAACTGGGCTTGGATACAGCAAAGAAGTAAAACATAATCCCAATGTCTCTACTAAGTTTATAAAAGGAGAGGCTTCCTCAAGTAATCAAAATACCTCTAAAGTTATATGTCATTCTTGTGGAAGAAAAGGACATGTCAAATATGATTGTAAAATGAAACAAATGAAAAGACAGTCCTGTAGAAATGAACCAAAATATTTTATCATAAAAAACTCTCTTTTCCACAAAAATTAAATGAACTAATGAAACAGATTGACCAACTAAAAATTCAATTCAATAATCATGCTAAAATGAATTCTAAGAAAACTTTTCATCAAAATGATTCTAATAAATCAAAGTCTCAAGGTTCTGGTAAAACTTCATTCACCCAAAGGTACATGTGGGTACCCAAAAGCCTATTAGTTCATACAGCCCTTAAAGTTGGAGACCAATCCTTGTGGTTTATGGATAGTGGATGTTCTGGACACATGACTGAAGATAAAACACTCTTTTCCAAATTAATTGATTATGATAGTGGAACTGTTACTTTTGGTGATGGTAATGTAGCTAAAGTTGTTGGAAAGAGTACTCTGAATGTTCCAAACATGCTTATGTGTTGATGGCTTGAAACATAACTTACTTAGCATTTCGCAAATATGTGATAAACACCATACCGTCATCTTTACTAGTCATGGTTGTGAGATCTCCAAAAATGGAAAGGTGATTCTAAGAGGTCTTAGAAATCAAGAAAACTGCTATGTTGTTGGTGACCACAAAGAATCATCCAGCTCAGCCTGTTACATTGCTCATCTTGATGAAGCCCAACTATGGCATCAAAGACTTGGACAAGTGACCTATAAAGACTTGTCCAAGTTGAACAAGTATGTAAAGGGTCTTCCAAAAATCAGCAGGAAGCCAAAAACTATTTGTGGAGAGTACCAAAAAGGTAAACAAATCAGAAACTCTCACAAAAAGACTAAGTCTCTGAAGACTTCTAGAGCCTTAGAGCTTCTCCACATGGACATGGTTGGTCCAACTAAGAAAGCAAGTAGGGGTGGCAGAAAATACTTTCTTGTTATTGTTGATGATTATTCCAGATTCACTTGGGTTGCATTTTTAAGAGAAAAATCTGATTCATATGCTGAATTCAAAAAGATTGTGAAAAGAATCCAAGTTGAAAAAGGAAGAGCAGTTGCTAGAATAAGCAGTGATCATGGTGGAGAATTTGAAAATTCCAGATTTGAAAAATATTGTGATAAGTATGGAATTCACCATGAATTTTCTGCTCCTAAAACTTCTCAACAAAATGGAGTTGCTGAAAGAAAGAATAGAGTTTTGCAAGAGATGGCCACAATTATGCTTCATGGAAAGAATGTCCCTAGAGATCTATGGGCTGAAGTAGTGAATACAGCTTGTTACATCATAAACAGGGTTCACTTGAGAATTGGCTTGGATAAAACTGCCTATGAACTATGGCACGAGAAAAAGCCTAACATTAGCTACTTTAAAATTTTTGGTAGTAAATGCTATATACTCAAGGATAGAGAACATTTGAGCAAGTTTGACTCCAAAAGTGATGAAGGCATTTTTATTGGCAATTCTCAAAACAGTCGTGCTTATAGAGTATTAAACACTAACACTGGAGCCATACAAGAATCTATAAATGTTGTCATTGATGACAAACTAAAGGATTCCAGTAATCATGAAGACCTGATAATGATGAGATAAATGTTCCTACTGCAAACCTGGATGAGTCTCTACTTTAAGGATTTGGTAAATGTGAAGCATCATCCTATGGACCAAATTCTGGGAGATCCATTGGTTGGTGTCAAGACTAGAAGACAAATTGAAAACATTGTTAGCTTTCTTTGCTTTACTTATACCATTGAACCTAAATCTGTTGATGAAGCTTTTTTTGATGATTGTTGGATAAATGCTATGCAAGAAGAGCTAAATCGGTTTGCTAGAAATGAAGTTTGGGAATTAGTACCTAGGCCTAATGACAAAAACATTATAGGTACCAAATTGATTTACAAAAATAAACTTGATGAAAATGGTACCATAGTTAGAAACAAGGCCAGGTTAGTTGCCCAAGGTTATTCTCAAATTGAAGGAATAGACTTTGAAGAAACTTTTGCTCCTGTTGCCAGACTTGAATCCATTAGAATTTTACTTGCCATTGCTTGTTCTTTGAAATTTAAATTATATCAAATGGATGTCAAAAGTGCTTTTCTAAATGGAGTTTTAGAAGAGGTTGATGTTGAGCAACCTAAAAGGTTTGAAGACCCCAAGTAGTCTAAGCATGTATACTATCTTAAAAAGGCTCTCTATGGTCTCAAATAAGCCCCTAGAGCTTGGTATGAAAGGCTCACACAATTCTTGATTAATCATAATTTTGAAAGGGGCAGTGTTGAAAAAACTCTATTTATTCAAAGAACAAATGACACTATATTGATTGCTCAAATTTATGTTGATGATATTGTGTTTGGTTCTACTTCTAATGAGTTAACAGAAAAGTTTGCTGATCTTATGAAATCTGAATTTGAAATGAGTATGGTTGGTGGACTCAATTTCTTTTTAGGATTACAAGTAAAACAATTGTCTGATGGAATATTTATTTCCCAAACCAAGTATGCTAAAGAATTAATCAAAAGGTTTGGATTAGATTTAGCCAAACACATGAACACACCCATGAGTACAACACTCAAATTATCTAAGGAATCAAGTGGAAAGAGTGTTGATCCTAGCATGTATAGAAGCATGATGTGTAGCCTATTATATCTTACAGCCAGCAGACCTGATATTGCATTTAGTATAGGAGCTTGTGCCAGATATCAATCTGATCCCAAAGAAACTCATTTGAAAGCTGTTAAGAGAATCATTAGATATGTATTAGGGACTTCAGGATATGGTTTATGGTATCCATATGATTCACCTATTTGCATTGTTGGATCCTCAGATGTCGATTGGGCTGGAAATGTGGATGATAGAAAATCTACTAGTGGTGGGTGTTTCTACTTAGGGAACTGCCTAGTTGCTTGGCACAGCAAGAAACAATCATCCATTTCCTTATCTACAGCTGAGACAGAATATATAGCAGCTGGAAGTGGTTGACTCAAATGCTATGGATGAAACAAATGCTCAAAGAATATGGTATTGAACAAAGTAGCATGAACTTGTACTGTGATAACACTAGTACTATTAATATCTCTAAAAACCCTGTCCAACACTCTAGAACTAAGCATATAGATATCAGACATCATTTCATCAGAGAATTGGTTGAAGAGGAAGTCATAATATTAGAGCATATTCCTATAGAGAAACAACTAGCAAACATTTTGACAAAACCTTTGGATGTTTCAAAATTTGAAAATATGAGAAAATCCCTTAGTGTTTGTACTATTAGATAATCTCTCCATATTGGTTTGTTCTGTGTGTTTTAGGATCTTTTAAATTATTTCTGAGTTCAGTCTTTAAAATTAAAAAAAAAAAGCAGCTAGTTGTGGACCCCCTTGGCGGCTAACTAACATCTCAGAACTGAGACTTAAATCAGCGCAGAACCTATTTTTTTTCTCTCTTTTCATCGACTCTTCTTCCTTCTCTTGGGTGGCTGTTTGGTTTTCATCTCCTCTCATTTCATAAGGTATTTTCACTGCTTTTTCAATTTATTTCAGTTCTTTAATCTCTATTTCTCTTTTTATTGACAATGTGTTTTCTATTCTCATTTGTATGTTTTCCATTATTCTCTTCCTAGGGCTTCCCAACTCAATTCATATTCTCTCTTCCATTTCATTTTTCTTACCTGTTGCTGGATATCTTGTCTTTCTCTCATCATTGTATCTACTGGATTGTGTTTTTCTTTTCCCACTTGTGTTGTATTTTCTCCTTGCCTTTCCTTGTGCAATCTAACTGCTTGTAGAAATGCCTCCTAGAATGAAGTCAGCTGTGAACCGTCCCTCTAAACGAGGATGATCTACTCCTGGCTCTTCTTCTCATAGAGAAAGGTCGTCTCCATCTCCTCCACCCTCTCAGTCCACCTCACCTGGGCTTTCTCCTTCGACTTCTCCACCTCCTCCTCCACCTTAGCCGGGCCTTGCTGTTCTCAAAACCAATGCCAAAATACTGGCTGCCTTTAAATCCAGATCAGTTATGGTTGAACGACGCACTATGCGCAGTGTTGTGAATCCCTTTGAGACGAGAGTCATCCTTGCTCAAATTGGATGGGACAACATCTTGGATTGGGGAGACAAAGTCTATCATTCTCTTGTTTATGGCATGTATGCATCAATTACTAATGCAGTGTCCTAAGTTGACTCGTGCTCATTCACTGTTGCCTTTCGAAATAGAGAAGTTACCATTGACCCAGATCGCATTTCGTCAATCATAAACATTCCCTTGAACCCAAATGGCCTATCCATGGTTGCTGACACCCTTACTGTAGCTGAAAAGGCTCAAGCTACTCTAGTTCTCTACGGTCATCTTGCTTCATGGGATCGCAAAAACATCCTTCCCTTAGGAGCCTTGATTCCAAAATACAGATTATTGCACCACATCTTCACTTTTAATGTTTATCCTCGTAAAGGGAATATGACCGAATTAACTACCTATATGGTAAATGTCCTTTCCAAAGTGGTTACCGGTGTACCGATGTGCCTCCCTTCTCTAATCTGTGGGACAATTGTTCGTTTTCATCTGTCCAATGCCACTAAGACAGAAGTCCCCTTTGGCTTCCTCATGTCCCAATTAGCTCGTTCTCTTGGTGTCCTCTCCCTAATGAGACCCCTATTTCTCATGCACCTTTTAGCAATGCAAACCTTATTCAAATGAACCTTTATCCTAATGAAGAAGCAGGGCACGTACCCCCTCACGCAAAGGTTCCAATACCGCAGCACCAAGTCCCTCTAGCTCCACAACAGTAGGATCCTCCAGAGCTCGCTCCCTCCTCTTCACATAGTCAGGCTCCTCCTTCAGTTGTTCCTAGGAGTGTTGCAGAACGGTTAGGTGCCTTCGAGCACCGTCAATCCAAGATCGAAAAGCTTCTCAAGAAGACTCTCAAATATCTCAGTGGACTGTCCAAGGCTTGTCGTAACAATGATTTTTCTACCATGCCTCCATCTCCTTCACCTCCATCTGATTAGTTCTTTTGAGGATTTTTAGCCACATGTGTTTTATTGGTTATTCTCAGTTTGGTGGTGTTTTGGGCTTGTGGCTAACTCCTCTGATATGTTTCTTTTACTAACTCTTACTTTTGGATGGATGTTTTCTGATGATGTATGTTCTTCTGATTAAATGGATGGACTAACTGCTTTTCCCTCTCTGGTTTGGTTTCTATGTTTTGCTTGGACTGACTGATTAGTCTTGCTATATGTTTTCTCTCTTAGCTGCTATTACATCTCCTTGTCAATATCTGACAAAAAGGGGGAGAGAATTGTTGTACTAATGTACTGATTTAAGGGGAGAGCCGATCTCATTCAGTCCCTCCAAATTAAATTGGTTGTTACAAGCACAAATTAAGATTGAAAATTTCTTATGCAACTCAAGGGGAGAAATCTTCCAAATTCTGATTTTTCTCTGATTATACTAACAAGGGAGTTTCCCATAATGCTTTATGTTTGTTAGTGTTGTACTTTTACAGGTAAATCTTCTCAAAACGCAAATAAAGAGTTCGCCACACAAGTCTTGATTTCTTTTGTTCTTGAATTTGTTTTTTATGTTTAAAAAGTCTTGTACTTGTAAGTGGGTGTATGTTGAGTTGTATTGTAAATCTTCTTGTCTAGATTGTTATAGTTGGTTTTTCACGAAATTGATAAAAGGGGAGATTGTTAGTGCCACATTTTCATGAGCACTGTGTTTGTGTTGTCAATATCGTGCCAATATGTCCAAAATGTCTTGTTTCTCAAAGTGCCTCAAGGAAGATCAAATTCAAAGGGTTTATCAAGCTTTTCGATGGACCGGATTCGTCACAGAAAGACTCCACATGTGTTTGCCAACCTTATCAGGTATTTTAGACCCAGACCAGACCTTAGAACCCTTGGAAAAACTTCTGTTTTAAAACCTATTTTCAATCTCTTACTCTCAGCTAAAACAATCTTGCAAAAAAGAGGGTTCGGTGACCTTTCGGTCACCTGGCGGCTAGCCCTTTGCAAAAAGTGGCTAACTGCCAGGTAACCGAAATTATATGGTTACTTTTCCTGAGAGCAATATTATCACCTGACATGGAGTTCGGTTACCTCAGCGGTCACCTCACGGCTAACCTCAAGCAACCGAAACTCACAGCTAGTTTTCCCGAGAGCTCCTTGTTTCTAACCTTCACTCGGTCACCTCAGTGATCACCTCGCGGCTAGCCGCTAAGGCCACCGACGACTAAACCGTGAGCTGACCGAATTAGAAAATATACTCGTTGTCTCAAGGAAATTGAAAAGGGGTTAGCCGATGTATGAAGAGGCTAATCGCCAAATCTAGCCATTGGATTTTTGTCTATAAAACTGAAGCTTGTTTTGCTTTACAAAATGTGACTTTTTGAGAAGAGCTTTGCTTGTTACTTTCTTCCCATCAAATTTAAGCTCTCAAATCTTCTTCCAAACACTCTTGTGTTAGATTTAGGAAAATCCAAGAGCTTCATTAGCTCCAAGATGAGTGTGTTGTGAGGAAGAGCTTCTTCTAGGATCCCTTATTATATGAAAGCCTTATCTTTGTAATCCTAGAAGACCAAATCTCTGAACCTTGGTTGTGTAACATGTTGGAAGCATCCTTCTCAACACCAAGAGGTCGTCAAGAGGTGAAAGCTTTGACTACGGTTAGAGCTTCTTAGAACACTTTCAATCTTCATCAAAGGCAAGTGTTCACCCTTCTTCAAACTTCTACAATATGAGTATAATGTGGTAGTGGTTCAGTTCTGTGTGACTAAATCACTCTATAATTGTGTGAGGAGGAGTAGATCTGTGTGATTGAACCTCGGTAACAAAATTGAGGTAGAATCAGTACTTGTGTAGTTTGATTCCTCTTAGTGGAACCAACGGACTGTGTGACCCTTGAGAGTGGATGTAGGTCTATGTGACCGAACCACTATAAATCCCCTGTATCTATTTCTCTATTGCATGATTTACATTTCTGTATGTTGTAGAAATTGATACGTATGATATTTCATCACTAAGTTTAATTGACACACACTTGTGCTTATCATCTTAAAACTAATTTTGTCACATCTTTACTTTTTAAGACTCTTTGTTGAACACATTTTCCGCATAAGTTATACTCATATTTGTGTTTGTTTTGTTCTTTGTTCTGGTTGGATTAAAATCGGACTTAGAAAATTAAAATTGGCAAATGAATACCATTGGTCCTATTCGCCCCCCTCTAGGACTTAGTCATTGGCCCTAGCCTGCACTTTCAATGCTTTGCCAAAATCTTTGATTACTTTTATAGCATGATTCATTCACTTGGTTGAATCCTTCTTTGTTATTTTCAATCACTTTAGAACCATAGTTTAACTACTTTGTTTTTGAAAACAACATTGCACATGCATCACATGTTTAGTCTTTTAATAGTTTCATACAACTTGCGAGCCTTTGATTTTCATGTCATCAAACAAGTTACTATTTATATATATGATTTGCATTTCACTTCAATCAAATCTCTTTGTGTGCCTTAAACTTTTAAATGCTTCTGAGCATATATTCTTTGGGCTTAATGTTTAAACTTGATTGAAGTTTTTCACACATACACCATGAGCATTCATTTTTGCATTACATAGAGTGTTGTGTGAGTTTGTCTTTCAATTTCATATCCGCCTAATTTAGAGGAATTGTAATTAAAGCTTTAAGTGTATCTCTTTGAGCCTAGACACTATTGAGAGATCAAATCTTTCGTCTTGTAAAGGTTATTGCTTAGCCTAAAGAAAAGCACAGTGTAGAGGTTATTGCTTAGTCTTAGAAAAGTATTGTGTAGAGGTTATTACTTAGCCTAGAAAAGCACATTGGAAGGTTATTGCTTAGCCTAGAAAAGCATTTGTTAAAGGTTATTGCTTAACCAATTGAAAAACATAGATAGTGGAAATCCGGTTGGGTGTTGGATCACAAGCCAGTAGTGAATGTTGGCATTGAGGCCGAACCACTATAAACATTGTGTTATGGTGTGTGCTTTTTGGTAGTTGTTTTTACTAGCTTCAGCACTTCAATTTTATACCATCACTTGTGACTAATTGTTTTAAAGAAGTAAAAATTTGGCATAATTGGTCACTAATTCATAGCTCACCCTATTCAAACCCCCCCTCCCCCTCTAGGGTTCGGATCCCGGACTTTCACTCAGTTCATTAGGGGACTGGATTTCTTCTTCTTGGGTTCTCGGTTCATCAGGTTGCAATTTGCAGTTATTGGTTTGCCACATGTCAATGATTACCTGCAAGGAATTTTATGGAATGTAATGAATTCATATTCTTTTATCACTATTGTACCATTTCCTCAAAGAATTCAACCTATTGATACTATGATTCATGTTTCGATTGTAAGTTACTTGCTATCAGATTATCGGATTATGAAAATTTGGGACATGATGCAAGATGTTAAAGTTGCTTGCCCACTGATGACTTGAATCCAAAGCTAGACCCATCTCGACAGTTTGATATTGGTACCATAGAAAGCCAACCACGATTTGAGTCATTATTACCCAAATTGTATTTTGAAAGGCGGTAAGGCGATCTGGCTAACCCTAATCCTCTATGTCTGTTGAAAGCCATCAGACCGAATGGTTAGTCGAATTTGGTCATTGTTCAAATCCTAACCTAGAAGCCCACTAGGTCAGCATGGCCCAATGTCAGCTGAAATGGTTTGATGTAAGCCTACAAAACGGTTAGATCTAGTTTTTAAAATTATTCAAGTATTAAAGAGTTAATGTGACCTTGCATCCAAGGTGGGCCATTCTTATCTAGTGGTTACATGAAACTCCAATTATTTGGTTATGTGCATCTGTGGTTTTGCAAAGAACGAAGAGAATTTGAGGCTTACGATTGACTCAGGTTATCAAGCACAAGATCATCTTAATTGTTGTATCTTCTCAGTGTTCCATGCACTTTCTATCCAAATACATCGATTGCTCTGGAATTCTTTAGGCACATTTCCCATCGGTCTTGTTTTGTTTTTAATTCTGTGTTCATATTAGATTGTGTTGAGATCGGGTTGTGTTGCCGTGTAGAATTTGTTTCACAATATTATGTTAGGTCATGATAATATGTTTTACAGAACTTGTTGATAACATTATAAAATTTTTATTTTAAGGAACAAAAGCGAGAGGATTATCAGATTTACAATATGGGACCCACCTTTTTATTGTCTACGACGCTTTATTATTGTCATAAATGGGACCCACTATTAGAAATTAAAAAGTAATACCCACCTTTATAAATTAGAACATGTGGCCTACATTCATAGGATTGTGACCCTATGATCCATCTTTAGGAG
The DNA here is from genome assembly GCA_028538565.1 of Umbellularia californica. Lineage (NCBI taxonomy): Eukaryota > Viridiplantae > Streptophyta > Magnoliopsida > Laurales > Lauraceae > Umbellularia > Umbellularia californica. The sequence goes on from JAPQWN010000011.1 coordinate 31,386,282, forward strand.
TTACAAAGTAGGACAACCTTTTTTGGTGTTTGTGAACGGAACACGCCTTTAGAAATTATATTGTGGTACCCACCTTAAAAATTAGAAACCACCTTTATAGGAATTATAATGTGGGGCCACCTTTTTGTTGGAAATAGGTGGGCCTCTAGGATAGGTTTCAAAACTTTTGACCCACTTGACTCAGGGATCATCTATCTAGAAGGCTATAAAACCCAATACAGGATCCATGTCCTCAATCTCAGTCATGATGATCAGTAAATAAACCTATCAAGAAGATAGAACAGCAGCCAACAAGCATCCATAATCTTCAACATGCAACGAAGTATATTATACCTTTGGAGTTCGGTTGTGCTCTAATGGAGAAGTTGATTCTTTCTTTGATGATGAAACTCTTTCACTTGTCAAATAGGAATCTCCAAGACCTTTTGATCTTCCACCCTATGACCCGTATCAAACTCTCTTTTCTCAAGATGATGGGTGGGATCTCTAAGAGAAAACTCTCAAGAAAACTAGAAGAAAACTAGAAGAGGAAAGAGAGGAGAATGAACATGTGCAACTCTTGCACAAAAGGGCTTGGGCGTGAATCCCTAGGTGAGGATCTCCAATGGACGTCCAGTACACTTATCTCCTCTATTTATTGCTTAAAAGCAAGCTCCTCTTCTTTGTTATCTAATTGAAATAGAAGTCTTACTTCTCTAACAATTAGTAACTCTTTTCTTTCTAATTAAAATAGAAGTCTCACTTCCATTATAATTAGTAACTTATTATTACCACTATTAGAAGTCTCACTTCTAATAGAAATAGTAACTTTCTATTTCCTTTTAGAGTTCTACTATAATTAGTATCTTTCTAATAACTTGGGCTAACGTGGGGATCACTAGGGATTCTTTAGAAAGCTGGCCCCAACTGGGACACATGACCCCACATCTCATGTGCAATCCGGGCCCATAATTAATTGCAAATAACTCCACTATATAAATGCAATTGAGCTCCAGTCTTAGGAATAAATTACATAGAAGATCCTAAATTTCCCTATTACCACAAGTAAGCCCCTCTATCAATATCCATGGATCAATTGGAATAAATCTGTCTCTTCCAATCTTAGTTCCACATCGTATTATCCTTGAGCCCCAATTAATTACAGTGATCATCAGTATCATCCAATTAACTCTTAATCGAGATGGATACGCATTTATTAATGACAAATCCATTAATTGGCACAAGGGGATAATAGAGATAGATTCCATCTTGATCATTCAATGTTCCCACAGTCCTACCACCACATACCCAAGACACCGAGGTGTTGATCTACAGTTGGCCTCACTCATTGGTGACTCAAAGCCAATGAATAGGTAGAAACTTGAGTTCATCAATGTCTCAGGATTGAGAGCCTATTGCTAGAGAATCATGAGAGCAGACCTTAATAATGAGACGAAATTCCACAAGGTGCTTCTCATGGTCCTTCAATACATCCAATGTAACAGCACCATGATCCAGAATCTTCCATTCTGATGATCGAGACAAATCACACTATCTCATAGTGATCAAAGTACTGCAACCTTATCAAATGAGATGCCTAGTCTCATGACTGGTTGTAAAGCTATTTAAGTATAAGATTTGTGACATATATCTCCCATGTGTGGATCTCATCCATACACATATATCACATCTAATATACTAATGGGACCCGGTTCAACTCATGAACCATTATGTCAAGTGTATTGGTCATGTACATTAAGTAATAAAAACACATTCATCTCATGAAAGTAAAGCATGATTTTATTGATAAATAAGGAAATTAATCAATTTATCATATCATCTGATGGATTGAGTCCATACAATCTAACACTTTTATGATTGTGAATACGAGACTCACCTTTAGAAATTACTGCATGGTGCCCACTTTTAGAAATTATAATATGGGGCTCACATTTATAGGATTTACAATGTGGGTCCACCTTTTGCAATTTTGACCATGTGATCCACCTTTAGGAATTATAAAGTGAGGTAACCTTTTTTGTGATTGTGGACACGAGGCCGACATTTAGAAATTACAATGTGGTGTCCACTTTTAGAAATTAGAACATGAGACTCATAATCATAGGATTTACAATGTGGTCATGCCTTTTAAAATTGTGACAATGTGATCAACATTTAGGAAATAATAAAGTGGGGCCACCTTCTTTAAGCTTATGAACATTGTGCCTACCTTTAGGATGAGTGATAGGATTTGGAGTCCTCTATAAATGGGTTTCTTTAGATGGTAGGAGATAAGATAGTGCTACAATTCCTACACGGAATTGCAATTTTGCACATGAAAAGGACCAAAAATCTTTCAATTACCTTGCTATTTCTTTGAAGACTTGTTGGCCAAGGAAGGGACTTACCATACAAAGAAGATTTCATGCTACAAACTTGGAACAAAGAAGGAAAGAAAGAGAGCAAAAATCTATAAATTGAAGGCATAGGCATCCCTCTCCTCTCATGGGCTTTAGAATTACTACTACATTCAATCTTCTTCCTCTTTCTTTCTCTCCATTGAAGTCCTCAAGGAGATTTGGCCCAAAAATCACACTAGACTTTTGGATTTTTCATCTAGAAGAGGCTTCTCATCCAAGTATGTAATTGTCTTGGTTTACTTTTTTTTATCTTATGTAAAGACTTTGCATATTAGTAAAAGTGTTGCTTTCGCTTGTCATTTTTTCTTTCTTGTACTTGGGTGATTGTTGCTTGATTTGTGTTTTTTCCTTGTTGGTGTTTGGATTGACCACCCAAAGGCCCTAAGAGCATGATTCAAATTATGACCCCACTTAGAAAAGAATTTTTAAAGAAAAGAATACACTTCCACACACTTTAATTTTCGCACTCACTAATTTAATTTCTTGTCTTACACACATTTAATTTCTTGTTAATTCATACATTTAATTTCTCGTCTTACACCCATTTATTTTAATCTTTCTACACACATTTAAATGTCTGAATGTCACATTTAGTTTCTTGTGAAATCTGTCTTTATGAATCTGTTAATGTATAGTTGTGGCTGGTTATTTTGTGGATGAATGCTTAGTTTGATTTTCTTTATTTTTTTTCATAACTTAGTTGCTAGAAATAATCTTCTCAGATCTGGAATTTCTTTTATTCATAACTTAAAAATTTGGACTGCATAAGGATACAGTAACCTTTGTTGTTTTTTACCTGAGTTGGAATAATTTAAAAGGTGACTTAATGATGTTATTTTAAACCAAATTTTGGAAGAATTATTTTTTTTATAAGTTACCTTTAAGGCATAAAAATTTCAGAAGGAAAAGATCTTGGGAAGATGGATTTTCGATAAACTAATTGCATGTATGTAAATCTGTTAGATTTCTGCAGCGAAACAGATTTTGTTACCGTATCAAATCAGTGATTTTCTCATTGAAATTTGGTTGGATTGAAATTTAATGAGTCTAGTTTCATATCCCGGAATTTCAGAAAGACCCAAACAAACTCTAAGGGCCTACTTCTTTACAAGCATTTTTTACAAGAATTTCGGTTGTTCTTCACAGGAATTCCGGAATTCCCACTACAAAACCTGTTTCTTTGGTGGAATTTGCGGAAATTAGAAATTCTTCCATTCCTGAATACCAAAACAGAGCATTTGCGAGGATGTCCACTTACCTCATTGGTAAGTCGCGGCAGGTCTCACATGGCTATTCAGGGTTTGAATACTGGGTACACAACATTTCCCCACTTGTGTGGGCTTTCTTGCCACTTGTATGGGTCTTCTTTTTGTTTGTGCGGTCCCTCTTTCCGCATATGTGGGCTCTCTCTTGAGTCCCAATGCCTTGCCTGTGTTACTAAGAAAAACCCAGCATTTGCAAATGGCAACCCCCACCCTACAATTCGAGAACTTTGTTGAAAGAGGAATTCCTGAGAGTGATTCTACAACTCTAGTGTCTCTTAACGGTCATCTCTAATATTGTTTTTCCTGCCACAACTACAACTTAGAAGGAGATTCTCTTCATCCTTTCTACCTCTGTCACATCCCGAGCCCGAGAGTCTGCAGATTAGGGTAGTTCCCGAGGTGTGACATGCGTACTCCCGTAAACTCGCACCTGTTCCAGACCAAGTCCGAATTCACGAAAGAGGAAATTCCACTTTGCATGTGTGAGGATTACTCACTGACACCTGTCAATATACATTTAAATTGCGGGAGCATTCACATCATTAATATCAAGCTTAAGCAATCCATTAAATATCGATAATACACTTATAATTTATCATTAACAAAACTAATTATTTAAACCTTCATATGCATTGTACCCAAAGTACTCTAATTAAAAACTAACAGATGCTATGTGTGAGTGGAAACATGATTCCTAATAGAAATGTAAAATTGAACTAATCACGTGCATCACCTTAAGCTAAGTGTGAAAGGAAAGTATCTAGTCCCAAACCCATGGTTACCACTCTTGTACGTAGTCCGGTGATCAAAGTAACCATTATCCTTACTGATCAAATCTCTAATATGGAGAACTATCAATTATCCTCTTCGGTAACCTAAGCTCCTGTGACACCAAGTGTAGTATCATGAATACGACGATCCAACAATATATGTGAGCAATTATAAATTAACACATGCCATTCTATTTAGAATTTAAAGACGAATAATTTAAAGAGGTAAAAGGTCAAACAATAGTCTACTAGGCATGTGGTGCATTATGAATAAATAATGCTTTTCAATCATAGATCAATTACAAACTTTCCTAGTAGGCTACTACATAAGCTCATCCTTCCTCTCAATTAAAGAGGGAATCATCATGTTGGGATGTCACTAGTGACCGAGCCAAAGGTTCTCCGGACTACCTGAGTTCTGGAGTTCCAGTGCTCCACACTGTTTACTGCGTAGTGACGTTAACAATTCTAAAACAATATTCTGTTAGATTGTATGGACTCAATCCATCAGTTGATGTGATAAATTGATAAATTTCTTTATTTATCAATAAAATCAAGCTTTACTTTCATGAGATGAATGTTTTTTTATTACTTCATGCACATGACCAATACATATGACATAATGGTTCATGAGTTGAACAGGGTTCCATTAGTATATTAGATGTGATATATGTGTATGGATGAGATCCACACACGGGAGACATATGTCACAAATCTTATACTTAAATATCTTCACAATCAGTGATGATACTGGGCATCTCATCTGATAAGGTTGCAGCACTTTGATCACTATGAGATAGTGTGATTTTTCTTGATCATCAGAATGTAAGATTCTGGATCATGGTGCTGGTACATTGGATGTATTAAAGGACCATGAGAAGCACCTTATGGAATTCTATCTCAATAATAAGGTCTGCTCTCATAATTCCCTAGCAATAGGCTCTCAATTCTGAGACATTGATGAACTCAAGTTTCTATCTATTCATTTGCTTTGAGTCACCAATGAGTGTGGCCAACTGTAGGTCAACACCTCGGTGTCTTGGGTATGTGGTAGTAGGACTGTAGGAACATTGAATGATCAATATGGAATCTATCTCTATTATCCCCTTGTGCCAATTAATGGATTTGTCATTAGTAAGTGCGCACCTATCTCGATTAAGAGTTAATTGGATGGTACTGATGATCATTGATGGACCCGGCTTTCGTCCTCTCCTTCCGCCCCGGGGGCTGCTGGGTCCGGCGGAGGAGAAAAGTGGGTATCAACATTTTTTGTACGGGTATACCAGATTTTCAATTCTACTCGGAATTTGAAGTGGTGATCCGGAGATTCACCTTCACAAGTAGAAAGGAAATCAATCCTTTTTTCTAACTTTTCAAATTGCATAAATATTTAAGAAAAGTGACAAGATTTTTTCGAATGCCATAGGAGGCAATTTTTTTGTTTGTTTTCCCTGAAAGGCGATTTTGCCGTAGAAGGCGGTTTTTGCAGTAAAAGGCGATTTTTGCCGAGAAAGGCGATGTGAGAACCCGACCCCTAATTTCTTGATTTAGTGTGGTTTTAATCGTGATTTAGTTTTCTCAATGGTTTTAATGGTTGTTTGTTTAACTTTCTTACTTTAACTACCCTTTTCTTTGGTTTTGAAAAGTTTTGGGAACCTTCTTAACTTGTGGATCCTTTGGGGGTTCATATTGCGATTTTGTGTGAACTTGGGATTTATTTTGATTTCCTAAAAATTTTGTTTTCATCCCATTTAACTTATATTGTTAATCCCTACAACTTTCATGTTGGACCTGTCCTCGTTTGAAACTCCTAAACACGACTTTTCTCAATTAGAGGGCAAAATAGTCTTTTCACCCAAAATCTGGACATGATTTTCAATATCACCAAAACCCGCAAAATATATACTTTTTGGGAAATAGAAATTTTGTTGATCAACTTTGTCTTCTTTGTCGAATCCATTTGAGGTCCCGAAATGCATGTTTTTAGCTCGACTAGTACTTTAAGTGGTGGGACCCATCTCCCCTTTATTATAAAATGAACCCATCTCTTCTCTTCTCTTCTTCTTTGCCCTAATCACTATTCTAAGAGAGGAATCCCAGCAACCATGGTTCCCTCCATTCCTTTCTTTCTTTCTCCATCTCATAGCACCACCAAACCATTGCCAAACCAAGATTGGACTCTACCATCTTCATCCTCATCTCAAGAGCTACCATTGGACACCGTTTTTGAAGAAAACCAAGCTTTTCAAGATTTCCTTTGAGCAACCTCTTGCTTTTTGAAGAACTTCCAAGTAAGGGATCCTTGTAATCTTTTGGATTTGTGTTCTCCTAGCCTTTGAGAAGCTTTGTTTTGATTATTGGAGGTTTTCCTTTTGTTTTGATTTGGTTATGATATTTGGGCTTGTATTTTGGGGTTTTGTGTAGATTTGGTGTTTATAGCTTGGAGAAGTGATTAGTGGTTGATTTGCATTAGCTTGGACCTAAGGCAAGTGGATGAAATGATTTATTTTCATTAATCATGTTTTTATGCAAATGATTAGCTTTTATTAATGATTTTTCATTACTTAAGCTTGGTTCATTCATGCTTTTATTGAGATTTCAAATGCACTAATTAGTGTACTTTCTAGCATATTACTCTCTTGAAAATGTTAAATATTTCAAATAAAAGTTAAATATTCAGCTAATGTGATGATTATTGCTTAATATGAATGATTTTTATTGAATTCCCATTTTATCTTATGTTTTCCTTATAATCTATTGATTTATCTTTGAAATGTTTAAACAATGGTTTATCTTTAATCTTCATGAAATTATTGTTTATAATAATCTAGGATTTTTTCTCCTTATATAATCATCTTATGATTTGTCATTTACTTCTCTAGACTTTTAGTGATTTGATGAAGGAGATGATTATGTTTATGTTTGATTTTTGAAAAGAAATGGAATGGATTAGTGTATTGATGTTTCTAATGGACTTGTTGTGGTAAGGAGGAGCCTAAAAACTTTGAGAATGATTGTAGAAGAGAAGGAATGGGGAAAAGAATCAAAAGAATTCTCAAATAGTGCATTTCTGCACTTAATTTCGGGCCAGGCAGCAGCTAGGTCCGCTCGAGCGGACCTGGGCTCGGCCTGGGCCCGTTTCAACTCTCTTTTATTTTCCATTTTGAAACGCCCATAACTTTTGATTCCCATGTCGGAATTGGACGTTCTATATACCGTTGGAAAGCTCTCGAAGCGAGGAATACAATGGTATACTTATATTAGTGATCAAGGATTGGTAATGAAAGTGAATATTTGTATCAATTGAATGGAAACATGAAAGAAAGTTTTGACATGGGATTTTACCCGAGAATTCTTATGAGTCTTAAAGCATACTTTATAATCTTAAGTGTTGTGGATTTTCATTGGTGCCAAACTCATTATTATAAATCAACCTTTAGATATTAAGTATGCATTGAGACTCCCCTTGGTAGGCCATTGAATCACATACATTATTCCATTCCATGTTAGAAAAGTTATATGCTCTTTTATAAATCGATTTGAAATGTACTTGAGTGGTTCGCCACGATTGAAAATGACATCTTGAATGTATAAGTCTTGATTGATTTTATATTATGGATTTCTTATGGTTGAATGTGGATGGGATGAAGAAGTTGGGTTCGTTTGGTGAAAGGATTTCTTGGAGTTTTGAATGAGGTTTTGAGACCTCCAAAGTGGTGTAAGAAGGGGTGCTCAAAGTGCATGAAAGGAGAGTAAAGAAGAAGAGCCGAACTGCACCCAGAAATCACTTTCTGGATAGTTCGCTCGAGCGAACCCTCCCAGAGAGCGAATGAACCCCAGGCAGAGAGCAGTTCACCCGAGCGAACTTTCCAGTCCGTTCGAGCGAACTGCCTGACAGGCCTGGGTCAATACTTGGAGACTTGAAACATTGTTTTTAAGCTTGGGGAGGTATTGTTTGGAGCCCAAATGCAATGTAAGAACTTGAAAGGCATTGTATGGAGTCCGGATGAAGAGAAACCCCATTATGGAGATTCGTTAAGGATCCTTAGACTCGTTAATGTGTATAGGGATCCGAGATGTCCTTAATTCTCATGGAGTACCAAGTATATGTCAAATTAGACATACGGGACCCCATTCACATTGATTTCAATCTAGGACCCTCAACGTTGACCCGGGAAAGTATAGAAATCCATTATGTCTTATTTAAACTCGAATTTCACTTGTACATTTTAAATCTCATATTTTATGACTAGACTTGCCCCGAAGGTATTGAGATTTATGTTTCTTTTTAGTATGTTGCTAACCCGTTTATGCCCGACCCGGTACAGACATGTATTGTGCCTATGGATACCCCGTCCCGTCATATGTATTTATTTGACCTGATTTCTTGTATATGACCCATGAGAATAAAACCTTGAGGTAATATGGGGCCAGAGCTTTGTAATGCGAGCCCATTGTGAGAACTTGGTCCGGGCAGCACCCTTAACCACGTGGCGGAGCGTGTCAACCACGGACTTCAAACGGTGAGTCTCCGTTAGCCCGCATTAGAAATATCCAAGTCCTAACCCTGGGCTTATAAGTCAAACCCCGTATTAACTTAGCATGAGGCCTTTTAAAACCGTGCGGCCCCAGAAATCGTAAGAAATCCATAGTTAAGCGTGCTCGGGCGGGAGCAGTACTAGGATGGGTGACCTCCTGGGATGTCCCCGCGTGTGCATGTGGGCCAAAGCGGACAATTTCATGCTGAGTTGGGCGGGGCTGTGACAATTGGTATCAGAGCCAAGGATGACTATTTCCGGTGGGAGAGAATGTGAGAACTTGGTCCGGGCGGTACCCTTAACCACGGGGCGAAGCGTGTCAACCACGGGTTTCAAACGGCGAGTCTCCGTTAGCCCGCATTAGAAATATCCAAGTCCTAACCCTGGGCTTATAAGTCAAACCCCGTATTAACTTAGCATGAGGCCTTTTAAAACCGTGCGGCCTCGGAAACCGTAAGAAATCCGTAGTTAAGCGTGCTCAGGCGGGAGCAGTACTAGGATGGGTGACCTCCTGGGAAGTCCCCACGCGTGCACGTGGACCAAAGCGGACAATTTCATGCTGAGTTGGGCGGGGCTGTGACAATTGGTATCAGAGCCAAGGATGGCTCTATTTCTGGTGGGGGAGAATGTGAGAACTTGGTCCGGGCGGCACCCTTAACCACGGGGCGAAGCGTGTCAACCACGGGCTTCAAACGGTGAGTCTCCATTAGCCCGCATTAGAAATATCCAAGTCCTAACCTTGGGCTTATAAGTCAAACCCCATATTAACTTAGCATGAGGCCTTTTAAAACTGTGTAGCCCCGGAAACCGTAAGAAACCCGTAGTTAAGCGTGCTCGGGCGGGAGCAGTACTAGGATGGGTGACCTCCTAAGAAGTCCCCACGCATGCATGTGGGCCAAAGCGGACAATTTCATGCTGAGTTGGGCGGGGCTGTGACACTCATGAGCCAAAAAGAGAACATGCATACATGTATTTGTCTTGTTTACTTGCATATAACCTATGAGTCGGTACCACTAAGCTTGGATGACCTTGTCGGTCTGATTTACCGACTTGGAGATCCCTTCTTGTCCCACCAACTGCAGCTTGGATCCCGCTACCCGGTTTATTAACCGTGGTCTTGTCCCGATACCGTAGATTGCTACTGTGGTTCCTGATGCCCGGCTCGCTACCGTGGTCATGTCCCGTATATAGTATATGTATATGTAAATTTCGTTGTTCCTCCTCACTTCGGTGACTGAGGTCAACGCCTTAATATGCTTGCTCTATCAATTCGGTGATAGAGGATTTAGCTTTGTGTGGTTGCCATCTTGATAGTTCCTGATCCTTGATACCCTTAGTGCTTTATATTGATCATATCTTTTCTTAGTAAATGGTGCATTATTTATACATGTTTTAAATGAGTTCCCGATTTGTGAAATGTTCATGTTTTATACATGCTTTAAAGGAATATATGTTTTGTCAAATGTTTATGTTTCATACCCGTTTTATATGAATACAGGATTTTGTCAAATATTCATGATTTCCTATACATTTGTAATTATGTACAATTTTGATCAGACAGCATGATTTATTGCATGTTTTATCGTTCAGTATATTGTTATATCTTTTCACCCACCTGCCAGACCGTCGTGTCTGACCCACTACTTTGGTACTTAGGTTCAGACTTCTTCACCCGAGATGAGTACACGTGTTGGCTTTGGAGCCATGAGTTTGCAGGTTGTTTGTCGGCTATGTCATGTAGACATCGAGCTTGACATTGGTATTATGACACGCTTGGGGTAGTAATCATTAGCTTGTTTTGTATGGCTTCTATTAGCCTCTTGCTTGGGATTGTAATTAATACACATTGTTATTTGTAACTTGAACATATATGGGAATGTAATACCCTGTTACTGTCAGCTCTGTACTTTTATTGTGATGGTTTATTCCAGTCTGAGATGGATCATTGATAAGATGACTTTATGCTTGGGTTGAGTGCGGTGCGGAATCCAATGGACACGGACTCCGAGTCGCAACACCACAACAGCTTCCGCTAAATATTCAGAGGGTGTTGGAATTTGTAATCCTCACACATGCGGATCTTGGGAGAAACATAATTATTACTTAACTCTTACTTCACAGACCCCGGGTTTGGGGTCGTGATAGGCGATTTACAAATCTCATCAATAGTGAAAGACAAGAATTGTGTTTTTTTTTCGTCTCTTTAAAAAATACAAAATACAATAGAAAAGAAAGAAAAATGGATCTAACTTCTCAGGAGATTGTGAGGACACGTTCAGAAGGACGGTCACAAGTCATGTATTGACTTCGCCATCGTCCTTCAGATGAGAACACATGATGCTTTGACTCTTTGGCTTGGCTTGGGCCTTAGTTTTTTAGAGGACAAAGACCAAGGGGAGGTCCTATGTCCAATAAAAAACCGAGTAAACGGGTTGAAAAGCCGTGTTTAGGCCATGTTGGATAGATGAGAGGAAGAACTTTGCCTTTTGGGGGGGGGGGGGGGGGGGGGGTGGCTCCCCAGGGGACTTCGATCACCTTGTGGTGTTTCTTGCAGCAGAGTAGCAGGACTTCTTCAGAATTTCTCTGGGATTTCCAGACTCCGGCCTTCTTGTTGTGGATGTGTGTTGGTGTGGATGTGTGTCTCTCTAGGTCTCTCTCTTTGGAATGAACCCCCTTTTATAGGCTTTTGGTAGCCATGGGGTGGTTTATGAGCATTGATGGCCATCATGAGAGGTTTGATGGCATTGATGCTCCATGATGGGAGGAGTTACAAGTTTTTATTTCTTGATTTTGTAACTCCTTTTTCTTGGATTCTGATTGGCCAATGGAGAATGATGGGCATTTAATCGCCTTTAATCTCCATGATGAGGGGAGTTTCATAGCTTTAATGCCATGATTGCTTGGACTTGTAACTCCTTTTTCCTCGAATCTGATTGGGCCGTCCAAAATAATGAGTTAATGATTGCATTAAGTTGTCATAAAACGGGTCAATTAACATCATTAAGTGGTCGCCGGGGCATTTGAAGAGTCGCGGGCCGCGTCGCGTCTTTTGGAATTCTTCTTGTTACGATCGCCGATAGATCCACATATTATTTGATGTCGGGTGGCGATGCAATTTCAGAAATTGATTGATGTTAGTAGGCCAATGACATCTGTCTTGTCCATTTCTCGATCGGTCGGACAGAAAGTGTACTTTCTTGGTCAGCCGGTTGGCGATCTTGGAGCGATCAATGATGATTTCATGCTCTTGACGGCGGATCCGAGATTTTGGCGAAAATCAGTCATTTTCAAGCATCAAGAATTGGATTTTTGGAAAATCACAGGGGCTGGAACTCCTGAAATGTGAAGAGGATCGGAAAACGGGCCACCCGGCGGAAAATCCAGCGACCCGGATTTCCAAGGTCGCCGGCGACCATGGGCTATGGTCGTCGGCGACCACGGGGATTGGTCCCCTTTTGGTCGCCTTTTTCGGTCGTTTCTTCGTCTTTTTCGTTCCTTTTTTCTCCTGTATTTTTCTTGACATTTTTCATCATTTGTTGACTTGATTTTCCTGGAGAAAACTTGATGAGAACCCGCGCAAAACTAGAGAACAAATTTTCCCATTTTTTGGAAAAGCCGAAGACTTTGTAGCCGACTTTCCTTCAAGAGTCAAAACTAGGTCAAACGATGTCGGAATGACCTGAAATTTGAGGTGAAGCCTCTTGAGCAGTGGGTAGGACCAACCATAGGCTTTTATTTGGGTTTTGAAGACGTTTGGGGTCCCATCGCTACTAGACTTGATTTTGCTGCGAGGAAGATGTCGAGCTTTGATGTGCGGTCGACCGATGTCCGATTGTCCTGAAATTTGACAGGGAACCTATTGGAGTCATTTTGAGACTATCCATTCACTCCGATTTGGATGTCATGGTCCCGGGGTGCTCCGCCACCAGTAGGCTTGATTTTGTTTCGGGCGTCGAAGTCTAGTCAAACGTTGTCAGAATGACCTGAGATTCGACGTGCAGCCCTTTGGAAGCATGTTGAAGCCACTCATGTAGTTTGTTTGATAAGTGATGGCCTCGGTGGTTCTCGCCACTAAGAGGCTTGATTTTGCTGCTCGAGGGTTGATGGAGGGTCAAACGTTGTCGGTTTGATTTGGAATTTGACAAGGAGCTTTTTGGAGGTATTTTGGAACCATCCGTAGGCTCTGATTGAAGTTTTGATGTCTTCGACACTGTCGCCGCCGGGAGCGTCTGTTTAGCTGCCGGAGGAGTGAAGTTAGGCCAAATGATGTTGGAATAGCCTGAAACTCCATGTGTACTCCATTTTTGGCTGTTTTGAAGGATCTTACAGTTTTTGTCTGATTCTGACAAGATCTGATGCTTGAAGTAGTATTGCCTGTTGTAGTGGGATGCATCTTCGTGTGGCTTCTTGATGTTGAGGAGGCAAAGTGGCTTTTCTGGTGTCAACAAATGCCCCCTCGAGGTACAACGACGAGTAGCTTTTGAAGTGATGTGCCTCGAAGAGAGTTCCCGACTTGACCAAGAGTCTTGAGCATTTTTTTTGTTGAATAGCCTTTTGAGTTTCCGGGGGAATTTTATGGTAGTGAGAGGGATCATGTACCATCTCAAGGCAAAGTTTTGAAAATGACATGCAGGATTTGGATTTTTGGGTTTTGGATTTTCCCTTTTGACCTTGTGAACCTAAAGGCTTTATGTGGCACATTAGGCGGTCAAGAAAGGCTTTTTTTGGTTTTTGACCCTGTGACCTAACAAGCTATATGTGGCAGGTTAGGGAGTCGGGGTTTGATTTTTGATTTCGACCTTCTGACCCAACAAGCTGTATGTGGCAAGTTGGGGGGTCAGATTTGGTTTTGACCTTGTGACCTAACAAGTTGTATGTGACGAGCTAGGGGGTCAGGATTTAGTTTTTGGTTTTGGTTTTCGTTTTGGGACCTAATAAGCTGTATGTGGTGAGCTAGGGGACCAGGGTTTGGCTTTTTGTGGGATGTTAATTTCAAGATTTTGGCTTAATTTGGTTCATGAGGTTGGATGGTTTGTTTTTTTGGAAACTCATGAGGCTTTCTCTCTCTCTCTTTTTTTTTGTATAGTCCAATCAACTCAAAAGAGGCATAGCACCATTTTTTTGTATGCACTTGATAAGAGGGATTTTTTGACTAAAAGCCACTTTTAGTGCCTAGGTGGTCAAACCTAGCTCATATGGGCTAACCTATGGGACCTTAAGCTTTGAAGATGGCTTAGATCTCATGTGGTGTCATTTTTGTAGAGAATATCTAAAAATATCTCTCTTGAGTAGAGAATATCTAAAAATATCCTTACTTGGAGAGAATCTCTCAAGTTTCCTTGTTTTTGGGAGAGATTTTCTCAAAGTATCTTTCTTTTGGGAAAGTTACTAAATTTTAGCACTTACCTCCTTTCTTTTCTCCTTGTTTCCTCTTTTGGTTTGCTCTCTTCTATAAAAATAAGGGGAGGTTGGATTTATTGCTCCATTGCTTCCTTTTTGCAAGAACCTTCAAGAGTGCTCCAAGATCAAGAGCTCTTCTTCTTCTTCAAGGATTTTCAAGTTCTCCTTCTTCTCCATCCATGGCTTCAAGTAAGTTTCTTTTTTCAAGAAACTCCATGTAGAAGTAGAAGAATTTCTTTTCTTTTCCGTTTTCTTTTCTTTCTCTCTCTCTATTTTTTTTTACCGTTTTTTTTTTCACGTTGTCTTTTTTTTTTTTTTTTCATTTCACCTTTTTTTTCTTGGCTGTACGGACAGGTCTGTTCGAACCTGGCCATACTGCAACGTGGTAGTGGGCCACGGACTGTGGGCCCAAAAACAATTTTTTTTTCCAAGAGGTTTTCTCTCTTTTCTTTTTTTCTTTTTCTTTTTTTTCTCTTCTGCTTTTTGCTCACACCATGATAATGAGGTTATGCAATTTCAAGATGTTCATGCCTTTTTTTTTTTTTTTATGCATCAAGATAGAAGGCTAGAGTCTCTAGGTCAAGCCAACATGATTTTTTACTTGGACAAAGTTTGATTGGTTTTGACCAAATTGGGTTGGAATTGGTCAAACTTTGGTTAAGGTTTCCTAGCTTCTAATGCATGATGGTTTTCTTTGATGCATGATTTTTAGTAAATTGACTTGGAAGCATGATGATGCATACCTAGAAATCTTTTGCAAGTCTTGGGACTTGGAGTTCGCAGCGATGTTGAGCCCTTTTTTAGCCTTGCGGGATTTTAAGGAGCTTTGTAAATTTTGGAGTTTGGAGCTCGCAGCAATGTTGAGCCCTTTTCCAATTTTGCGGAAATTTTGATAAGACTGGCTTGATCTCAAAGCAATGTTTGAGTTCGAACCTTCTTTGAGAATCTTCGACTGACTATGAGCTTGCAGCGATGTTGAGCTCATCTTCAGGCTTCCTATCTTTTTCGGGGTGTTTCCGTTTCTTCGGAATTGCCCCGGAATCATGCCAAAATTTCGCTAGAATTTTTTTTTTAGCAAAATTCTGTCATTTTGATGATTGATTTTTTTTTCTTTCCATCCTCTGCAGGTAGTTCTTCTAGAACGAACAAGGGTAAGGGGCCTGTTACTGACGCACCTCGGTCTGCCAAATCTTCTAATGCGGCCATTCAGCAGGCCTAGGAGAAGGTCCAGTTTGTTGAGAAGAACTTGGAAGAATGTGATTCCCTCAACCGTGATGAGATGAGACAGCGATTGATCGCTCTCAAGGATGAGGAATTCTACAAGATTACAATAAGCAGTCGTCCTTGGGTCACGTACGATCAGAGCGTTGTGCCCAAGCCTACCTTTTTCTTCGGTGATGCAGTCCCTGACGATTTGACATATCAAAGGAGATGTTTGCAGTTCTCTTACATGGTAGATGGTGATGAGAGAACTATTTCTACCCCGTCGACCCTCGATCGAACTATCTCGATCATGAGTATTTCTCCCACATACCCTAAGAGGGAGGATCCTCCGAGCTGGGTGAAGAGGACCAGTGTGACCAAGACCGGGGTTTTTGTTGGCAGCTCTTCCGATTTTGTAGAGAAGTCGCCTGTCCGTATGGACATGTTGATGCCAGCCAGTGGCTACCATGGTTCTGATCATCCGTCGGTAGATTTGAGCCTGTGGACCTTGGCATTTTTCGAGGTGACGGCAGCAATTGGGTGAAGCCTTTTCGATTTCGTGGCCGTTTCAGATCTGACTCAAGCTAGGAATCATGGACTGATCACACCCTGAAGGTTGGTGGGGCCATTCTGCGAGAGGTCGAGATTTTTGACACGGTTCTCGCTTTTCGGCAAACAGTGGTTTTCTCCGATGAGGCTTTTATGGCCATGCTGGAGTCATTCCTTCCACAAACCAACACCTTCATTGTTATGAATGGTGAGATTGGTTTTTCTTTGAAGGAATTGAGCGCCATCATCGGGCTGCCTATCTGCGGTAAACTCTATGAGGAGTTCATGCTTATCGACAGCGTCCTTGAGGAGCAATATGAGGAGTTCAGGCTTTTGTACTTTCAACTCGTCGCCTTCTATGATTTTTTGAAGGAGAAGGAGGGCTCGAAAATCAGGTGCAGCAGTTGGAAGAGTTGTAGCTCCAACTTTTTTTACAACGGGGAGTCTTCTGATAGCATGGCCTAGGATGCTTGGGCTAAAAACCCAAGTTTGAAGAAGATCTCTGCCATGCGAGAAGATTTGAGGAAATTCTTTACAAGTACAAACGCCATTTATCCTGACATTGCATTGCGGAGAGATCTCGCTGTTTAGCTCATTTATTGGTTGGGTGAGGCTGTTTTTGCTGGAGGAGATGGAACGCACATCAGGCCACATTGTATTTTCCGGCTTGTCAGATGGCATTCGAAGAGCAGCTGCTTTGGTGCCTGCTCTTTACTCCTATTTGTGTACCGAATTGCAGGTTGCTACTTTTCTGGTTCGGCTTAAGCTCCCTATGAACAGGGTATTTTCAGCCCATATCTTCTATTCAAGGTATGTATACCACTGTCCTAGCTTCCATCAGTTGGGAGTTGCACAGGACGATGACCCTTTCATTATTCGTTTGGCTAGAGGGACAGCCGTTTCCAAATCTCTTTTGTCTGCCCGTTTGAGAATTCGACGGTTCAGGGACATCGAGATTGGGCAGTCTTCAGTGAAGTTTTCTCTGGGCCTGAGGAAGAAGGCTTTTGAGTTTGGTGTCTCCCGTGATTCCACCAAGGCAGGGTCGGGAAGACACTATGCTTTGACAAACGTAGATAAGAAATGGCTTTTCAACATACGGGTTGGTATGATGGTGTACCGTAGACATCTTTTTGTTTATATCCAACCGTATGTCCCTTCGCGTTTTACGCTGCAGCTTGGCTTCTCTCAAGACGTTGTTGGAGCGCCTTCGAACATGGTGAAGGGTTTTGGAGGTTTGCAGGATCCAAGGAATGCATGGGCTTTTTATTGTGCAGAAAACACTATCGCCATGATTTCCTATCCTGAGTTGCCCACTTTCCGGACTGCTGGCTTTACAAAATGGTTCGTGGAGAGCTTTTCAGTGTACCAGAAACTTTCCAAGAAGGAGCTTGATGTCAAGCAATCTCCTGGGAAGGGTCTTGGCAGATCAGATGGTATCCGACGAGAGGAAGTCTTGGCTTTCCTTTCTGGAGAGAAGCATAAGATAGGCTTTCTCGGTGAGCAGGATGTCATCTGATCAAGAGCTACGCAAGGGGTTCCTGGTGAGGTCTTGAAACCGCTGGAAGAGGAGGAGGCCGAGATCGACGCTTGGATGCAAGCGGAGCACACAAAGGCTTCCATGAGTCTACTGGGAAAAGCAGACCATCCAGTGAGGACTCTAGTGAGAGACCTAATTTTGATAGTGGGGCAGGTTCTTCGAGCAGACTGTCCCACAAAAGTAAGAGGAAGAGAGGACAACACCATAATATGAGACGGCAAGAAAGTCCTCCTGATTTGGAAGTTCCTCTCACCATTGTTGAGGAGGTGTCTGGGGATGCTGATGAGCCTCCTGAGAAAAGGAGCTGAGAAAAGGAGACGGCTGGTGTCGCGACCCGGGACCGAGGCCCGGGCCCGCGACTACGTGGCGGCATGATTAACTACCACAAAGCACACCGCCGCTTTTATTTTTCCCATAGGTTTTCGCGATGAGGATCCCAAGACACGGGTCTAGCTCACACGAATGGATATGCAGAATCGTGTAGCAAAACATGTCACATAAATCTTAAACAATGAGATACAAGAGAATTATTTTATCAAGACTTGGTATCAAAAGAGTATGTCATCACAGCATTCCTATCAAGATTAAAGTTTCACAATTAACCCAAAGTATGTTAATACAAGTTACATAACCCAGAGAGGCCAACAAAGGCCAATGCAACAATTACAATCCCACAAGATAACCCAAACTAGGCGAAATGAGAATCAAGATCCCGACCGGTGTCTAGATGACGTCGTTGGGCTGCCACTCGTGTGCTAGGGGTGGCTCAATAGCCTCCTCCGGGCACTCCTCGTCACGCGTGAACTCTCCTGCACCTGGACACCAAAATAACAAGCATCAAACACGACGGTTTGGCAAATACACAATTTAGGTACGAATATGAGAAATAATGCTGAAACAGTTCAAGAATTAAATACACGTTTCAAGTTTACGAAACTGGCATGAATACTTATAATATCATGAAAAGATAAATCCACATTGAGCTCATCCTTTTTCCGTCATACGTAATGACAAGAGCAAGCACTCACGACAAGCACGACACGAAAAACACGATCCCACGCCACACAAGGTAGACGGGGTATCCGGCCGTGGAACCGGACCACGAACACGCACGATGTGTAATATAATGCACGACTAGTCTGCAGACAGTCCACATGTTTAAGGACCCCCAGGTAGTGGATCAAGCTAAAAGGGCAGTCCAAGCTCAGTGGTATTCACTTATATCATGAATGCACCAAAACACGGCGATACACATTCGAGAACACGACAAAACAAGTGGGAAATCATTTGCCAAACATAACACGGCAAGACTAGCAAAATAGCATCTTATAAATGCTTAACAAACTTAAGAAATGATTCCCTTTTGATTCTTGAAACACATCTTGAAAATGAACTTGTACTCGGAAACTAAACGAGAACACGATGATGCATGAAGCATCAAAACAAGAGTTCAAACATAAATCTATCAAGCATAGGCTAAGACCAATCTTTGACCCTTGTGGAATTGAAAACCAAATGTCGGAATTCAATAAAGCTTGGTGTCCCCGAAGGTATATCACATTTTGGAATTCCAAGTGCACAAGGTCAATAAAAAGGTCTAAACCTAGTCTAGTTTTCGTTCCCGCAAAAATCCTTCAACTACAGTACTTTTTGTAACTATTGGTCTGGTTTAAGCATCTCTACCGGTAGAACTACCAGTTTAAGCACTTCTACCGGTAGACCAAGGGTTCTCAATTTTTTTCCAACTCTCTGCCAAAATTCGAGCCGCTTTTACCGGTAGAACTCTCGATTTAAGCACCTCTACCGGTAGAACTTCCGGTAGACTAAGGGCTTTCAATTTCCTCAACTCTCTGCCAAAATTCGAACCACTTCTACCGGTAGAACTTCCGGTTTAAGCACTTCTACCGGTAGAACTTATGAAGTTCAATTTTTTTCACACTTCTCTCCCTTCTTCACTTCCACATTTTCACCACCTGCACTCCCCAAGCCTAGCTTTCCAAGGGATGATTTCCACAAAAAAATCCGCTTCCATTTCAATCAAACTTCAAAAATTACAAACCCATTTACATTCAAATCATGTATTACTAACTTGTAAGGTATTCCATTGAAAAACATGCTTCCATTCAAGACAAAACTTCTAGCTTAGGTAGAGTAATTAGCAACCATGCTTATCAAGATTAAACAAGCTAAAAGAGAATAATAACATGAAAGAAAAGACAAGCTTTATGATGAATAACATTTCCAATGTAAAATGCCCTAACACTGGCAATGTATTAGGAAGAACTAAATGGTTTACTTGCCTTGGTCCAATGTCAAGCAAAACTTCACAAAAACCAATAAGAAGGGGTGCTCCACGAAATCTACACAAAACCCCCAAACGAGAGTACACAAAAATCACCATTTTGGTCACTACAAAACCCCATCTCAAAAATGGGTTTGAAATCATGAAAAACAAGCTCTAAATGAGTTAAAGAACAAGAAAAGAAAGAATGAAAAGGAAGACCAACCAAGAGCTAGCTGAACAAGGAGGATAGAGCTTGAAGATGATGAATAGTGCAATGGTTTGGCTCCAAAAACACTCCAGCTGAAGCTTGAGAAGAGAGGAAGAGAATGGTAACTTTGGATCTTGATTTGGGACACTTGAGCTAGATGATTTCACGGAAACAAAAGTCAAGAAGAAAGCTTTCTTCACTCACTTGCTCTAGGTCAAAAGTTGCAGAGATTTGGAAAAGAATGGAGGAGAGAGAATAGGAGAATATTTATATGGGTTGAGAGGTGGGTCCCTTTCCAGCTGAACTTGAAACACTTAAAACATGGTCTTGTGGACCCCGGATGGAAACGACGAAGGAGAACAAAACGATTATCGAAAAATCTAGTTTCGGAAAAGTATAATTTTGACATAGTTTCAGGACTTTGAAAAGTGTGCCCAGATTTAGCATGAATAGTCAGATTTACCCTTATTGGGCCAAAACTTGGTTTTCTGGGCCTCAAATGCATGCAGGTTAAAAACGAAAGTTGTCACAATTAATAAAACCATTCAAGAGAGATAAAAATCACGATCAAACAAGATATCTAGAACGAAACCCACTCTCACGCGTGTACTCAGGGCATCCCTGAGCGTGTCTGACTCATACTAAACGTCCTCAGAATCCCCAAAGCTATAATCTAGACTAAGGCTAATCACATTCTAACCCAACTAGTACTAAGACTCACTTAAGACTAAACACTTACTTAATTAGTACTAATCGAGTTGGTCTGGGTCGGGTCTAACAACTGGTATGATTCTCCTTCTTTCTGTTTACGCTTCTTTTCTCATATGAGAGATTTTTTTTGTCCGCTGCTTTCTTTTTTTTGGCAGAGGATGATGATTTGGTGATGCCCGAGGTTCCGGCGGATGAGGCAATTACGGACCCATTTGCGGCATCTGAGGAAGAGCCAAGGGATTCTGGAGTGGTTCCAGAACCTCCACCTGGTATGATTTCTTTTGTTTTTCCTCCTTTTTTTGTTTGTGTTGTCATTTGCTAACTTGTTGCTTTTGCTTTCTTGTTACTTGACTTGCCAGAGGATTCTGACAACTTCGAGCCATCCATGGATGCAACCTTTGACGAGGCTTCGGATGAACTCATGGAAGTAGAAAGTACTCCACCGGTCGTCGAAGAAGGTATTTTGTAATAATAATCTCGGTATTGGGTTTTGACATGTCACGACCCCAGACCCGGGGTCCGTAAATTGGGAGTTAAGCAATAATTATGTTTCTCCCAAGATCCGCGTGTGTGAGGATTACAAATTCCAACACACTCTAAATATTTAGCGGAAGCTTTCTTGGTGTTGCGACTCGGAGTCCGTGGCCATTGGATTCCGCACTGCACTCAACCCAAGCGTATAGTCATCTTATTAATGATCCATCTCAGACTGGAATAAACCATCACAATAAAAGTACAGAGCTGACAATAACAGGGTATTACATTCCCATATATGTTCAAGTTACAAATAACAATGCATATTAATTACAAATCCCAAGCAACAAGGCTAATAGAAGCCATACAAAAACAAGCTAATGATCACTACCCCATATGTGACGTAATTCCGATGTCAAGCTCAATGTCTACATGACATAGCCGACAAACAACCTGTAAGCTCATGGCTCCACAGCCAACACTTGCACTCATCTCGGGTGAAGAAGTCTGAACCTGAGTACCAAAGTAGTGGGTCAGACACGACGGTCTGGCAGGTGGGTGAAAAGATATATACAGTATACTGAACGATAAAACATGTAATAAATCATGCTGTCTGATCAAATTGTATATAATAAAAATGTATCGGAAATCATGAATATCTGACAAAATCCTGTATTCATATAAAACGGGTATGAAACATGAATATTTGGCAAAACATGTATTCCCTTAAAGAATGTATAAAACATGAGCATTTCAGAAATCGGAAACTCATCTAAAGCATGTATAAATAATGAACATTTATTAGGAAAATACATGATCAATATAAAGCAGTACGGGTATCAAGGATCAGGAACTATCAAGATGGCAACTACACAAAGCTAAATCCTCTATCACCGAAGTGATAGAGCAGGCATATCAAGGCGTTGACCTCAGTCACCGAAATGAGGAGGAACAACGACATTTACATATACATATACTATATACAGGACGGGACCACGGTAGCAAACCGGGTATCGGGAATCACGGTAGCGAACCGGATATCGGGAGCCACGGGAGCGAGCCGAGTATCGGGATGGGACCACGGTTAATAAACCGGGTATCGGGATCCAAACTGCAGCTGGCAGGACAAGAAGGGATCTCTAAGTTGGTAGATCAGACCGACAAGGTCATCCAAGCTTAGTGGTGCCGACTCATAGGTTACATGCAAGTAAACAAAACAAATACATGTGCGCATGTTCTCTTTTTGGCTCATGGGCTCGCACTACAAAGCTCTGGCCCCATATTGCCTCAAGGTTTTATTCTCATGGGTCATATACAAGAAATCAGGTCAAATAAATACATATGACGGGACGGAATACCCATAGGCACAAAACTTATCTGTATTGGGTCGGGCATAAACGGGTTAGCAACATGCTAAAAGAAAAACATAAATTTCAATACTGTCGGGTAAGTCTAGTCATAAAATACGAGATTTAAAATGTACAAGTGAAATTCGGGTCGAAATAAAGCATGAATGGATTTCTCATATTCTCTGGGCCAAACGTTGAGGGTCCTAGATTTAAATCAATGTGAATGGGGTCCCGTATGTCTAATTTGATATATACTTGGTACTCCATGAGAATTAAGGACATCTCGAATCCCTATGCACATTGACAAGTCTAAGGATCCTTGACGAATCTTCATAATTGGGTTTCTCTTCATCCAGACTCCATACAATGCCTTCCAAGTTCTTACATTACATTGGGGCTCCAAATAATATCTCCCAAAGCTTGAAAACAATGTTTCAAGTCTCCAAGTATGATAGGTCATATGCAAGAAACCGGGCATGTATAAAACACTTGATGAAGTTGTATAAATGGGCGAAACGGGGTGCTCAAGGCACGACTGTCATATCATGTCGGGCTTGCATTTCGGGACTAATAAATATCACGGTATCTTTTTCAATGCTTTTCGAAACCTCAGGGTTAGTATCGAGGTTCAATATAACTCAAGGTGGATTGGGATCCCATATGTCTATTTTTCAGTAAACACTTGGTACTCCTTGAGTTTAGAGACATTCCGGGCTCCTTACACACCTTAGTAACCTCAACATTTCAACGAATCTCGGCGATGTGGTTTCTCACTCGAACGGGCTTCCAACAAACATTTCATCTTTGTTTCGAACATATTCCAGATGGAAAGTGCCCATTGCTTTCGGAAAAGTTCACAAGCAAATGGGATGGGAACTCCCTTCATCTCTCTTTATTCCCATAATTCTGGGAAATTCGGTTACCTGGCGGTCACCTGGCTGTTAGCCGCCAATGGATTCGGCGGTTAGCCGCTGGCTGACCGCGGGGCTGACCGTGGTTGACCTGACCAAATGCAGAATTTTGGAAATGTAACCACTTCAGTTCGGTTGGCTAGCGGTTAGCCGCTGATGGACTCGACGGTTATCCGCTAGCTGACCGCGAGGCTGACCGTAAGGTTACAGCTCTCTGGAAAAGTAACCGAAACCGGTTCGGTTAGCCGCCAGTCACCAGACGGCTAGTCGCTATGTGACCGTCAGCTGACCGCCTGTTGCGGGAACTCCACAATGCAGTTCAGATTTAAGTCCTCCTTTCTCCAATCCATTCCGTTCCCTCTCCAATCACTTACCTGCAATAAAATGAGCTGAAAGCTCCTCTTATTCCACCTTCAACTCTTCTCCAACATCAAAACTTCTACATATCATTATCCAATCACTTCTTCCTTTTTCACTCTCAATCATAAGAGAAGAGGAACTCCACAATCCCCGAGACCCATTTTAGCCAAAAACAAGAGATAGACAAGGACTAAAAACCACCATGTTTCCAAAACATTAAATGTACTTTCATAAGCATTTATTTCAAATCTATGCAAGTTCATAAACATGAGTATAAAAAGCAAAACCAACCACATTCCTCACAAAGTTCAATAAATACTAAAACTATCCAATCATCCACTTGCCTTAGGTCCAAGCTAAGCAAATCCAAGCTCAAAAAACTATCAAGATCAACCTACAAGCAAAGCAAATAAAACCCCCAAAACAAACCCATCTTAGAACCCTAAAATGGTAAATCAAGAAAGACAAGGAATGGGGCAAACAAGGTTAGGGAAATGAGATCTAAGGGGATGCCATTGTACAAATAAGGAAAATGGGAAGGAGTCTTTACCTCTAGGCCATTAATCAACAAGAAGAAGCTTGGAAAAAGGGGCTGCCCACCTTGGTTTCCCACGAAAATGGTGTCAAAAGAGAGAGGAGATGAAGGGGAAGAAGCTGCCGGAGTTCCCTCGTCGGATTGGTGGCTTGGAGGCTTCATTTGAGCAAGAGAAATGGAAGAAAAGGAAGGAGGAATGCTGCTGGTACTATAGCAGGGAGGTTGCAGCCGATGGAAATGGGAATGAGGGACAAAGAGAGGAAGTTGTCCTTTTTATAATGGGTGGGTGTGGGGTCCACACTAAGTAGAATTTGTAATGGAGATTAGAGGGCTTTCTAGACCTCAGATCAAGAAACTTAAAACATGAAAAGTTTCCGGTATAAAATTATCTTTCCAACAAGGTTAATATTGACATACTTCCGGGGTCCACATAAAAAGTCAACTGTTTGGTCAAAGGGCTTAAAGAATGGAAAATTTGGGATTTCTGAAAAAACTGATTTTAGGAGTTTCGAATGGGCATGGAGTGAACACGAAAGTTGTAGGGAATGGCGAGATTAGTCAAACGAAGTTGAAATTGGAATTTTTTGGGAATCACCACGAATCTCCCCACGCTGACCACGCAAAACAAATGGGACCCTACGGTCACTGTCTAGGTTTACTGGCTCTCAAAACTTCCCAAAGCTAATGAAAAGTCATTCTAACTCAAAAACTCAACCAAACAACCACTAAACCCATAGAGAAAATCAAATCACGATTAAAACCACACTAAACCAAGAAATTAGGGGTCGGGTTCTCACATGACAAGATCATATTCATACCTTTTTGTCTTTTATTGACATATTGTGAAGCAGCAGGAGAAGTTCCTCCATCTTCCTTAGGGCCAGAACATGAGATACCTGCAGCCGATCCAGAAGTAGGGACTTTTTCTACTAGTTTCAAAGCAGCAGGTGTGAAACCTTATGATGAGTCAGCTTCTTCGATTGGAAAGAGCTTATTGATTACTCCTCCAAGGGGGCATGACATGGGCAGTCGGGTGCCGGAGCATGGCGAATTCTCATTTGGGCCGCACCTTTAGTATGCTAATAAGCTGTTGAAGAGTGTTTTGAGCTCATGGGTCGAGACTCTCTCTTCAGGTCACTTGGAAGCTGGTTTCGGCATGATCAAGCATGTGCAGGATATTCTTGCTGATAGCGAAGAAGTCGGTCTGGACATTGCAAGTGCCAAGGCTTTTGTTGATGAAGTCATTGCTTTGGGCAACAAATGGACTGAGACTAAGAGTTTCCCAGATGGTGACTTCTTTAATGAGATGTTTGTGCAGCCTTCCAGCAAGGTCAAATCTGAGCTGACTGAGATCTCGCGGACTCGGAAGCAATTCGTTTAGGAGAGGAACGTTACCGAGTTGGCCATCATCGAGCTAACACAAGACCTGAACCGGCTTGATAAGGAGGTTATCGAGGCTAGGCAGCATCTTGAGCTTTTGGAGGAAGAAGCTGCTGCCAAATGGACCGCCATTGTGGAAGCTCGTACTAGAGAGGGGGCTCTCATTCGCCAGGTTGAGGAGGCTGATAGCAATCTCCAGAGGAAGACTCAGTACTATGAGCGGTGGCAGATTCTCTGGGAAGAACTTCCTTGTGCTGCAGATGGGCTGCGGCCTGTCGCATTTTATGGGAATGTTTTGAAGAAGCGTGGCCTGAAAGCTTTGGAGGCTAAGGCCAATAGTCTGCTTGAGGAGTTGAATCTTTGTTTGAATACCATGCTAGACTGAGCTCCTGAGTCGTAACAAATTCATTTTCTTCTCTTTTTTTCGTACCTCCATGTATAAACATTTTTAGTACTATATTTTTTTGTATTCCCTCCTTTCACTTAAATCATTTTTTGATGAAAACAAATTTAAGCAAGAGTTGAATGGGGAATGTTTGTTTGAGAATTTGATCAAAAGGTTGTCATTTTGTGAAAATCTTTTATCAAATGGTTGTTTTGGGCATGAAAGCGAAATTTTGTGGCGAAAGCCTGGTTTTTGATGGCTTGAAAGCAAAATTTTGGGATGGCATGGAAACCAAAGTTTGTGGCATAAGAGCCAAAATTTGTTTGCGGCATGGGAGCCAAAATTTGTTTATGGCATGAGAGCCAAAATTTATTTATGGCATGAGAGCCAAAATTTTGAAATGGACAGCTAGGTTTTGTGGCATAGGAGACGATTTTGTTTATGGAATGGAAGCCAAAATTTTGGGATGGCATGAGAGCCAAATTTTTTTTTTTTGTTTGTGGCATGGAAGCCAAAGTTTTTTTAAGATGGCATGAAAGTCGAATTTTGTTAGTTGTTTTTGGCATGGGAGCCGGATTTTTTTTGAAAATCAAGTTTTGTTTTGTTGGCATGAAAGCCGATTTTTGGCATTTATAGCCGATTTTGGCATTTATAGCCGATTTGGCGTTTATAGCCGATTTGGCGTTTATAGCTCATTTTTGGCATTTATAGCCGATATTTGGCATTGATAGCCGGGTTTGGCGTTTATAGCCAGGTTTTTGGCATTTATAGCCAGGTTTGGCATTTATAGCCGATTTTTTGCATTTATAGCCGATTTTGGTTTTCAAAATGCAAGTATCGACCAAAGGTTGCCCTCCTGCTGAATGGGCTTACAAGTATCGATGGAATGTTGCTTCCTTACTCATTCGGTTTGAGAGTATCGATGGAATGTCACCTCCTCGCGGATTGGGGTGCAAGTATCGACTAAGCGTCGCTTCCTTGCTTTTTCAAAAAATTTTGGTTCTGCGGGTATCGACTGAATGTCGCTTCCCCACGATTTTGAAATTTGAGGTTTTCTCAAACCATTTGAAATTTGGGTTGTGGATACAAACTGGAATGTTGCGTCTCCACGATTTTTTTTTTTTAAATTTGAAAATTTGCAAGTACCAGGGAAGTGTTACTCCCTTGCGATTTTGAGGTTTTGGAAGTATCGAATGGGGTTCGTATCCTCCTGATTTTTGGGTTTTGGAAGTATCAAATGGGGTTCACATCCTTCTGATTTTTGGGTATTGGAAGTATCGAATGGGGTTCGCATCCTTCCTTTTTTAAAAAACCATTTTTATTTAAAGACACGAGGGTCGTAAATTTTGACCTAAAACCATTTTTTGTTGTAAAAGTCGAGGCGGACTAGGATGGAAATTCCTGAGTCTTGATTTTTGTTTCAAACCATGAATTTTGGGTTTAAGGATCGAAAATTCTGGTCAAGTTCGGAAGAGGCTCCTAAACTTTGACTTTTGGATTTGATGATTTTTTTTTAACAATGAAACAATGAAGGTAAGCATTGTTTTGAAAGTTTTTTTTTTTTTTTTTTAGAAATTTCAACATAAAGATGAAAATTTCAAAAGGGGTGGGTTTGTCGCGCAAGTACCTGGGAATAGGCTTTGGCCATATAGGCATCATTCTGACCCGTTGGAGGAAGTCTTCAAGGATAGTACCGCTTTAAGAACTTGCCATTGATGGGTAGCATACATCTGTCACCTTCCATTTTAGAAGAGTGTATGTACCGTTGGAGAAGACTTTGTCGACGAGGAAGGGTCCCTCCCATTTTGGTTCAAATTTGCCTTTGGAAGTGTGGGCAAAGACAATGGGTTTTTTTACTGCAAGAACCAAGTCGCCCTTTGTGTAGGCGCGTTGCCTGACCTTCTTGTCGAAAGATCCTACCAGGCATACTTGGTACAGCTCAATGCTTTGTAGAGCTTCGAGCCGTCTCTCATCGAGATTATCCAACTCTTGGAGTCTCAATTTGACATTACTTTCTTGCGTCATGTCATTTTGCAAAGATACCCTTAAGGAATGAATTTGTGCTTTCAAAGGGACAACAACTTCGCATCCACGGACAAAGGAGAAAGGTGTGTTATGGGTTGGTCCTCAAACGGTGGTTCGATAGGCCCACAAAGCTTCTGGTAGTTTGTCGCCCCAGTCTCTTTTGTGACTAGAGACCATTTTCTTGAGAATTCTGCAAAGTGTCTTGTTGAAGGCTTCTGCTAGTCCGTTCGCTGCAGGATTATATGGAGTCGAAGGACAACTTTGGATTTTGTACTTGTCGCAGAACCTGTAGAATTAGTGATCCTGGAATTGCGTCCGTTATCGTGGACGAATCTTTTAGGTATGCCGAAGCGATAAATAATGCTGGTGCGCAAGAATTGAAGGACTGATGAGGTCTTCATTTCGCTGAGCGCGAATGCTTCTGACCATTTAGAGAAATAATCCGTAGCGGCGAAGATGAAGTGATGGCCTTTGCTTGATGGGGGAGAGATATGACCTATGATATCCATTCCCCAGGCTTCGAAAGGCCATGAGATTGCTGTTGGATGTAGCCATTCTAGAGGCATGTGGACATAATCTCCATGAATTTGGCATTGTTGGCAGCGTTTAGCAAATTACATTGCATCCATCAGCTACCATAGTAGGCCAATAATAACCTAACCTTTTTATCTGATCATATAGCTTAGGTCCAGCCTGATGGGATCCACAAAGACCAGAATGCACTTCTTAGAGAGTTTCTTTAGCCTCTTGTTGTGACAAGCAGCATAGAAGTATTCCGTTGAAGGATTTTCTGTTGAAAGGTTTGGAGGTGGTTCTTCTACAATATTTTCGGAGGCTTTCAACTCAACAAGACCTTCTGAAGCATTTATAGACCAAGGCTCTGTTTTTGTCCATGGGTCTTCTTGATCGATATTCTTCTCAAGACTTGCAATGAGATGATCCCAATCACCTGTTGAAACTGGGCCGAACTAGGGTACTTCTTTTAGAGACGATGGTTCTTCTGGGTCAAAAAACCGCGCGTCTGTGTCATCGGACAATTCCTCTTTATTGTCAGAGAAATCATACGAATTGGAGGAGCTTTCTGGATCCTTGACGGGTGACTCTTCAAAGAGATATCCAGGGAGGTCAATGTCTTCATGGACACGAGATGTTGAGGCTTCGTCGGCAAAATGACTTTGCAGCCTTTGTGTCAACTGTCTCATGGGAGAGGTAGGATCATACCCCAACCCGTATGAAGACTTGCCTTTATGAGGGTGGAGTTTCCAATCTTTCGGTTGACTTTTGGTCAGGGTGGGTTCCAATGGTGTGAGAATACCACGGCCACCTCCCAAACCGGTCGGATTCTGAGCGTTGTAGCCCATTTTCTTCATGATTGCTTGTGCCATTCGACTATATAGGGATAGTTGAAGCATACCTTCATTTTGGAAAGGTTCAAGCGGAGAATTTGATGAAGAGACTCCCGATCTATGAAAGAAGATTATTTTTTCTTCTGCCGAAGTTGCGGGGACGACAAAGGAAGCAGATGTAGGATCTTCTACATCAGCAGGTGTCTCCAATGGAGTGAGAGCAGGCCGAACTCGCTGAGTATCAGCTTGGCTTGACGATGTGTCATCTTCTGACTCTGAGTCTGAATCTGTGTCATGCATAATAGACACAAAGGAGACAGCGAACTTGCCCCCAGCCTTTTGTTTTGTCTTCTTTGCTTTGGTGGGGATTGTCAAAGGTTTTGAAGAAGATTTGAGGGAGATGACGAAGGGAGAATGACTGTTCTCTTCTGATTTGCTGGAAGGTTTGTTTTCTTCCGATGATTACTGAGGAGCCTTGCACTTATCTTTCTGGAGATTTTCGGCAAAGGGTGTTGTTTCTTCCTCCTGTTCTTCTTTTCCTTCTTTATATATCACAGCGTTAGTAAAATGGACGTCTCTGCCTTTGAAGAGCCTTTTATCTGCAAAGACTCGATGTATCAAGCCATCGTTACCAACGAACTTGATGCACTGATGTAGAGTTGAAGGGACGACACCATTCTCGTGTATCCAGAGACGTCCAATAAGAATATTGTAGCATTTTGGGATCTTTATTGCATATACAGTGACTTCAGAAATAAGATCACCGATTTGCAATTTGAACATGATTTTTCCGATAGGCCATTGAGCGCTCCCGTCATATCCGAAGATGGATACGGACGTGTGACTCGGCTTGGTAGGTGTGTTGGAAATAGGTGGGCCTCTAGAATAGGTTTCAAAAACTTTTGACCCACTTGACTCAGAGATCATCTAGCCAGAAGGTCCAGGATGCATAAATCTCAATCTCATGATCACGTATAGTAAGTAAATCTATCTAAAAGATAGAAACAAGCATACAACATGCATCCATAAAATCTACAATATGCAACGAAGTAGATAATACCTTGGAGCTCGGCTGTGCTCTAATGGAGAAGTTGATTCTTTCTTTGATGATGAAACTCTTTCACTTGTCAAAAACGAATCTCCAAGACCTTTTGATCTTCCACGCTATTTCCCGTATCAGATTCTCTTTCCTCAAGAAGATGGGTGGGATCTCCAAGAGAAACCTCTAAGGAAAACTAGAAGAGAACTAGAAGAGGGAAGAGAAGAACATGTACAACTCTTGCACATACAATCCTTGTGATGGAACGCGCTCCGAGGCGCCGTTGGGGCGGCTACCGGGGTCGGCGGAACGTGGGAGTCCGTCGGGTCCGGCCCTTTCGCGCCCTGGCGGGCCCTGAAGCGTGCATCAACATTTCTTTTGTGTGGGTGTGCCAGATTTTCTATTTTACTTGGAATTGCAAGTGGTCATCCGGAGATCAACCTTCGCAAGTAAAAAGGAAATCAACTTCTTTCAAGTTTTCCATTGCACAAATATTTAAGAAAAGAGACATTTTCTTGGTTTGCCGTGAAAGGCGATTTTGTTTGGCATTTATAGCCGATTTTGGCGTTTATAGCCGATTTACAATTCTCATCAATAATGAAAGACAAGAGTTGTGATTTTTGTCTCTTTTAGAAAAATACAAACTACAATGAAAAGCAAGAAAAGGAAGATCTAACTTTTCAGGAGATTGTGGGGGACTCGTTCAGATTGACGGTCGCAAGCCATGTATGGGCTTCGCCATCATCCATGCAGATGAGAACAGAAGATGCTCTTGATTCGCTTGGCTTGGCTATAACCTTAGGTTTTTAGAGGACAAAGACCAAGAGAAGGTCCTATGTCCAATAAAAAGCTAAGTAGACGGGCTGAAAAGCCACGTCTAAGCCATTGGAAGCAGCGGGAGAAGGCAAGGACCTTGGGGGGGGGTGCCCCCCAAGGGACTTTTGTCACCTTGTAGTGGTGGCCGGTGCAGAACTTCAGCAGAGTTTTTCTCTCTTTTTCTTTCTCTCAGATCTCTTTCTGATCTTTTTTTTTCTGATCCTCTGATTTTCTCCTCTTTTTTCTGATCTTTTTCGATCCGAATTTCAATGGAATGCTCTCCTATTTATAGGCCTTTGGTAGCCATTTAGGAGGGTTTATGAGCCTTAATGGCTTTAATGGGAGGAGTTACAAGATTTATTTCTTGATTTTGTAACTCCTTTTTCCTTGAATCTGATTGGCCGATGGAGATTAAGGGCTTTTAATCACCTTAATTACCATAATGGGAGGAGTTTCATGGTTTAAATGCCATGAATCAATTGACTTGTAACTCCCAAATGCTTGCTTCTGATTGGGCCGTCCAAAGAAATGAATTAATGACTGCAATAAAGCTAGTCAATTAACCACATTAATTGGTCGCCGAGCAGTCGAAGAGTCGCGGGCCATGCCGTGTCTTCTGGAATTCTTCTGGCGATGATCATCGATGGATCTACATGCTGATCGACATCAGATGAACATGTAACTTCAGACATTGATAGCTAAGAGCGGGCCGGTGACATCTGTCTTGTCGATTTCACGATCGGTCGGACAGAAAGTGCACTTTCTTGGTCGACCGGTTGGCGATCTTGGAGCGATCAATGATGATTTTATGCTTTTGACGGCGGATCCGAGATGTCGTCGGATATGAGTCAATTTAAAGCACTAAAAATCACATTTTCAGGAAACCACAGGGGCCAAAGTGCGCGATACGCAAAAAAAAGACGGAAAAACGGGTCACCGGCGGAAAATCCGGTGACCCGGACCTCCATGGTCGCCGGCGACCATGGGCCATGGTCGCAGGGGTCCATGGACCGGCGACCATGGGCCATGGTCGCAGGGGTCTGCGACCCTGGGGGATTTTTCCCCTTCGCAGCCCGTTTTGCGGTCGTTTTGAGGTCTTTTTCGTCGCCGTTTTCTTCTGTATTTTTCTTGACATTTCTTCTCATTTATTGGCTTGATTTCCCTGTAGAAAACTTGATGAGAATCCTTGCATTTTTAGAGTGCAAAGTTTCCAATTTTCCGGGAAAGCCGAAGACTTTGTCGCGTAGAGCTGCTGATTTTCCGCCAGAAGCTGAAACTTGGTCAAACGATGTCGGAATGACCTGAAATTTGAGGTGAAGCCTCCTGAGCAATAAATAAGACCAACCATAGGCTTTTGTTTGAGTTTTGAAGCCGTTTGGGGTCCCGTCGATGCTTCACTTGATTTTGCTGCGGGGAAAATGCCGAGCTTTGATATGTGGCCAAACGATGTCCGATTGACCTGAAATTTGACGGGGAGCCTATTGGAGTCATTTTGAGACGTTCCATGGGCTCCGTTTTGGATGTCATGGTCCCGGGTTGCTCCGCCGCCGGTA
Organism: Umbellularia californica; assembly: GCA_028538565.1. NCBI lineage: Eukaryota > Viridiplantae > Streptophyta > Magnoliopsida > Laurales > Lauraceae > Umbellularia > Umbellularia californica. The sequence continues at coordinate 31,419,319 of JAPQWN010000011.1, forward strand.
GGCTTGATTTTCTCTCGGAGCATCGAAACCTGGTCAAACGTTGTCGGAATGACCTGAAATTCGACGTGCAGCCTTTTGGAAGCATGATGAAGCCACTCATGCACTTGGTTTGATGAGCGAAGGCTTCGGTGGTTCTCGCCGCCGGGAGGCTTGATTTTGCTGCTCGAGCATTGATGGAGGGTCAAACGTTGTCGGTTTGACTTGAAATTTGGCATAGAGCCCTTTTGGGACATGCTGGAGTCATCTGTAGGCTTTGATCGAAGTTTTGACGTCTCCGATGATGTCGCCGCCGGGAGCTCCCGTTTAGCTGTCGGAGAAGTGAAGTTAGGCCAAATGTTGTCGAAATGGCCCGAAACTTCATGTGTACTCTTCTCTTGGCTATCTTGAAGGATCTTGCAGTTTTTGTTTGATTCTGACAAGATTTGAATTTTTGGAGAAATTGCATTGCCTATTTATGGCAGGTTGCGACTTCATGCAGCTTTCTTGATTTGAAGAGGCAAAGTGACATTTTCGGTGTCAACAAATGCCCCCTCGAGGTACAGCGACGAGTTGCTTGACTTTTGTAGTCGATGTGCCTCGAAGATATTTTTGAAGGAGAGCTTGTGTCTTGACCAAGAGTCTTTGAGCAATCCTTCCTTTGGTAGAGTAGCCTTTGAGCTTCCAGGGGAATTTTATGGTAGTGAAAGGAATCACACACCATCTCGAGGCAAAGTTTTGAAGATGACATCAGGGATGTGGATTTGGGCTTTTGTTTTTGACCTTGTGACCTAACAAGCTGTATGTGGCAGGTTAGGGGGTCGGGTTTTGGTTTTGACCTTGTGACCCAACAAGCTGTATGTGGCAAGTTGGGGGATCATGATTTGGTTTTTGGTTTTGGTCTTGTGACCTAACAAGCTGTATGTGGCAAGTTAGGGGACCAGGATTTGGTTTTTGGTCACTCTTTGGGACTGTGTGGGTCCATTGGAGTGGTTTGGATTTTTGTGGAATGTCAATTTCAAGATTTTGGCTCAATTTGGTATATTAGGCTGGATGGTTTGATTTTTGGAAGCTCATGGGGCTTGGAATTTTTGTATGGTTCAATCAACTCAAAAGAGGCATAGAACCATTTTTGTATGCTCTTGGTAAGAGGGATTTTTTTCCTGACTAAAAGCCCAAATTTTTTTTTTTTTTTTTTTTTTTATAGTGCCTAGGTGGTCAAACCTGGCTCATATGGGCTAGCCCATGGGACCTTAAGCTTTTTAGGATGAATTAGATCTCATGTGGGGCCATTTTTGTAAAGAATATCTAAAGATATCTCATTTGGATAGAGAATATCTAAAAATATCTTTATGGGAGAGAATCTCTCATATTCCCTTAATTTGGGAGAGAATATCTCAAGGTATCTTTCTTTTTGGGAAGAAATCTCCAATATCCTTTTTTGTTGGAGAGAATCTCTCATTTGATTGATTTTGGGAGGAAATCTCTCAAAGACATCTTTCTTTTTGGGAAAGAATCTTTCTAATTCCTTCTCTTTTGGTAAGGTTACTAATTAGTAACACTTACCTTTCTTCTTTGTTTCCTTCTTTGATTTGCTCTCTCCTATAAAAGCAAAGGAAGGTAGGATCTCTTGCCCTTATTGCTTTCTTTTGCAACAATCTCAAGAGAGCTCCAAGGCCAAGAGTTTTTCTTCTTCAAGGATCTTCAAGCTTTTTTCTTCTTCTTCTCCATCAATGGCTTCAAGTAAGTTTTCTCTCTTTTTCTTTCAAGAAAACTTTATGTAGAGAATAGGATGGTAAAAAAAGTTTCTCTTCCTTTTTTTTCTTTCTTCTTTTTTTTTCTTTCTTTCTTTTCTTTCTATTCTTCTTCTTTTTTTTTTTTTTTTTTTTTCTTCTCCACGTGATTTCTTCTTTTGTTTTTTTTTCTTTTTTTTTCACACGTTTTTTTCTTCTTTTTTTTTTTTTGTGGGCCGTACGGACAGATCCGTATGGCCACGTGGCCTGATTTTTTTTTTTTTTTTTTTTTTTGAGAAAGTTTCTTTTTTTTTTTTTTCTTTTCTTTCTCCCTCCTTTTTTTTTGAGAAAGTTTCTTTTTTTTTTTTGCTCATCATGATAATGCGTTTTTTTTTGCAAATCTAGATGTTCATGCATGTACTTTTTGTAAATTGAATTGAGTAGCATGATGTGATAGCATACCTGAAAATCTTTGCAATTTTGGGAATTTGGAGCTCGCAGCGATGTTGAGCCCTTCTTGATTTTGCGGAGATTTTGAGGTTTCGAAAGTTTGGAGTTTCGGAGCCCGCAGCAATGTTGAGCCCATCTTCAAACTTTTTATTTCCGTCGGGGTATTTCCTTTTTCTTTGGAATTGCCCCGGAGTCATGCCAAAATTTCGCCAGATTTTTGGTGGGACAAAGTGACCCCTTTTTTTTTTTTTTTTTTTAGCGAAATCCTGTCATTTTGATGACGATCTTTTTCTTTTCCAACCTTTGCAGGTGGTTCCTCCAGAGCGAACAAGGGTAAAGAGCCTGCTAAAAGCGTACCTCGTCGATCTGCTAGATCTTCCAATGTGGCCGTTCAGCAGGCCTGGGAGAAGGTCCAGTATGTTGAGAGAAACTTGGAAGAATGCGACTCTTTCAACAGAGATGAGATGAGACAACAACTGATTGCCCTCAAGAGTGAGGAGTATTATAAGATCATGGTAAGCAACCGTCCTTGGGTTATGGACGATCTAAGGGTTTTGCCCAAGCCTACCTTCTTCTTTGGAGATGCAGTCCCTGACGACTTGACATACCAAAGGAGATGTTTTCAGTTCTCTTACACAGCAGATGGTGAAGAGAAGACTGTTTCTACCCGGTCGTCTTTTGATCGTACCATCTCGATCATGAGCCTTGCTTCCACGTGCTCTAAGAGGGAAGATCCTCCGAGCTGGGTGAAGAGGGCCAGTGTGATCAAGACCGGGGTTTTTGTTGGTGGACCCTCCGGATATGCGGAGAAGCCACCTGTCCGTATGGACATGTTGATGCCAGCCAGTGGCTACCAGGGCTCTGATTATGCATCGGTCGATTTGAGACCGGTGGGCCTTGGCGTTTTCAGCGGTGATGGCAGTACTTGGGTGAAGCCTTTTCGACTTCGTGGCCGTTTCAATGTTGACTCCGATTGGAAGTCATGGACTGATCGCGTCCTGCTGATTGGTGGCACCATTTTGAAGGAAGCCGGGATTTTTGACGCGGTCCGCGCTTTTAGGGAGACCGTGACTTTTTCCGATGATGCCTTCATGGCTATGTTGGAGTCTTTCCTCCCTCAGACCAATACCTTCGTTGTCACGAACGGTGAGATTGGTTTTTCTCTGAAGGAGTTGAGTGCTATTACTGGATTGCCCATCCTTGGCAAACTCTACGAGGAGTTCATGCCGATTGACAGCGTCCTTGAGGAGCAGTCAGAGGAGTTCAGGCTCCTATACTTTCAGCTCGTCGCCTTCTATGATTTTTTGAAGGAGGGCTCGAAAGTTAGATCCAGCAGTTGGAAGAGTTATGGCTCTTCATTCTTCAACTTCTTTGACAGCAAAGAGTCTCCTGATAGCATGACCCGGGAAGACAGGAAGAAGACTTTGGCCATGCAGGAAGAGTTGAAGGGTTTCTTCGCGAGCACAGATGCCCTTTATTCTGACATTGCACTGCGGAGAGATCTTGCTTTTTACCTCACTTTTTGGCTGGGTGAGGCTATTTTTGCTGGTGGAGATGGGACGCATATCAGGCCGCATTGTATTTTTCCGGCTTGTCAGATGGCGTTTGGAGAGCGGCTTGCTTTGGTGCCCGCTCTTTACTCCTACCTGTGTACCGAACTGCAGGCTGCTGCTTTCTTGGTTCGGCTTGGGCTCCCTATGAATAGGGTATTTTCAGCCCATATCTTTTATTCGTGGTTTGTATACCACTGTCCTGGCTTCCACCAGCTGGGTGCTGCACAGGATGATGATCCTCTGATGATTCGATTGGTTAAGGGAAAAGCCATATCCGAATCACTTTTGTTTGCCCGCATGAGGATCCGACGGTTCAGGGACGTCGAGATGGGGCAGTCTTCAGTGAAGCTTTCTCCGGAGTTGCGGAAGAAGGCTTTTGATTTTGGTGCCTCCCGAGACTCTACCAGAGCAGGGTCGGGAAGGCATTACCCTTTGACCAATGCAGAGAAGGAGTGGCTTTTCAGCATACGAGTCGGCACGATGGTGTACCGTAGACATCTTTTCGTCGACATCCAGCCGTATGTACCTTCTCGCTTTGCGCTTCAGTTGGGCTTCTCTCAAGGCGTTGTTGGAGCGCCTTCGAGTATGGTGAAGCGTTTTGGGGGTTTGCAGGATGGCAGAAATGCATGGGCTTTCTATAGTGCTGAAGACACTACTGCCACGATTTCTTATCCTGAGCTGTCGACTTTCCGAACAGCCGGCTTCACGAAGTGGTTCGCGGAGAGCTTTTTGGCATATCGGGGGCTTTCCAAGAAGGAGCTTGATGTAAAGCTGTCTTCTGGAAAAGGCATTGGGAAGTCGGATGGCGTCCGGCGAGAGGAAGTTTGGGCCTTCCTTTCTGGAGAGAAGCACAAGATAGGCTTTCTCGGTGACCAGGGCGTCATTGGTTCTGAAGCTGTTCGGGAAGTACCTGATGAGGCTTTGGAGCAGCTAGAACAGGAGGAAGCTGAGCTCGACGCTTGGATGCAAGCGGCACAGAAACGAGCTTCCGTGGAGTCTACTGGCGAAAGCAGACCATCCAGTGAGGAGTCAAGTGAGAAACCTGACTCTGATAGTGGGGCGGGTTCTTCTAGGAAGCGAACCCGTAGAGGTAAGAAGAGGAGGAGTCATTATCGCAGCGAGGGGCCACATGAGGACTCTCCTGACATGGAAATCCCTCTTACCATCAACGAGGAGGTGCCAGAGGCTGTCGACGAGCCTCCAGAGAAGAGGAGTCGTGGGGAAGAGACCATTGGTGAAGGTATGATTCTTCCTTTTTCCTTTTCTACTTCTTTCATGGGGCTTTCCATGTTCTGATTTGTTTTCTCACCCTGCTGCTGCTTTTTCCTTTTTTTTTTTTTTTTTTTTTTAGCAGAGGATGAAGACTTGCCGATGCCTGAGGTTCCGACCGATGAGGCGGTGATGGAGCCGGTTATGGCATCTGAAGAAGAACCGAGGGACTCTGGAATGACTCCGGAATCTCCAATTGGTATAGCTTCTTTCGCTTTCTCTTTTTTTTTTTTTGCCTGCAACTTGATTTGCTAACAGTTTTTTTTCTTGCCAGCTGACTTGTCACAGGATTCCGATGACTTTGAACCATCAATGGACGCAAATGTCGATGATGCTTCTGATGAGTTCATGGAGGAAGAGAGTGTTCCGCCAGTCGTCGAAGAAGGTACTTTGTAGTGATGACCCTGATGGTTTTTTTTTTAACAGGATCATATCATACCTTTTTGTGTTTCATTTGCAGGTTTTGAAGTGACAGAAGAGAGTCCATCGCTTTTTCAGAACCAGAGCAAGGGATGCCAGAGGTCGATCCGGAGGTAGAGATTAGTTCAGACATGATTGAGGAGATGCCTCATGTTGAGATTCCCTCTCCAGTGGCTCCAAGTGAAAAGAGTTCTTTTGTTACTCTTCTAATGGGACATGACATGAGCAGCCGATCAGCGGAGAAGGGTGAATCTTCATCCAGTTCGTCTCTTCAATTTGCGAAGAAGGTGCTGGCTCGGGTTTTGAGTTCTTGGGTCAAGACTCTCCTTTCTGGACACTTGGAGGCAGGATTTGGCATGATCCCACATGTACAGGAGATTCTGACCGACACCGAAGAGGTTGGTCTGGATGTTACAGGTGCCAGGGCGATCGTTGATAGGATCATTGGACTGGGTGACAAGTGGTTTGAGACCATGGGTTTCCCTGACGACCAATTCTTCAAGGAGATGTTCTTGGACCCTGCTGATAAGGCTAAGTCTGACCTGAATGAGGCTACACAAAGCAAGAAGCAGCTAGTTCGGGAGAAGAACAAGGAAGAGCTAGCCATCATCGGATTGAGGCATGACCTTAACGTCCTTGATAGGGAAGTTGAGGAGGCCAGGAAACGTCTTGAGCATTTGAAGGCACAAGTCGATGCGAAGTGGGCTGCTATAACAGAGGCTCGTGACAGGGAGAGTACTCTGATTCGCAGGGTTGCAGATGCCGGTCAAGTTCTCGAGAGGAGGACTCTAGAAAACGAACGATGGCAAACTGCTGGGGAAGAGCTTCCCGGTGTAAAAGAAGGGTTACGGCATTCGCTAGCATCTCATGGCAAGTTCCTGAAGAAGCGTGCCTTGGAAACTCTGACGGCTGAGGCCAAAAGTTTGCTTGAGGAGCTGAAGCTTTGGCTGGAGACCATTTTTGGCTGAGTTCCTGATTTTTTATAGCAGAAACCATTCTTCTTTTTTTTGGTACCACATGTATTTTTTGGTACTCTTTTTTTTGTAGTGCTTGTGGACAATTTCTTTTTTTTTGGTACCACATGTATTTTTTTTTGGTACTTTTCTTTTTTTTTTTTTGTAGTGCTTGTGAACACTTTCTTTTTTTTTTTTTTGCTTTGGTACCACATGTATTTTTTGGTACCCTTTTTTTTTTGTTGTTCCCTACGCTCACTCAAATCTTTTTGTGATGAAAGCAATTGCTAAATGGGATTTGATCAAAAGCTTTGTCATTTTGTGAAAATCTTTTGTCAAATAATTGTTTTGGCATGGGAGCCTGATTTTGGTTGTGGCGTGAAAGCCGCTTTTGAGATGGCATGGAAGCCGAAATTTTATGGCGTAAAAGCCAAAATTTGGGTTGGCATGGAAGCCGGTGTTTTTGTGGCATTTACAGCCAGTTTGGTGGCATTGATAGCCAATTTGTGGCATTTATAGCCGGTTTTGTGGCATTGATGGCCGGGTTTTTTTTTTTAAAGCCAAGTTTTGGTTTGTCGGCGTGAAAACCAATTTTTTGTGGCATTGATAGCCGGTTTGTGGCATTTATAGCCGGTTTGACATGAGAGTCAGGTTTTTTTTTTTGTGTGGCATTTATAGCCGATTTTTTTTTGAAAACCGAGTTTTGTTTTATTGGCATGAAAGCCGATTTTGGCGTTTATAGCCGGAAATTTTTTGTTTTGGCATTCATAGCCGGATTTTGGCATTTATAGCCGAGTTTTGGTTTTCAAAATGCAGGTATCGACTAAATGTCGCCTCCCCGCTGAATGGTCTTGCAAGTATCGATGGAATGTCGCTTCCTTGCTCATTCGGTTTTGCGAGTATTGATGGAATGTCACTTCCTCGCGGGTTAGGTTTTGCAAGTATCGATGGAATGTCGCTTCCTCGCGAATTGGGGTGCAAATATCGACTAAGCGTCGCTTCCCTGCTTTTCCCAAGACTTTTGGTTTTGCGGGTACTGACTTGATGTCGTTTCTCCGCGATTTTTGAAATTTGAGGTTTTCTCGAACCATTTGTAATTTTGGGTTGTGGATAGCAACTGGTATGTTGCATCTCCACGATTTTTGAAATTGGGTTGTAGATATCAACTGGTTTGTTGCTTCTCCATGATTTTAGGTTTTCTCGAACCTTTGAAATTTGGGTTGTGGATATCAACTGGTTTGTTGCTTCTCCACGATTTTTGAAAAACCATTTTTTTTTTGTTTAAAGACACGAGGGTCGTAAATTTTGACCTAGAACCATTTGGCGGTAAAAGGTAAGGTGGACTAGGGTGGAAATCCCTGAATCCGGATTTTTGTTTCAAACCATGAATTTTGGTTCAAGGATCGAAAGCTTTGGTCAAGTCAGGGAGAGGCTCCTAAACTTGGATTTTTTTTGTTTTTGAACAATGAAACGATGAAAGTAAGCATTGTTTTTGAATCTCTAGAAATTTTGACATTTGATATGAAAATTCTAAAGAGAGTGGGTTTGACGAGCGAGTACCTGAGAACAGGTTTTGGCCATACAGGCATTGCTCTTACCCAGTTGGGTAAGTCTTCAAGGGTAGTACCGCTTCAAGAACTTGCCGTTGATAGGCAGCATACATCTGTCGCCTTCCATGTTTAGGAGGGCATATGCGCCGTTGGAGAAGACTTTGTCGATGACGTAGGGTCCCTCCCATTTTGGTTCAAATTTGCCTTTGGATTTGTGTGCGAAGACCATTGGTCTTTTTACCGCAAGAACCAAGTCACCCTTTTTGTAGGTGCGTTGCCGGACCCTTTTGTCAAAAGATCCTGCCATGCGTGCTTGGTAAAGTTCAATGCTTTGTCGAGCTTCGAGCCGTCTCTCGTCGAGATTGTCCAGCTCATGGAGTCGTAATTTGACATTGCTTTCTTGAGTCATGTCATTTTGTAGAGATACCCTCAGAGAAGGAATTTGTACCTCTAGGGGCACGACAGCTTCGCATCCATAGACCAAGGAGAATGGTGTGCTATGGGTTGGTCCTCGAACGGTGGTTCGATAGGCCCACAAAGCTTCAGACAGTTTATCGCTCCAGTCTCTTTTGTGACTAGAGACCATTTTCTTGAGGATTTTGCAGAGTGTCTTGTTGAAGGCTTCTGCTAATCCGTTTGCTGCCGGATTGTATGGAGTCGAAGGACAGCTTTGGATTTTGTATTTGTCGCAAAACCTGTAGAATCGATGATCCCGGAATTGTGGTCCGTTATCATGGACGAATCTCTTGGGTATGCCGAAACGACAAATGATATTGGTGCATAGGAATTGAAGAACTGATGAGGTCTTCATTTCGTTGAACGCAAATGCTTCTGACCACTTGGAGAAATAATCCGTTGCGGCGAAGATGAAGCGATGACCTTTGCTTGAAGGGGGAGAGATAGGACCTATGATGTCCATGCCCCATGCTTCAAAAGGCCATGAGATTGCTGTAGGATGCAGCCATTCCGGAGGCATGTGAATGTAATCTCCGTGAACTTGGCATAGCTGGCAACGTTTGGCAAATTGCATTGCATCAGCAACCATGGTAGGCCAATAGTAACCTAACCTTTTTATCTGATCATAGAGCTTAGGACCTGCCTGATGGGCTCCACAAAGACCAGCATGAACTTCTTTAAGTGTTTCTTCGGCCTCTTGTTGTGACAAGCAGCGTAGAAGTACTCCGTTGAAGGATTTCCTGTAGAGGATTTTTGAAGGAATATCCAAATGAAAGTTTGGGGCTCGCCTTTGTATGCTTACCCGTTCTTTTGGATCTTCAGGTAGGATTCCGAACATAGTGTAATCAATGAACGGATCCCTCCAGTCGACGATTGAAGGTTGAAGGATAGAGATCCGACTTCCAACCACTCGGTGGCATTCGGCAACTGCTTGGTGTGTGTTAAGAGGAGGGAGGATCCTTCTCTTGCACACTGTAATTTGCATGTTTTCCCCTTCCTGGATCGCCATTGATGCGGCAAGTCCGGCCAGGGCATCTGCACGGATATTTTCACCTCTACGAATGTGGGTGATGTTGCAGATGTCAAACTTTTGCAGAAGCGATTGTGCGTTGTTGTAATAAGGCAGCAGATCGGGCTTCCTGACTTCATATTTCTGATTCATCTGGTTGACGATCAGTTGAGAGTCTCCAAAGACTTCCAGCATGGTGATACCAGATTCGATGGCGAGTTCCAATCCTAGGATCAGAGCTTGGTATTCAGCTGCATTGTTTGTGCATGGTTCCAGTAGCGAGAAAGCGTGTGGAATCATGCATTTGTCGGGGCTAACAAAGAGGATGCCAACTCCCGAGATCAGCTTTCTGTTTTCATTTGTCCTGGTTGCACCGTCAAAGTACATGTCCCAGGAGGCATTTGGTGAGGAAGTCTCCACGTTGTAGACAGGTTCGTCTGGGAGATCATCTCTGAGTGGTGAATCTTTAGGCAATGGATGCTCTGCGAGGAAATCTGCTAGAGCTTGGCCTTTGATTGCTTTTTGTGGCACATACCTAATATCAAATTGTGACAAGAGGATGGACCATTTTGCCAGTCGGGCATTAAGAGAACCTGCCTTTGTGACAAGGACCTTCAAGAGGTTGATCCTTGAGACGAGGTAGACTGTGTTGGAAAGCAAGTAGTGACGTAGCTTTTGTACGGCAAACATCACTGCAAGGCATTCTTTTTCGACTGGAGAGTAGCGATGCTCTGCACCTACTAGCATGCGGCTGAGGTAGTACAGAGCAGCTTCTTTTCCCTCACCATTCTCTTGTCCAAGCAGAGCGCCTACAGAATGATCAAGAGCTCTTGTGTACAAGATGAATGGTTTTCCAGTGGCAGGGGCAGCTAACACTGGAGGTTTGGTCAGGTATGACTTGATATCTTGAAATGCGGCTTCGCAGTCGGTATCCCAGACAAAGTCTACACCTTTTTTCATCAATCGAGAGAATGGACGGCATTTCCCCGAAAGATTGGAGATGAACCGTCTGATGTAGGCCAATCTCCCTTGGAGCCCTTTTAGTTCTCTCAAGGTTCTTGGAGAGGGCATTTCTAGAATAGCCTTGACTTTTATGGGGTCAAGTTCTATTCCAGCTTTCCGAACAAGGAATCCGAGAAACTTACCCGACGAGACGCCGAAGAAGCATTTTAGAGGATTCATCCGCAGTTTGTGTTTGCGAAGTCGGAGGAAGACTTCCCGAAGATCTTTGAGATGGTCTTCTTTTCTTCTGCTTTTGACGGCGAGGTCATCAACGTAACATTCGACCGTCTTGTGCTGCATATCTTGGAATATTTTCATCATAGCCCTCTGATATGTGGCACCAGCATTTTTCAGACCAAATGGCATGACAGTGTAGCAATACACGCCAAATGGAGTCCGAAATGAAGTGTGTTTTTCATCCTCGGGATGCATCTTTATCTGATTGTAACCAGAGAAGCCATCCATGAATGTCATTCGCTCGAATCCGCAGGTATTGTCAATCATCACCTCCGGTATGGGGAGCGGGAATTCATCTTTAGGGCAAGCGCCATTCAGGTCTCTATAGTCAATACAGACCCTGATCTGCCCATTTTTCTTTGTCACGGGGACAATGTTGGCCAACCATTCTGGATGTTGTTCCTCACGGATGAAGCCCACGCTTTTGAGTTTTTGAACTTCTTGTTCAATTTTATCCATCACATCTGGACGGAATCTTCTTTGGCCTTGTTTGACAGGCTTGATGTCTTCTTGAAGATTGAGTTTGTGGACTGCTACTTTGGGGTCTAAACCAGGCATTTCAGCGTAGGACCATTCAAAGCAATCAACGAACTCACGAAGAAAAGCGATATACTCGGGTAACTCATCATCCTTTATATTCTTGCTTATGAATATAGGACGTGGGTTATCAGGTGTTCCCAAGTTTATCTTTTGAACAGGATCTTCTGTCGGAAGGTTCGAAGGTGGTTCCTCCACAATATTTTCGGAGGCTTCCAACTCAACGAAACCTTCTGGAGTTTCAACTGCATTACCAGACCAAGGCTCTGTTCCTTTCCATGGATTTTCTTGATTGGTGATCTCCTCAAGGCTTGCTATGAGATAGTCCCAATCGCCTGTTGAGTCTGGTATTTCTTTTGGAGACGAGGGTTCTTCTGGGTCAGGATGCCACAAGTCTGTATTATCGGACGATTCCTCTTTATCATCAGAGAAATCATACCAATTGGATGAGCTTCCTAGATCTTTGTCAGGTAACTCTTTAAAGAGATTTCCAGGGAGATCGATGTCTTCGTGGACTTTAGATGTTGAGGCTTGGTCGGTAAAACGACTTTTAAGCCTTTGTGTCAACTGTCTCAGAGGAGTGTCGGGATCATACCCTAACCCATATGAAGACTTTTCTACATGACCGTAGAGTCTCCAATCTTCCAGCTGGCTTTTGGTCAAGGCGGGCTCCAATGGCGTGAGAATACCGCGTCTTTCTCCCAAACCGACTGGGTTTTGAGCGTCATAGCCCATTTTCTTCATAATTGCTTGTGCCACAGGACTATATAGAGATAGCTGAGGCATACCCTCATTTTGGAAAGGTTCCAGCATGGAATTTGATGAAGAAGCGTCCGATCTATGGAAGAAGATCGGCCTTTGCTTTGGTGATGTTGCCGGAACAACAAAGGTAGCAGACGTAGGATCTTCTACATCAGCAGGTGTCTCCATCGGAGTGAGAGCAGGCTGAACTTGCTGAGTGTCAGCTTGGCTTGACGATGCATCGTCTTCTGGCTCTGAGTCCGAGTCTGTGTCTTGCATGATAGACACGAGAGAGACAACAAATTTGCCCCCAGGCTTTTGTTTCGCCTTCTTCACTTTAGTCGTGATGACCAAAGGTTTTGAAGATTTGAGGGAGATGACGAAGGGAGATTGACTACTCTCTTCTAATTTGCCGGAGGTTTTGTTTTCTTCCGGTGATTTTTGAGGAGCCTTGCCTTTATCTTTCTGGAGATTTTCAGCAGGGGGTGCTATTTCCTCTTCTTCTTTTTCTCCTTCATACATTTGGGAGTCTGCGAAGTGGACTTCTTTACCTTTGAAGGGTTTCCTGTCCGCAAAGACTCGATGTACCATGCCGTCGTCGCCGACAAACTTGATGCATTGATGTAGAGTTGAAGGAACAACACCATTCTCGTGTATCCAAGGACGTCCGAGAAGGATGTTGTAGCATGAGGGGGATTTTATTGCATACACAGTGACCTCAGAGATAAGATCACCGATTTGCAATTTGAACCTGATTTTGCCGATAGGCCTTTGAGTGCTCCCATCGTATCTAAAGATAGATACAGATGTGTGGCTTAGCTTGCCGGGTGGGATGCCCAACTCTTCAAGAGCCGAAGTGGAGATAAGGTTGAGTGCAGAACCTGGGTCGATCTGAACTCTATGTATCGGCATTTCTTTGATGTACCCTGTGAAGTACAGGGGTCGATTGTGCCTTGCTTCGCCAAGTAGGAGGTCTTCCTTAGTGAATGCGATGGTTGCATTGGCTGCCTTTTGAACCGAGAGGCATTGGATGCATGATCCCTCAGTTTTCTTTTTTTCTTCTTTTAAGGAAGTTTCAGAGTTTTTGACCCGGTAGTCCATTTCAATTTGGAGGACTTGTGGGGCATGTTTGTCGACATCCTCATTCAGTTTTTGTAATTCTGAGATGAGATTATCACGAGTGCGTGGAGACATTCGTAATAAATCCAGGATGTGAAGACGTGCAGGTATGTGTTTGAAGTGCTCAACCAAGTCATACTTGAAAGCCTCCTTAGGGCCTGCATGTTCATCATTGTTGCCACTGGGGGCGCTTACAACATCTTTTCCCGAAGGATTTACATAAGTAAAGGAAGATTGGTTGTAATTTTTGTGGTAGTCCCGGCCCGAACGGGTGCCTCTACCAACTTCGAGAGCTTCTTGAGAAGGATCTTCGTTTGGAAGATTGTCTTCAGGATCAAGAGGCTGTCGTTTTTCATCTACTGGGGATGTATCTGCAGCAGAGTTGCCATCCTCAGTGATTGTGTTGCACGGAGCATTTTCCGGGAGCAAGTCCTGAACAGCATCCAGCAGCTTTTCTTCTTCGTTGACCCATCCGTCACCCCAAGTTGGGTTTTCTTCATGATGATGAGTCGGGAAGAATGTGTATCCTGAAGTCACAGTCTCAGGAGAAGAAACCTAAGAGGGTGTCATCTCTGTGAAAGTCACGTGAGACGAGGTAGCTCCAGAGGATACATTGCTAGGCGTCGTCGGAGTGTAGGTAATCTCATCAGACGACGCTTCAGAAGAGCTATAATCCTGATATATTACATTACAGGAAGCTCTGATAGAAGATGTTGCCTGCTCGGAGTCAGACTCATCCTCGGATGTAAGAGGATCGTCAATCCAGCAATGTTCTCCATTTTCAGGAGTTGAGGGAGGAGGTACCTGATGGGCTTCAGGGACTTCCGGCTCTGGATTGTGAGGAATCTCGTTGACGCGGTCTTGCTCTTGTTCTAGAGCGAGACGCTGCAAGATCCTTGCATATTCTTCAAGATCAGGCATGGGAGCCAGATCCTCTTCTTCGTCTTCTCCGTGTGGCTCAACATAGTTGATTTCCACTGGAGCAATGACAGGTGCTGGGTTAACAGCATCTTCTTGTGCAGCCTCTTGGTCTTCTTCATCATCAGACCAGGATCCTTGTGGTTGCAAGGGGTTATACCAGATTACTGGCATAAGGTGAGTTTCAGGAACCCATTCTTCATCGGAGAGATATTCTCCTGTTTCAAGAGATTCCTCCCACTCATCGGTGTAGTTGGGCTCGAATCCATCGTCGGTGTCGCTGGACTCGTATCCATCAATGGAGAATCCAACTACCGAGTTGCAAGAGTATGATGCCCCCTGCATGGCTTCTTTTTTGAATTGAGGTGGCATGAAATCACTAAGAGTGAAGTTTCTTACCGCCTTTGAAGTCTTTGGAAGGGACGTTTCTGTTGCCCCGAGTGAAGTGGTAGAGGAGGCCTCTGCTTTTTCATGGACTTCTTGTTTTGGCTGGGTCTTCTCTTGCCGTTTGAGCCTGAGGAGATGTTTCTTGGCTTGCCTTCGCTGCTGAGCGGTCGGCTTTGTTTTGACGATCTCCCAATTTTCATCTTCCAGGAGACCGGGATGTACCCATATGGGTTGTCCGTCTGGTGTCGGGCAAGGAACCAACACTTCGGACGTTTGAATTCTATTTATCACCTTGAAGGAAGTAGTGATCTTCTTCTTCGGTGACTTTGGTGTTTGTCCATATGACACCATGTTGACGGAGGCAGTCCCATAGTTTTTGTCAAAGGTGATGACTCCGTTTTTCCACATCTCGTTTATCTTCTCTCTCACAACAAAGCATTGATTGAGAGGATGCGAGACCATCTGGTGGTATGGACAGTACCGAGGATCATTGGTTTTGCCAACGTCTCCAGGTCTTTTGGGCTCTGGCAAAATGAGTTTGCCATTTGCTAGGAGAGCCTCAAAGATTTCTTCGACGTCTTCATCGAACGGATATTTCTTTTCTACTCGCTCTTTGAAGGCATCAGAGAGTTCAGGTCTCTTACCTGCAGCTCTATTTTCAGCTTTCTTTGGTTGCTGATGAGCTGACTTAGTCTGCACATTGAGAACCTCCTTCTTCTTTGGTTTAGAGGTTGCAACAGCAGTCGGCTCTTTCTTTGATGATTTCTGACTGTTGAGGTCTTTGATCACCGTTTCAGCTTCCATGGAAGCTTCCAGGAGTTCCCCCAGGTTCTTTGATTTATTGCCGATGATCATGGAGCGGATTTTAGCTCTCATGTTGTTTCGGCAGATGTCGACTAGCGACGCTTGTGGCAGTACATCTGAGCATTTGTACGCCATTGCTTTCCACTTGTGAATGAAGTCATAAGTTGACTCATTCTCTCCCTGTTTTAGGCTGCAGAGCTGAGCCATAGTAACAGGATGATCCTCACCTTGGAAGTGGGTCAGGAAGCGTGTCTCCAGCATAGCCCAGTTCTGAATGGAGTTCTCCGGAAGAGTGGAGTACCAATCGAAGGCCGTACCTTTTAGGGTACTTGCAAAGAGGCGGATCTTGAGTGCATCTTGATCCGCTATAGCTCCCGTCAAGATCTTGAAGTGGATGACGTGCTGTCTGGCTGATCCTTTCCCCGTATATGTTTGGAGAGTAGGATGCTTGAATTTTGTGGGGAACGGGACCGAGTCCATCCATAAAGGATATGGTGGCTTGATCCCATGCTCTTTGAGTATATCCTCTTCTTTTGCTTTTGCGAGGATACTGTCTACGTCCTTTTTGGTAAGGGCGCGTGACTCATTTTCTTCTCCATTTTCCTCGTTATTGCCATGATTCGGAGGAGGCTCATTGTTCACCTGATTTTGGACGACAAGGAGAAGGTTTTCCATCAGAGTTTCAATCCTCTGCTGGCCTTGTTCCAACTGCTGAATGCGTGTGAGCGCATCATCTCGAGGTGGATTCTGAGGTGGCGGCTCAGAACTTGTAGCCAAGACGTTCATCCCTCGGGATTCGAACGAAGAAATCGTCCTGGTGACGGAGCTGGGGCTCATTCTTTTTGATGAAGAGCTTGATGAAGGATTACTCTCCCGTCCTTGGATGGAAGGGGCAGGAGATTCTTCGGGATGTCTTTGTGTCCTGGTGATGCTACGGGTCACCGGACGTCGGACATGGATTTTTGATGCCGACCTTTGGCGTCTTCTGGTTTTTCCAACCATATGGACGGCAGCAACTTGGTCGGGTCTTTCTTTTTCGACCCATTTGTGGGAGACTTGAAGTGTAGGAGGCTGGGTCCGTTGCTTCTCTAGTCTCTTTTGTCGATATGACGCACGGCGGCGTGCTCGACGAGCGATTTGAGCTTTGGTCAGCTCTGGCTGGGCTCTGACGATGAAGGATGTGCTCCCTCGGGCGCAGCAGCCGAGCTTGTCTTCTTTGTGGTTGGGCAAGGACAGGATGCGGACCCGGTCCTTTGCCTGTTGCAGCGAAGCTTTAAACCTTTCGAGTTCGGCCCCTGTAGAGATAAAGGGTCGAACTGAAGGGGTGTAGGCCCTGGCAGGTGCTTGTAGAGGCCTAGTGATGCATGATCTGATTTTGGGCCTGTAGGAACAAGCCGGCTCATGCTGGGTTGACTTGGGAGTCAGGTTGGAGATGGGTCTCTCCTCTTTCATGTAGGCAAGAGGGTAGAACTGGTTTTCCTTGAGTGGGGCCAGGTATGCTGGCTTGGTGGAAATTTGAGACCTTCTTTGTTTTGGGGAAGGTCTTGGAGACCAAGTCTTGGGATAGACCTGGTTGTTTGTGGGTCGAGGCTTCGCGGGGGTGCCGCGGGCTTCAGGCTTTTGGGCGCTCGCCTTTGGTGTCACGGGAGTGACACGTTGAGAGGCGATCTTCTGCCTTTTGGCAGGCGCAGTTTGTTCTTCGGGAAGTGGGAATGGTCCCAGTGTCCCAAAGAAGATAGTCCGGGGAGTCGAGGTCGACCCGGAGTTCAAAGAGTTGCCGAGGGAGTTGACGCTTCGGCAGCTGACAGGGCGCTTATGGGTGCGCGCGCTTTGCTTCTGTTGAAGCATGAGCTGGTGCTTGTTCTCATCGAAGATAATGGTTAAGGCTGCCATTGTTAGTTTCGAAAAAGTTCTGAAACAAGACCACATCCATTAGTAATCACAAGAATATAATGATCATAAATGGGAATTCCTATGGTTGTCTTTTCAAATCGCTTAAGGGATATGACCCAAGCGACATGAAGAAGGCAAAAAGCCATAGATGGTACAATTGTTCTGACAGCAAGTATGGTGAGCCCAGAATGAGCGTTCCAGTGACTGCTAGAAGCAATTGTAAACCTAAATTCGACTTATCGAGAAGCAGGGCTTGCTCGAGATAAGAAGAATTAGAGGTAGGAGTTACAAATGTGCCGGTCACAGATACAGTAGACCCTGAAAGGGCGTACCAGTATTGCTATGCACAAATGTTGGAGATCGCATCCATGAGATGGGATTCTTTGTTTTGAAATGTCAGAAATGGATTCGTCAAAGAGAGCAGGTGGCATTCCGATTCAAATACGGGCTCAACGATTTCCGCGAGCGCCAGTACTCAGAAGGGAAGAGACCACAATTTCTCGAATCTGAATCCAAAAAGTGACGAGTTTTTGGAGATTTTTTTTTTTGAAATGATTTTTTTTTTATTTTATTTTTATTTTATTTTTATTTTATTTTTTATTTTTTTTAAAATATTTTTTTTTATTTATTTTTTTATTTTATTTTTTTTGAAAATTTTTTGTTTTTTTTTTTTTTAAGATTTTTTTTTTGAAAATCTTTTTTTTTATTTTTATTTTTTTTTTAATTTTTTAAGATTTAAAGACGAGAGAGTACACATAGGCCTCCTAACCCGGTCTTATGAAACCTCAATTGATAGAATTGCCCCCAGGTAAGGGTAGGATTACTTAATGAACCCGTTTGGAGGACCCTTGCCTAGAACAGTCAAGCTGTCTCCACACTCTGGACAAGGCTTTTCTTGAATCAATCGTGATCAAAGAACGCAATTGGTTTAACCTTAGTGGTCTATGTCCCTTTTTTTTATAAAAATCCCAAATAGACTCATCGAAGAGAAACGATGGCCCAAAACCTTAGTCGAACGGGCTCAACATTTCTGCAAGCACCAAAGAACGATAGGATAGGAACAAAGTTTCTCAATTTTGAATCCAAACTAAGAAAACTAATTTTTTTTTATTTTATTTTTTTTTAATATTTTTTTTTTTGAAATCTCTAATGAACTCATCGAAGAGAAACGATGGTCCAAAACCTTAGTCGAACGGGCTCAACATTTCTGCAAGCACCAAAGAATGATAGGATAGGATCAAAGTTTCTCAATTTTGAATTCAAACTAAGAAAACTAATTTTTTTTTTTATTTTTTTTTTAAATCTCTAATGAACTCATCGAAGAGAAACGATGGCCCAAAACCTTAGTCGAACGGGCTCAACATTTCTGCAAGCACCAAAGAACGATAGGATAGGATCAAGGTTTCTCAATTTTGAATCCAAACTAAGAAAACTGATTTTTTTTTTTTTTTTTTTTGAAATCTCTAATGAACTCATCGAAGAGAAACGATGGCCCAAAACTTTAGTCGAACGGGCTCAACATTTCTGCAAGCACCAAAGAACGATAGGATAGGATCAAAGTTTCTCAATTTTGAATTCAAACTAAGAAAACTGATTATTTTTTTTTTGATTTTTTTTTTTTGCAAAGAGAAAGAGTGGAAACAAACTTAAAGAAGTAGAAATTTCCAAAAAATCCCATCTCATGTTTTTTTAGGATGCAAAATCCAACATAGGCTACCAGCTAGAAAGTAGCCAAGGAATCCGGAAAAGAAGTATAAGCATAGAGCAAAAAGTATGATATGCAAATATTTCATTTCCAAGCACCGTGTTCTCAAATGAACGAGTCCCACCGGGTGTGCCAGCTTGATGGAACGCGCTCCGAGGCCCCGTTGGGGCGGCTACCGGGGTCGGCGGAACGTGGGAGTCCGTCGGGTCCGGCCCTTTCGCGCCCTGGCGGGCCCTGAAGCGTGCATCAACATTTCTTTTGTGTGGGTGTGCCAGATTTTCTATTTTACTTGGAATTGCAAGTGGTCATCCGGAGATCAACCTTCGCAAGTAAAAAGGAAATCAACTTCTTTCAAGTTTTCCATTGCACAAATATTTAAGAAAAGAGACATTTTCTTGGTTTGCCGTGAAAGGCGATTTTGTTTGGCATTTATAGCCGATTTTGGCGTTTATAGCCGATTTACAATTCTCATCAATAATGAAAGACAAGAGTTGTGATTTTTGTCTCTTTTAGAAAAATACAAACTACAATGAAAAGCATGAAAAGGAAGATCTAACTTTTCAGGAGATTATGGGGGACTCGTTCAGATTGACGGTCGCAAGCCATGTATGGGCTTCGCCATCATCCATGCAGATGAGAACAGAAGATGCTCTTGATTCGCTTGGCTTGGCTATAACCTCAGGTTTTTAGAGGACAAAGACCAAGAGAAGGTCCTATGTCCAATAAAAAGCTAAGTAGACGGGCTGAAAAGCCACGTCTAAGCCATTGGAAGCAGCGGGAGAAGGCAAGGACCTTGGGGGGGGGTGCCCCCCAAGGGACTTTTGTCACCTTGTAGTGGTGGCCAGTGCAGAACTTCAGCAGAGTTTTTCTCTCTTTTTCTTTCTCTCAGATCTCTTTCTGATCTTTTTTTTTCTGATCCTCTGATTTTCTCCTCTTTTTTCTGATCTTTTTCGATCCGAATTTCAATGGAATGCTCTCCTATTTATAGGCCTTTGGTAGCCATTTAGGAGGGTTTATGAGCCTTAATGGCTTTAATGGGAGGAGTTACAAGATTTATTTCTTGATTTTGTAACTCCTTTTTCCTTGAATCTGATTGGCCGATGGAGATTAAGGGCTTTTAATCACCTTAATTACCATAATGGGAGGAGTTTCATGGTTTAAATGCCATGAATCAATTGACTTGTAACTCCCAAATGCTTGCTTCTGATTGGGCCGTCCAAAGAAATGAATTAATGACTGCAATAAAGCTAGTCAATTAACCACATTAATTGGTCGCCGAGCAGTCGAAGAGTCGCGGGCCATGCCGTGTCTTCTGGAATTCTTCTGGCGATGATCATCGATGGATCTACATGCTGATCGACATCGGATGAACATGTAACTTCAGTCATTGATAGCTAAGAGCGGGCCGGTGACATCTGTCTTGTCGATTTCACGATCGGTCGGACAGAAAGTGCACTTTCTTGGTCGACCGGTTGGCGATCTTGGAGCGATCAATGATGATTTTATGCTTTTGACGGCGGATCCGAGATGTCGCCGGATATGAGTCAATTTAAAGCACTAAAAATCACATTTTCAGGAAACCACAGGGGCCAAAGTGCGCGATACGCAAAAAAAAAGACGGAAAAACGGGTCACCGGCGGAAAATCCGGTGACCCGGACCTCCATGGTCGCCGGCGACCATGGACCGGCGACCATGGGCCATGGTCGCAGGGGCCTGCGACCATGGGCCATGGTCGCAGGGGTCTGCGACCCTGGGGGATTTTTCCCCTTCGCAGCCCGTTTTGCGGTCGTTTTGAGGTCTTTTTCGTCGCCGTTTTCTTCTGTATTTTTCTTGACATTTCTTCTCATTTATTGGCTTGATTTCCCTGTAGAAAACTTGATGAGAATCCTTGCATTTTTAGAGTGCCAAGTTTCCAATTTTCCGGGAAAGCCGAAGACTTTGTCGCGTAGAGCTGCTGATTTTCCGCCAGAAGCTGAAACTTGGTCAAACGATGTCGGAATGACCTGAAATTTGAGGTGAAGCCTCCTGAGCAATAAATAAGACCAACCATAGGCTTTTGTTTGAGTTTTGAAGCCGTTTGGGGTCCCGTCGATGCTTCACTTGATTTTGCTGCGGGGAAAATGCCGAGCTTTGATATGTGGCCAAACGATGTCCGATTGACCTGAAATTTGACGGGGAGCCTATTGGAGTCATTTTGAGACGTTCCATGGGCTCCGTTTTGGATGTCATGGTCCCGGGTTGCTCCGCCGCCGGTAGGCTTGATTTTCTCTCGGAGCATCGAAACCTGGTCAAACGTTGTCGGAATGACCTGAAATTCGACGTGCAGCCTTTTGGAAGCATGATGAAGCCACTCATGCACTTGGTTTGATGAGAGAAGGCTTCGGTGGTTCTCGCCGCCGGGAGGCTTGATTTTGCTGCTCGAGCATTGATGGAGGGTCAAACGTTGTCGGTTTGACTTGAAATTTGGCATAGAGCCCTTTTGGGACATGCTGGAGTCATCTGTAGGCTTTGATCGAAGTTTTGACGTCTCCGATGATGTCGCCGCCGGGAGCTCCCGTTTAGCTGTCGGAGAAGTGAAGTTAGGCCAAATGTTGTCGAAATGGCCCGAAACTTCATGTGTACTCTTCTCTTGGCTATCTTGAAGGATCTTGCAGTTTTTGTTTGATTCTGACAAGATTTGAATTTTTGGAGAAATTGCATTGCCTATTTATGGCAGGTTGCGACTTCATGCAGCTTTCTTGATTTGAAGAGGCAAAGTGACATTTTCGGTGTCAACACCTTGGGCGTGATTCCCTAGGTGGGATATGTCATAGATGTCCCGCCATGTATACTCCTCTATTTATTGCTAAAAAGCAAGCTCCTCTTTGTTATCTAATTGAAATAGAAGTCTTACTTCCTTAACAATTAGTAACTCTCTTCTTTCTAAATAGAAGTCTCACTTCCATTGTTGACACGAAAAACGTCACTTTGCCTCTTCAACATCAAGAAAGCTGCATAAAGTCACAACCTGCCATAAATAGACAATGCAACTTCTCCAAAAAATCAAATCTTGTCAGAATCAAACAAAAACTGCAAGATCCTTCAAGATAGCCAAGAGAAGAGTACACATGAAGTTTCGGGCCATTTCGACAACATTTGGCCTAACTTCACTTCTCCGACAGCTAAACAGGAGCTCTCGGCGGCGACAGCATCGGAGACATCAAATTCCCGATCAGAGCCTGTGGATGATCTCAAAATGCATCCAAAAGGCTCCATGCCAAATTTCAAGTCAAACCGACAACGTTTGACCCTCCATCAATGCTCGAGCAGCAAAATCAAGCCTCCCGGCGGCGGGAACCACCGAAGCCTTCGCTCATCAAACCAAGTGCATGAGTGGCTTCAACATGCTTCCAAAAGGCTGCATGTCAAATTTCAGGTCATTCTGACAACGTTTGACTAGGTTTCGATGCTCCGAGAGAAAATCAAGCCTACCGGCGGCGGAGCAACCCGGGACCATGACATCCAAAACGGAGCCCATGGAACGTCTCAAAATGACTCCAATAGGCTCTCCATCAAATTTCAGGTCAATCGGACATCGTTTGACCACATATCAAAGCTCGGCATTTTCCCCGCAGCAAAATCAAGTGAAGCATCGACGGGAGCCCAAACGGCTTCAAAACTCAAACAAAAGCCTATGCTTGGTCTTATTTATTACTCAGGAGGCTTCACCTCAAATTTCAGGTCATTCCGACATCGTTTGACCAAGTTTCAGCTTCTGGCGGAAAATCAGCAGCTCTACGCGACAAAGTCTTCGGCTTTCCCGGAAAATTGGAAACTTTGCACTCTAAAAATGCAAGGATTCTCATCAGGTTTTCTACAGGAAAATCAAGCCAATAAATGAGAAGAAATGTCAGGAAAAATACAGAAGAAAACGGCGATGAAAATGACTACAAAACGGACCAAAAACAGGGGAAAAACCCCCAGGGTCGCCGGCCCATGGTCGCCGGCGACCATGGAAGTCCGGGTCACCGGATTTTTCGCCGGTGACCCGTTTTTCCGTCCTTTTTCGCGTTTCGCGCACTTTGGCCCCTGTGGTTTCCTGAAAATGTGATTTTTAGTGCTTGAAATTGACTCATGTCCTCCGACATCCGTCAAAATCACGGGTCAACCTCCAAAAGTATCAAAATCAACATTGATCGCCAACCGGTCGACCAAAAAAGTGTACTTTCCGCCCGATCGATCGAAAAATCGACAGGACAGATGTCACCGGCCCGCTCTTAGCTATCACTGTCTGAAGTTACATGTTCATCCGATGTCGATCAGCATGAAGATCCATCGATGATCATCGCCAGAAGAATTCCAGAAGACACGGCACGGCCCGCGACTCTTCGACTACTCGGCGACCAATTAATGTGGTTAATTGACTAGCTTTATTGCAGTCATTAATTCATTTCTTTGGACGGCCCAATCAGAAGCAAGCATTTGGGAGTTACAAGTCAATTGATTCATGGCATTTAACCCATGAAACTCCTCCCATTATGGTAATTAAGGTGATTAAAAGCCCTTAATCTCCATCGGCCAATCAGATTCAAGGAGAAAGGAGTTACAAAATCAAGAAATAAATCTTGTAACTCCTCCCATTAAAGCCATTAAAGCCCATAAACTCTCCTAAATGGCTACCAAAAGCCTATAAATAGGAGAGCATTCCATTGAAATCCGGATCGATCAATCGGAGATCACTTCCAAAGCACCACAGATCCAGAAATCTGAGAGAAAGAAAAAGAGAGAAAACTCTGCTAAAGTTCTACACCGGCCACCACTACAAGGTGACAAAAGTCCCTTGGGGGGTACCCCCCCCCCCCCCAAGGTCCTTGCCTTCTCCCGCTGCCTCCAATGGCTTAGACGTGGCTTTTCAGCCCGTCTACTTAGCTTTTTATTGGACATAGGACCTTCTCTTGGTCTTTGTCCTCTAAAAATCTGAGGTTATAGCCAAGCCAATCGAATCAAGAGCATCCTCTGTTCTCATCTGCATGGATGATGCGAAGCCCATACATGGCTTGCGACCGTCAATCTGAACGAGTCCCCCACAATCTCCTGAGAAGTTAGATCCTCCTTTTCTTGCTTTTCATTGTAGCTTGTATTTTTCTAAAAGAGACAAAAATCACAACTCTTGTCTTTCATTATTGATGAGAATTGTAAATCGGCTATAAACGCCAAAATCGGCTATAAACGCCACAAAATCGGCTATAAATGCCAAAACATCGCCTTTCACGGCAAATCAAGAAAATGTCTCTTTTCTTAAATATATGTGCAATGGAAAACTTGAAAGAAGTTGATTTCCTTTTTACTTGCGAAGGTTGATCTCCGGATTACCACTTGCAATTCCAAGTAAAATAGAAAATCTGGCACACCCACACAAAAGAAATGTTGATGCACGCTTCAGGCCCGCCAGGGCGCGAAAGGGCCGGACCCGACGGACTCCCACGTTCCGCCGACCCCGGTAGCCGCTCCACGGTGCCTCGGAGCGCGTTCCATCAAGCTGGCACACCCGGTGGGACTCGGTCATTTGAGAACACGGTGCTCGGAAATGAAATATTGGCATATCATGCTTTTTGCTCTATGCTTATACTTCTTTTCCGGATTCCTTGGCTATTTTCTAGCTGGTAACCTATGTTGGATTTTGCATCCTAAAAAAAAAAAATGAGATGGGATTTTTTGGAAATTTCTACTTCTTTAAGTTTGTTTCCACTCTTTCTCTTTTCAAAAAAAAAAATTAATTAAAAAAAAATCAGTTTTCTTAGTTTGAATTCAAAATTGAGAAACTTTGATCCTATCCTATCGTTCTTTGGTGCTTGCAGAAATGTTGAGCCCGTTCGACTAAGGTTTTGGACCATTGTTTCTCTTCGATGAGTTCATTAGAGATTTCAAAAAAAAATTAATAAAAAAATCAGTTTTCTTAGTTCGGATTCAAAATTGAGAAACTTTGATCCTATCCTATCGTTCTTTGGTGCTTGCAGAAATGTTGAGCCCGTTCGACTAAGGTTTTGGGCCATCGTTTCTCTTCGATGAGTCTATTTGGGATTCGAAAAAAAAAAAGACATAGACCACTGAGGTTAAACCAATTGCGTTCTTTGATCACGATTGATTCATGAAAAGCCTTGTCCAGAGTGTGGAGACAGTTTGACTGTTCTAGGTAAGGGTCCTCCAAACGGGTTCATTAAGTAATCCTACCCTTACCTGGGGGCAATTCTATCAATTGAGGTTTCATAAGACCGGGTTAGGAGGCCTATGTGTACTCTCTCGTCTTTTAAATCTTAAAAAATTAAAAATAAAAAATAAAAAATAAAAAATAAATAATAAAAAAAAAGATTTTCAATAAAAAAATCTTAAAAAAAATAAAAAAATCAAAATAAAAATAAAATAATAAAAAAATAAAAAAAAGATTTTCAAAAAAAAAATCTTAAACAAAAAAAAAGATTTTTAAAAAAAAAAATGAAAATCTTAAAATAAAAAAAAAATCTTCAAAAAAAAAAAAACTCTCGTCATTTTAGATTCAGATCCGAGAAATTGTGGTTCCTTCCCTTCTGGGTACTGGTGCTCGCGGAAATCGTTGAGCCCGTATTCGGATCGGAATACCATCTGCTCTCTTTGATGAATCCAATCTTGACATTTCAAAAAAAAAAGAATCCCATCTCATGGATGCGATTTCCAACATTTGTGCCTAGCAATACTGGTACGCCCTTTTAGGGTCTACTGTATTTGCGACCGGCACATTTGTAACTCCAACCTTATATTTGACTTACCTCGAGCAAGCCCTGCTTCTCGATAAGTCGAATTTAGGTTTACAATTGCTTCTAGCAGCTACTGGAACGCTCATTCTGGGCTCACCATACTTGCTGTCAGAACAATTGTACCATTTATGGCTTTTTGCCTTCTTCATGTCGCTTGGGTCATATCCCTTGAGCGATTTGAAAAGACAACCATAGAAATTCCCATTTATGATCATTATATTCTTGTGATTACTAATGGATGTGGTCTTGTTTCAGAAATTTTGAAACTAACAATGGCAGCTTCATTGATCATCACCTTTGATGAGAACAAGCACCAACTCATGCTTCAACAGAAGCAAACCGAGCGCACTTACAAGCGCCCTGCCAGCTGCCGAAGCGTCGACTCCCTCGGCAACTCTCTGAACTCCGGGTCGACCTCGACTCCCCGGACCATTGTCTTCGGGACACTGGGACCATTCCCACTTCCCGAAGAACAAGCTGCGCCTGCTAAAAAGCAGAAGATCGCCTCTCAACGTGTCACTCCCGTGACACCAAAGCCGAGCGCCCAAAAGCCCAAAGCCCGCGGCACCCCCGCGAAGCCTCGACCAACAACCAACCAGGTCTACCCTAAGACTTGGTCTCCAAGACCTTCCCCAAAACAAAGAAGGTCTCAAACTTCCACCAAGCCAGCATACCTGGCCCCACTCAAGGAGAACCAGTTCTACCCTCTTGCCTACATGAAAGAGGAGAGACCCATCTCCAACCTGACTCCCAAGTCAACCCAGCATGAACCGGCTTGTTCCTACAGGCCCAAAATCAGATCATGCATCACCAGGCCTCTACAAGCACCTGCTAAGGCCTACACTCCTTCGGTTCGACCCTTTATCTCTACAGGGGCCGAACTTGGAAAATTCAAAGCTTCGCTGCAACAGGCAAAGGATCGGGTCCGGATCCTGTCCTTGCCTAGCTACAAGAAGACAAGCTCGGCTGCTGCGCCTGAGGGAGCACATCCTTCATCGTCAGAGCCCAGCCAGAGCTGACCAAAGCTCAAATCGCTCGTCGAGCACGTCGCCGTGCGTCATATCGACAAAAGAGACTAGAGAAGCAACGGACCCAGCCTCCTACACTTCAAGTCTCCCACAAATGGGTCGAAAAAGAAAGACCCGACCAAGTTGCTGCCGTCCATATGGTTGGAAAAACCATAAGACGCCAAAGGTCAGCATAAAAAATCCATGTCCGACGTCCGGTGACCCGTAGCGTCACCAGGACACAAAGGCATCCCGAAGAATCTCCTGCCCCTTCCAGCCAAGGACGGGAGAGTAATCCTTCATCAAGCTCTTCATCAAAAAGAATGAGCCCCAGCTCGGTCACCAGGACGATTTCTTCGTTCGAATTCCGAGGGATGAACGTCTTGGCTACAAGTTCTGAGCCACCACCTCAGAATCCACCTCGAGATGATGCGCCCACACGCATCCAGCAGTTGGAACAAGGCCAACAGAGAATTGAAACTCTAATGGAAAACCTTCTCCTTGTTGTCCAAAATCAGGTGAACAATGAGCCTCCTCCGCATCGCAATAACGAGGAAAATTGTGAAGAAAATGAATCACGCGCCCTTACCAAAAAGGACGTCGACAGTATCCTCGCCAAAGCTAAAGAAGAGGATATACTCAAAGAGCATGGGATCAAGCCACCATATCCTTTATGGATGGACTCGGTCCCGTTCCCCACAAAATTCAAACATCCTACTCTCCAAACATATACGGGGAAAGGATCAGCCATACAGCACGTCATCCACTTCAAGATCTTGACAGGAGCTATCGCGGATCAAGATGCACTCAAGATTCGCCTCTTTGCAAGTACCCTAAAAGGTACAGCCTTTGATTGGTACTCCACTCTGCCGGAGAACTCCATTCAGAACTGGGCTATGCTGGAGACACGCTTCCTGACCCACTTCCAAGGTGAGGATCATCCTGTTACTATGGCTCAGCTCTGCAGCCTAAAACAGGGAGAGAATGAGTCAACTTATGACTTCATTCACAAGTGGAAAGCAATGACGTACAAATGCTCAGATGTACTGCCACAAGCGTCGCTAGTTGACATCTGCCGTAGCAATATGAGAGCGAAAATTCGCTCCATGATCATCGGCAATAAATCAAAGAACCTGGGGGAACTCCTCGAAGCTTCCATGGAAGCTGAAATGGTGATCAAAGATCTCAACAGTCAGAAATCATCAAAGAAAGAGCCGACTGCTATTACAACCTCAAAACCAAAGAAAAAGGAGGTTCTCAATGTGCAGACTAAGTCAGCTCCTCAGCAGCTAAAGAAATCTGAAAACAAAACTGCAGGTAAAAGGCCTGAACTTTCTGATGCCTTCAAAGAACTTGTAGAAAAGAAATATCCGTTCGATGAAGACGTTGAAGAAATCTTTGAGGCTCTCCTAGCAAATGGCAAACTCATTTTGCCAGAGCCCAAAAGACGGGGAGACGTTGGCAAAACCAACGATCCTCGGTACTGTCCATACCACCAGATGGTCTCGCATCCTCTCAATCAATGCTTTGTTGTGAGAGAGAAGATAAACGAGATGTGGAAAAGCGGAGTCATCACCTTTGACAAAAACTATGGGACTGCCTCCGTCAACATGGTGTCATGCGGACAAACACCAAAATCACCGAAGAAGAAGATCACTACTTCCTTCAAGGTGATAAAAAGAATTCAAACGTCCGAAGTGTTGGTTCCTTACCCGACATCAGATGGACAACCTATATGGGTGCATCCCGATCTCCTAGATGATGAAAATTGGGAGATCGTCAAAACAAAGCCGACAGCTCAACAGCGAAGGCAGGCTAGGAAACATCTCCTCAGGCTCAAACGGCAAGAGAAGACCCAGCCAAAACAAGAAGTCCATGAAAAGGCAGAGGCCTCCTCTACCACTTCACTAGGGGCAACAGAAACGTCCCTTCCAGAGACTTCAAAGGCGGTAAGAAACTTCACTCTCAGTGATTTCAGCCACCTCAATTCAAAAAAGAAGCCATGCAGGGGGCATCATACTCTTGTAACTCGGTAGTTGGATTCTCCATTGATGGATACGAGTCCAGCGACACCGACGATGGATTCGAGCCCAACTACACCGATGAGTGGGAGGAATCCCTTGAAACAGGAGAATATCTCTCCGATGAAGAATGGGTTCCTGAAACTCACCTTATGCCAGTAATCTGGTATAACCCTTTGCAGCCACAAGGATCCTGGTCTGATGATGAAGAAGACCAAGAGGCTGTACAAGAAAATGCTGTTGAGCCAGCACCCGTCGTTGCTCCAGTGGGAATCAACCATGTTGAGCCACAAAGAGCAGACAAAGAAGAAGATCTGGCTCCCATGCCGGATCTTGAAGAATATGCAAGGATCTTGCAGCGTCTCGCTCTAGAGCAAGAGCAAGATCGCGTTAACGAGCCTCCTCGCAACCCAGAGCCTGAAGTCCCTGAAGATAATCAGGTACCTCCTCCCTTAACTCCTGAAAATGGAGAACATTGCTGGATAGACGATCCTCTTACATCTGAGGATGAGTCTGATTCCGAGCAGGTAACATCTCCTATCAGAGCTTCCTGTAATGTAATATATCAGGACTATAGCTCTTCTGAAGCGTCGTCTGATGAGATTACCTATACTCCGACGACGCCTAGCAATGTATCCTTTGGAGTTACCTTGTCTCACGTGACTTTCACAGAGATGACACCCTCTCAGGTTTCTTCTCCTGAGACTGTGACTTCAGGATACACATTCTTCCCGACTCAGCATCACGAAGAAAACCCAACTTGGGATGATGGATGGGTCAACACAGAAGAAAAGCTGTTGGATGCTGTTCAGGACTTGCTCCCGGAAAATGCTCCGTGCAACACAATCACTGAAGATGGCAACTCTGCTGCAGATACATCCCCAGTAGATGAAAACCGACAGCCTCTTGATCTTGAAGACAATCTTCCAAACGAAGATCCTTCTCAAGAAGCTCTCGAAGTTGGTAGAGGCACCCGCTCTGGCCGGGACTACCACAAGAATTACAACCAATCTTCCTTTACTTATGTAAATCCTTCGGGAAAAGATGTTGTAAGCGCCCCCAGTGGCAAAAACAATGAACATGCAGGCCCCAAGGAGGCTTTCAAGTATGACTTGGTTGAGCACTTCAAACACATACCTGCACGTCTTCACATCCTAGACTTATTGCGAATGTCTCCACGCACTCGTGATAATCTCATTTCAGAATTACAAAAACTGAATGAGGATGTTGATAAACATGCCCCACAAGTCCTCCAAATTGAAATGGACTACCGGGTCAAAAACTCAGAAACCTCCTTAAAAGGAGAAAAAGAGAAAAGCGAGGGATCATGCATCCAATGCCTCTCGGTTAAAAAGGCAGCCAGTGCAACCATCGCCTTCACTAAGGAAGACCTCCTACTTGGCGAAGCAAGGCACAACCGACCCCTGTACTTCACAGGGTACATCAAAGAAATGCCGATACATAGAGTTCAGATCGACCCAGGTTCTGCACTCAACCTTATCTCCACTTCGGCTCTTGAAGAGTTGGGCATCCCACCTAGCAAGCTAAGCCACACATCTGTATCTATCTTTGGATACGATGGGAGCGCTCAAAGGCCTATCAGCAAAATCAGGTTCAAATTGCAAATCGGTGATCTTATCTCTGAGGTCACTGTGTATGCAATAAAAACTCCCTCATGCTACAACATCCTTCTCGGACGTCATTGGATACACGAGAATGGTGTTGTCCCTTCAACTCTACATCAATGCATCAAGTTCGTCGGCGACGACGGCATGGTACATCGAGTCTTTGCGGACAGAAAACCCTTCAAAGGTAAAGAAATCCACTTCGCAGACTCCCAGATGTATGAAGGAGAAAAAGAAGAAGAGGAAATAGCACCCCCTGCTGAAAATCTCCAGAAAGATAAAGGCAAGGCTCCTCAAAAATCACCGGAAGAAAACAAACCCTCCGGCAAATTAGAAGAGAGTGGTCAATCTCCCTTCGTCATCACCCTCAAGAATTCAAAACGTTTGGTCATCACGACTAAAGTGAAGAAGGCGAAACAAAAGTCTGGGGGCAAATTTGTTGTTTCTCTTGTGTCTATCATGCAAGACACAGACTCGGACTCAGAGCCAGAAGACGATGCATCGTCAAGCCAAGCTGACACTCAGCAAGTTCAGCCTGCTCTCACTCCGATGGAGACACCTGCTGATGTAGAAGATCCTACGTCTGCTACCTTTGTTGTTCCGGCAACATCACCAAAGCAAAGATCGATCTTCTTTCATAGATCGGATGCTTCTTCATCAAGTTCCTTGCTTGAACCTTTCCAAAACGAAGGTATGCCTCAACTATCTCTATATAGTCCTGTGGCACAAGCTATCATGAAGAAAATGGGCTTTGACACTCAGAACCCAGTCGGTTTGGGAGAAGGCTGCGGTATTCTCACGCCATTGGGGCCCGCCTTGACCAAAAGCCAGCTGGAAGATTGGAGACTCTACGGATATGTAGAAAAGTCTTCACATGGGTTAGGGTATGATCCTAATACCCCCCTGAGACAGTTGACACAAAAGCTTAAAAGTCATTTTACCGACCAAGCCTCAACATCTCAAGTCCACGAAGACATCGATCTCCCTGGATATCTCTTTAAAGAGTTACCTGACAAAGATCCAGGAAGCTCATCCAATTTGTACGATTTCTCTGATGATAAAGAGGAATCGTCCGATAATACAGACTTGTGCTATTCTGACCCAGAAGAACCCTCGTCTCCAAAAGAAATACCAGACTCAATAGGCGATTGGGACTATCTGATAGCAAGCCTTGAGGAGATCACCAATCAAGAAAATCCATGGAAAGGAACAGAGCCTTGGTCTGGTAATGCAGTTGAAACTCCAGAAGGTTTCGTTGAGTTGGAAGCCTCCGAAAATATTGTGGAGGAACCACCTTCGAACCTTCCGACAGAAGATCCTGTTCAAAAGATAAACTTGGGAACACCTGATAACCCACGTCCTGTATTCATAAGCAAGAATATAAAGGATAATGAGTTACCCGAGTATATCTCTTTTCTTCGTGAGTTCGTTGATTGCTTTGCTTGGTCTTATGCTGAAATGCCTGGTTTAGACCCCAAAGTAGCAGTCCACAAACTCAATCTTCAAGAAGACATCAAGCCTGTCAAACAAGGCCAAAGAAGATTCCGTCCAGATGTGATGGATAAAATTGAACAAGAAGTTCAAAAGCTCAAAAGCGTCGGCTTCATCCGTGAGGAACAACATCCAGAATGGTTGGCCAACATTGTCCCCGTGACAAAGAAAAATGGGCAGATCAGGGTCTGTATTGACTTTAGAGACCTGAATGGCGCTTGCCCTAAAGATGAATTCCCGCTCCCCATACCGGAGGTGATGATTGACAATACCTGCGGATTCGAGCGAATGACATTCATGGATGGCTTCTCTGGTTACAATCAGATAAAGATGCATCTCGATGATGAAAAACACACTTCATTTCGGACTCCATTTGGCGTGTATTACTATACCGTTATGCCATTTGGTCTGAAAAATGCTGGTGCCACATATCAGAGGGCTATGATGAAAATATTCCAAGATATGCAGCACAAGACGGTCGAATGTTACGTTGATGACCTCGCCGTCAAAAGCAGAAGAAAAGAAGACCATCTCAAAGATCTTCGGGAAGTCTTCCTCCGACTCCGCAAACACAAACTGCGGATGAATCCTCTAAAATGCTTCTTCGGCGTCTCGTCGGGTAAGTTTCTCGGATTCCTTGTTCGGAAAGCTGGAATAGAACTTGACCCCATCAAAGTCAAGGCTATTCTAGAAATGCCCCCTCCAAGAACCTTGAGAGAATTAAAAGGGCTCCAAGGGAGATTGGCCTACATCAGACGGTTCATCTCCAATCTTTCGGGGAAATGCCGTCCATTCTCTCGATTGATGAAAAAGGGTGTAGACTTTGTCTGGGATGCCGACTGTGAAGCCGCATTTCAAGATATCAAGTCATACCTGACTAAACCTCCAGTGTTAGCTGCCCCTGCCACTAGAAAACCATTCATCTTGTACACAAGAGCTCTTGATCATTCTGTAGGCGCTCTGCTTGCACAAGAGAATGGTGAGGGAAAAGAAGCTGCTCTATACTACCTCAGCCGCATGCTAGTAGGTGCAGAGCATCGCTACTCTCCAGTCGAAAAGGAATGCCTTGCAGTGATGTTCGCCGTACAAAAGCTACGTCACTATCTGCTTTCCAACACAGTCTACCTGGTCTCGAGGATCAACCTCTTGAAGGTCCTTGTCACAAAGGCCGGTTCTCTCAATGCCCGACTGGCAAAATGGTCCATCCTTCTATCACAATTTGGTATTAGGTATGTGCCACAAAAAGCAATCAAAGGCCAAGCTCTAGCAGATTTCCTCGCAGAGCATCCATTGCCTAAAGATTCACCACTCAGAGATGATCTCCCAGACGAACCTGTCTACAACGTGGAGACTTTCTCGCCAAATGCCTCCTGGGACATGTACTTTGACGGTGCAACCAGGACAAATGAAAAAAGACAGCTGATCTCGGGAGTTGGCATCCTCTTTGTTAGCCCCAACAAATACATGATTCCAGACGCTTTCTCGCTACGGGAACCATGTACAAACAATGCAGCTGAATACCAAGCTCTGATCCTAGGATTGGAACTCGCCGTCGAATCTGGTATCACTATGCTGGAAGTCTTTGGAGACTCTCAACTGATCGTCAACCAGATGAATCAGAAATATGAAGTCAGGAAGCCTGATCTGCTGCCTTACTACAACAAGGCACAATCGCTTCTGCAAAACTTTGACATCTGCAACATCACCCACATTCGTAGAGGTGAAAACATCCGTACAGATGCCCTGGCCGGACTTGCTGCATCTATGGCAATTCAAGAAGGGGAAAACATGCAAGTTACAGTGTGTGAGAGAAGGATCATCCCTCCTCTTAACACACACCAAGCAGTTGCTGAATGCCACCGAGTGGTTGGAAGTCGGATCTCTATCCTTCAAACTTCAATCGGCGACTGGAGGGATCCGTTCATTGATTACACTATGTTCGGAATCCTACCTGAAGATCCAAAAGAACGGGTAAGCATCCAAAGGCGAGCCCCAAACTTTCATTTGGATATCCCTTCAAAGATCCTTTACAGGAAATCCTTCAATGGAGTACTCCTACGCTGCTTGTCACAACAAGAAGCGGAAGAAACACTCAAAGAAGTTCACGCTGGTCTTTGTGGAGCTCATCAGGCTGGTCCCAAGCTCTACGACCAAATCAAAAGGTTGGGTTACTACTGGCCTACCATGGTACCCGACGCAATGCAATTTGCTAAGCGCTGCCAACAATGCCAAGTTCATGGAGACTACATTCACATGCCTCCAGAATGGCTGCATCCTACAGTAATCTCATGGCCTTTTGAAGCATGGGGCATGGACATCATAGGGCCTATCTCTCCCCCTTCAAGCAAAGGTCATCGCTTCATCTTCGCCGCTACGGATTATTTCTCCAAGTGGTCAGAAGCATTTGCGTTCAACGAAATGAAGACCTCATAGTTCTTCAGTTCCTGCGCACCAACATCATTTGTCGTTTCGGCATACCCAAAAGATTCGTCCATGATAACGGACCACAATTCAGGGATCATCGATTCTACAGGTTTTGTGACAAATACAAAATCCAAAGCTATCCTTCGACTCCATATAATCCGGCAGCAAACGGATTAGCAGAAGCCTTCAACAAGACACTGCAAAATCCTCAAGAAAATGGTCTCTAGTCACAAAAGAGACTGGAGCGACAAATTGTCTGAAGCCTTGTGGGCCTATCGAACCACCGTTCGAGGACCAACCCATAGCACACCATTCTCCTTGGTCTATGGATGCGAAGCTGTCGTGCCCCTAGAGGTACAAATTCCTTCTCTAAGGGTATCTCTACAAAATGACATGACTCAAGAAAGCAATGTCAAATTGCGACTCCATGAGCTGGACAATCTCGACGAGAGACGGCTCGAAGCTCGACAAAGCATTGAACTTTACCAAGCACGCATGGCAGGATCTTTTGACAGAAAGGTCAGGCAACGCGCCTACAAAAAGGGTGACTTGGTCCTTGCGGTAAAAAGACCAATGGTCTTCGCACACAAATCCAAAGGCAAATTTGAACCAAAATGGGAAGGACCCTACGTCATCGACAAGGTCTTCTCCAACGGCGCATATGCCCTCTTAAACATGGAAGACGACAGATGTATGCTGCCTATCAACGGTAAGTTCTTGAAGCGGTACTACCCTTGAAGACTTACCCAACTGGGTAAGAGCAATGCCTGTATGGCCAAAACCTGTTCTCAGGTACTCGCTCGTCAAACCCACTCTCTTTAGAATTTTCATATCAAATGTCAAAATTTCTAGAGATTAAAAAACAATGCTTACTTTTACCGTTTCATTGTTCAAAAACAAAAAAATCCAAGTTTAGGAGCCTCTCCCTGACTTGACCAAAACTTTCGATCCTTGAACCAAAATTCATGGTTTGAAACAAAAATCTGGATTCAGGGATTTCCACCCTAGTCCACCTTTCCTTTTACCGCCAAATGGTTTTAGGTCAAAATCTACGACCCTCGTGTCTTTAAACAAAAAAATGGTTTTTCAAAAACCGCAGGGAAGTGACACTTAGTCGATACTCGCAAAACTCAAAAAATCGGAAGGATACGAACCCCATTCGATACTTCCAAAACCTCAAAAATCGTGGAGACGCAACATTTCAGTTGATATCCAGAACCCAAATTTCAAATGGTTTGAGTAAACCTCAAATTTCAAAAATCGCGGAGAAACGACATCAAGTCAGTACCCGCAAAACCAAAAGTTTTGGGAAAAGCAGGGAAGCGACGCTTAGTCGATATTTGCACCCCAATTCGCGAGGAAGCGACATTCCATCGATACTTGCAAAACCTAACCCGCGAGGAAGTGACATTCCATCAATACTCGCAAAACCGAATGAGCAAGGAAGCGACATTCCATCGATACTTGCAAGACCATTCAGCGGGGAGGCGACATTTAGTCGATACCTACATTTTGAAAGCCAAAAATCTGGCTATAAACGCCAAAACCTGGCTCTTTTGCCAAAAACCGGCTATCAATGCCACCAAATCGGCTATAAATGCCACAAAAAAAAAAACCTGACTCTCATGTCAAAACCGGCTATAAATGCCACAAACCGGCTATCAATGCCACAAAAAATCGGCTTTCATGCCAACAAAACTTGGCTTTCAAAAAACCCGGCTATCAATGCCACCAAACCGGCTATCAATGCCACAAATTGGCTATCAATGCCACCAAACTGGCTGTAAATGCCACAAAATTTCGGCTTCCATTGTTGACACCAAAAATGTCACTTTGCCTCTTCAACATCAAGAAAGCTGCATGAAGTCGCAACCTGCCATAAATAGGCAATGCAATTTCTCCAAAAAATCAAATCTTGTCAGAATCAAACAAAAACTGCAAGATCCTTCAAGATAGCCAAGAGAAGAGTACATATGAAGTTTCGGGCCATTTCAGAATCATTTGGCCTAACTTCGCTTCTCCGACAGCTAAAATAGCGCTCCCGGCGGCGACATCATCGGAGACGTCAAAACTTCGATCAGAGCCTACAGATGACTCCAGCATGTCTCAAAAGGGCTCCATGCCAAATTTCAAGTCAAACCGACAACGTTTGACCCTCCATCAATGCTCGAGCAGCAAAATCAAGCCTCCCGGCGGCGGGAACCACCGAAGCCTCCGCTCATCAAACCAAGTGCATGAGTGGCTTCAACATGCTTCCAAAAGGCTGCACGTCAAATTTCAGGTCATTCCGACAACGTTTGACCAGGTTTTGATGCTCCGAGAGAAAATCAAGCCTACCGGCGGCGGAGCAACCCGGGACCATGACATCCAAAACGGAGCCCATGGAAGTCTCAAAATGACTCCAATAGGCTCCCCGTCAAATTTCAGGTCAATCGGACATCGTTTGGCCACATATCAAAGCTCGGCATTTTCCCCGCAGCAAAATCAAGTGAAGCATCGACGGGACCCCAAACGGCTTCAAAACTCAAACAAAAGCCTATGGTTGGTCTTATTTATTGCTCAGGAGGCTTCACCTCAAATTTCAGGTCATTCCGACATCGTTTGACCAAGTTTCAGCTTCTGGCGGAAAATCAGCAGCTTTACGCGACAAAGTCTTCGGCTTTCCCGGAAAATTGGAAACTTTGCACTCTAAAAATGCAAGGATTCTCATCAGGTTTTCTACAGGGAAATCAAGCCAATAAATGAGAAGAAATGTCAGGAAAAATACAGAAGAAAACGGCGACGAAAAAGACCTCAAAACGACCGCAAAACGGGCTCCGAAGGGGAAAATTCCCCCAGGGTCGCAGGCCCCTGCGACCATGGCCCATGGTCGCCGGCCCATGGTCGCCGGCGACCATGGCCCATGGTCGCCGGAAACCATGGAAGTCCGGGTCACCGGATTTTCCGCCGGTGACCCGTTTTTCCGTCTTTTTTCGCGTTTCGCACACTTTGGCCCCTGTGGTTTCCTGAAAATGTGATTTTTAGTACTTTAAATTGACTCATATCCGACGACATCTCGGATCCGCCGTCAAAAGCATAAAATCATCATTGATCGCTCCAAGATCGTCAACCGGCTGACCAAGAAAGTGCACTTTCTGTCCGACCGATCGTGAAATCGACAAGACAGATGTCACCGGCCCGCTCTTAGCTATCACTGTCTGAAGTTACATGTTCATCCGATGTCGATCAGCATGAAGATCCATCGATGATCATCGCCAGAAGAATTCCAGAAGACACGGCACGGCCCGCGACTCTTCGACTGCTCGGCGACCAATTAATGTGGTTAATTGACTAGCTTTATTGCAGTCATTAATTCATTTCTTTGGACGGCCCAATCAGAAGCAAGCATTTGGGAGTTACAAGTCAATTGATTCATGGCATTTAACCCATGAAACTCCTCCCATTATGGTAATTAAGGTGATTAAAAGCCCTTAATCTCCATCGGCCAATCAGATTCAAGGAAAAAGGAGTTACAAAATCAAGAAATAAATCTTGTAACTCCTCCCATTAAAGCCATTAAAGCCCATAAACTCTCCTAAATGGCTACCAAAAGCCTATAAATAGGAGAGCATTCCATTGAAATCAGGATCAGAAAAAAAAGATCAGAAAGAGATCAGAGAGAAAGAAAAAGAGAGAAAAAATCTGCTGAAGTTCTGCACCGGCCACCACTACAAGGTGACAAAAGTCCCTTGGGGGGCACCCCCCCCCCAAGGTCCTTGCCTTCTCCCGCCGCCTCCAATGGTTTAGACGTGGCTTTTCAGCCCGTCTACTTAGCTTTTTATTGGACATAGGACCTTCTCTTGGTCTTTGTCCTCTAAAAACCTGAGGTTATAGCCAAGCCAAGTGAATCAAGAGCATCTTCTGTTCTCATCTGCATGGATGATGGCGAAGCCCATACATGGCTTGCGACCGTCAATCTGAACGAGTCCCCCACAATCTCCTGAAAAGTTAGATCTTCCTTTTCTTGCTTTTCATTGTAGTTTGTATTTTTCTAAAGAGACAAAAATCACAACTCTTGTCTTTCATTATTGATAAGAATTGTAAATCGGCTATAAACGCCAAAATCGGCTATAAATGCCAAACAAAATCGCCTTTCACGGCAAATTAAGAAAATGTCTCTTTTCTTAAATATTTGTGCAATGGAAAACTTGAAAGAAGTTGATTTCCTTTTTACTTGCGAAGGTTGATCTCCGGATTACCACTTGCAATTCCAAGTAAAATAGAAAATCTGGCACACCCACACAAAGAAATGTTGATGCACGCTTCAGGCCCGCCAGGGCGCGAAAGGGCCGGACCCGACGGACTCCCACGTTCCGCCGACCCCGGTAGCCGCCCCACGGCGCCTCGGAGCGCGTTCCATCAAGCTGGCACACCCGGTGGGACTCGTTCATTTGAGAACATGGTGCTTGGAAATGAAATATTTGCATATCATACTTTTTGCTCTATGCTTATACTTCTTTTCCGGATTCCTTGGCTACTTTCTAGCTGGTAGCCTATGTTGGATTTTGCATCCTAAAAAAACATGAGATGGGATTTTTTGGAAATTTCTATTTCTTTGAGTTTGTTTCCATTCTTTCTCTTTTCAAAAAAAAAAAAAAATCAGTTTTCTTAGTTTGGATTCAAAATTGAGAAACTTTGATCCTATCCTATCGTTCTTTGGTGCTTGCAGAAATGTTGAGCCCGTTCGACTAAGGTTTTGGACCATCGTTTCTCTTCGATGAGTTCATTAGAGATTTCAAAAAAAATATATTAAAAAAAATAAAAATAAAAAAAATCAGTTTTCTTAGTTTGGATTCAAAATTGAGAAACTTTGATCCTATCCTATCGTTCTTTGGTGCTTGCAGAAATGTTGAGCCCGTTCGACTAAGGTTTTGGACCATCGTTTCTCTTCGATGAGTTCATTAGAGATTTCAAAAAAAAATATATTAAAAAAAATAAAAAAAAAAAAAAAATCAGTTTTCTTAGTTTGGATTCAAAATTGAGAAACTTTGATCCTATCCTATCGTTCTTTGGTGCTTGCAGAAATGTTGAGCCCGTTCGACTAAGGTTTTGGGCCATCGTTTCTCTTCGATGAGTCTATTTGGGATTTTTTATAAAGAAGGACATAGACCACTAAGGTTAAACCAATTGCGTTCTTTGATCACGATAGATTCAAGAAAAGCCTTGTCCAGAGTGTGGAGACAGCTTGACTGTTCTAGGCAAGGGTCCTCCAAACGGGTTCATTAAGTAATCCTACCCTTACCTGGGGGCAATTCTATCAATTGAGGTTTCATAAGACCGGGTTAGGAGGCCTATGTGTACTCTCTTGTCTTTAAATCTTAAAAAAAATTAAAATCAAAATAAAAAAAAATCTTAAAAAAAAAAAAAAAAACAAAAATTTTCAAAAAAAAAATAAAATAAAAAAATAAATAAAAATATATATTTTTTAAAAAATATATATATAATAAAAAAATAAAAATAATAAAATAAAAAAAATCTCCAAAAACTCGTCACTTTTGGATTCAGATTCGAGAAATTGTGGTCTCTTCCCTTCTGAGTACTGGCGCTCGCGGAAATCGTTGAGCCCGTATTTGAATCGGAATGCCACCTGCTCTCTTTGACGAATCCATTTCTGACATTTCAAAACAAAGAATCCCATCTCATGGATGCGATCTCCAACATTTGTGCATAGCAATACTGGTACGCCCTTTCAGGGTCTACTGTATCTGTGACCGGCATATTTGTAACTCCTACCTTATATTCTTCTTATCTCGAGCAAGCTCCGCTTCTCGATAAGTCGAATTTAGGTATACAATTGCTTCTAGCAGTCATTGGAACGCTCATTTCGAGCCTACCATGTTCGCTGTCAGAACAATTGTACCATCTATGGCTTTTTGCCTTCTTCATGTCGCTTGGGTCATATCCCTTGAGCGATTTGAAAAGACAACCATAGAAATTCCCATTTATGATCATTATATTCTTGTGATTACTAATGGATGTGGTCTTGTTTCAGAACTTTTTCGAAACTAACAATGGCAGCCTTAACCATTATCTTCGATGAGAACAAGCACCAACTCATGCTTCAACAGAAGCAAACCGAGCGCACTTACAAGCGCCCTGCCAGCTGCCGAAGCGTCAACTCCCTCGGCAACTCTCTGAACTCAGGGTCGACCTCGACTCCCCGGACCATCGTCTTCGGGACACTGGGACCATTCCCACTTCCCGAAGAACAAGCTGCTCCTGCCAAAAAGCAGAAGATCGCCTCTCAACGTGTCACTCTCGTGACACCAAAGGCGAAAGCCCAAAAGCCCGAAGCCCGCGGCACCCCCGCGAAGCCTCGACCCACAAACAACCAGGTCTATCCCAAGACTTGGTCTCCAAGACCTTCCCCAAAACAAAGAAGGTCTCAAATTTCCACCAAGCCAGCATACCTGGCCCCACTCAAAGAAAACCAGTTCTACCCTCTTGCCTACATGAAAGAGGAGAGACCCATCTCCAACCTGACTCCCAAGTCAACCCAGCATGAGCCGGCTTGTTCCTACAGGCCCAAAATCAGATCATGCATCACCAGGCCTCTCCAAGCACCTGCTAAGGCCTACACTCCTTCAGTTCGACCCTTCATCTCTACAGGGGCCGAACTCGAAAGGTTCAAAGCTTCGCTGCAACAGGCAAAGGACCGGGTCCGGATCCTGTCCTTGCCTAGCTACAAAGAAGACAAGCTCGGCTGCTGCGCCCGAGGGAGCACATCCTTCATCGTCAGAGCCCAGCCAGAGCTGACTGAAGCTCAAATCGCTCGTCGAGCACGCCGCCGTGCGTCATATCGACAAAAGAGACTAGAGAAGCAACGGACCCAGCCTCCTACACTTCAAGTCTCCCGCAAATGGGTCGAAAAAGAAAGACCCGACCAAGTTGCTGCCGTCCATATGGTTGGAAAAACCAGAAGACGCCAAAGGTCAGCATCAAAAATCCATGTCCGACGTCCGGTGACCCGTAGCGTCACCAGGACACAAAGACATCCTGAAGAATCTCCTGCCCCTTCCAGCCAAGGACGGGAGAGTAATCCTTCATCAAGCTCTTCATCAAAAAGAATGAGCCCCAGCTCGGTCACCAGGACGATTTCTTCGTTCGAATCCCGAGGGATGAACGTCTTGGCTACAAGTTCTGAGCCGCCACCTCAGAATCCACCTCGAGATGATGCGCTCACACGCATCCAGCAGTTGGAACAAGGCCAGCAGAGGATTGAAACTCTGATGGAAAACCTTCTCCTTGTCGTCCAAAATCAGGTGAACAATGAGCCTCCTCCGAATCATTGCAATAACGAGGGAAATGGAGAAGAAAATGAGTCACGCGCCCTTACCAAAAAGGACGTAGACAGTATCCTCGCCAAAGCAAAAGAAGAGGATGTACTCAAAGAACATGGGATCAAGCCACCATATCCTTTATGGATGGACTCGGTCCCGTTCCCCACAAAATTCAAACATCCTATTCTCCAAACATATACGGGGAAAGGATCGGCCAGACAGCACGCCATCCACTTCAAGATCTTGACGGGAGCTATCGCGGATCAAGATGCACTCAAGATTCGCCTCTTTGCAAGTACCCTAAAAGGTACGGCCTTCGATTGGTACTCCACTCTGCCGGAGAACTCCATTCAGAACTGGGCTATGCTGGAGACACGCTTCCTGACCCACTTCCAAGGTGAGGATCATCCTGTTACTATGGCTCAGCTCTGCAGCCTAAAACAGGGAGAGAATGAGTCAACTTATGACTTCATTCACAAGTGGAAAGCAATGGCGTACAAATGCTCAGATGTACTGCCACAAGCGTCGCTAGTCGACATCTGCCGTAACAATATGAGAGCAAAAATACGCTCCATGATCATCGGCAACAAATCAAAAAACCTAGGAGAACTCCTGGAAGCTTCTATGGAAGCTGAAACGGTGATTAAAGACCTCAACAGTCAGAAGTCATCAAGAAAAGAGCCAACCGCCATTGCAACCTCTAAACCAAAGAAGAAAGAGGTCCTTAATGTGCAAACCAAGTCAGCTCCTCAACAACCAAAGAAAGCTGAAAATAGAGCTGCAGGTAAGAGACCTGAACTCTCTGATGCCTTCAAAGAGCGAGTAGAAAAGAAATATCCGTTCGATGAAGACGTCGAAGAAATCTTTGAAGCTCTCCTAGCAAATGGCAAACTCATTTTGCCAGAGCCCAAAAGACCTGGAGACGTTGGCAAAACCAATGATCCTCGGTACTGTCCATACCACCAGATGGTCTCGCATCCTCTCAATCAATGCTTTGTTGTGAGAGAGAAGATAAACGAGATGTGGAAAAAC
Source organism: Umbellularia californica (assembly GCA_028538565.1). NCBI lineage: Eukaryota > Viridiplantae > Streptophyta > Magnoliopsida > Laurales > Lauraceae > Umbellularia > Umbellularia californica. The sequence continues at coordinate 31,461,721 of JAPQWN010000011.1, forward strand.
GGAGTCATCACCTTTGACAAAAACTATGGGACTGCCTCCGTCAACATGGTGTCATGTGGACAAACACCAAAATCACCGAAGAAGAAGATCACTACTTCCTTCAAGGTGATAAAAAGAATTCAAACGTCCGAAGTGTTGGTTCCTTGCCCGACACCAGACGGACAACCCATATGGGTACATCCCGATCTCCTGGAAGATGAAAACTGGGAGATCGTAAAAACAAAGCCGATAGCTCAACAGCGAAGGCAGGCTAGGAAACATCTCCTCAGGCTCAAACGGCAAGAGAAGATCCAGCCAAAACAAGAAGTCCATGAAAAGGCAGAGGCCTCCTCTACCACTTCACTCGGGGCAACAAAAACGTCCCTTCCAAAGACTTCAAAGGCGGTAAGAAACTTCACTCTCAGTGATTTCATGCCACCTCAATTCAAAAAAGAAGCCATGCAGGGGGTATCATACTCTTGCAACTCGGTAGTTGGATTCTCCATTGATGGATACGAGTCCACCGACACCGACGATGGATTCGAGCCCAACTACACCGATGAGTGGGAGGAATCTCTTGAAATAGGAGAATATCTCTCCGATGAAGAATGGGTTCCTGAAACTCACCTTATGCCAGTAATCTGGTATAACCCCTTGCAACCACAAGGATCCTGGTCTGATGATGAAGAAGACCAAGAGGCTGCACAAGAAGATGCTGTTAACCCAGCACCTGTCATTGCTCCAGTGGAAATCAACTATGTTGAGCCACACGGAGAAGACGAAGAAGAGGATCTGGCTCCCATGCCTGATCTTGAAGAATATGCAAGGATCTTGCAGCGTCTCGCTCTAGAACAAGAGCAAGACCGCGTCAACGAGATTCCTCACAATCCAGAGCCGGAAGTCCCTGAAGCCCATCAGGTACCTCCTCCCTTAACTCCTGAAAATGGAGAACATTGCTGGATTGACGATCCTCTTACATCCGAGGATGAGTCTGACTCCGAGCAGGCAACATCTTCTATCAGAGCTTCCTGTAATGTAATATATCAGGACTATAGCTCTTCTGAAGCGTCGTCTGATGAGATTACCTACACTCCGACGACGCCTAGCAATGTATCCTCTGGAGCTACCTCGTCTCACGTGACTTTCACAGAGATGACACCCTCTCAGGTTTCTTCTCCTGAGACTGTGACTTCAGGATACACATTCTTCCCGACTCATCATCATGAAGAAAACCCAACTTGGGGTGATGGATGGGTCAACGAAGAAGAAAAGCTGCTGGATGCTGTTCAGGACTTGCTCCCGGAAAATGCTCCGTGCAACACAATCACTGAGGATGGCAACTCTGTTGCAGATACATCCCCAGTAGATGAAAAACGACAGCCTCTTGATCCTGAAGACAATCTTCCAAACAAAGATCCTTCTCAAAAAGCTCTCGAAGTTGGTAGAGGCACCCGTTCGGGCCGGGACTACCACAAAAATTACAACCAATCTTCCTTTACTTATGTAAATCCTTCGGGAAAAGATGTTGTAAGCGCCCCCAGTGGCAACAATGATGAACATGCAGGCCCTAAGGAGGCTTTCAAGTATGACTTGGTTGAGCACTTCAAACACATACCTGCACGTCTTCACATCCTAGACTTATTGCGAATGTCTCCACGCACTCGTAATAATCTCATCTCAGAATTACAAAAACTGAATGAGGATGTCGACAAACATGCCCCACAAGTCCTCCAAATTGAAATGGACTACCGGGTCAAAAACTCTGAAACTTCCTCAAAGGGAGAAAAGAAAACTGAGGGATCATGCATCCAATGCCTCTCGGTTCAAAAGGCAGCCAGTGCAACCATCGCCTTCACTAAGGAAGACCTCCTACTTGGCGAAGCAAGGCACAACCGACCCCTGTACTTCACAGGGTACATCAAAGAAATGCCGATACATAGAGTTCAGATCGACCCAGGTTCTGCACTCAACCTTATCTCCACTTCGGCTCTTGAAGAGTTGGGCATCCCACCCAGCAAGCTAAGCCACACATCTGTATCTATCTTTGGATACGATGGGAGCACTCAAAGGCCTATCGGCAAAATCAGGTTCAAATTGCAAATCGGTGATCTTATCTCTGAGGTCACTGTGTATGCAATAAAAACCCCCTCATGCTACAACATCCTTCTCGGACGTCCTTGGATACACGAGAATGGTGTTGTTCCTTCAACTCTACATCAATGCATCAAGTTTGTCGGCGACGACGGCATGGTACATCGAGTCTTTGCGGACAGGAAACCCTTCGAAGGTAAAGAAGTCCACTTCGCAGACTCCCAAATGTATGAAGGCGAAAAAGAAGAAGAAGAGGAAATAGCACCCCCTGCTGAAAATCTCCAGAAAGATAAAGGCAAGGCTCCTCAAAAATCACCGGAAGAAAACAAACCCTCCGGCAAATTAGAAGAGAGTAGTCAATCTCCCTTCGTTATCTCCCTCAAGAATTCAAAACCTTTGGTCATCACGACTAAAGTGAAGAAGGCGAAACAAAAGCCTGGGGGCAAATTTGTTGTCTCTCTCGTGTCTATCATGCAAGACACAGACTCGGACTCAGAGCCAGAAGACGATGCATCGTCAAGCCAAGCTGACACTCAGCAAGTTCAGCCTGCTCTCACTCCGATGGAGACACCTGCTGATGTAGAAGATCCTACGTCTGCTACCTTTGTTGTTCCGGCAACATCACCAAAGCAAAGACCGATCTTCTTTCATAGATCGGATGCTTCTTCATCAAATTCCTTGCTTGAACCCTTCCAAAATGAAGGTATGCCTCAACTATCTCTATATAGTCCTGTGGCACAAGCTATCATGAAGAAAATGGGCTTTGACGCTCAGAACCCAGTCGGTTTGGGAGAAGGCTGCGGTATTCTCACGCCATTGGGGCCCGCCTTGACCAAAAGCCAGCTGGAAGATTGGAGACTCTACGGTCACGTAGAAAAGTCTTCATATGGGTTAGGATATGATCCTGATACCCCCCTGAGACAGTTGACACAAAGGCTTAAAAGTCAATTTACCGACCAAGCCTCAACATCTCAAGTCCATAAAGACATCGATCTCCCTGGATATCTCTTTAAAGAGTTACCTGACAAAGATCCAGGAAGCTCATCCAATTTGTACGATTTCTCTGATGATAAAGAGGAATCGTCCGATAATATAGACTTGTGCTATTCTGACCCAGAAGAACCCTCGTCTCCAAAAGAAATACCAGACTCAACAGGCGATTGGGACTATCTCATAGCAAGCCTTGAGGAGATCACCAATCAAGAAAATCCATGGAAAGGAACAGAGCCTTGGTCTGGTAATGCAGTTGAAACTCCAGAAGGTTTCGTTGAGTTGGAAGCCTCTGAAAATATTGTGGAGGAACCACCTTCGAACCTTCCGAAAGAAGATCCTGTAGAAAAGATAAACTTGGGAACACCTGATAACCCACGTCCTATATTCATAAGCAAGAATATAAAGGATGATGAGTTACCCGAGTATATCGCTTTTCTTCGTGAGTTCGTTGATTGCTTTGCATGGTCCTATGCTGAAATGCCTGGTTTAGACCCCAAAGTAGCAGTCCACAAACTCAATCTTCAAGAAGACGTCAAGCCTGTCAAACAAGGCCAAAGAAGATTCCGTCCAGATGTGATGGATAAAATTGAACAAGAAGTTCAAAAACTCAAAAACGTCGGCTTCATCCGTGAGGAACAACATCCAGAGTGGTTGGCCAATATTGTCCCCGTGACAAAGAAAACTGGGCAGATCAGAGTCTGTATTGACTATAGAGACTTGAATGGCGCTTGCCCTAAAGATGAATTCCCGCTCCCCATACCGGAGGTGATGATTGACAATACCTGCGGATTCGAGCGAATAACATTCATGGATGGCTTCTCTGGTTACAATCAGATAAAGATGCATCCCGAGGATGAAAAACACACTTCATTTCGGACTCCATTTGGCGTGTATTGCTACACTGTCATGCCATTTGGTCTGAAAAATGCTGGTGCCACATATCAGAGGGCTATGATGAAAATATTCCAAGATATGCAGCACAAGACGGTCGAATGTTACGTTGATGACCTCGCCGTCAAAAGCAGAAGAAAAGAAGACCATCTCAAAGATCTTCGGGAAGTCTTCCTCCGACTTCGCAAACACAAACTGCGGATGAATCCTCTAAAATGCTTCTTCGGCGTCTCGTCGGGTAAGTTTCTCGGATTCCTTGTTCGGAAAGCTGGAATAGAACTTGACCCCATAAAAGTCAAGGCTATTCTAGAAATGCCCTCTCCAAGAACCCTAAGGGAACTAAAAGGGCTTCAAGGGAGATTGGCCTACATCAGACGGTTCATCTCCAATCTTTCGGGGAAATGCCGTCCATTCTCTCGATTGATGAAAAAAGGTGTAGACTTTGTCTGGGATGCCGACTGCGAAGCCGCATTTCAAGATATCAAGTCATACCTGACCAAACCTCAGTGTTAGCTGCCCCTGCCACTGGAAAACCATTCATCTTGTACACAAGAGCTCTTGATCATTCTGTAGGCGCTCTGCTTGCACAAGAAAATGATGAAAGAAAAGAAGCTGCTCTATACTACCTTAGCCGCATGCTAGTAGGTGCAGAGCATCGCTACTCCCCAGTCGAAAAGGAATGCCTTGCAGTGATGTTTACCGTACAAAAGCTACGTCACTACTTGCTTTCCAACACAGTCTACCTCGTCTCAAGGATCAACCTCTTGAAGGTCCTTGTCACAAAGGCAGGTTCTCTCAATGCCCGACTGGCAAAATGGTCCATCCTTCTATCACAATTTGATATTAGGTATGTGCCACAAAAAGCAATCAAAGGCCAAGCTCTAGCAGACTTCCTTGCAGAGCATCCATTGCCTAAAGATTCACCACTCAGAGATGATCTCCCAGACGAACCTGTCTACAACGTGGAGACTTCCTCACCAAATGCCTCCTGGGACATGTACTTTGACGGTGCAACCAGGACAAATGAAAACAGAAAGCTGATCTCGGGAGTTGGCATCCTCTTTGTTAGCCCCGACAAATGCATGATTCCACACGCTTTCTCGCTACTGGAACCATGCACAAACAATGCAGCTGAATACCAAGCTCTGATCCTAGGATTGGAACTCGCCATCGAATCTGGTATCACCATGCTGGAAGTCTTTGGAGACTCTCAACTGATCGTCAACCAGATGAATCAGAAATATGAAGTCAGGAAGCCCGATCTGCTGCCTTATTACAACAAGGCACAATCGCTTCTGCAAAAGTTTGACATCCGCAACATCACCCACATTCGTAGAGGTGAAAATATCCGTGCAGATGCCCTGGCTGGACTTGCCGCATCAATGGCGACCCAGGAAGGGGAAAACATGCAAATTACAGTGTGTGAGAGAAGGATCCTCCCTCCTCTTAACACACACCAAGCAGTTGCTGAATGCCACCGAGTGGTTGGAAGTCGGATCTCTATCCTTCAAACTTCAATCGGCGATTGGAGGGATCCGTTCATTGATTACACTATGTTCGGAATCCTACCTGAAGATCCAAAAGAACGGGTAAGCATACAAAGGCGAGCCCCAAACTTTCATTTGGATATTCCTTCAAAAATCCTCGACAGGAAATCCTTCAACGGAGTACTTCTACGCTGCTTGTCACAACAAGAGGCCGAAGAAACACTTAAAGAAGTTCATGCTGGTCTTTGTGGAGCCCATCAGGCAGGTCCTAAGCTCTATGATCAGATAAAAAGGTTAGGTTACTATTGGCCTACCATGGTTGCTGATGCAATGCAATTTGCCAAACGCTGCCAGCTATGCCAAGTTCACGGAGATTACATTCACATGCCTCCGGAATGGCTGCATCCTACAGCAATCTCATGGCCTTTTGAAGCATGGGGCATGGACATCATAGGTCCTATCTCTCCCCCTTCAAGCAAAGGTCATCGCTTCATCTTCGCCGCTACGGATTATTTCTCCAAGTGGTCAGAAGCATTTGCGTTCAACGAAATGAAGACCTCATCAGTTCTTCAGTTCCTGCGCACCAACATCATTTGTCGTTTCGGCATACCCAAGAGATTCGTCCATGATAACGGACCACAATTCCGGGATCATCGATTCTACAGGTTTTGCGACAAATACAAAATTCAAAGCTGTCCTTCGACTCCATACAATCCGGCAGCAAACGGATTAGCAGAAGCCTTCAACAAGACACTCTGCAAAATCCTCAAGAAAATGGTCTCTAGTCACAAAAGAGACTGGAGCGATAAACTGTCTGAAGCTTTGTGGGCCTATCGAACCACCGTTCGAGGACCAACCCATAGCACACCATTCTCCTTGGTCTATGGATGCGAAGCTGTCGTGCCCCTAGAGGTACAAATTCCTTCTCTGAGGGTATCTCTACAAAATGACATGACTCAAGAAAACAATGTCAAATTGCGACTCCATGAGCTGGACAATCTCGACGAGAGACGGCTCGAAGCTCGACAAAGCATTGAACTTTACCAAGCACGCATGGCAGGATCTTTTGACAAAAAGGTCCGGCAACGCGCCTACAAAAAGGGTGACTTGGTTCTTGCGGTAAAAAGACCAATGGTCTTCGCACACAAATCCAAAGGCAAATTTGAACCAAAATGGGAGGGACCCTACGTCATCGACAAGGTCTTCTCCAACGGCGCATATGCCCTCCTAAACATGGAAGGCGACAGATGTATGCTGCCTATCAACGGCAAGTTCTTGAAGCGGTACTACCCTTGAAGACTTACCCAACTGGGTAAGAGCAATGCCTGTATGGCCAAAACCTGTTCTCAGGTACTCGCTCGTCAAACCCACTCTCTTTAGAATTTTCATATCAAATGTCAAAATTTCTAGAGATTCAAAAACAATGCTTACTTTCATTGTTTCATTGTTCAAAAACAAAAAAAATCCAAGTTTAGGAGCCTCTCCCTGACTTGACCAAAACTTTCGATCCTTGAACCAAAATTCATGGTTTGAAACAAAAATCCGGATTTAGGGATTTCCACCCTAGTCCACCTTACCTTTTACCGCCAAATGGTTCTAGGTCAAAATTTACGACCCTCGTGTCTTTAAACAAAAAAAAATGGTTTTTCAAAAATCGTGGGGAAACGACATCAAAGTCAGTACCCGCAAAACAAAAATTTTGAAAAAAAGCAAGGATGCGACATTCCATCGATACTTGCACCCAAAATCGCAGGGAAGCGACATTTCGTCGATACTTGCAAAATCCAAAAACCGTGGAGAAGCAACAAACCAGTTGATATCCACAACCCAATTTAAAAAATCGTGGAGATGCAACATACCAGTTGCTATCCACAACCAAAATTACAAATGGTTCGAGAAAACCTCAAATTTCAAAAATCGCGGAGAAACGACATCAAGTCAGTACCCGCAAAACCAAAAGTCTTGGGAAAAGCAGGGAAGCGACGCTTAGTCGATATTTGCACCCCAATTCGCGAGGAAGCGACATTCCATCGATACTTGCAAAACCTAACCCGCGAGGAAGTGACATTCCATCAATACTCGCAAAACCGAATGAGCAAGGAAGCGACATTCCATCGATACTTGCAAGACCATTCAGCGGGGAGGCGACATTTAGTCGATACCTGCATTTTGAAAACCAAAACTCGGCTATAAATGCCAAAATCCGGCTATAAATGCCAAAACAAAAATTTCCGGCTATAAACGCCAAAATCGGCTTTCATGCCAATAAAACAAAACTTGGTTTTCAAAAAACTCGGCTACAAATGCCACACAAAAAAAACCTGACTCTCATGTCAAAACCGGCTATAAATGCCACAAATTGGCTATCAATAACACCAAACCGGCTATAAATGCCACAAATTGGCTATCAATGCCACAAAACCGGCTATAAATGCCACAAATTGGCTATCAATGCCACCAAACTGGCTGTAAATGCCACAAAAACACCGGCTTCCATGCCAACCCAAATTTTGGCTTTTACGCCATAAAATTTCGGCTTCCATGCCATCTCAAAAGCGGCTTTCACGCCACAACCAAAATCAGGCTCCCATGCCAAAACAATTATTTGACAAAAGATTTTCACAAAATGACAAAGCTTTTGATCAAATCCCATTTAGCAATTGCTTTCATCACAAAAAGATTTGAGTGAGCGTAGGGAACAACAAAAAAAAAAGGTACCAAAAAATACATGTGGTATCAAAGCAAAAAAAAAATAGAAAGTGTTCACAAGCACTACAAAAAAAAAAAGAAAAGTACCAAAAAAAAAAATACATGTGGTACCAAAAAAAAGAAAGTGTTCACAAGCACTACAAAAAAAAAAGAGTACCAAAAAATACATGTGGTACCAAAAAAAAAGAAGAATGGTTTCTGCTATAAAAAATCAGGAGCTCAGCCAAAAATGGTCTCCAGCCAAAGCTTCAGCTCCTCAAGCAAACTTTTGGCCTCAGCCATCAGAGTTTCCAAGGCACGCTTCTTCAGGAACTTGCCATGAGATGCTGGCGAATGCCGTAACCCTTCTTTTACACCGGGAAGCTCTTCCCCAGCAGTTTGCCATCGTTCGTTTTCTAGAGTCCTCCTCTCGAGAACTTGACCGGCATCTGCAACCCTGCGGATCAGAGTACTCTCCCTGTCACGAGCCTCTGTTATAGCAACCCACTTCGCATCGACTTGTGCCTTCAAATGCTCAAGACGTTTCCTGGCCTCCTCAACTTCCCTATCAAGGACGTTAAGGTCATGCCTCAATCCGATGATGGCTAGCTCTTCCTTGTTCTTCTCCCGAACTAGCTGCTTCTTGCTTTGTGTAGCCTCATTCAGGTCAGACTTAGCCTTATCAGCAGGGTCCAAGAACATCTCCTTGAAGAATTGGTCGTCAGGGAAACCCATGGTCTCAAACCACTTGTCACCCAGTGCAATGATCCTATCAACGATCGCCCTGGCACCTGTGACATCCAGACCAACCTCTTCGGTGTCGGTCAGAATCTCCTGTACATGTGGGATCATGCCAAATCCTGCCTCCAAGTGTCCAGAAAGGAGAGTCTTGACCCAAGAACTCAAAACCCGAGCCAGCACCTTCTTCGCAAATTGAAGAGACGAACTGGATGAAGATTCAACCTTCTCCGCTGATCGGCTGCTCATGTCATGTCCCATTGGAAGAGTAACAAAAGAACTCTTTTCACTTGGAGCCACTGGAGAGGGAATCTCAACACGAGGCATCTCCTCAATCATGTCAGAACTGGTCTCTACCTCCGGATCGACCTCTGGCATCCCTTGCTCTGGTTCTGAAGAAAGCGATGGACTCTCTTCTGTCACTTCAAAACCTGCAAATGAAACACAAAAAGGTATGAATATGATCCTGTTAAAAAAAAATCATTAGGGTCATCACTACAAAGTACCTTCTTCGACGACTGGCGGAACACTCTCGTCCTCCATGAACTCATCAGAAGCATCATCAACATTTGCGTCCATTGATGGTTCAAAGTCATCGGAATCCTGTGGCAAGTCAGCTGACAAGAAAAATGTTAGCAAATCAAGTCGCAGGCAAGAAAGAAAAAAAAAAAATAAAGGGAGAAAGAAAAGAACAAAAAAAAAGGAAGAAACTTTCCCACAAAAAAAAAAAAAAAAAAAGAGAAAAGAGACACACGTGAAAAAAAAAGAAAAAAAAAACAGAAATCACGTGAAAAAAAAAAGAGAAGAAGAATAGAAAGAAAAAAAAAAAAAAAGAAAAAAAGAAGAAAGAAAAAAAAAAGAAGAGAAACTTTTTTTTCCATCCTATTCTCTACATAGAGTTTTCTTGAAAGAAAAAAGAAAGAAAACTTACTTGTAGCCATTGATGGAGAAGAAGAAGGAAAAAGCTTGAAGATCCTTGAAGAAGAAAAACTCTTGGTCTTGGAGCTCTCTTGAGATTGTTGCAAAAGAAAGCAATAAGAGCAAGAGATCCTACCTTCCTTTGCTTTTATAGGAGAAAGCAAATCAAAGAAGGAAACAAAGAAGAAAGGTAAGTGTTACTAATTAGTAACCTTACCAAAAGAGAAGGAATTAGAAAGATTCTTTCCCAAAAAGAAAGATGTCTTTGAGAGATTTTCTCCCAAAATCAATCAATGAGAGATTCTCTCCAACAAAATAGGAGATTGGAGATTCTTTCCCAAAAAGAAAGATACCTTGAGATATTCTCTCCCAAATTAAGGGAATATGAGAGATTCTCTCCAATTAAAGATATTTTTAGATATTCTCTATCCAAATGAGATATCTTTAGATATTCTTTACAAAAATGGCCCCACATGAGATCTAAGCCATCCTAAAAAGCTTAAGGTCCCATGGGCTAGCCCATATGAGCCAGGTTTGACCACCTAGGCACTATAAAAAAAAAAATGGGCTTTTAGTCAGGAAAAAATCCCTCTTACCAAGAGCATACAAAAATGGTTCCATGCCTCTTTTGAGTTGATTGAACCATACAAAAAAAAAATTCCAAGCCCCATGAGCTTCCAAAAATCAAACCATCCAGCTTCATAAACCAAATTGAGCCAAAATCTTGAAATTGACATTCCACAAAAATCCAAACCACTCCAATGGACCCACACAGTCCCAAAGAGTGACCAAAAACCAAATCCTGGTCCCCTAACTTGCCACATACAGCTTGTTAGGTCACAAGACCAAAACCAAAAACCAAATCATGATCCCCCCAACTTGCCACATACAGCTTGTTGGGTCACAAGGTCAAAACCAAAACCCGATCCCCTAACCTGCCATATATAGCTGGTTAGGTCACAAGATCAAAAACAGAAACCCAAATCCACATCCCTGATGTCATCTTCAAAACTTTGCCTCGAGATGGTGTGTGATTCCTTTCACTACCATAAAATTCCCCTGGAAGCTCAAAGGCTACTATACCAAAGGAAAGATTGCTCAAAGACTCTTGGTCAAGACACAAGCTCTCCTTCAAAAATATCTTCGAGGCACATCGACTACAAAAGTCAAGCAATTCGTCGCTGTACCTCGAGGGGGCATTTGTTGACACCAAAAATGTCACTTTGCCTCTTCAACATCAAGAAAGCTGCATGAAGTCGCAACCTGCCATAAATAGGCAATGCAATTTCTCCAAAAAATCAAATCTTGTCAGAATCAAACAAAAACTGCAAGATCCTTCAAGATAGCCAAGAGAAGAGTACATATGAAGTTTCGGGCCATTTCAGAATCATTTGGCCTAACTTCGCTTCTCCGACAGCTAAAATAGCGCTCCCGGCGGCGACATCATCGGAGACGTCAAAACTTCGATCAGAGCCTACAGATGACTCCAGCATGTCTCAAAAGGGCTCCATGCCAAATTTCAAGTCAAACCGACAACGTTTGACCCTCCATCAATGCTCGAGCAGCAAAATCAAGCCTCCCGGCGGCGGGAACCACCGAAGCCTCCGCTCATCAAACCAAGTGCATGAGTGGCTTCAACATGCTTCCAAAAGGCTGCACGTCAAATTTCAGGTCATTCCGACAACGTTTGACCAGGTTTTGATGCTCCGAGAGAAAATCAAGCCTACCGGCGGCGGAGCAACCCGGGACCATGACATCCAAAACGGAGCCCATGGAACGTCTCAAAATGACTCCAATAGGCTCCCCGTCAAATTTCAGGTCAATCGGACATCGTTTGGCCACATATCAAAGCTCGGCATTTTCCCCGCAGCAAAATCAAGTGAAGCATCGACGGGACCCCAAACGGCTTCAAAACTCAAACAAAAGCCTATGGTTGGTCTTATTTATTGCTCAGGAGGCTTCACCTCAAATTTCAGGTCATTCCGACATCGTTTGACCAAGTTTCAGCTTCTGGCGGAAAATCAGCAGCTTTACGCGACAAAGTCTTCGGCTTTCCCGGAAAATTGGAAACTTTGCACTCTAAAAATGCAAGGATTCTCATCAGGTTTTCTACAGGGAAATCAAGCCAATAAATGAGAAGAAATGTCAGGAAAAATACAGAAGAAAACGGCGATGAAAAAGACCTCAAAACGACCGCAAAACGGGCTCCGAAGGGGAAAATTCCCCCAGGGTCGCAGGCCCCTGCGACCATGGCCCATGGTCGCCGGAAACCATGGAAGTCCGGGTCACCGGATTTTCCGCCGGTGACCCGTTTTTCCGTCTTTTTTCGAGTTTCGCACACTTTGGCCGTTGTGGTTTCCTGAAAATGTGATTTTTAGTGCTTTAAATTGACTCTTAGCCGACGACATCTCGGATCCGCCGTCAAAAGCATAAAATCATCATTGATCGCTCCAAGATCGTCAACCGGCTGACCAAGAAAGTGCACTTTCTGTCCGACCGATCGTGAAATCGACAAGACAGATGTCACCGGCCCGCTCTTAGCTATCACTGTCTGAAGTTACATGTTCATCCGATGTCGATCAGCATGAAGATCCATCGATGATCATCGCCAGAAGAATTCCAGAAGACACGGCACGGCCCGCGACTCTTCGACTGCTCGGCGACCAATTAATGTGGTTAATTGACTAGCTTTATTGCAGTCATTAATTCATTTCTTTGGACGGCCCAATCAGAAGCAAGCATTTGGGAGTTACAAGTCAATTGATTCATGGCATTTAACCCATGAAACTCCTCCCATTATGGTAATTAAGGTGATTAAAAGCCCTTAATCTCCATCGGCCAATCAGATTCAAGGAAAAAGGAGTTACAAAATCAAGAAATAAATCTTGTAACTCCTCCCATTAAAGCCATTAAAGCCCATAAACTCTCCTAAATGGCTACCAAAAGCCTATAAATAGGAGAGCATTCCATTGAAATCAGGATCAGAAAAAAAAAGATCAGAAAGAGATCTGAGAGAAAGAAAAAGAGAGAAAAAATCTGCTGAAGTTCTGCACCGGCCACCACTACAAGGTGACAAAAGTCCCTTGGGGGGCACCCCCCTCCAAGGTCCTTGCCTTCTCCCGCCGCCTCCAATGGCTTAGACGTGGCTTTTCAGCCCGTCTACTTAGCTTTTTATTGGACATAGGACCTTCTCTTGGTCTTTGTCCTCTAAAAACCTGAGGTTATAGCCAAGCCAAGTGAATCAAGAGCATCTTCTGTTCTCATCTGCATGGATGATGGCGAAGCCCATACATGGCTTGCGACCGTCAATCTGAACGAGTCCCCCACAATCTCCTGAAAAGTTAGATCTTCCTTTTCTTGCTTTTCATTGTAGTTTGTATTTTTCTAAAGAGACAAAAATCACAACTCTTGTCTTTCATTATTGATAAGAATTGTAAATCGGCTATAAACGCCAAAATCGGCTATAAATGCCAAACAAAATCGCCTTTCACGGCAAATTAAGAAAATGTCTCTTTTCTTAAATATTTGTGCAATGGAAAACTTGAAAGAAGTTGATTTCCTTTTTACTTGCGAAGGTTGATCTCCGGATTACCACTTGCAATTCCAAGTAAAATAGAAAATCTGGCACACCCACACAAAGAAATGTTGATGCACGCTTCAGGCCCGCCAGGGCGCGAAAGGGCCGGACCCGACGGACTCCCACGTTCCGCCGACCCCGGTAGCCGCCCCACGGCGCCTCGGAGCGCGTTCCATCATCCATGCCAACCCAAATTTTGGCTTTTACGCCATAAAATTTCGGCTTCCATGCCATCTCAAAATCGGCTTTCACGCCACAACCAAAATCAGGCTCCCATGCCAAAACAATTATTTGACAAAAGATTTTCACAAAAAGACAACCTTTTGATCAAATTTTCAAACAAACATCCCATTTAGCAATTGCTTTCATCACAAAAAGATTTGAGTGAGCGTAGGGAAAACAAAAAAAAAAAAAAAAAAGAGTACCAAAAATACATGTGGTACCAAAAAAAAAAAAGAAGAGTAGTTTCTGCTATAAAAAATCAGGAGCTCAGCCAAAAATGGTCTCCAGCCAAAGCTTCAGCTCCTCAAGCAAACTTTTGGCCTCAGCCGTCAGAGTTTCCAAGGCACGCTTCTTCAGGAACTTGCCATGAGATGCTGGCGAATGCCATAACCCTTCTTTAACACCGGGAAGCTCTTCCCCAACAGTTTGCCATCGTTCGTTTTCTAGAGTCCTCCTCTCGAGAACTTGACCGGCATCTGCAACCCTGCGAATCAGAGTACTCTCCCTGTCACGAGCCTCTGTTATAGCAGTCCACTTAGCATCAACTTGTGCCTTCAATTGCTCGAGATGCTTCCTGGCCATTTCGACCTCTCCATCAAGGACGTCAAGGTCGCGCTTTAATCCAAGGATGACTAGCTCTTCCTTGTTCTTTTCTCGGACTACCTGCTTCCTGCTTTGTGTAGCCTCACTCAGGTCAGACTTAGCCTTATCAGCAGGGTCCAAGAACATCTCCTTGAAGAATTGGTCGTCAGGGAAATCCATGGTCTCAAACCACTTGTCACCCAGTGCAATGATCCTATCAACGATCGCCCTGGCACCTACGACATCCAGACCAACCTCTTCGGTATCAGTGAGAATCTCCTGTGATGGAACGCGCTCCGAGGCGCCGTGGGGCGGCTACCGGGGTCGGCGGAACGTGGGAGTCCGTCGGGTCCGGCCCTTTCGCGCCCTGGCGGGCCCTGAAGCGTGCATCAACATTTTTTTGTGTGGGTGTCCAAGATTTTCTATTTTACTTGGAATTGCAAGTGGTAATCCGGAGATCAACCTTCGCAAGTAAAAAGGAAATCAACTTCTTTCAAGTTTTCCATTGCACAAATATTTAAGAAAAGAGACATTTTCTTAATTTGCCGTGAAAGGCGATTTTGTTTGGCATTTATAGCCGATTTTGGCGTTTATAGCCGATTTACAATTCTTATCAATAATGAAAGACAAGAGTTGTGATTTTTGTCCCTTTAGAAAAATACAAATTACAATGAAAAGCAAGAAAAGGAAGATCTAACTTTTCAGGAGATTGTGGGGGACTCGTTCAGATTGACGGTCGCAAGCCATGTATGGGCTTCGCCATCATCCATGCAGATGAGAACAGAAGATGCTCTTGATTCGCTTGGCTTGGCTATAACCTCAGGTTTTTAGAGGACAAAGACCAAGAGAAGGTCCTATGTCCAATAAAAAGCTAAGTAGACGGGCTGAAAAGCCACGTCTAAGCCATTGGAGGCAGCAGGAGAAGGCAAGGACCTTGGGGGGGGGGTGCCCCCCAAGGGACTTTTGTCACCTTGTAGTGGTGGCCGGTGCAGAACTTCAGCAGAGTTTTTTCTCTCTTTTTTCTTTCTCTCAGATCTCTTTCTGATCTTTTTTTCTGATCCTCTGATTTTCTCCTCTTTTTTCTGATCTTCCGATCCGAATTTCAATGGAATGCTCTCCTATTTATAGGCCTTTGGTAGCCATTTAGGAGGGTTTATGAGCCTTAATGGCTTTAATGGGAGGAGTTACAAGATTTATTTCTTGATTTTGTAACTCCTTTTTCCTTGAATCTGATTGGCCGATGGAGATTAAGGGCTTTTAATCACCTTAATTACCATAATGGGAGGAGTTTCATGGTTTAAATGCCATGAATCAATTGACTTGTAACTCCCAAATGCTTGCTTCTGATTGGGCCGTCCAAAGAAATGAATTAATGACTGCAATAAAGCTAGTCAATTAACCACATTAATTGGTCGCCGAGCAGTCGAAGAGTCGCGGGCCGTTCCGTGTCTTCTGGAATTCTTCTGGCGATGATCATCGATGGATCTACATGCTGATCGACATCGGATGAACATGTAACTTCAGACATTGATAGCTAAGAGTGGGCCGGTGACATCTGTCTTGTCGATTTCACGATCGGTCGGACAGAAAGTGCACTTTCTTGGTCGACCGGTTGGCGATCTTAGAGCGATCTTAGAGCGATCAATGATGATTTTATGCTTTTGGAGGTTGACCCGTGATTTTGACGGATGTCAGAGGATATGAGTCAATTTCAAGCACTAAAAATCACATTTTCAGGAAACCACAGGGGCCAAAGTGCGCGAAACGCGAAAAAAGACGGAAAAACGGGTCACCGGCGGAAAATCCGGTGACCCGGACCTCCATGGTCGCCGGCGACCATGGGCCATGGTCGCAGGGGCCTGCGACCATGGGCCATGGTCGCAGGGGTCTGCGACCCTGGGGGATTTTTCCCCTTCGGAGCCCGTTTTGCGGTCGTTTTGAGGTCTTTTTCGTCGCCGTTTTCTTCTGTATTTTTCTTGACATTTCTTCTCATTTATTGGCTTGATTTCCCTGTAGAAAACTTGATGAGAATCCTTGCATTTTTAGAGTGCAAAGTTTCCAATTTTCCGGGAAAGCCGAAGACTTTGTCGCGTAGAGCTGCTGATTTTCCGCCAGAAGCTGAAACTTGGTCAAACGATGTCGGAATGACCTGAAATTTGAGGTGAAGCCTCCTGAGCAATAAATAAGACCAACCATAGGCTTTTGTTTGAGTTTTGAAGCCGTTTGGGGTCCCGTCGATGCTTCACTTGATTTTGCTGCGGGGAAAATGCCGAGCTTTGATATGTGGTCAAACGATGTCCGATTGACCTGAAATTTGACGGGGAGCCTATTGGAGTCATTTTGAGACGTTCCATGGGCTCCGTTTTGGATGTCATGGTCCCGGGTTGCTCCGCCGCCGGTAGGCTTGATTTTCTCTCGGAGCATCGAAACCTGGTCAAACGTTGTCAGAATGACCTGAAATTTGACGTGCAGCCTTTTGGAAGCATGTTGAAGCCACTCATGCACTTGGTTTGATGAGCGAAGGCTTCGGTGGTTCCCGCCGCCGGGAGGCTTGATTTTGCTGCTCGAGCATTGATGGAGGGTCAAACGTTGTCGGTTTGACTTGAAATTTGGCATAGAGCCCTTTTGAGACATGCTTGAGTCATCTGTAGGCTTTGATCGAAGTTTTGACGTCTCCGATGATGTCGCCGCCGGGAGCTCCCGTTTAGCTGTCGGAGAAGTGAAGTTAGGCCAAATGTTGTCGAAATGGCCCGAAACTTCATGTGTACTCTTCTCTTGGCTATCTTGAAGGATCTTGCAGTTTTTGTTTGATTCTGACAAGATTTGAATTTTTGGAGAAATTGCATTGCCTATTTATGGCAGGTTGCGACTCCATGCAGCTTTCTTGATGTTGAAGAGGCAAAGTGACATTTTTGGTGTCAACAAATGCCCCCTCGAGGTACAGCGACAAATTGCTTGACTTTTTTAGTCGATGTGCCTCGAAGAGATTTTTGAAGGAGAGCTTGTGTCTTGACCAAGAGTCTTTGAGCAATCTTTCCTTTGGTATAGTAGCCTTTGAGCTTCCAGGGGAATTTTATGGTAGTGAAAGGAATCACACACCATCCCGAGGCAAAGTTTTGAAGATGACATCAGGGATGTGGATTTGGGTTTCTGTTTTTGATCTTGTGACCTAACCAGCTATATATGGCAGGTTAGGGGATCGGGTTTTGGTTTTGACCTTGTGACCCAACAAGCTGTATGTGGCAAGTTGGGGGATCATGATTTGGTTTTTGGTTTTAGTCTTGTGACCTAACAAGCTGTATGTGGCAAGTTAGGGGACCAGGATTTGGTTTTTGGTCACTCTTTGGGACTGTGTGGGTCCATTGGAGTGGTTTGGATTTTTGTGGAATGTCAATTTCAAGATTTTGGCTCAACTTGGTATATGAGGCTGGATGGTTTGATTTTTGGAAGCTCATGGGGCTTGGAATTTTTTGTATGGTTCAATCAACTCAAAAGAGGCATGGAACCATTTTTGTATGCTCTTGGGTAAGAGGGATTTTTTTTCCTGACTAAAAGCCCATTTTTTTTTTTTTTCGTGCCTAGGTGGTCAAACTTGGCTCATATGGGCTAGCCCATGGGACCTTAAGCTTTTTAGGATGGCTTAGATCTCATGTGGGGCCATTTTTGTAAAGAATATCTAAAGATATCTCATTTGGATAGAGAATATCTAAAAATATCTTTATGGGAGAGAATCTCTCATATTCCCTTAATTTGGGAGAGAATATCTCAAGGTATCTTTCTTTTTGGGAAGAAATCTCCAATATCCTTTTTTGTTGGAGAGAATCTCTCATTTGATTGATTTTGGGAGGAAATCTCTCAAAGACATCTTTCTTTTTGGGAAAGAATCTTTCTAATTCCTTCTCTTTTGGTAAGGTTACTAATTAGTAACACTTACCTTTCTTCTTTGTTTCCTTCTTTGATTTGCTCTCTCCTATAAAAGCAAAGGAAGGTAGGATCTCTTGCCCTTATTGCTTTCTTTTGCAACAATCTCAAGAGAGCTCCAAGGCCAAGAGTTTTTCTTCTTCAAGGATCTTCAAGCTTTTTCCTTCTTCTTCTCCATCAATGGCTTCAAGTAAGTTTTCTCTCTTTTTCTTTCAAGAAAACTTTATGTAGAGAATAGGATGGTAAAAAAAAGTTTCTCTTCTTTTTTTTTTTTTTCTTTCTTCTTTTTTTTCTTTCTTTCTTTTCTTTCTATTCTTCTTCTTTTTTTTTTCTCTTTTCCACGTGATTTCTTCTTTTGTTTTTTTTTTTCTTTTTTTTTTCACACGTTTTTTTTCTTCTTTTTTTTTTTTTGTGGGCCGTACGGACAGATCCGTACGGATCTGGTCCGTACGGCCACGTGGCCTGTGGGCCACGGCCTGATGGGCCAGCCCCTGATTTTTTTTTTTTTTTTTTTGCTGTTTTCTTTCTT
The DNA here is from genome assembly GCA_028538565.1 of Umbellularia californica. NCBI lineage: Eukaryota > Viridiplantae > Streptophyta > Magnoliopsida > Laurales > Lauraceae > Umbellularia > Umbellularia californica. The sequence continues at coordinate 31,480,337 of JAPQWN010000011.1, forward strand.
CTCTTTTTTTTTTCTAGAAAGTTTCTTTCTCTTTTTTTGTTCTTTTCTTTCTCCCCCTTTTTTTTGAGAAAGTTTCTTCTTTTTTTTTTTTTTTTTTTTTTTTTGCTCATCATGATAATGCGTTTTTATGCAAATCTAGATGTTCATGCATGTACTTTCTGTAAATTGAATTGAGTAGCATGATGTGATAGCATACCTGAAAATCTTTGCAAATTTGGGAATTTGGAGCTCGCAGCGATGTTGAGCCCTTCTTGATTTTGCGGAGATTTTGAGGTTTCGAAAGTTTGGAGTTTCGGAGCCCGCAGCAATGTTGAGCCCATCTTCAAACTTTCTATTTCCGTCGGGGTATTTCCTTTTTCTTTGGAATTGCCCCGGAGTCATGCCAAAATTTCGCCAGATTTTTGGTGGGACAAAGTGATCCCTTTTTTTTTTTTAGCGAAATCCTGTCATTTTGATGACGATCTTTTTCTTTTCCAACCTTTGTAGGTGGTTCCTCCAGAGCGAACAAGGGTAAAGAGCCTGCTACAAGCGTACCTCGTCGATCTGCTAGATCTTCCAATGTGGCCGTTCAGCAGGCCTGGGAGAAGGTCCAGTTTGTTGAGAAGAACTTGGAAGAGTGCGATTCCCTCAATCGCGATGAGATGAGACAGCGATTGATCGCTCTCAAGAATGAGGAATTCTATAAGATCATGGTAAGCAGCCGTCCTTGGGTTATGGACGATCTGAGGGTTTTGCCCAAGCCTACCTTCTTCTTTGGAGATGCAGTCCTTGACGACTTGACATACCAAAGGAGATGTTTTTAGTTCTCTTACACAGCGGATGGTGAGGAGAGAACTATTTCTACCCGGTCGTCTTTTGATCGGACCATCTCGATCCTAAGCCTTTCTCCCACGTGCCCTAAGAGGGAAGATCCTCCGAGCTGGGTGAAGAGGACCAGTGTGATCAAGACCGGGGTTTTTGTTGGTGGACCTTCCGGTCTTACAGAGAAGCCACCTGTCCGTATGGACGTGTTGATGCCAGCCAGCGGCTACCAGGGCTCTGATTGTCCGTCGGTCGATTTGAGACCGGTGGGCCTTGGCGTTTTCAGTGGTGACGGCAGTACTTGGGTGAAGCCTTTTCGACTTCGTGGCCGTTTCAATGCTGACTCCGATTGGAAGTCATGGACTGACCACACCTTGCTGATTGGGGGCGCCGTTTTGAAGGAAGCCGGGATTTTTGGCGCGGTCCGCGCTTTTAGGGAGACCGTGACTTTTTCCGATGATGCCTTCATGGCTATGTTGGAGTCTTTCCTCTCTCAGACCAATACCTTCGTTGTCACGAACGGTGAGATTGGTTTTTCTCTGAAGGAGTTGAGTGCTATTACTGGATTGCCCATCCTTGGCAAACTCTATGAGGAGTTCATGCCGATTGACAGCGTCCTTGAGGAGCAGTCAGAGGAGTTCAGGCTCCTATACTTTCAGCTCGTCGCCTTCTATGATTTTTTGAAGGAGGGCTCGAAAGTGAGATCCAGCAGTTGGAAGAGTTATGGCTCTTCATTCTTCAACTTCTTTGACAGCAAAGAGTCTTCTGATAGCATGACCCGGGAAGACAGGAAGAAGACTTCGGCCATGCAGGAAGAGTTGAAGGGTTTCTTCGCGAGCACAGATGTCATTTGTTCTGACATTGCACTGCGGAGAGATCTTGCTGTTTACCTCACTTATTGGCTAGGTGAGGCTGTGTTTGCTGGTGGAGATGGGACGCACATCAGGCCGCATTGTATTTTTCCAGCTTGTCAGATGGCGTTTGGAGAGCGGCTTGCTTTGGTGCCTGCTCTTTACTCCTACTTGTGTACCGAACTGCAGGCTGCTGCTTTCTTGGTTCGGCTTGGGCTCCCTATGAATAGGGTATTTTCAGCCCATATCTTTTATTCGTGGTTTGTATACCACTGTCCTGGCTTCCACCAGCTGGGTACTGCACAGGATGATGATCCTCTGATGATTCGATTGGCTAAGGGAAAAGCCGTATCTGAATCACTTTTGTTTGCCAGCATGAGGATCCAACGGTTCAGGGACGTCGAGATGGGGCAGTCTTCAGTGAAGCTTTCTCCGGAGTTGCGGAAGAAGGCTTTTGATTTTGGTGCCTCCCGAGACTCTACCAGAGCAGGGTCGGGAAGGCATTACCCTTTGACCAATGCAGAGAAGGAGTGGCTTTTCAGCATACGAGTCGGCACGATGGTGTACCGCAGACATCTTTTCGTCGACATCCAGCCGTATGTACCTTCTCACTTTGCGCTTCAGTTGGGCTTCTCTCAAGGCGTTGTTGGAGCGCCTTCGAGTATGGTGAAGCGTTTTGGGGGTTTGCAGGATGGCAGAAATGCATGGGCTTTTTATAGTGCTGAAGACACTACTGCCACGATTTCTTATCCTGAGCTGTCGACTTTCCGAACTGCCGGCTTCACGAAGTGGTTCGCGGAGAGCTTTTTGGCATATCGGGGGCTTTCCAAGAAGGAGCTTGATATAAAGCTGTCTTCGGGGAAAGGTACTGGAAAGTCGGATGGCGTCTGGCGAGAGGAAGTTTGGGCCTTCCTTTCTGGAGAGAAGCATAAGATAGGCTTTCTCGGTGACCAGGGCGTCATTGGTTCTGAAGCTGTTCGGGAAGTACCTGATGAGGCTTTGGAGCAGCTAGAACAGGAGGAAGCTGAGCTCGACGCTTGGATGCAAGCGGCACAGAAACGAGCTTCCGTGGAGTCTACTGGCGAAAGCAGACCATCCAGTGAGGAGTCAAGTGAGAAACCTGACTCTGATAGTGAGGCGGGTTCTTCTAGGAAGCGAACCCGTAGAGGTAAGAAGAGGAGGAGGAGTCAGCGTCACACGGGGCGGGACGAAGACTCTCCTAATGTGGAAGTCCCTCTCACTGTCAATGAGGAGGTGCCAGGGGAAGTTGATGAACCTCCGGAGAAGAGGATTCGGGAAGAAGAGACCATCGGTGAAGGTATGATTCCTCCTTTTCCTTTTTCTACTTCTTTCATGGGGCTTTCCATGTTCTGATTTGTTTTCTCACCCTGCTGCTGCTCTTTTTTTTTTTAGCAGAGGATGAAGACTTGCCGATGCCTGAGGTTCCGACCGATGAGGCGGTGATGGAGCCGGTTATGGCATCTGAAGAAGAATCGAGGGACTCTGGAATGACTCCGGAATCTCCAATTGGTATAACTTCTTTCGCTTTCTCTTTTTTTTTTTTTGCCTGCGACTTGATTTGCTAACAGTTTTTTCTTGTCAGCTGACTTGCCACAGGATTCCGATGACTTTGAGCCATCAATGGACGCAAATGTCGATGATGCTTCTGATGAGTTCATGGAGGAAGAGAGTGTTCCGCCAGTCGTTGAAGAAGGTACTTTGTAGTGATGACCTTGATGATTTTTTTTTTTTTTTTGAACAGGATCATATTCATACCTTTTTGTGTTTCATTTGCAGGTTTTGAAGTGACAGAAGAGAGTCCATCGCTTTCTTCAGAACCAGAGCAAGGGATGCCAGAGGTCGATCCGGAGGTAGAGACCAGTTCAGACATGATTGAGGAGATGCCTCGTGTTGAGATTCCCTCTCCAGTGGCTCCAAGTGAAAAGAGTTCTTTTGTTACTCTTCCAATGGGACATGACATGAGCAGCCGATCAGCGGAGAAGGGTGAATCTTCATCCAGTTCGTCTCTTCAATTTGCGAAGAAGGTGCTGGCTCGGGTTTTGAGTTCTTGGGTCAAGACTCTCCTTTCTGGACACTTGGAGGCAGGATTTGGCATGATCCCACATGTACAGGAGATTCTGACCGACACCGAAGAGGTTGGTCTGGATGTCACAGGTGCCAGGGCGATCGTTGATAGGATCATTGCACTGGGTGACAAGTGGTTTGAGACCATGGGTTTCCCTGACGACCAATTCTTCAAGGAGATGTTCTTGGACCCTGCTGATAAGGCTAAGTCTGACCTGAATGAGGCTACACAAAGCAAGAAGCAGCTAGTTCGGGAGAAGAACAAGGAAGAGCTAGCCATCATCGGATTGAGGCATGACCTTAACGTCCTTGATAGGGAAGTTGAGGAGGCCAGGAAACGTCTTGAGCATTTGAAGGCACAAGTCGATGCTAAGTGGGCTGCTATAACAGAGGCTCGTGACAGGGAGAGTACTCTGATTCGCAGGGTTGCAGATGCCGGTCAAGTTCTCGAGAGGAGGACTCTAGAAAACGAACGATGGCAAACTGCTGGGGAAGAGCTTCCCGGTGTAAAAGAAGGGTTACGGCATTCGCCAGCATCTCATGGCAAGTTCCTGAAGAAGCGTGCCTTGGAAACTCTGACGGCTGAGGCCAAAAGTTTGCTTGAGGAGCTGAAGCTTTGGCTGGAGACCATTTTTGGCTGAGCTCCTGATTTTTTATAGCAGAAACCATTCTTCTTTTTTTTTGGTACCACATGTATTTTTTGGTACTCTTTTTTGTAGTGCTTGTGAACACTTTCTTTTTTTTGGTACCACATGTATTTTTTTTTGGTACTTTTCTTTTTTTTTTTTTGTTTTTTTGTTTTTTTTTTTTTTTAGTGCTTGTGAACACTTTCTTTTTTTTTCTTTTTGGTACCACATGTATTTTTGGTACTTCTTTTTTTTTTGTTTTCCCTACGCTCACTCAAATCTTTTTGTGATGAAAGCAATTGCTAAATGGGATTTGACCAAAAGCTTTGTCATTTTGTGAAAATCTTTTGTCAAATGGTTGTTTTGGTAGGGGAAACGAATTTGGCATGAAAGCCGGATTTTTGTGGCATTTACAGCCAGTTTGGTGGCATTGATAGCCAATTGGTGGCATTTATAGCCGGTTTGGTGGCATTGATAGCCAATTTGTGGCATTTATAGCCGGTTTTGACATGAGAGTCAGCTGTTTTTTTTTTTTTTTTGTGTGTGGCATTTGTAGCCGAGTTTTTTGAAAACCGAGTTTTGTTTTATTGGCATGAAAGCCGATTTTGGCGTTTATAGCCGGAAATTTTTGTTTTGGCATTTATAGCCGGATTTTGTCATTTATAGCCGAGTTTTGGTTTTCAAAATGCAGGTATCGACTAAATGTCGCCTCCCCGCTGAATGGTCTTGCAAGTATCGATGGAATGTCGCTTCCTTGCTCATTCGGTTTTGCGAGTATTGATGGAATGTCACTTCCTCGTGGGTTAGGTTTTGCAAGTATCGATGGAATGTCGCTTCCTCGCGAATTGGGGTGCAAATATCGACTAAGCGTCGCTTCCCTGCTTTTCCCAAGACTTTTGGTTTTGAGGGTACTGACTTGATGTCGTTTCTCCGTGATTTTTGAAATTTGAGGTTTTCTCGAACCATTTGTAATTTTGGGTTGTGGATAGCAACTGGTATGTTGCATCTCCATGATTTTTGAAATTGGGTTGTGGATATCAACTGGTTTGTTGCTTCTCCACGGTTTTTGGATTTTGCAAGTATCGACGAAATGTCGCTTCCCTGCGATTTTGGGCGCAAGTATCGATGGAATGTCGCATCTTTGCTTTTTTTCAAAATTTTTGTTTTGCGGGTACTGACTTTGATGTCGTTTCCCCACGATTTTTGAAAAACCATTTTTTTTTTTTGTTTAAAGACACGAGGGTCGTAAATTTTGACCTAGAACCATTTGGCGGTAAAAGGTAAGGTGGACTAGGGTAGAAATCCCTGAATCCGGATTTTTGTTTCAAACCATGAATTTTGGTTCAAGGATCGAAAGTTTTGGTCAAGTCAGGGAGAGGCTCCTAAACTTGGATTTTTTTTTGTTTTTGAACAATGAAACAATGAAAGTAAGCATTGTTTTTGAATCTCTAGAAATTTTGACATTTGATATGAAAATTCTAAAGAGAGTGGGTTTGACGAGCGAGTACCTGAGAACAGGTTTTGGCCATACAGGCATTGCTCTTACCCAGTTGGGTAAGTCTTCAAGGGTAGTACCGCTTCAAGAACTTGTCGTTGATAGGCAGCATACATCTGTCGCCTTCCATGTTTAGGAGGGCATATGTGCCGTTGGAGAAGACTTTGTCGATGACGTAGGGTCCCTCCCATTTTGGTTCAAACTTGCCTTTGGATTTGTGTGCGAAGACCATTGGTCTTTTTACCGCAAGAACCAAGTCACCCTTTTTGTAGGCGCGTTGCCGGACCCTTTTGTCAAAAGATCCTGCCATGCGTGCTTGGTAAAGTTCAATGCTTTGTCGAGCTTCGAGCCGTCTCTCATCGAGATTGTCCAGCTCATGGAGTCTCAATTTGACATTGCTTTCTTGAGTCATGTCATTTTGTAGAGATACCCTCAGAGAAGGAATTTATACCTCTAGGGGCATGACAGCTTCGCATCCATAGACCAAGGAGAATGGTGTGCTATGGGTTGGTCCTCGAACGGTGGTTCGATAGGCCCACAAAGCTTCAGACAGTTTATCGCTCCAGTCTCTTTTGTGACTAGAGACCATTTTCTTGAGGATTTTGCAGAGTGTCTTGTTGAAGGCTTCTGCTAATCCGTTTGCTGCCGGATTGTATGGAGTCGAAGGACAGCTTTGGATTTTGTATTTGTCGCAAAACCTGTAGAATCGATGATCCCGGAATTGTGGTCCGTTATCATGGACGAATCTCTTGGGTATGCCGAAACGACAAATGATGTTGGTGCGTAGGAATTGAAGAACTGATGAGGTCTTCATTTCGTTAAACGCAAATGCTTCTGACCACTTGGAGAAATAATCCGTTGCGGCGAAGATGAAGCGATGACCTTTGCTTGAAGGGGGAGAGATAGGACCTATGATGTCCATGCCCCATGCTTCAAAAGGCCATGAGATTGCTGTAGGATGCAGCCATTCCGGAGGCATGTGAATGTAATCTCCGTGAACTTGGCATAGCTGGCAACGTTTGGCAAATTGCATTGCATCAGCAACCATGGTAGGCCAATAGTAACCTAACCTTTTTATCTGATCATAGAGCTTAGGACCTGCCTGATGGGCTCCACAAAGACCAGTATGAACTTCTTTAAGTGTTTCTTCGGCCTCTTGTTGTGACAAGCAGCGTAGAAGTACTCCGTTGAAGGATTTCCTATAGAGGATTTTTGAAGGAATATCCAAATGAAAGTTTGGGGCTCGCCTTTGTATGCTTACCCGTTCTTTTGGATCTTCAGGTAGGATTCCGAACATAGTGTAATCAATGAACGGATCCCTCCAGTCGACGATTGAAGGTTGAAGGATAGAGATCCGACTTCCAACCACTCGGTGGCATTCGGCAACTGCTTAGTGTGTGTTAAGAGGAGGGAGGATCCTTCTCTCGCACACTGTAATTTGCATGTTTTCCCCTTCCTGGATCGCCATTGATGCGGCAAGTCCGGCCAGGGCATCTGCACGGATATTTTCACCTCTACGAATGTGGGTGATGTTGCAGATGTCAAACTTTTGCAGAAGCGATTGTGCCTTGTTGTAATAAGGCAGCAGATCGGGCTTCCTGACTTCATATTTCTGATTCATCTGGTTGACGATCAGTTGAGAGTCTCCAAAGACTTCCAGCATAGTGATACCGGATTCGATGGCGAGTTCCAATCCTAGGATCAGAGCTTGGTATTCAGCTGCATTGTTTGTGCATGGTTCCAGTAGCGAGAAAGCGTGTGGAATCATGCATTTGTCGGGGCTAACAAAGAGGATGCCAACTCCCGAGATCAGCTTTCTGTTTTCATTTGTCCTGGTTGCACCGTCAAAGTACATGTCCCAGGAGGCATTTGGTGAGGAAGTCTCCACGTTGTAGACAGGTTCGTCTGGGAGATCATCTCTGAGTGGTGAATCTTTAGGCAATGGATGCTCTGCGAGGAAATCTGCTAGAGCTTGGCCTTTGATTGCTTTTTGTGGCACATACCTAATATCAAATTGTGACAAGAGGATGGACCATTTTGCCAGTCGGGCATTAAGAGAACCTGCCTTTGTGACAAGGACCTTCAAGAGGTTGATCCTTGAGACGAGGTAGACTGTGTTGGAAAGCAAGTAGTGACGTAGCTTTTGTACAGCAAACATCACTGCAAGGCATTCTTTTTCGACTGGAGAGTAGCGATGCTCTGCACCTACTAGCATGCGGCTGAGGTAGTATAGAGCAGCTTCTTTTCGCTCACCATTCTCTTGTGCAAGCAGAGCGCCTACAGAATGATCAAGAGCTCTTGTGTACAAGATGAATGGTTTTCCAGTGGCAGGGGCAGCTAACACTGGAGGTTTGGTTAGGTATGACTTGATATCTTGAAATGCTGCTTCGCAGTCGGTATCCCAGACAAAGTCTACACCTTTTTTCATCAATCGAGAGAATGGACGGCATTTCCCCGAAAGATTGGAGATGAACCGTCTGATGTAGGCCAATCTCCCTTGGAGCCCTTTTAGTTCTCTCAAGGTTCTTGGAGAGGGCATTTCTAGAATAGCCTTGACTTTTATGGGGTCAAGTTCTATTCCAGCTTTCCGAACAAGGAATCCGAGAAACTTACCCGACGAGACGCCGAAGAAGCATTTTAGAGGATTCATCCGCAGTTTGTGTTTGCGAAGTCGGAGGAAGACTTCCCGAAGATCTTTGAGATGGTCTTCTTTTCTTCTGCTTTTGACGGCGAGGTCATCAACGTAACATTCGACCGTCTTGTGCTGGATATCTTGGAATATTTTCATCATAGCCCTCTGATATGTGGCACCAGCATTTTTCAGACCAAATGGCATGACAGTGTAGCAATACACGCCAAATGGAGTCCGAAATGAAGTGTGTTTTTCATCCTCGGGATGCATCTTTATCTGATTGTAACCAGAGAAGCCATCCATGAATGTCATTCGCTCGAATCCGCAGGTATTGTCAATCATCACCTCCGGTATGGGGAGCGGGAATTCATCTTTAGGGCAAGCGCCATTCAAGTCTCTATAGTCAATACAGACTCTGATCTGCCCATTTTTCTTTGTCACGGGGACAATGTTGGCCAACCATTCTGGATGTTGTTCCTCACGGATGAAGCCAACGCTTTTGAGTTTTTGAACTTCTTGTTCAATTTTATCCATCACATCTGGACGGAATCTTCTTTGGCCTTGTTTGACAGGCTTGATTTCTTCTTGAAGATTGAGTTTGTGGACTGCTATTTTGGGGTCTAAACCAGGCATTTCAGCGTAGGACCATGCAAAGCAATCAACGAACTCACGAAGAAAAGCGATATACTCGGGTAACTCATCATCCTTTATATTCTTGCTTATGAATACAGGACGTGGGTTATCAGGTGTTCCCAAGTTTATCTTTTGAACAGGATCTTCTGTCGGAAGGTTCGAAGGTGGTTCCTCCACAATATTTTCGGAGGCTTCCAACTCAACGAAACCTTCTGGAGTTTCAACTGCATTACCAGACCAAGGCTCTGTTCCTTTCCATGGATTTTCTTGATTGGTGATCTCCTCAAGGCTTGCTATGAGATAGTCCCAATCGCCTGTTGAGTCTGGTATTTCTTTTGGAGACGAGGGTTCTTCTGGGTCAGGATGCCACAAGTCTGTATTATCGGACGATTCCTCTTTATCATAAGAGAAATCATACCAATTGGATGAGCTTCCTGGATCTTTGTCAGGTAACTCTTTAAAGAGATTTCCAGGGAGATCGATGTCTTCGTGGACTTTAGATGTTGAGGCTTGGTCGGTAAAACGACTTTTAAGCCTTTGTGTCAACTGTCTCAGAGGAGTGTCGGGATCATACCCTAACCCATATGAAGACTTTTCTACATGACCGTAGAGTCTCCAATCTTCCAGCTGGCTTTTGGTCAAGGCGGGCTCCAATGGCGTGAGAATACCGCGTCTTTCTCTCAAACCGACTGGGTTTTGAGCGTCATAGCCCATTTTCTTCATAATTGCTTGTGCCACAGGACTATATAGAGATAGCTGAGGCATACCTTCATTTTGAAAAGGTTCCAACATGGAGTTTGATGAAGAAGCGTCCGATCTATGGAAGAAGATCGGCCTTTGCTTTGGTGATGTTGCCGGAACAACAAAGGTAGCTGACGTAGGATCTTCTACATCAACAGGTGTCTCCATCGGAGTGAGAGCAGGCTGAACTTGCTGAGTGTCAGCTTGGCTTGACGATGCATCGTCTTCTGGCTCTGAGTCCGAGTCTGTGTCTTGCATGATAGACACGAGAGAAACAACAAATTTGCACCCAGGCTTTTGTTTCGCCTTCTTCACTTTAGTCATGATGACCAAAGGTTTTGAATTCTTGAGGGAGATAACGAAGGGAGATTGACTACTCTCTTCTAATTTGCCGGAGGGTTTGTTTTCTTCCGGTGATTTTTGAGGAGCCTTGCCTTTATCTTTCTGGAGATTTTCAGCAGGGGGTGCTATTTCGTCTTCTTCTTTTTCTCCTTCATACATTTGGGAGTCTGCGAAGTGGACTTCTTTACCTTTGAAGGGTTTCCTGTCCGCAAAGACTCGATGTACCATGCCGTCGTCGCCGACAAACTTGATGCATTGATGTAGAGTTGAAGGAACAACACCATTCTCGTGTATCCAAGGACGTCCGAGAAGGATATTGTAGCATGAGGGGGTTTTTATTGCATACACAGTCACCTCAGAGATAAGATCACCGATTTGCAATTTGAACCTGATTTTGCCGATAGGCCTTTGAGTGCTCCCATCGTATCCAAAGATAGATACAGATGTGTGGCTTAGCTTGCCGGGTGTGATGCCCAACTCTTCAAGAGCCGAAGTGGAGATAAGGTTGAGTGCAGAACCTGGGTCGATCTGAACTCTATGTATCGGCATTTCTTTGATGTACCCTGTGAAGTACAGGGGTCGGTTGTGCCTTGCTTCGCCAAGTAGGAGGTCTTCCTTAGTGAAGGCGATGGTTGCACTGGCTGCCTTTTGAACCGAGAGGCATTGGATGCATGATCCCTCAGTTTTCTTTTTTTCTTCTTTTAAGGAAGTTTCAGAGTTTTTGACCCGGTAGTCCATTTCAATTTGGAGGACTTGTGGGGCATGTTTGTCGACATCCTCATTCAGTTTTTGTAATTCTGAGATGAGATTATCACGAGTGCGTGGAGACATTCGTAATAAATCCAGGATGTGAAGACGTGCAGGTATGTGTTTGAAGTGCTCAACCAAGTCATACTTGAAAGCCTCCTTAGGTCCTGCATGTTCATCATTGTTGCCACTGGGGGCGTTTACAACATCTTTTCCCGAAGGATTTACATAAGTAAAGGAAGATTGGTTGTAATTTTTGTGGTAGTCCCGGCCCGAACGGGTGCCTCTACCAACTTCGAGAGCTTCTTGAGAAGGATCTTCGTTTGGAAGATTGTCTTCAGGATCAAGAGGCTGTCGTTTTTCATCTACTGGGGATGTATCTGCGGCAGAGTTGCCATCCTCAGTGATTGTGTTGCACGGAGCATTTTCCGGGAGCAAGTCCTGAACAGCATCCAGCAGCTTTTCTTCTTCGTTGACCCATCCATCACCCCAAGTTGGGTTTTCTTCATGATGATGAGTCGGGAAGAATGTGTATCCTGAAGTCACAGTCTCAGGAGAAGAAACCTGAGAGGGTGTCATCTCTGTGAAAGTCACGTGAGACGAGGTAGCTCCAGAGGATACATTGCTAGGCGTCGTCGGAGTGTAGGTAATCTCATCAGACGACGCTTCAGAAGAGCTATAATCCTGATATATTACATTACAGGAAGCTCTGATAGAAGATGTTGCCTGCTCGGAGTCAGACTCATCCTCGGATGTAAGAGGATCGTCAATCCAGCAATGTTCTCCATTTTCAGGAGTTGAGGGAGGAGGTACCTGATGGGCTTCAGGGACTTCCGGCTCTGGATTGTGAGGAATCTCGTTGACGCGGTCTTGCTCTTGTTCTAGAGCGAGACGCTGCAAGATCCTTGCATATTCTTCAAGATCAGGCATGGGAGCCAGATCCTCTTCTTCGTCTTCTCCGTGTGGCTCAACATAGTTGATTTCCACTGGAGCAATGACAGGTGCTGGGTTAACAGCATCTTCTTGTGCAGCCTCTTGGTCTTCTTCATCATCAGACCAGGATCCTTGTGGTTGCAAGGGGTTATACCAGATTACTGGCATAAGGTGAGTTTCAGGAACCCATTCTTCATCGGAGAGATATTCTCCTGTTTCAAGAGATTCCTCCCACTCATCGGTGTAGTTGGGCTCGAATCCATCGTCGGTGTCGCTGGACTCGTATCCATCAATGGAGAATCCAACTACCGAGTTGCAAGAGTATGATGCCCCCTGCATGGCTTCTTTTTTGAATTGAGGTGGCATGAAATCACTAAGAGTGAAGTTTCTTACCGCCTTTGAAGTCTCTGGAGGGTACGTTTCTGTTGCCCCGAGTGAAGTGGTAGAGGAGGCCTCTGCCTTTTCATGAACTTCTTGTTTTGGCTGGGTCTTCTCTTGCCGTTTGAGCCTGAGGAGATGTTTCCTGGCTTGCCTTCGCTGCTGAGCGGTCGGCTTTGTTTTGACGATCTCCCAATTTTCATCTTCCAGGAGATCGGGATGTACCCATATGGGTTGTCCGTCTGGTGTCGGGCAAGGAACCAACACTTCGGACGTTTGAATTCTATTTATCACCTTGAAGGAAGTAGTGATCTTCTTCTTCGGTGACTTTGGTGTTTGTCCATATGACACCATGTTGACGGAGGCAGTCCCATAGTTTTTGTCAAAGGTGATGACTCCGTTTTTCCACATCTCGTTTATCTTCTCTCTCACAATAAAGCATTGATTGAGAGGATGCGAAACCATCTGGTGGTATGGACAGTACCGAGGATCATTGGTTTTGCCAACGTCTCCAGGTCTTTTGGGCTCTGGCAAAATGAGTTTGCCATTTGCTAGGAGAGCCTCAAAGATTTCTTCGACGTCTTCATCGAACGGATATTTCTTTTCTACTCGCTCTTTGAAGGCATCAGAGAGTTCAGGTCTCTTACCTGCAGCTCTATTTTCAGCTTTCTTTGGTTGCTGAGGAGCTGACTTAGTCTGCACATTGAGAACCTCCTTCTTCTTTGGTTTAGAGGTTGCAACAGCAGTCGGCTCTTTCTTTGATGATTTCTGACTGTTGAGGTCTTTAATCACCGTTTCAGCTTCCATAGAAGCTTCCAGGAGCTCTCCCAGGTTTTTTGATTTGTTGCCGATGATCATGGAGCGTATTTTTGCTCTCATATTGTTACGGCAGATGTCGACTAGCGACGCTTGTGGCAGTACATCTGAGCATTTGTACGCCATTGCTTTCCACTTGTGAATGAAGTCATAAGTTGACTCATTCTCTCCCTGTTTTAGGCTGCAGAGCTGAGCCATAGTAACAGGATGATCCTCACCTTGGAAGTGGGTCAGGAAGCGTGTCTCCAGCATGGCCCAGTTCTGAATGGAGTTCTCCGGCAGAGTGGAGTACCAATCGAAGGCCGTACCTTTTAGGGTACTTGCAAAGAGGCGGATCTTGAGTGCATCTTGATCCGCGATAGCTCCCGTCAAGATCTTGAAGTGGATGACGTGCTGTCTGGCTGATCCTTTCCCCGTATATGTTTGGAGAGTAGGATGCTTGAATTTTGTGGGGAACGGGACCGAGTCCATCCATAAAGGATATGGTGGCTTGATCCCATGCTCTTTGAGTATATCCTCTTCTTTAGCTTTGGCGAGGATACTGTCTACGTCCTTTTTGGTGAGGGCGCGTGACTCATTTTCTTCTCAATTTCCCTCGCTATTGCTATGATTTGGAGGAGGCTCATTGTTCACCTGATTTTGGACGACAAGGAGAAGGTTTTCCATCAGAGTTTCAATCCTCTGCTGGCCTTGTTCCAACTGCTGGATGCGTGTGAGCGCATCATCTCGAGGTGGATTCTGAGGTGGCGGCTCAGAACTTGTAGCCAAGACGTTCATCCCTCGGGATTCGAACGAAGAAATCGTCCTGGTGACCGAGCTGGGGCTCATTCTTTTTGATGAAGAGCTTGATGAAGGATTACTCTCCCGTCCTTGGCTGGAAGGGGCAGGAGATTCTTCGGGATGTCTTTGTGTCCTGGTGATGCTACGGGTCACCGGACGTCGGACATGGATTTTTGATGTTGACCTTTGGCGTCTTCTGGTTTTTCCAACCATATGGACGGCAGCAACTTGGTCGGGTCTTTCTTTTTCGACCCATTTGTGGGAGACTTGAAGTGTAGGAGGCTGGGTCCTTTGCTTCTCTAGTCTCTTTTGTCGATATGACGCACGGCGGCGTGCTCGACGAGCGATTTGAGCTTTGGTCAGCTCCGGCTGGGCTCTGACGATGAAGGATGTGCTCCCTCGGGCGCAGCAGCCGAGCTTGTCTTCTTTGTGGTTGGGCAAGGACAGGATGCGGACCCGGTCCTTTGCCTGTTGCAGCGAAGCTTTAAACCTTTCGAGTTCGGCCCCTGTAGAGATGAAGGGTCGAACTGAAGGAGTGTAGGCCTTGGCAGGTGCTTGTAGAGGCCTGGTGATGCATGATCTAATTTTGGGCCTGTAGGAACAAGCCGGCTCATGCTGGGTTGACTTGGGAGTCAAGTTGGAGATGGGTCTCTCCTCTTTCATGTAGGCAAGAGGGTAGAACTGGTTTTCTTTGAGTGGGGCCAGGTATGCTGGCTTGGTGGAAATTTGAGACCTTCTTTGTTTTGGGGAAGGTCTTGGAGACCAAGTCTTGGGATAGACCTGGTTGTTTGTGGGTCGAGGCTTCGCGTGGGTGCCGCGGGCTTCAGGCTTTTGGGCGCTCGCCTTTGGTGTCACGGGAGTGACACGTTGAGAGGCGATCTTCTGCCTTTTGGCAGGCGCAGTTTGTTCTTCGGGAAGTGGGAATGGTCCCAGTGTCCCGAAGACGATGGTCCGGGGAGTCGAGGTCGACCCGGAGTTCAGAGAGTTGCCGAGGGAGTTGACGCTTCGGCAGCTGGCGGGGCACTTGTAAGTGCGCTCGGTTTGCTTCTGTTGAAGCATGAGTTGGTGCTTGTTCTCATCGAAGATAATGGTTAAGGCTGCCATTGTTAGTTTCGAAAAAGTTCTGAAACAAGACCACATCCATTAGTAATCACAAGAATGTAATGATCATAAATGGGAATTTCTATGGTTGTCTTTTCAAATCGCTCAAGGGATATGACCCAAGCGACATGAAGAAGGCAAAAAGCCATAGATGGTACAATTGTTCTGACAGCAAGTATGGTGAGCCCAGAATGAGCGTTCCAGTGACTGCTAGAAGCAATTGTAAACCTAAATTCGACTTATCGAGAAGCAGGGCTTGCTCGAGATAAGAAGAATATAAGGTAGGAGTTACAAATGTGCCGGTCACAGATACAGTAGACCCTGAAAGGGCGTACCAGTATTGCTATGCACAAATGTTGGAGATCGCATCCATGAGATGGGATTCTTTGTTTTGAAATGTCAGAAATGGATTCGTCAAAGAGAGCAGGTGACATTCCGATTCAAATACGGGCTCAACGATTTCCGCGAGCGCCAGTACTCAGAAGGGAAGAGACCACAATTTCTCGAATCTGAATCCAAAAAGTGACGAGTTTTTGGAGATTTTTTTTTTTGAAATGATTTTTTTTTTATTTTTAATTTATTTTTTTTATTTTTTATTTTTTTTTTTAAATATTTTTTTTTAAATATTTTTTTATTTTATTTGTTTTTTTGAAAATTTTTTGTTTTTTTTTTTTAAGATTTTTTTTTTTGAAAATCTTTTTTTTTTATTTTTATTTTTTTTTAATTTTTTAAGATTTAAAGACGAGAGAGTACACATAGGCCTCCTAACCCGGTCTTATGAAACCTCAATTGATAGAATTGCCCCCAGGTAAGGGTAGGATTACTTAATGAACCCGTTTGGAGGACCCTTGCCTAGAACAGTCAAGCTGTCTCCACACTCTGGACAAGGCTTTTCTTGAATCAATCGTGATCAAAGAACGCAATTGGTTTAACCTTAGTGGTCTATGTCCCCTTTTTTTTTTTATAAAAATCCCAAATAGACTCATCGAAGAGAAACGATGGCCCAAAACCTTAGTCGAACGGGCTCAACATTTCTGCAAGCACCAAAGAACGATAGGATAGGAACAAAGTTTCTCAATTTTGAATCCAAACTAAGAAAACTAAAATTTTTTTTATTTTATTTTTTTTTTAATATTTTTTTTTTTTGAAATCTCTAATGAACTCATCGAAGAGAAACGATGGTCCAAAACCTTAGTCGAACGGGCTCAACATTTCTGCAAGCACCAAAGAATGATAGGATAGGATCAAGGTTTCTCAATTTTGAATCCAAACTAAGAAAACTGATTTTTTTTTATTTTTTATTTTGAAATCTCTAATGAACTCATCGAAGAGAAACGATGGTCCAAAACCTTAGTCGAACGGGCTCAACATTTCTGCAAGCACCAAAGAACGATAGGATATGATCAAAGTTTCTCAATTTTGAATTCAAACTAAGAAAACTAAAATTTTTTTTATTTTATTTTTTTTTAATATTTTTTTTTTGAAATCTCTAATGAACTCATCGAAGAGAAACGATGGTCCAAAACCTTAGTCGAACGGGCTCAACATTTCTGCAAGCACCAAAGAACGATAGGATAGGATCAAGGTTTCTCAATTTTGAATCCAAACTAAGAAAACTGATTATTTTTTATTTTTTATTTTGAAATCTCTAATGAACTCATCGAAGAGAAACGATGGTCCAAAACCTTAGTCGAACGGGCTCAACATTTCTGCAAGCACCAAAGAACGATAGGATAGGATCAAAGTTTCTCAATTTTGAATTCAAACTAAGAAAACTGATTTTTTTTTTTTAATATTTTTTTTTTTGAAATCTCTAATGAACTCATCGAAGAGAAACGATGGTCCAAAACCTTAGTCGAACGGGCTCAACATTTCTGCAAGCACCAAAGAACGATAGGATAGGATCAAGGTTTCTCAATTTTGAATCCAAACTAAGAAAACTGATTTTTTTTTATTTTTTTTTGAAAAGAGAAAGAATGGAAACAAACTCAAAGAAATAGAAATTTCCAAAAAATCCCATCTCATGTTTTTTTTTTTTTTTAGGATGCAAAATCCAACATAGGCTACCAGCTAGGAAGTAGCCAAGGAATCCGGAAAAGAAGTATAAGCATAGAGCAAAAAGTATGATATGCAAATATTTCATTTCCAAGCACCGTGTTCTCAAATGAACGAGTCCCACCGGGTGTGCCAGCTTGATGGAACGCGCTCCGAGGCGCCGTGGGGCGGCTACCGCGGTCGGCGGAACGTGGGAGTCCGTCGGGTCCGGCCCTTTCGCGCCCTGGCGGGCCCTGAAGCGTGCATCAACATTTTTTTGTGTGGGTGTGCCAGATTTTCTATTTTACTTGGAATTGCAAGTGGTAATCCGGAGATCAACCTTCGCAAGTAAAAAGGAAATCAACTTCTTTCAAGTTTTCCATTGCACAAATATTTAAGAAAAGAGACATTTTCTTAATTTGCCGTGAAAGGCGATTTTGTTTGGCATTTATAGCCGATTTTGGCGTTTATAGCCGATTTACAATTCTTATCAATAATGAAAGACAAGAGTTGTGATTTTTGTCTCTTTAGAAAAATACAAATTACAATGAAAAGCAAGAAAAGGAAGATCTAACTTTTCAGGAGATTGTGGGGGACTCGTTCAGATTGACGGTCGCAAGCCATGTATGGGCTTCGCCATCATCCATGCAGATGAGAACAGAAGATGCTCTTGATTCGCTTGGCTTGGCTATAACCTCAGGTTTTTAGAGGACAAAGACCAAGAGAAGGTCCTATGTCCAATAAAAAGCTAAGTAGACGGGCTGAAAAGCCACGTCTAAGCCATTGGAGGCAGCAGGAGAAGGCAAGGACCTTGGGGGGGGGGGGGGGGGGGGGGGGGTGCCCCCCAAGGGACTTTTGTCACCTTGTAGTGGTGGCCGGTGCAGAACTTCAGCAGAGTTTTTTCTCTCTTTTTTCTTTCTCTCAGATCTCTTTCTGATCTTTTTTTCTGATCCTCTGATTTTCTCCTCTTTTTTCTGATCTTCCGATCCGAATTTCAATGGAATGCTCTCCTATTTATAGGCCTTTGGTAGCCATTTAGGAGGGTTTATGAGCCTTAATGGCTTTAATGGGAGGAGTTACAAGATTTATTTCTTGATTTTGTAACTCCTTTTTCCTTGAATCTGATTGGCCGATGGAGATTAAGGGCTTTTAATCACCTTAATTACCATAATGGGAGGAGTTTCATGGTTTAAATGCCATGAATCAATTGACTTGTAACTCCCAAATGCTTGCTTCTGATTGGGCCGTCCAAAGAAATGAATTAATGACTGCAATAAAGCTAGTCAATTAACCACATTAATTGGTCGCCGAGCAGTCGAAGAGTCGCGGGCCGTGCCGTGTCTTCTGGAATTCTTCTGGCGATGATCATCGATGGATCTACATGCTGATCGACATCGGATGAACATGTAACTTCAGACATTGATAGCTAAGAGTGGGCCGGTGACATCTGTCTTGTCGATTTCACGATCGGTCGGACAGAAAGTGCACTTTCTTGGTCGACCGGTTGGCGATCTTAGAGCGATCAATGATGATTTTATGCTTTTGGAGGTTGACCCGTGATTTTGACGGATGTCAGAGGATATGAGTCAATTTCAAGCACTAAAAATCACATTTTCAGGAAACCACAGGGGCCAAAGTGCGCGAAACGCGAAAAAAGACGGAAAAAACGGGTCACCGGCGGAAAATCCGGTGACCCGGACCTCCATGGTCGCCGGCGACCATGGGCCATGGTCGCCGGCGACCATGGACCGGCGACCATGGGCCATGGTCGCAGGGGCCTGCGACCATGGGCCATGGTCGCAGGGGTCTGCGACCCTGGGGGATTTTTCCCCTTCGGAGCCCGTTTTGCGGTCGTTTTGAGGTCTTTTTCGTCGCCGTTTTCTTCTGTATTTCTCTTGACATTTCTTCTCATTTATTGGCTTGATTTCCCTGTAGAAAACTTGATGAGAATCCTTGCATTTTTAGAGTGCAAAGTTTCCAATTTTCCGGGAAAGCCGAAGACTTTGTCGCGTAGAGCTGCTGATTTTCCGCCAGAAGCTGAAACTTGGTCAAACGATGTCGGAATGACCTGAAATTTGAGGTGAAGCCTCCTGAGCAATAAATAAGACCAACCATAGGCTTTTGTTTGAGTTTTGAAGCCGTTTGGGGTCCCGTCGATGCTTCACTTGATTTTGCTGCGGGGAAAATGCCGAGCTTTGATATGTGGTCAAACGATGTCCGATTGACCTGAAATTTGACGGGGAGCCTATTGGAGTCATTTTGAGACGTTCCATGGGCTCCGTTTTGGATGTCATGGTCCCGGGTTGCTCCGCCGCCGGTAGGCTTGATTTTCTCTCGGAGCATCGAAACCTGGTCAAACGTTGTCAGAATGACCTGAAATTTGACGTGCAGCCTTTTGGAAGCATGTTGAAGCCACTCATGCACTTGGTTTGATGAGCGAAGGCTTCGGTGGTTCCCGCCGCCGGGAGGCTTGATTTTGCTGCTCGAGCATTGATGGAGGGTCAAACGTTGTCGGTTTGACTTGAAATTTGGCATAGAGCCCTTTTGAGACATGCTGGAGTCATCTGTAGGCTTTGATCGAAGTTTTGACGTCTCCGATGATGTCGCCGCCGGGAGCTCCCGTTTAGCTGTCGGAGAAGTGAAGTTAGGCCAAATGTTGTCGAAATGGCCCGAAACTTCATGTGTACTCTTCTCTCGGCTATCTTGAAGGATCTTGCAGTTTTTGTTTGATTCTGACAAGATTTGAATTTTTGGAGAAATTGCGACTCCATGCAGCTTTCTTGATGTTGAAGAGGCAAAGTGACATTTTTGGTGTCAACATCCTGTACATGTGGGATCATGCCAAATCCTGCCTCCAAGTGTCCAGAAAAGAGAGTCTTGATCCAAGAACTCAAAACCCGAGCCAGCACCTTCTTCGCAAAATGAAGAGACGAACTGGATGAAAATTCACCCTTCTCCGTTGATCGGCTGCTCATGTCATGGCCCATTGGAAGAGTAACAAAGGAACTCTTTCCACTTGGAGCCACTGGAGAGGGAATCTCAACACGAGGCATCTCCTCAATCATGTCAGAACTGGTCTCTACCTGCGGATCGACCTCTGGCATCCCTTGCTCTGGTTCTGAAGGAAGCGATGGACTCTCTTCTGTCACTTCAAAACCTGCAAATGAAACACAAAAAGGTATGAATATGATCCTGTTAAAAAAAAAAAAACAAAAAAAAAATCATCAGGGTCATCACTACAAAGTACCTTCTTCGACGACTGGCGGAACACTCTCTTCCTCCATGAACTCATCGGAAGCATCATCAACATTTGCGTCCATTGATGGTTCAAAGTCATCGGAATCCTGTGGCAAGTCAGCTGACAAGAAAAATGTTAGCAAATCAAGTCGCATGCAAAAAAAAAAAAGCGAAAGAAGTTATACCAATTGGAGATTCTGGAATCATTCCAGAGTCCCTCGGTTCTTCTTCAGATGCCATAACCGGCTCCATCACCGCCTCATCGGTCGGAACCTCAGGCATCGGCAAGTCTTCATCCTCTGCTAAAAAAAAAAAAAAAAAAAGAAGCAGCAGCAGGGTGAGAAAACAAATCAGAACATGGAAAACCCCATGAAAGAAGCAGAAAAAGAAAAAGGAAGAATCATACCTTCACCAATGGTCTCTTCTCCACGGCTCCTCTTCTCTGGAGGCTCGTCGACAGCCTCTGGCACCTCCTCGTTGATGGTAAGAGGGATTTCCATGTCAGGAGAGTCCTCATGTGGCCCCTCGCTGTGATGATGACTCCTCCTCTTCTTACCTCTACGGGTTCGCTTCCTAGAAGAACCCACCCCACTATCAGAGTCAGGTTTCTCACTTGGCTCCTCACTGGATGGTCTGCTCTTGCCAGTAGACTCTACGGAAGCTCGTCTCTATGCCGCTTGCATCCAAGCGTCGAGCTCAGCTTCCTCCTGTTCTAGCTGCTCCAAAGCCTCATCAGGTACTTCCCGAACAGCTTCAGAACCAATGACGCCCTGGTCACCGAGAAAGCCTATCTTGTGCTTCTCTCCAGAAAGGAAGGCCCAAACTTCCTCTCGCCGGACGCCATCCGACTTTCCAGTACCTTTCCCCGAAGACAGCTTTACATCAAGCTCCTTCTTGGAAAGCTCCCGATATGCCAAAAAGCTCTCCACGAACCACTTCGTGAAGCCGGCAGTTCGGAAAGTCGACAGCTCAGGATAAGAAATCGTGGCAGTAGTGTCTTCAGCACTATAAAAAGCCCATGCATTTCTGCCATCCTGCAAACCCCCAAAACGCTTCACCATACTCGAAGGCGCTCCAACAACGCCTTGAGAGAAGCCCAACTGAAGTGCAAAGCGAGAAGGTACATACGGCTGGATGTCGACGAAAAGATGTCTACGGTACACCATCGTGCCGACTCGTATGCTGAAAAGCCACTCCTTCTCTGCATTGGTCAAAGAGTAATGCCTTCCCGACCCTGCTCTGGTAGAATCTCGGGAGGCACCAAAATCAAAAGCCTTCTTCCGCAACTCCGGAGAAAGCTTAACTGAAGACTGCCCCATCTCGACGTCCCTGAACCGTCGGATCCTCATGCGGGCAAACAAAAGTGATTCAGATACGGCTTTTCCCTTAGCCAATCGAATCATCAGAGGATCATCATCCTGTGCAGCACCCAGCTGGTGGAAGCCAGGACAGTGGTATACAAACCACGAATAAAAGATATGGGCTGAAAATACCCTATTCATAGGGAGCCCAAGCCGAACCAAAAAAGCAGCAGCCTGCAGTTCGGTACACAGGTAGGAGTAAAGAGCGGGTACCAAAGCAAGCCGCTCTCCAAACGCCATCTGACAAGCCGGAAAAATACAATGCAGCCTGATGTGCGTCCCATCTCCACCAGCAAAAATAGCCTCACCTAGCCAATAAGTGAGGTAAACTGCAATTTCTCTCCGCAGTGCAATGTCAGAACAAATTACATCTGCACCTGCGAAGAAGTCTTTCAACTCTTCTTGCATGGCGGAAGCCTTCTTCCGATCCTCCAGGGTCATGCTATCAGAAGACTCTTTGCTGTCAAAGAAGTTGAAGAATGAAGAGCCATTACTCTTCCAACTGCTGGACCTGACTTTCGAGCCCTCCTTCAAAAAATCATAGAAGGTGACGAGCTGAAAGTATAGGAGCCTGAACTCCTCTAACTGCTCCTCAAGGACGCTGTCAATCGGCATGAACTCCTCGTAGAGTTTGCCAAGGATGGGCAATCCGGTGATGGCGCTCAACTCCTTCAAGGAAAAACCAATCTCACCATTCGTTACAACGAAGGTATTGGTTTGTGGGAGAAATGATTCCAACATGGCCATGAAGGCCTCGTCGGAAAAAGCCACGGTATCTCTGAAGGCACGGACCGCGTCAAAAATCCCGGCTTCCTTCAAAATGATGCCACCAATCAGCAGGACGCGATCAGTCCATGACTTCCAATCGGAGTCAGCATTAAAACGGCCACGAAGTCGAAAAGGCTTCACCCAAGTACTGTCGTCACCGCTGAAAACGCCAAGGCCCACCGGTCCCAAATCGACCGACGGATAATCAGAGCCTTGGTAGCCGCTGGCTGGCATCAACATGTCCATACGGACAGGTGGCTTCTCCGCAAAACCGGAAGGTCCACCAACAAAAACCCCGGTCTTGATCACACTGGTCCTCTTCACCCAGCTCGGAGGATCTTCCCTCTTAGGGCACGTGGGAGAAAGGCTCAGGATCGAGATGGTCCGCTCAAAAGACGACCGGGTAGAAATAGTTCTCTCTTCACCATCAGCTGTGTAAGAGAACTGAAAACATCTCCTTTGGTATGTCAAGTCGTCAGGGACTGCATCTCCAAAAAAGAAGGTAGGCTTGGGCAAAACCCTCAGATCGTCCATAACCCAAGGACGGTTGCTTACCATGATCTTATAGAACTCCTCATCCTTGAGAGCGATCAATCGCTGTCTCATCTCATCACGATTGAGGGAATCGCACTCTTCCAAGTTCTTCTCAACAAACTGGACCTTCTCCCAGGCCTGCTGAACGGCCACATTAGAAGATCTGGCGGATCGACGAGGTACGCTTGTAACAGGCTCTTTACCCTTGTTCGTTCTGGAGGAACCACCTGCAAAGGTTGGAAAAGAAAAAGATCGTCATCAAAATGACAGGATTTCGCTAAAAAAGAAAAAAGGATCACTTTGTCCCACCAAAAATCTGGCGAAATTTTGGCATGGTTCCGGGGCAATTCCGAAGAAAAGGGAAATACCCCGAAAGAAATAGAAAGTTTGAAGATGGGCTCAACATCGCTGCGAGCTCCGAAACTCCAAACTTTCGAAACCTCAAAATCTCCGCAAAGTCAAGAAGGGCTCAACATCACTGCGAGCTCCAAATTCCCAAATTTGCAAAGATCTTCAGGTATGCTATCACATCATGCTACTCAATTCAATTTACAAAAAGTACATGCATGAACATCTAGATTTGCATAAAAACGCATTATCATGATGAGCAAAAAAAAAAAAGGGAAACTTTCTCAAAAAAAAAAAAGAGGGAGAAAGAAAAGAAAAAAAAAAGAAACTTTCTCAAAAAAAAAAAAAGGGAGAAAGAAAAGAACAAAAAAAAGAAACTTTCTCAAAAAAAAAAAAAGAAGAAAGAAAACAGCAAAAAAAAAAAAAAAAAAAAAAAAAACATATCAGGCCCATCAGGCCGTGGCCCACAGGCCACGTGGCCGTACGGATCTGTCCGTACGGCCCACAAAAAGAAAAGAAAAAACGTGTAAAAAAAAAAATAATAAGAAGAGAGAAAAGAGACACACGTGAAAAAAAAAAAAGAAATCACGTGGAAAAGAAAAAAAAAAGAGAAGAAGAATAGAAAGAAAAGAAAAAAAAAGAGAAGAGAAACTTTCTTTTTTACCATCCTATTCTCTACATGGAGTTTTCTTGAAAGAAAAAGAAAGAAAACTTACTTGAAGCCATTGATGGAGAAGAAGAAGGAAAAAGCTTGAAGATCCTTGAAGAAGAAGAACTCTTGGTCTTGGAGCTCTCTTGAGATTGTTACAAAAGAAAGCAATAAGGGCAAGAGATCTAGCCTCCTCCTTGCTTTTATAGAAGAGAGCAAATCAAAGAAGGAAACAAAAAAAGAAAGGTAAGTGCTACTAATTAGTAACCTTACCAAAAGAGAAGGAATTAGAAAGATTCTTTCCCAAAAAGAAAGATGTCTTTGAGAGATTTCCTCCCAAAATCAATCAAATGAGAGATTCTCTCCAACAAAAAAGGATATTGAAGATTCTTTCCCAAAAAGAAAGATACCTTGAGATATTCTCTCCCAAATTAAGGGAATATGAGAGATTCTCTCCCATAAAGCTATTTTTAGATATTCTCTATCCAAATGAGATATCTTTAGATATTCTTTACAAAATGGCCCCACAGGAGATCTAAGCCATCTTAAAAAGCTTAAGGTCCCATGGGTTAGCCCATATGAGCCAGGTTTGACCACCTAGGCACTAAAAAAAAAAAAAAGGCTTTTAGTCAGAAAAAATAAATCCCTCTTACCAAGAGCATACAAAAATGGTTCCATGCCTCTTTTGAGTTGATTGAACCATACAAAAAATTCCAAGCCCCATGAGCTTCCAAAAATCAAACCATCCAGCCTCATATACCAAATTGAGCCAAAATCTTGAAATTGACATTCCACAAAAATCCAAACCACTCCAATGGACCCACACAGTCCCAAAGAGTGACCAAAAACCAAATCCTGGTCCCCTAACTTGCCACATACAGCTTGTTAGGTCACAAGACCAAAACCAAAAACCAAATCATGATCCCCCAACTTGCCACATACAGCTTGTTGGGTCACAAGGTCAAAACCAAAACCCGACCCCCTAACCTGCCATATACAGCTTGTTAGGTCACAAGGTCAAAAACAAAAACCCAAATCCACATCCCTGATGTCATCTTCAAAACTTTGCCTCGAGATGGTGTGTGATTCCTTTCATTACCATAAAATTCCCCTGGAAGCTCAAAGGCTACTCTACCAAAGGAAAGATTGCTCAAAGACTCTTGGTCAAGACACAAGCTCTCCTTAAAAAATCTCTTCGAGGCACATCGACTACAAAAGTCAAGCAACTCGTCGCTGTACCTCGAGGGGGCATTTGTTGACACCAAAAATGTCACTTTACCTCTTCAACATCAAGAAAGCTGCATGAAGTCGCAACCTGCCATAAATAGGCAATGCAACTTCTCCAAAAAATCAAATCTTGTCAGAATCAAACAAAAACTGTAAGATCCTTCAAGATAGCCAAGAGAAGAGTACACATGAAGTTTCGGGCCATTTCGACAACATTTGGCCTAACTTCACTTCTCCGACAGCTAAACAGGAGCTCTCGGCGGCGACAGCATCGGAGACATCAAATTCCCGATCAGAGCCTGTGGATGATCTCAAAATGCATCCAAAAGGCTCCATGCCAAATTTCAAGTCAAACCGACAACGTTTGACCCTCCATCAATGCTCGAGCAGCAAAATCAAGCCTCCCGGCGGTGGGAACCACCGAAGCCTTCGCTCATCAAACCAAGTGCATGAGTGGCTTCAACATGCTTCCAAAAGGCTGCATGTCAAATTTCAGGTCATTCTGACAACGTTTGACCAGGTTTCGATGCTCCGAGAGAAAATCAAGCCTACCGGCGGCGGAGCAACCCGGGACCATGACATCCAAAACGGAGCCCATGGAATGTCTCAAAATGACTCCAATAGGCTCCCCGTCAAATTTCAGGTCAATCGGACATCGTTTGACCACATATCAAAGCTTGGCATTTTCCCCGCAGCAAAATCAAGTGAAGCATCGACGGGACCCCAAACGGCTTCAAAACTCAAACAAAAGCCTATGCTTGGTCTTATTTATTGCTCAGGAGGCTTCACCTCAAATTTCAGGTCATTCCGACATCGTTTGACCAAGTTTCAGCTTCTGGCGGAAAATCAGCAGCTCTACGCGACAAAGTCTTCGGCTTTCCCGGAAAATTGGAAACTTTGCACTCTAAAAATGCAAGGATTCTCATCAGGTTTTCTACAGGGAAATCAAGCCAATAAATGAGAAGAAATGTCAGGAAAAATACAGAAGAAAACGGCGACGAAAAAGACCACAAAACGGACCAAAAACAGGAGAAAAACCCCCAGGGTCGCTGGTGACCCTGGCCCATGGTCGCCGGCGACCATGGAAGTCTGGGTCACCGGATTTTTCGCCGGTGACCCGTTTTTCCGTCCTTTTTCGAGTTTCGCGCACTTTGGCCCCTGTGGTTTCCTGAAAATGTGATTTTTAGTACTTGAAATTGACTCATGTCCTCTGACATCCGTCAAAATCACGGGTCAACCTCCAAAAGTATCAAAATC
Source organism: Umbellularia californica (assembly GCA_028538565.1). Classification (NCBI taxonomy): domain Eukaryota; kingdom Viridiplantae; phylum Streptophyta; class Magnoliopsida; order Laurales; family Lauraceae; genus Umbellularia; species Umbellularia californica. The sequence continues at coordinate 31,506,713 of JAPQWN010000011.1, forward strand.
AACATTGATCGCCAACCGGTCGACCAAAAAAGTGTACTTTCCGCCCGATCGATCGAAAAATCGACAGGACAGATGTCACCGGCCCGCTCTTAGCTATCACTGTCTGAAGTTACATGTTCATCCGATGTCGATCAGCATGAAGATCCATCGATGATCATCGCCAGAAGAATTCCAGAAGACACGGCACGGCCCGCGACTCTTCGACTACTCGGCGACCAATTAATGTGGTTAATTGACTAGCTTTATTGCAGTCATTAATTCATTTCTTTGGACGGCCCAATCAGAAGCAAGCATTTGGGAGTTACAAGTCAATTGATTCATGGCATTTAACCCATGAAACTCCTCCCATTATGGTAATTAAGGTGATTAAAAGCCCTTAATCTCCATCGGCCAATCAGATTCAAGGAAAAAGGAGTTACAAAATCAAGAAATAAATCTTGTAACTCCTCTCATTAAAGCCATTAAAGCCCATAAACTCTCCTAAATGGCTACCAAAAGCCTATAAATAGAAGAGCATTCCATTGAAATCCGGATCGATCAATCGGAGATCACTTCCAAAGCACCACAGATCCAGAAATCTGAGAGAAAGAAAAAGAGAGAAAACTCTGCTAAAGTTCTGCACCGGCCACCACTACAAGGTGACAAAAGTCCCTTGGGGGGTACCCCCCCTCCAAGGTCCTTGCCTTCTCCCGCTGCCTCCAATGGCTTAGACGTGGCTTTTCAGCCCTTCTACTTAGCTTTTTATTGGACATAGGACCTTCTCTTGGTCTTTGTCCTCTAAAAATCTGAGGTTATAGCCAAGCCAAGCGAATCAAGAGCATCCTCTGTTCTCATCTGCATGGATGATGGCGAAGCCCATACATGGCTTGCGACCGTCAATCTGAACGAGTCCCCCACAATCTCCTGAGAAGTTAGATCCTCCTTTTCTTGCTTTTCATTGTAGTTTGTATTTTTCTAAAAGAGACAAAAATCACAACTCTTGTCTTTCATTATTGATGAGAATTGTAAATCGGCTATAAACGCCAAAATCGGCTATAAACGCCACAAAATCGGCTATAAATGCCAAAACATCGCCTTTCACGGCAAATCAAGAAAATGTCTCTTTTCTTAAATATATGTGCAATGGAAAACTTGAAAGAAGTTGATTTCCTTTTTACTTGCGAAGGTTGATCTCCGGATTACCACTTGCAATTCCAAGTAAAATAGAAAATCTGGCACACCCACACAAAAGAAATGTTGATGCACGCTTCAGGCCCGCCAGGGCGCGAAAGGGCCGGACCCGACGGACTCCCACGTTCCGCCGACCCCGGTAGCCGCTCCACGGTGCCTCGGAGCGCGTTCCATCATCCATTATAATTAGTAACTTACTATTACCACTATTAGAAGTCCTACTTCTAATAGAAATAGTAACTTTCTATTTCCTTTTAGAGTTCTACTATAATTAGTATCTTTCTAATAACTTGGGCTAGCGTGGGGACCACTAGGGATTCCTTAGAAAGCTGCTCCAACTGGGACTCGCGACCCCACATCTCATGTGCAATCCGGGCCCACAGTTAATTGCAAATAATTCCACTATATAAATGCAATTGAACTCCAGTCTTAGGAATAAATTACAAAGAAGACCCTAAACTTCCCGATTACCACAAGTAGGCCCCTCTATCAATATCCATGGATCAATTGGAATAAATCTGTCTCTTCCAATATTAATTCCATATCTTATTATCCTTGAGCCCCAATTAGTCACAGTGATCATCAGTACCATCTAATTAACTCTTAATCGAGATGGGTGCACAGTTACTAATGACAAAACCATTAATTGGCACAAGGGGATAATACAGATAGATTCCATCTTGATCATTCAATGTTCCCACAGTCCTACTACCACATACCCAAGACACCGAGGTGTTGACCTACAGTTGGCCTCACTCATTGGTGACTCAAAGTAAATGAATAGATAAAAACTTGAGTTCATCAATGTCTCAGGATTAAGAGCCTATTGCTAGGGAATTATGAGAGCATGCCTTATTATAGAGACGGAATTCCATAAGGTGCTTCTCATGGTCCTTCAATACATCCAATGTACCAGCACCATGATCCAGAATCTTCCATTTTGATGACCGAGACAAATCACACTATCTCATAGTGATCAAAGTGCTGCAACCTTATCAGATAAGATGCCCAGTCTCATCACTGGTTGTGAAGATATTTAAATATAAGGATTTGTGACATATATCTCCCGTGTGTGGATCTCATCCATACACATATATCACATCTAATATACTAATGGGACCCGGTTCAACTCATGAACCATTATGCCATATGTATTGGTCATGTGCATAAAGTGATAAAATAACATTCATCTCATGAAAGTAAAGCATGATATTGTTGATAAATAAAGAAACTAATCAATTTATCATACTAACTGATGGATTGAGTCCATACAATCTAACAAGGTGGGATGCCCAGCTCTTCGAGTGCCAAAGTAGAGATGAGGTTGAGTGCAGAACCCAGGTCGATCTGGATTCTTTGTACTGGCATCTCTTTGACGTACCCCTTGAAGTACAAGGGTTGGTTGTGATTTGTCTCGCCTAGCTGGAGGTCATACTTATCGAAGGCAGTTGTTGCACTTGCTGCTTTTTGAATCGAGAGGCATTCAATGCTTGATCCCTCGGCTTTCTTCTTTTCTTCCTTTGAGGAAGTACTTGATTTTTTTGACCCTATAGTCCATTTCAATTTGTAGGACTTGTGGGGCATGTTTGTCGACATCTATATTTAGCCTTTGTAATTCTGAAATGAGATTATCACGAGTTTGTGGAGACATTCGTAATAAGTCAAGGATGTGCAGTCGTCCTAGTATGTGTTTGAAGTGCTCAATCAAGTCGTACTTGAAAGCCTCCTTCGGGCATGCATTTTCATTATGTTGCCACTTGGGGCATTTATAACTTGCTTTCCCGAAGGATTTACATAAGAAGAAGAAGGTTGGTTGTAATTTTTGTGGTAATCCTGGCCAGAGCGAGTACCTCTACCAACTTCAAGACCTTTTAGAGAAGGGTCTTCTTTTGGAAGATTACTATCGGGATCAAGGGGTTGATCCTTGTCATTTGCGAAGACGTCTCTATAACAGCATTGCCGTCCTCAGTGATTGCGTTGCATAGAGCATTTTCCGGGAACTAGTCCCGAACAGCATCCAACAACTTCTCTTCTTTGTTGAGTAATTTATCAGTCCAGACATCGTCTATGAGATCGGGTATCTGGGACCAATCGACTGGATTTTCAATGAAAAAGACTTCATTGGTAGGAGCTTCTTTAAGATGACCAGTCGGAAGAGGCTTGAGCTCCGATGTCACAGTTTCAAGACACGAAGGCTGAGAAGATGATATCTCAGTGGAAGTCACCTGAGAAGATGTAGCTCCGGAAGATATACTACCAGTTGAGGAGTATGTGTCTTCGGCAGATGAAGCTTCAGAGGCACTATCATCCTAAGCTATCGCATTGCAGGTTATCCCGATAGGAGATGCCCCCAGTATAGACTGTTGGGAGTCGGACTCATCCTCGGATGTAAGAGGATAATTGATCCTGTAGTTTTATCCACTTTCAGGAGTTGAAGGAGAAAGTTCCCGTTGATTTTTAGGGATTTCTGGTTCTGGATTTTGATTATGACGAAGCTCATTGATGCGATCTTGCTCTTACTCTATGGCAAGATGTTGCAAGATTATTGCATATTCTTCGAGATCGGGCATAGGAGCCAAATCTTCTTCGTCATCTGCTCATTGTGGTTCATCAATGTTGGATTCCACTGGAGCATTGACCGGTGCTGGGTTGATAGTATTTTCTGGAACAGCGTCTTGGTCTTCTTCATCATCAGACCAAGATCCTTGCGGCTGTAATGGGTTATACCAGATTACTGGCATAAGATGGGACTCGGGAATCCATTACTCATCGGAGAGGTATTCACTTGTTTCAAGGGATTCCCCCCATTCATCAGTATCACTGGCAGTGTCACTGGACTCGTATCCATCCATGGAGAATCCAATTACCGAGTTGCAAGAGTATGATGCCCCCTGCGTAGTTTCATTTCTGTAATGAGGTGGCATGAAATCATCAAGGATGAATTTTCTTACCGCCTTTGAAGCTTTGGGAAGGGATTCTTCCGTTGCCCCTAGTGAAGCAGTGGAAGAGGTTTATGCCTTTTCAGGGACTTCTTGTTGTGGTTGAGTCTTCCCCTGTTGCTGTTTGAGCTTGCGTAGTTGTCTCTTGTCTTGCCTTCGTTGTTGAGTGGTTGGCTTTTTTTTTACGATCTCCCAATTTTCATCTTCTAGGAGATCGGGATGCACCCATATGGGTTGTCTATCTGGTGTTAAATAGGGAACCAACTCTTGGGACGTTTAAGTCATTTTTATCATCTTGAATGAAGTAGTGATCTTCTCCTTTGGTGACTTTGAAGTTTGCCCACATGACACCATGTTAACGGAGGCAGACCCATAATCTTTGTCAAAGGTGATGACTCCGTTCTTCCACATCTCGTTGATCTTCTCTCTCACAACGAAGCATTGATTGAGAGGATGCGAGACCATCTGGTGGTATGGACAATACCGGGGATCGTTGGTTTATCAAACATCTCCCGGTCTTTTGGGCTCGGGCAAGGTGAGTTTGTCGTTTGCTAAGAGAGCCTCAAAGATTTCCTCAACATCTTCATCGAACGGGTATTTCTTTTTTACTCGTTCTTTAAAGGCATCAGAAAGTTCAGGTCTTTTACCTATAGCTTTGTTTTCAACTTTATTTGGCTACTAAGGAGCTGACTTGGTTTGTACATTAAGAACCTCATTTTTCTTTGATTTTGAGGTTGTAATGGCGGTCGGCTCTTTCTCTGATGATTTCTGACTGTTAAGGTCTTTGATCACTGTTTCAGCCTCCATAGATGCTTCTAGGAGTTCTCCCAGGTTCTTTGATTTGTTGCCAATAATCATGGAGCGGATCCTTGCTCTCATGTTGTTACGGTAGATGTCGACTAGCAGCGCTTGTGGCAGTACATCTGAGTAATTGTACGCCATCGCCTTCCAGTTGTGAATGAAGTCGTATGTTGACTCATTCTCTCCTTGTTTTAGGCTGCATAGCTGAGCCATAGTAACAGGATGATCCTCACCTTTGAAGTGGGTTAGGAAACGTGTCTCCAGCATGGCCCAGTTTTGGATGGAGTCCTCCGGCAGAGTGGAGTACTAATCAAAGGTCGTACCTTTTAGGGTGCTTGCAAAGAGACGGATCTTGAGGGCATCTTGATCCGCGATAGCTCCCGTCAAGATCTTGAGGTGGATGACATACTGTCTGGCTGAACGTTTCCCCATATATGTCTGAAGGGAGGTTGTTTGAATTTTCTAGGGAACGGAACCGAGTCCATCCATAAGGGATATGGTGGCTTGATCCCATGTTCCTTCAGTGTATCCTCTTCTTTTGCTTTGGTGAGGATATTGTCAACGTCCTTTTTGGTAAGGGCGCGTGACTCATTGTTTTCCACATTAGCCTCGTCATCTTGATGATTCGGAGGAGCTTCATTGTTAGGTGGACACTGTAAAGTGAGAAGGAGGTTTTCCATCAGAGCCTCAATTCTTTGTTGTCCTTATTCCAACTGCTGGATACGTGCGGTTACGTTATCATGCGGTGGATTGTGAAGTGGCTCAGAGTTTGTAGCCAGGATGTTCATCCCTCGGGATTCGAACGAAGAAATCGTCCTGGTGACTGAGCTGGGGCTCATTCTTTTGGTAGAAGAGCTTGAGGAAAGGTTACTCCGATGTCCTTGGCTTGAAGGAGTGGAGGATTCTTCCAAATGTCTTCGTGTCCGGGAGACGTTGTTAGTCACCGGACGTCTGACATGAATTTTGGTTGCTGACTTCTGGCGTTTTCTGGTTTTGCCAACTATATGGACATCAACAACTTGGTCGAGTCTTTCTTTTTTGACCCATTTTTTAGAGACCTGGAAGGTAGAATGCTGGGTTCTTTGCTTCTCTAGTCTTTTTCGTCGATATACCGTGCGGCGACGTATACGACTAGCAATTTGAGCTTTAGTGAGCTATGGCTGGGCTTTAGCGATGAAGGATGTAGTTCCTCGTGCGCAGCAGCGGAGCTTGTCTTCTTTGAAGCTAGGCATGGATAGGATTCGGACGCGGTCCTTTGCCTGTCGCAGTGAGGCTTTGAATTTCGCGAGTTCGGCCCCTGTTGAAATGAAGGGTCGACTCGCAGGAGTGCAGGCTTCAACGGGTTTTTGCGGAGGCTTTACGATGCATGATTTGATTTTGGGCTTGTAGGAGCAAGTCGGCTCATGCTGGGTTGATTTGTTCATTTGGCGGAGGGTATGTTTCTCCTCTTTCATGTAAGAGAGAGGGTAGAACTGGTTCTCCTTGAGAGGGGCCAGGTATGCTAACTTTGTAGATGTTTGGAACCTCCTTTGTTTTGGTGAAGGCCTCGGGGACCAGGTTTTGGGGCAGAGCTGGTTTTGTTGTACGTTAAGGCTTCGTGGGAGTGCCACGGCCTTCAGGCTTCTTTGTGTTCACCCTTGGTACCATGTTAGTGACACGTTACGGGGCAATTTTCTATTTCTTGGCAGGTACAGTTTTTTCTGCGGGGAGTGGGAATGGTCCCAGCGACCCGAAGACGATGGTCCGAGGAGTAGAGGTCAACCCGGTGTTTTGAGAGTTGTCGAGGGAGATGACGCTTCGGCAACTGGCAGGGCACTTATGAGTGCATTTGTTTTGCTTGTCTTGAAGTATAAACTGGTACTTGTTCTCATCAAAAGTGATGGTCAATGAAGCTGCCATTGTTAGTTTGGAAAACTTCTGAAACAAGACCACATCCATTAGTAATCACAAGAATATGGTGATTATATATGGAGAATAACTATGGTTTTGTCTTTTAAAATCGCTCGAGGGGACATGGCCCAGCCCAAGCAAGATGAAGAAGGCAAAAAGTCATAGGAGGTACAATTGTTCTGAATGCAAGTATGGTAGTGTTGACACCAAAAAAGTTAATGTGTCTCCTCAACATCGAGAAGCCTCCTGAAGCTGCATCCTGCTAAAAATAGGCAAGGCTACTTCAAGCATCAGATTTTGTCAGAATCAGACAGAAACTGAGAGATCCTTCAAGACAGCTAAAAGAGGGGTACACCTGAGGTTTCGGGTCATTCCGACATCATTTGGCCCAACTTCACTGCTCTGAAGCTAAACAAGCGCTCCCGGCGGCGACATCATCAAAGACACCAAAACTTTGATCAGAGCCTACGGATGACTCCAGAATGTCTCCAAAGGGCTCCATGCCAAATTTTAAGTCAAACCAATAACGTTTGACCTTCCATCAATGCTCGAGCAGCAAAATCAAGCCTCCCGGCGGCGGGAACCACCGAAGCCATCACTCATCAAACAAAATACATGAGTGGCTTCAACATGCTTCCAAAAGGCTACACGTCGAATTTCAGGTCATTCCGACAACGTTTGACCAGGTTTCGATGCTCCGAGAGAAAATCAAGCCTACCGGTGGCAGAGCAACCCGGGACCATGACGTCCAAAACGAAGCCCATGGAACGTCTCAAAATGACTCCAATAGGCTCCCCGTCAAATTTTAGGTCATTCCGAACACGTTTGACCAGGTTTAGATGCTCCGAGAGAAAATCAAGTCTACCGGCGGCGGAGCAACCCGGGACCATGACATTCAAAACGGAGCCCATGGAACGTCTCAAAATGACTCCAATAGGCTCCTCGCCAAATTTCAGGTCAATCGGACATCATTTGACCACATATCAAAGCTCGGTATTTTCCCCGTAGCAAAATCAAGTGAAGCATCGATAGGACTGCAAACGGCTTCAAAACTCAAATAAAAGCCCATGGTTGGTCCTATCCAGTGCTCAAGAAGCTTCACCTCAATTTTCAGGTCATTCCGACATCGTTTGACCTAGTTTCGACGCTTGACGGAAAATCGGCTACAAAGTCTTCGGCTTTCCCAAAAAATGGGAAACTTTGTGCTCCGATTTCGTGCGGGTTCTCGTCAAGTTTTCTCCAAGAAAATGAAGTCAATAATTGAGGAAAACTGTCAAGAAAAATACGGAAGAAAAAAGGGACGAAAAAGACGAAAAAACGGCCGAAAACGACGCTCGACGACCAAACGTGCCAAAGCCCTACGGTCGCCGGCGACCCTGGGTGCATGGTCGCTCGGCGACCCTGGAAATCCAGGTCGCCGGATTTTGAACCAAAGTGTCCGTTTTCGATGGTTTTCGCGTTTCGGGTGTTCCGGCCTCTGTGATTTTCGGAAAATGCAATGTCGGATCCGCCGTCAAAAGCATGAAATCATCACCGATCGCCTCAAGATCGCCAACCGGCTGACCAAGAAAGTGCACTTTCTGTCCGACCGATCGTGAAATCAACAAGACAGATGTCACCGGCCCGCCAACATCAATCAATGTCTGAAATTGCATCGCAATCCGACATCAAATAATGCGTGGATCCACCCGTGATGATCGCAAGAAGAATCTCAAAAGACGCAGCACGGCCCGCGACTCTTCACATGCATGGGCGACCACTTAATGACGTTAATTGACCCGTTTATGACAACTTAATGCGGTCATTAACTCTTTATTTTGGACGGCCCAATCAGATTCAAGCATTTGGGAGTTACAAATCCAAGTAATCATGGCATTAAACCCATGAAACTCCCATCATCATGAAGCATAAAGGCAATTAAAAGCCCACTACCTTCATCGGCCAATCACAAGCCATGAAAAAGGAGTTACAAAATCGATTTGTAACTCCTCATCAATTCTTTCATCATGGCTATCAATGCCAATAAACACCTCATGGCTACCAAAAGCCTATAAAAGGAGGTCCATTCCAAGAAGAAAGCATGATGAAAAGAGATCCCAAGTGCAAGCTTTGAAAAATCAGAAAATCCAAGAGAGAGACGAAGTCCTGCTACTTTGCTCCCGGAAGCACCACAAGGTGATCAACGTCCCTTGGGGGGCCACCCCCCCCCCCCCCCCCCCCCCCCCCCCCCAAGGTCTCCTCCTTCTCCAACATGGCCTAAACGTGGCTTTTCAGCCCGTTTACTCGGTTTTTCATTGGATATAGGACCTTCTCTTGGTCCTTGTCCTTTAAAAACTGAGGTTAGGAGCCAAGCCAAAGAATCAAAGCATCACATGTTCTCATTTGAAGGATAATGGCGAAGCCCATACATGACTTGCGACCGTCGATCTCAACGTGTCCCCACAATCTCCTGAGAAGTTAGATCCCTTTTCTTCCTTTTCTATTGTAGTTTGTATTTCTTAAAGAGACAAAAAGAAATCACAATTCTTGTGTTTAATATTTGATGAGTTTTGTAAAATCGCCTTTCACGGCAAACAAACAAAACGCCTCTTACGGCATTCTAAAAACTTGTCTCTTTTCTTAATATTAATGCAATTTGAAAAGTTAGAAAAAATGGTTGATTTCCTTTCCACTTGTGAAGGTGAATCTCCGGATTATCACCATTCCAAATTCCAAGTAGAAAGTAAATCTGGCATACCCGTACAAAAATGTTGATGCCAGAGATTTTCCCTCCTCCGCCGAGACCCAGGTTAGCCCCCGGGGTGCGGAAGGAGAGGACGAAAGATTTCTTTCGGGTTTATCAAGTTGGCATACCCGGTGGGACACGTTGACTTGAGAACGTGATGCTTTGATCACTTGGCTCCTTTCTAGTTGGTGGCCTATGTTGCATTTTGCATCTAAAAAAAAAATATGAGATGGGATTTCAATTGTTCTTTCTCACTTCGAAAAAAAAAAAACAAATCTGATCTCTTTTTCTTAAAAGTTCAATTTTGAGAAACTTTGATCCTTCCCTCTTCGAACTTGATAGCTCACAGAAATGTTCGCAGCTATCGTTCATATCAGGGATTGGGCCATCTTTTCTCTTTGATGAGTTCAATTGGGATTTAAAAAAAAAAAAAAAAAGAAACACCTTCATTTCAAATTCAAAAAAAAAATGATCTCTCTTTCTCAAGATTCAACTTTGAGAAATTTTGATCCTCTCCTCTTTGAACTTGATAGCTCACAGAAATGTTCGCAGCTATCGTTCATATCGAGGATTGGGCCATCTTTTCTCTTTGATGAGTCCAATTGGGATTTCAAAAAAAAAAAAATTATAATTTCAAAAAAATAAATAGTTTTTTCTCTTTTGCATTCAAAGTTGAGAAACCTTGGTTCCTTCCTTTTCGGATGTAGCGCTCGCAGAAATGTTGAGCCTTTGTTCAGATTGGAACACCATTCGCTCTCTTTGATGAGTTCATTAAAAAAAAAAACCTTTCAAAAAAGAGTTAAAAAAAAAAAAAAAAAAACACTAAGGTTCCACCAGTTGCGTTCTTTGGCCAAAGTGGATTTAAGAAAAGCCTTGTCCAGAGTGTGGAGACAGCTAGACTGTTCGAGGCAAGGGTCCTCCAAACGGGTTCATTAAGTAATCCTACCCTTACCTGGGGGCTGATCTATCTACTAAGGTTTCATAAGATCGAATTGGAAATCTATGTGCACCTTTCAAAAAAAATTTCTCTAAAAAAAAATCATTTAAAAAAAAAAAAAACTTCTATCACTTTTGAATTCAGAGTTGAGAAATCTTGGTTCTTTCCCTTTCGGATTTAGCGCTCGCAGAAATGTTGAGCCTTGTTCGGAATGGAACACCATTTGCTCTCTTCGATGAATTCAATCTTGACCTTTCAAAAAAAAACTTCCGCCACTTTGAGTTCAGAGTTGAGAAATCTTGGTTCTTTCCCTTTCGGATTTAGCGCTCGCAGAAATGTTGAGCCTTGTTCGGAATGGAACACCATTTGCTCTTTTCGATGAATTCAATCTTGACCTTTCAAGAAAAACTTCCGTCATTATTGGATTCACATTCGAGAAATTCTGGTTCCTTCTCTTCTGAATTTAGCGCTCGCAGAAATCTTGAGCCTTTGTTCGGATTGGAACACCATTTGCTCTCCTTTGTGAACCCAATTTTGACCTTTCAAAACAATCCCATCTCGTGTCCTTCACAAGGATGCGATTTGCAACATTTGTGCCTAGCGGTGCTAGTACGCCCTTTCGGGTCTACTGTATTCGCGACCGACACATTTGTATCTCCAACCTTATATCATTTTACCTCGAGTGAGCCTTGCTTCTCGGTAATTTGAATTAAGGTCTACAATTGCTTCTAGCAGTCACTGGAACGCTCACTCTAAGCCTACCATACTTGCATTTTAGAACAATTGTATCCTCTATGGCTTTTTGCCTTCTTCATCGTCCTTGGGTTGGGCCATGTCCCCTCAAGTGATTTGAAAGACAAAACCATAGTTGTTCTCCATTTATGATCACCATATTCTTGTGATTACTAATGGGTTTGGTCTTGTTTTAGAAGTTTTCCAAAACTAACAATGGCAGCTTCATTGACCATCACTTTCGATGAGAACAAGTACCAGCTTATGCTTCAAGACAAGCAAAACAAGCATAAGCGCCCTGCTAGTTGCCGAAGCGTCATCTCCCTCGACAACTCTCCAAACACCGAGTCAACTTCAACTCCCCGGACCATTGTCTTCGGATCGCTGGGACCATTCCCACTTCCCGCAGAAGACACTGTACCTGCCAAGAAGCAGAAAACCGCCCCACAACGTGTCACTAAAATGGCACCAAGGGCGAACACCAAGAAGCCTGAAGCTCGTGGCGTTCCCACGAAGCCTCAACCCATAAGAAACCAGGTTTACGCCAAAACTTGGTCCCCGAGACCTTCGCCAAAGCAACGGAGGTCCCAAACATCTACAAAGCCAGCATACCTGGCCCCTCTCAAGGAGAATCAGTTCTACCCTCTCTCTTACATGAAAGAGGAGAAACCTACCCTCCACCCAAAAAATAAACAAAATCATCATGAGCCGGCTTGCTCCTACAAGCCCAAAATCAAATCATGCATCGTTAGGCCTACGCAAAAACATGCTGAAGCCTACACTCTTGCGAGTCGACCCTTTATCTCAACAGGGGCCGAGCTTGCAAAATTCAAGTCTTCATTGCGACAGGCAAAGGACCGCGTCTAGATTCTGTCCTTGCCCAGCTCCAAAGAAGACAAACTCGGCTGCTGCGCATGGGGGACTACATCCTTCATTACCAGAGCCCTGCCAGAGCTGACTGAAGCTCAAATTGCTCGCCGTATGCGTCGCCGCACTGCATATCGACAAAAGAGACTCGAGAAACAAAGAACCCAGCATTCTACTCTCACGTCTCAAACAAATGGGTCGAAAAAGAAAGACCCGACCAATTCGTTGCTGTTCATATGGTTTGCAAAACCAGAAAACGCCAGAAGTCAGCAACCAAAATCAGTGTTAGACGTCCAGTGACTCGCAGCGTCTCTCGGACACGAACACATCTGGAGGAATCTTCCACTCCTCCAAGCCAAGAACACCGGGGTAACCACTCTTCAGATTCTTCATCCAGAAGAATGAGCCCCAGCTCAGTCACCAGGACGATTTCTTCGTTCGAATCCCGAGGGATGAACGTCTTGGCTACAAGTTCTGAGCTGCCTCCACAGCATGATGATGTAACTGCACGCATCCAGCAGTTGGACAAGGACAAAAGAGAATTGAGGCTCTGATGGAAAATCTGATTCTCACTCTACAGCGTCCACCACCTAACAATGAAACCCCTCCGAATCATGAAGATGATGAGGGTAATGCAGAAAACAATGAGTCTCGCGCCCTTACTAGAAAGGACGTGGACGATATCCTCGCAAAAGCAAAAGAAGAGGATACATTGAAGGAACATGGGATCAAGCCACCCTACCCTTTATGGATGGACTCGGTTCCGTTCCCTGCAAAATTCAAACAACCTACTCTCCAGACATATACTGGGAAAGGTTTAGCCAGACAACATGTCATCCTTTTCAAAATCTTGACGAGAGCTATTCGGATCAAGATGCCCTCAAGATTCGCCTCTTTGTAAGTACCCTAAAAGGTACAGCCTTTGATTGGTACTCCACTCTGCCGGAGAACTCCATCCAAAACTGGGCTATGCTGGAGACACGCTTCCTGACCCACTTCCAAGGTGAGGATCATCATGTTACTATGGCTCAGCTCTGCAGCCTAAAACAGGGAGAGAATGAGTCAACATACGACTTCATTCACAAATGGAAGGCAATGGCGTACAAATGCTTAGATGTACTACCACAAGCGTCGCTAGTCGACATCTGCCGTAACAATATGAGAGAAAAAATTCGCTCCATGATCATTGGCAACAAATCAAAGAACCTGGGAGAACTCCTCGAAGCTTCCATGGAAGCTGAAATGGTGATCAAAGACCTCAACAGTCAGAAATCATCAAAGAAAGAGCCGACTGCTGTTACAACCTCAAAACCAAAGAAAAAGGAGGTTCTCAATGTACAGGCTAAGTCAACTCCTTAGCAACCAAAGAAACCTGAAAAGAAAACTGCATGTAAAAGACCTGAACTCTCTGATGCCTTCAAAGAACGTGTGGAAAAGAAATATCCGTTCGGTGAAGATGTTGAAGAAATCTTTGAGGCTCTCCTAGCAAATGGCAAACTCATTTTGCTAGAGCCCAAAAGACAGGGAGATGTTGGCAAAACCAATGATCCCCGATACTGTCCATACCATCAGATGATCTCACATCCTCTCAATCAATGCTTCGTTGTGAGAGAGAAGATCAATGAGATGTGGAAAAATGGAGTCATAACCTTTGATAAAAACTATGGCCCCGCCTCTGTCAACATGGTGTCATGTCGGCAAACTTCAAAGTCACCAAAGGAGAAGATCACTACTTCATTCAAGGTGATAAAAATGGCTCACGCATCCCAAGACTTGGTTCCCTATCCAACATCAGATGGACAGCCTATATGGGTGCATCCCGATCTCCTAGATGATGAAAATTGGGAGATCGTCAAAACAAAGCCGACCGCTCAGCAGCGAAGGCAAGCCAAGAGACAGCTCCGTAAGCTCAAACAGCACCAGAAATCTCAACCAAAACAAGGAGTCCTTGAAAAAGCAGAAACTTCTTCCACTGCTTCACTCGGGACGATGGAAGAATCTCTTCCCAAAACCTCCAAGGCGGTAAGAAAATTCACTCTTGATGATTTCATGCCACCTCTATACAAAAATGAAAATGTGCAGGGGGCATCATACTCTTGCAACTCGGTAGTTGGATTCTCCATGAACGGATACGAGTCCAGTGATACTGTAAGTGATATAGATGAGTGGGAAGAATCCTTTGAAACAGGAGAATACCTCTCCGACGAGGAATGGATTCCCGAGTCTCATCTTTTGCCAGTAATCTGGTATAACCCATTGCAGCCACAAGGATCTTGGTCTGATGATGAAGAAGACCAGGACCCTGTTCAAGAAAACGTTGTCAATTCAGCACCAGCAAATGCTTCAGTGGAACCCAACATTGGTGAACCACATTGAGCAAATGACGAAGAAGATTTGGCTCCCATGCCTGATCTTGAAGAATATGCAAGAATCTTGCAACATCTTGCCATAGAGCAGGAGCAGGATCGCATCAATCTTCGTCATGACCCAGAACCGGAAGTCCCTGAAAATCAGCGGGAACTTTCTCCCTTAACTCCTGAAAATGGAGAAAACTGTTGGATCGATGATCCTCTCACATCCGAGGATGAGTCTGATTCCCAACAGTCTACACTGGGGGCATCTCCTGTCAGGATAACCTGCAATGCAATAGCTCAGGACGACAGTGCCTCTGAAGCTTCCGAAGACACGTACTCCCCAACCGGTAGCGTATCTTCCGGAGCTACATCCTCTCAGGTGACTTCCACTGAGATAACATCCTCTCAGCCCTCGTCTCCTGAAGCTGTGACATCAGAACTCAAGCCTCTCCCGATTGATCATCTTGAAGAAACTTCTGCCAATGAAATCCTCTTCAATGAAAACTCAGTCAACTAGTCCCAGATACCCTATCTCACGGGCGATGTCTGTGCTAATAAAGAAAAGTTGCCGGCTACTGTTCAGGACTTGTTCCCGGAAATTGCTCCGTGCAACACAATCACTAAAGACGCCAATGCTGTTATAGAGATGTCCTCAGCAAAGGATCAACCTCTTGATCCTGAGAACGATCTTCCAAAAGAAGACCCTTCTCTAGAGGCTCTTGAAGTTGGTAGAGGTACTCGTTCTGGCCGGGATTACCACAAAAATTACAATCAACCCTCTTCTTCTTATGTAAATTCTTCGGGAAAGCAAGATGTAAGCGCCCCAAGTGGCAATAATAATGAAAATGCAGGCCCGAAGGAGGCTTTCAAGTACGACTTGATTGAGCACTTCAAACACATACCTGCACGTATGCACATCCTTGACTTATTACGAATGTCTCCATAAACTCGTGATAGTCTCATTTCAGAAATACAAAGGCTGAATGCGGATGTCGACAAACATGCCCCACAAGTCCTACAAATTGAAATGGACTATAGGGTCAAAAAATCAAATACTCCCTCAAAGGGAGAAAAGAAGAAAACTGAGGGATCAATCAATGAATACCTCTCGGTACAAAAATCAGCAAGTGCAACAATTGCCTTCGACAAGGATGACCTTCTCTTAGGCGAAACAAAGCACAACCGCCCCTTGTACTTTACAGGGTACGTCAAAGAAATGCCAGTATACAGAGTTCAGATCGATCCAGGTTCTACACTCAACCTCATCTCTACTTCGGTACTCGAAGAGCTGGGCATCCCACCTAGCAAGCTGAGTCACACGTCCGTATCCATTTTCGGATATGACAATAACACTCAAAGGCCTATTGGCAAAATCAAGTTCAAATTGCAAATCAGTGATCTTATTTCTAAAGTCACTGTATATGCAGTAAGGACCCCTTCATGCTACAATATACTCCTTGGACGCCCCTGGATACATGAGAATGGTGTCGTCCCTTCAACTCTACATCAGTGCATCAAGTTCGTTGGCGACGATGGCCTGATACATCGAGTATTTGCAGACAAAAAGCCTTTCAAAGGCAGAGATGTCCATTTTGCAGATGCTCAAATGTACAAAGATGGAAAAGAAGAATAGGAGGAAAAAAAAATTCACCTTGCCGACAGTCTCCAGAAAGATAAAGGCAAGGCTCCTCAGCAATCATCGGAGGTAAATAAACCCTCCACCAAACTCGAAGTAAGCGGCCAAGCTCCCTTCGTCGTCTCCTTCAAATCTCCAAAGCCTTTGGTAATCTCTACCAAAGCAAAGAAGACAAAACAAAAGACTGGAGGCAAGTTCACTGTCTCCTTTGTGTCTATTATACATGACACAGACTCAGAGTCAGAGCCAGAAGATAAACAGCATCAAGCCAAGCTGATACTCAGCAAGATCAGCCCGCTCTCACTCCATTGGAGACACTTGCAGACATAGAAGATCCTACGTTTGCTTCCTTTGTTATTCCGGCAACTTCGCCAAAAAAAAAAGTGATTTACTTCCACAGATCAGGAGCATCTCCACTGAACTCTCTGCTTGAACCCTTCCAAAATGAAGGTATGCCCCAGCTATCCCTGTATAGTCCAATGGCACAAGCTATCATGAAGAAAATGGGCTACGACGCTCAAAATCCGACTGGTTTGGGAGGTGGCCATGATATTCTTACACCATTGGAACCCACCATAACCAAAAGTCAACCAGAAGATTGGAAAATCCACCTTCAAAAAGGCAAGTCTTCATATGGCTTGGGGTATGATCCTACCGCTCCTATGAGACAGTTGACACCATGGCTGCAAAGCCGCTTTACCGACCAAGCCTCAACATCTCATGAAGACATCGATATCCCTGGATATCTCTTTGAGGAGTTACTCGTAAAAAATTCTGAAAGCTCCTCCAATTGGTATAATTTCTCTGATAATAAAGAGGAATTGCCCGATGACATAGACGAGCGGTTCTCTGTCCCAGAAGAATCATCGTCTCCAAAAGAAGTACCCTACTTCAACCCAATTCCTGCAAATGATTGGAACCATCTCATTGCAAGCCTTGAGAAGGATAGCCTTGAGAAGGATACTGATCAAGAAGATTCATGGACAGAAACAGAGCCTCAGTCTGAAAATGCCTCTGGCACTCCAGAAGGTCTTTTTGAGTTGGAAGCCTCCGAAAACATTGTGGAGGAACCACCTTCAAACCTTCCGACAGAAGATCCTGTCCAAAAGATAGACTTGGGAACATCTGATAACCCACGTCCTGTATTCATAAGCAAGAATATAAAGGATGATGAGTTACCCGAGTATATCTCTTTTCTTCGTGAGTTCGTTGATTGCTTTGCATGGTCTTATGCCGAAATGCCTGGCTTGGATCCCAAAGTAGCAGTCCACAAGCTCAACTTGCAAAAAGAAATCAAGCCTATTAAACAAGGCCAAAGAAGATTCCGTCCCGACGTGATGGACAAAATTGAACAAGAAGTTCAGAAACTCAAAAACGTTGGCTTCATCCACGAGGAACAGCATCCTGAATGGTTGGCCAACATCATCCCTGTGACAAAGAAAAATGGGCAGATAAGGGTCTGTATTGACTACAGAGACCTGAATAGTGCATGTCCTAAAGATGAATTCCCGCTCCCCATACCAGAGGTGATGATTGACAACACCTATGGATTCGAGCGAATGACATTCATGGATGGATTCTCTGGCTACAATCAGATAAAAATGCATCCTGTAGATGAAAGGCATACATCCTTTCGGACACCATTCGGCGTGTATTTCTACACTGTTATGCCGTTTGGTCTGAAAAATGCAGGTGCAACATATCAGAGGGCTATGATGAAAATATTCCAAGATATGCAGCACAAGACGGTCGAATGCTATGTTGACGACGTCGCCATAAAAAGCAGAAGAAAAGAAGACCATCTCAATGATCTTCGAGAAGTCTTCCTCCGACTTCGCAAACACAAATTGCGGATGAATCCACTAAAGTGCTTCTTCGGTGTCTCATCGGGTAAGTTTCTCGGATTCATAGTACGGAAAGCTGGAATAGAACTTGACCCCACCAAAGTCAAGGCTATCCTGGAAATGCCATCTCCCAGAACCCTAAGAGAATTAAAAGGGATTCAAGAAAGGCTGGCCTACATCCGACGATTCATCTCCAATCTATCAGGGAAATGCCGTCCATTCTCTCGCCTGATGAAGAAAGGAGTGGACTTTGTCTGGGATGCTGAATGTGAAAATGCATTTCAAGACATCAAAGCATACCTCATCAAACCTCCAGTACTGGCTGCCCCCCTAACTGGAAAACCATTTATCTTGTACACAAGAGCTCTCGACCACTCTTTGGGTGCTCTGCTCGCACAAGAAAACGACGACGGAAAAGAAGCTGCTCTATATTACCTTAGCCGCATGATGGTAGCTGCAGAGCATCGCTACTCCCCAGTCGAAAAAGAATGCCTTGCAGTAATGTTCGCCGTACAAAAGCTGCGTCACTATCTGCTGTCGAACACAGTCTACCTAATTTCGAGGATCAACCTCCTAAAGGTCCTTGTCACAAAAGCAGGTTCTCTCAATGCCCGACTGGCAAAATGGTCCATCCTTCTATCACAGTTTGATATTAGGTATGTACCACAAAAAGCAATCAAAGGCCAAGCTCTAGCAGACTTCCTCGCAGAGCATCCATTGCCTAAGGATTCTCCACTCAATGATGATCTCCAAGATGAATTTGTCTACAATGTGGAAACTTCCTTGTCAAATGCTTCCTGGGACATGTACTTTGACGGTGCAACCAAGACAAATGAAAAAGGAAAGTAAATATCGAGAATCGGCATCCTCTTTGTCAATCCCGACAAATACATGATTCCACACGCCTTCTCGCTATTGGAACCATGTTCAAACAATGCAGCTGAGTACCAAGCCCTGATTATAGGATTGGAACTCGCCCTTGAATCTGGCATCACCACGCTGGAAGCTTTTGGAGACTCTCAACTGGTCGTCAACCAGATGAATCAGAAATATGAAGTCAAGAAGCCTGATTTGCTGCCTTACTATAATAAGGCGGAGTCGCTTCGATAAAAATTCAACATCTGTCACATCACCCACATCCTCAAAAGGTGAAAACATCCGTGCAGATGCCCTGGCTGGACTTGCCGCATCCATGGCAATCCAAGAAGGGGAAAACATACAAGTCACAGTGTGTCAAAGAAGGATTCTCCCTCCTCTCAACACACACCAAGCAGTTGCTGAATGCCACCAAGTGGTTGGAAGTCGGATGTCCATCCTCAAACCTCCGATTGGCGACTGGAGAGATCCATTCATTGATTATATCATGTTCGGAATACTACCTAAAGATCCAAAAGAGCGGGTAAGCATCCAAAGACGAGCCCCAAACTTTCATTTAGATATACCTTCAAAAGCACTTTACAGAAAATCCTTCAACAGAGTACTCCTACACTGCTTATCACAACAAGAGGCTGAGGAAACTCTCAAAGAAGTACATGCTGGTCTTTGTGGAGCCCATCAGGCTGGCCCTAAGCTCTACAACCAGATAAAAAGGCTAGGTTACTATTGGCCTACCATGGTAGCTGATGTAATGCAATTTGCCAAGCGCTGCCAAAAATGCCAGATTCACGGAGATTATGTCCACATGCCTCCAGAATGGCCACATCCAACAGCAATCTCATGGCCTTTCGAAGCCTGGGGTATGGACATCATAGGTCCCATTTCTCCCCCATCAAGCAAAGGTCATCGCTTCATCTTCGCCGCTACGGATTATTTCTCCAAGTGGTCAGAAGCATTTGCGCTCAGCGAAATGAAGACTTCATCAGTCCTTCAGTTCTTGCGCACCAACATTATTTGTCTCTTCGGCATACCTAAAAGATTCGTCCATGATAACGGACCACAATTCCGGGATCACAGATTCTACAGGTTTTGCGACAAGTACAAAATCCAAAGTTGTCCTTCGACTCCATATAATCCAGCAGCGAACGGACTAGCAGAAGCCTTCAACAAGACACTCTGCAAAATTCTCAAGAAAATGGTCTCTAGTCACAAAAGAGACTGGGGCGACAAACTACTAGAAGCTTTGTGGGCCTATCGAACCACCGTTCGAGGACCAACCCATAGCACACCATTCTCTTTGGTCTATGGATGCGAAGCTGTTGTCCCTTTGGAAGTACAAATTCCTTCCTTAAGGGTATCTTTGCAAAATGACATGACACAAGAAAGCAATGTCAAATTGAGACTCCAAGAATTGGACAATCTCGATGAAAGACGACTTGAAGCTCTACAAAGCATTGAGTTGTACCAAGCACGCATGGCAGGATCTTTCGACAAGAAGGTCAGTCAACGCGCTTACAAAAAGGGTGACTTGGTTCTTGCAGTAAAAAGACCCATAGTCTCTGCCCACAAATCCAAAGGCAAATTCGAACCAAAATGGGAGGGACCCTTCGTTATCGACAAAGTCTTCTCTAACGGTGCATACGCTCTTCTAAACATGGAAGAAGACAGATTAATGCTGCCCATCAACGGCAAGTTCTTGAAGCGGTACTACCCTTGAAGACTTCCTCAAACGGGTCAGAGCAATATCTACACGGCTAAAGCGTATTTCCAAGGTACTTGCTCTTCAAACCCACCCCTTTTGAAATTTTCATCTTTATGTTGAAATTTCCAAAAAAAAAAAAAAAAAACAATCTTTCAAAACAATGCTTACTTTCATCGTTTCATTGTTCAAAAAAAAAAAAATCAAATCCAAAATCCAAGTTTAGGAGCTTCTTCCCAGACTTGACCAAAATTTTCGATCCTTGAACCCAAAATTCATGGTTTGAAACAAAAACCATGACTCATGAATTTTCACCCTAGTCTCCCTTGGCTTTTACAACCGAAATGGTTTTAAGGCAAAAATTATGACCCTCGTGTCTCTAAACAAAAAAATGGTTTTAAAAAAAAACGGAAGGATGCGAACCCCATTCGATACTTCCAAAACCAAAAAAAAAATCGCAAGGAAGCGAACCCCATTCGATACTTGCAAAATTTCAAAAATCGTGGAAAAACAACATACTAGTTGATATACACAACCCAAATTTCAAAAATCGTGGAAAAACAACAAACCAGTTGCTATCCACAACCCAAATTTCAAATGGTTCGAGAAAACCTCAAATTTCAAAAAAAAAAATTGCGGAGAAACGACATCAGTCAGTACCCGCAAAACCAAAAGTTTTGGGAAAAGCAGGGAAGCGATGCTTAGTCGATATTTGCACCCCAATTCGCGAGGAAGCGACATTCCATCGATACTCGCAAAACCTAACCCGCGAGGAAGTGGCATTCCATCAATACTCGCAAAATCGAATGAGTAAGGAAGCGACATTCCATCGATACTTGCAAGACCATTCAGCGGGGAGGCGACATTTAGTCGATACCTGCATTTTGAAAACCAAAACTCGGCTATAAACGCCAAAATCCGGCTATAAACGCCAAAATTCGGCTATAAATGCCAAAAAAAAAAAATTCGGCTATAAACGCCAAAATCGGCTTTCATGCCAATAAAACAAAACTTGGTTTTCAAAAAACTCGGCTATAAACGCCAAAACTCGGCTATAAACGCCAAAATCTGGCTATAAACGTCAAAGTCCGGCTATAAATGCCAAAACAAAAATATCCGGCTATAAACGCCAAAATCGGCTTTCATGCCAATAAAACAAAACTTGGTTTTCAAAAAACTCGGCTATAAATGTCAAAATTCGGCTATAAACGTCAAATCCGGCTATAAATGCCAAAATTCGGCTATAAATGCCAAAACAAAAATTTTTCGGCTATAAACGCCAAAATCGGCTTCCATGCCATCTCAAATTCGGCTTTCACGCCATCCAAAAATTTTGGCTCTCATGCCATCTCAAAATTCGGCTTCTATGCCATTCTAAAATTCGGCTTTCACGCCATCCAAAAATTTTGGCTCCCATGCCGCAAAACAAATTTTGGCTCTTACGCCATAAAATTAGGCTTTCACGCCATCCAAAATTTGGTTTTCAAACCATAATAAAAAAAAAAAACCAGGCTTTTCGCCACAAAAATTGGCTTTCATACCCAAAACAACCCTTTGACAAAAGATTTTCACAAAATGACAACCTTTTGATCAAATTCAAAACAAACATTCCCATCAACTTTTACTCAAAATTGTTTTCATCAAAAATGATTTAAGTGAAAGGAAAGGGATACAAAATATAGTACCAAAACTGTTTATACATGGAGGTATCAAAAAAAGAAGAAGGAAAAAGAGTTTGTTACAACTCAGGAGCTCAATCCGACATGGTCTTCAACCAAAGGTTCAACTCCTCAAGCAGACCCTTGGCCTTAACTTCCAAAGTTTTTAGGCCACGCTTCTTCAAAATGTCCCCATAAAACGCGGCCGAATGCCGTGACCCATCTGCAGCACGAGGAAGTTCTTCCCAGAGGACCTGCCACTGCTCATGCTCCTGAGTCTTCCTCCGGACATTACCTTCAGCTTCCTCAACCTGGCGAATGAGAGTCCCCTCCTTCTCCCAAGCCTGCTGAACGGCAGCATTGGAAGATCTAGCAGACCGACGAGGTGCGTCAGTAACAGGATCCTTACCTTTGTTCGTTCTAGAAGAACTACCTGCAAAAGGTGGAAGAGAAAAGATCAATCAACATCAAAATGACAGAATTCTGCTACAAAAATTCTAGCAAAATTTTGACATGGTTCCGGGGCAATTCCAAAGAAAAGGAAAATACTCCGAAAAAAGACAGGAAGCCTGAAGATGAGCTCAACATCGCTGCGAGCTCATAGTCAGTGGAGAATTCTCAAAGAAGGCTTGAACTCAACATCGCTGCGAGAACAAGCCAATCTCATCAAACTTCCGCAAAATCTGGAAAAGAGCTCAACATTGCTGCGAGCTTCAGAATCCAAAAATTGCAAAACTTCCTCAAAATCCAGTAAGACCGAGAAAGAGCTCAACATCGCTGCGAGCTCAAAATCCCGATACTTGCAAAAGATTTTCAGGTATGCATCATCATACTTCCAAATCTATTTACCAAAACTCATGCATCAAAAAATATCATCATGCATTAGATGCTAGGAAAACCTTGACCAAAGTTTGACCAATTCCGACCCAATTTGGTCAAAATCGATCAAACTTTGTCCAAGTCAAAAATCATGTTGGCTTGACCTAGAGACTCTAGCCTTCTATCTTGATGCATCAAACAAAAAAATGCATACATATTGAAATTGCATAGCCTCATTATCATAGTGAGCAAACAAGGAAAAAAAAATAAAAATAAATAAAATTTTGGCCCACAGGCCGTGGCCCACTGCCACATGGCAGTACGGTCAGGTCCGTTCGGACCTGTCCGTACAGCCAGAGAAAAAAAAAACAGCAAAAAAAAAAGAAAAGAAAGACGCTGAAAAAAAAAAAAAAAGAAATCAGCGTGGGAAAAAAAACAGAAAAAAAAGAGAGTACACGGTTTAAAAAAAAAAAGAGAAAACCGTGAAAAGAGAAAAAAAAAGAAAAAAAAGAAAAAAAAGAGAAGCACGAAAAAAAAAGGAAAACGTGCATGAAAAGAAAAGAAAAGAAAAAAAAAAGAGAAAGAAGAAGAAAGAAAAGAAAAGAAAAAGAAGAAGAAAAGAAAAGAAAAAAATAAAGAAGCTACTTCTACAATGGAGATTCTTGATGAGGAAGAAAACTTACTTGAAGCCATTGATGGAGAAGAAGAAGAAAAGCTTGGAGATCCTTGAAGAAGAGAAAAGCACTTCTTGTCTTGGGGAGCACTCTTGAAGATTTCTTGCAAAAGGAAAGCAATGGAACAAAAGCACGAACCCTCTTGCTTTTATAGAAGAGAGCAAGCCAAAAGAGGAAACAAGGAGAAAGATAGGAGGTAAGTGCTAAAATTTAGCTATTTTCCCAAAAAGAAAGATATTTTGAGAGAATCTTTCCACAAAAAGAAAGCTTGAGAAATTCTCTCAAAGTAAAGATATTTTTAGATATTCTCTACACAAAAGAGATATTTTTAGATATTCTTTACAAATATGACACCATATGAGATCTAGGCCATCTCCAAAGCCTAAGGTCCCATGGGTTAGCCCATATGAGCCAGGTTTGACCACCTAGGCACTAAGAGTGGGTTTTAGTCAAAATATTCCTCTTACCAAGAGCAAAAAAAAAAAAAAAAAGAAAAAAGAGCAAAAAGTCCCATGCCTCTTTTGAGTTGATGGGACCATTCAAAAAAAGAGAAAAGAAAGTCTCATGAGTTTCCAAAAACCAAACCATCCAACCTCATGAACCAAATTGAGCCAAAATCTTGAAATTGACATTTCACAAAACCAAATTCCGGTCCCCTAGCTCGCCACATACAACTTGTTAGGTTACAAGACCAAAACCAAAATCAAAATCCAAACCAAACCCAAAACCAAAAACCCCAAATCTGACCCCCCAACCTGCCACATACAGCTTGTTGGGTCACAAGGTCAAAATCAAAAATCAAACCCCGACCCCCTAACTTGCCACATACAGCTTGTTAGGTCACAAGGTCAAAATCCAAAAACCAAAATCCAAATACCCCATGTCATTTTCAAAACTTTGCCTTGAGATGGTGTGTGATCCCTCTCACTACCATAAAATTCCCCCTGAAACTCAGAAGGCTATTCAAAAAAAAAAAAAAATTTGCTCAAGACTCTTGGTCAAGTTGGAATCTCTCCTCCAAGTTTCTCTTCGAGGCACATCGACTCCAAAAAGCTACTCGTCACTGTACCTCGAGGGGGCATTTGTTGACACCAAAAAAGTCAATGTGTCTCCTCAACATCGAGAAGCCTCCTGAAGCTGCATCCTGCTAAAAATAGACAAGGCTACTTCAAGCATCAGATTTTGTCAGAATCAGAAAGAAACTAAGAGATCCTTCAAGACAGCTAAAAGAGGGGTACACCTGAGGTTTCGGGTCATTCCGACATCGTTTGGCCCAACTTCACTGCTCTGAAGCTAAACAAGCGCTCCCGGCGGCGACATCATCAAAGACACCAAAACTTTGATCAGAGCCTACGGATGACTCCAGAATGTCTCCAAAGGGCTTCATGCCAAATTTTAAGTCAAACCGATAATGTTTGACCTTCCATCAATGCTCGAGCAGCAAAATCAAGCCTCCCGGCGGCGAGAACCACCGAAGCCATCACTCATGAAAAAAATATACATGAGTGGCTTCAACATGCTTCCAAAAGGCTACACGTTGAATTTCAGGTCATTCCGACAACGTTTGACCAGGTTTCGATGCTCCGAGAGAAAATCAAGCCAACCGGCGGCAGAGCAACCCGGGACCATGACGTCCAAAACGGAGCCCATGGAACGTCTCAAAATGACTCCAATAGGCTCCCCGTCAAATTTTAGGTCATTCCGAACACGTTTGACCAGGTTTCGATGCTCCGAGAGAAAATCCAGCCTACCGGCGGCGGAGCAACCCGGGACCATGACATCCAAAATGGAGCCCATGGAACGTCTCAAAATGACTCCAATAGGCTCCTCGTCAAATTTCAGGTCAATCGGACATCGTTTGACCACATATCAAAGCTCGGCATTTTCCCCGCAGCAAAATCAAGTGAAGCATCGACGGGACCCCAAACGGCTTCAAAACTCAAATAAAACCCATGGTTGGTCCCATCCAGTGCTCAAGAAGCTTCACCTCAATTTTCAGGTCATTCCGATATCGTTTGACCTAGTTTCGACGCTTGACGAAAAATCGGCTATAAAGTCTTCGGCTTTCCCAAAAAATGAGAAACTTTGTGCTCCGATTTCGTGCGGGTTCTCGTCAAGTTTTCTCCAAGAAAATGAAGTCAATAATTGAGGAAAAATGTAAAGAAAAATACGGAAGAAAAAAGGGACGAAAAAGACGAAAAAACGGCCGAAAACGACGCTCGACGACCAAACGGGCCAAAGCCCTATGGTCGCCGGCGACCCTGGGTGCATGGTCGCCCGGCGACCCTGGAAATCCGGGTCGCCGGATTTTGATCCAAAGTGTCCGTTTTCGATGGTTTTCGCGTTTCTGGTGTTCCGGCCTCTGTGATTTTCGGAAAATGCAATGTAGGATATGCCGTCAAAAGCATGAAATCATCACCGATCGCCTCAAGATCGCCAACCGGCTGACCAAGAAAGTGCACTTTCTGTCCAACCGATCGTGAAATCAACAAGACAGATGTCACCGGCCCTCCAACATCAATAAATGTCTGAAATTGCATCGCAATCCGACATCAGATAATGCGTGGATCCACCCGTGATGATCGCAAGAAGAATCTCAAAAGACGCAGCACGGCCCGCGACTCTTCACATGCATGGGCGACCACTTAATGACGTTAATTGACCCGTTTATGATAACTTAATGCGGTCATTAACTCATTATTTTGGACGGCCCAATCAGATTCAAGCATTTGGGAGTTACAAATCCAAGTAATCATGGCATTAAACCCATGAAACTCCCATCATCATGAAGCATAAAGGCAATTAAAAGCCCACTACCTTCATCGGCCAATCACAAGCCATGAAAAAGGAGTTACAAAATCGATTTGTAACTCCTCATCAATTCTTTCATCATGGCTATCAATGCCAATAAACACCTCATGGCTACCAAAAGCCTATAAAAGGAGGTCCATTACAAGAAGAAAGCATGATGAAAAGAGATCCCAAGTGCAAGCTTTGAAAAACCAGAAAATCCAAGAGAGAGACGAAGTCCTGCTACTTTACTCCAGGAAGCACCATAAGGTGATCAACGTCCCTTGGGGGGCCACCCCCCCAAGGTCTCCTCCTTCTCCAACATGGCCTAAACGCGGCTTTTCAGCCCGTTTACTTGGTTTTTCATTGGATATAGGACCTTCTCTTGGTCCTTGTCCTTTAAAAAACTGAGGTTAGGAGCCAAGCCAAAGAATCAAAGCATCACATGTTCTCATTTGAAGGACGATGGCGAAGCCCATACATGACTTGCGACCGTCGATCTCAACGTGTCCCCACAATCTCCTGAGAAGTTAGATCCCTTTTCTTCCTTTTCTATTGTAGTTTGTATTTCTTAAAGAGACAAAAAGAAATCACAATTCTTGTCTTTCATATTTGATGAGTTTTGAAAAATCGCCTTTCACGGCAAAATCGCCTTTCACGGCAAACAAACAAAACGCCTCTTACGGCATTTTAAAAACTTGTCTCTTTTCTTAATATTAATGCAATTTGAAAAGTTAGAAAAAATGATTGATTTCCTTTCCACTTGTGAAGGTGAATCTCCGGATTATCACCATTCCGAATTCCAAGTAGAAAGTAAATCTGGCATACCCGTACAAAAATATTGATGCCAGAGATTTTCCCTCCTCCGCCGAGACCCAGGTTAGCCCCCGGGGTGCGGAAGGAGAGGACAAAAGATTTCTTTCGGGTCCATCAGGTAGGCTCAAGGTGAGCATTCTAGTGACTGCTAGAAGCAATTGTAGACCTTAATTCAAATTACCGAGAAGCAAGACTCACTTGAGGTAAAATGATATAAGGTTGGAGATACAAATGTGTCGGGCACGAATACAGTAGACCTGAAAGGGCGTACTAGCACCACTAGGCACAAATGTTGCAAATCGCATCCTTGGAAAGGACACGAGATGAGATTTTTTTTGAAAGGTCAAGATTGGATTCATAAAGGAGAGAAATGGTATTCCAATCCGAACATAGGCTCAAACATTTCTGCGAGCACTGAGTCCGAAAGGGAAAGAACCAGAATTTCTCAGATGTGAACCCAAAAATAACGGAAATTTTTTTTGAAAGGTCAAGATTGAATTCATCAAAGAGAGCAAATGGTATTCCAATCCGAATATAGGCTCAAGCATTTTTACAAGCGCTAAATCCGAAAGGGAAAGAACCAAAATTTCACAATTCTGAACTCAAAAGTGAAGGAATTTTTATTTTTGAAAGGTTTTTTTTTTTTGAAGATTTTTTTTTTGAAAGGTGCACATAGATTTCCAATTCGGTCTTATGAGACCTTAGTAGATAGATCAGCCCCCACGTAAGGGTAGGATTACTTAATGAACCCGTTTGGAGGACCCTTGCCTCGAACAGTCTAGCTGCCTCCACACTCTGGACAAGGCTTTTCTTAGATCCACTTTGGTTAAAGAACGCAATTGGTGCAACCTTAGTGTTTTTTTTTTTTGAAAGATTTCTAATGAACTCATCAAAGAGAGCGAATGGTGTTCCAATCCGAACATAGGCTCAAACATTTCTGCTAGCGCTAAATCCGAAAGGGAAAAACCAAAGTTTCTCAAATTTGAATCCAAAAGAGAGAGAACTGATTTTTTTTTAAATGATATTTTTTTTTGTTTTTGAAAATCCCTATTGGACTCATCAAAGATAAAAGATGGTCCGTTCCCTGATATGAACAATAGCTGCAAACATTTCTGCAAGTTATCAAGTTCGAAGAGGAGAGGATCAAAGTTTTTCAAAATTGAATAAAAAAAAAGAAATCAGATTTTTTTTTGAAAGAGTTTGAAATGAGATTTATTTTTGAAAACCCCTATCGAACTCATCAAAGAGAAAATATGGCCCAATCCCCGATACGAACAATAGCTGCAAACATTTCTGTAAGGGGTCATTTGTTTGCGGCCATTTACATATGTAAATGATGCGCATGCGTGAATGTTACGTACCATCACGTTTGTTTGCACTATTTTACGCATCACGTATGTAAATTTCATATGAAAATGATGTGAAAATATACTCATTTTCGCACCTAATTTTTCACACCTTCATGGATGGTAAAAGGAATCCCATATGGAAATGGTATGTAAAGGAACCCCACTCAAAAAGGCGCCCGGTACGGTGTTCACTCGTTCCGTCAAACTCTCCTGGGTTCGAAACCCACAAACCCCACTTCCTCTCAATATTCCCTCCCCAACACAAAAGCCAGACGTCTCGTCTTCCTTCCCATTCCGGAATGACTCTCCTCTCGCCAAGGTATGCATCTCTCACCCCCATCTCTTTCTCTCCTCTCATGTCTCTCCCCCTTTCTCCAATCTCTCTCTCATTATCTCTCTCTCTCTCTCTCTCTCTCTCTCTCTCTCTTTGATATGGCCACATAAACGGATGGGTTTGGTCTCCTTCCCCTGGGACAAGTCAGATAGCTAAAAAACAAACTCTCTGATTTTCTCAAGAGCAGGAGCTTGTGGTTGCTTCCTTTGACTCGAAGATGAACGGCGGGCCATCTGGTTTCCATATGTATTTTCATTATCGATTTCGATTCCGATTCCGATTCCGATTCGAGAGAAGAAACCCAGAGAAACCCATATGATCTTTTCTAGTACTTGCATTTCTCCTGTAATTTCAACGATTTATCGTCTTGTGTCGCAGATAACTCCGGTCCCAAGAACCTTCGTTATTGCGTGTGCGATTCTAACAATTGTCCTCAGTTTTCAAGGCCATTCATCTTCTCTCGGGTTATCATAGCAGGTACCTACTTCTTTTTCACTGTTTTTGTATTTTGCTTCCCGATTCTTTTCATTGCTTAGTCGATTGATTCTTTCAGATGTGATTATATGCTGTAATCTTCTGGGTGCTGATTTACCTTTGATTTTGCAACTTTTGTTTGCTTTATTGCGAAATGGCTGCATTTTTGGGCATCCTTTTGTCCGTTAATAGATTAAATTGCACATATTTTCTGTAATTGCAAGTGGGTGTTTGTTTTCATCTCGTGGGTATTACTGGATTGGGGATTTCTTACTTTAATAAGCTTGATTCTTTTTTGTTTTAGCTGTTTTTGGGTTGATTTGTTGGTTTATTCAAGTGTACAATATGTAGTTAGTAAGTGAGGATCAATTGGGTACATGGTTAGGAAATTTGGGCTGTTCTGCACTGGAATGTTTGTCATCTTAGGCTTTGATCTGCATATGCAAGTGGGTTTACTTTAGTTATGTGGGCATTTTTTACCAATTCTCCATTTGGAGGGGCATTTTTTCTTAAAAATGTCTCCTTGGGAGTTTTCTAGTGCTTCGGATAAAATGGAATTTATCCACATCATACCTCCTGAAACATACCATGATGCAAAATTGAGAGGTCCTGGTATTCATTTACACGACTTCCATTCATTTCAATATCAGAACTATTGAAAACTTCTTCAGTGTTGCTGGGTTCAATCACACTGTTACATGGCAGGCTCCCTGTTTTCAAGCATTTGAATTTGTTGAAGACGAAGAAGATTAGAAGTTCTATGAATGCAATGGGTACGGTGATCAGAATGACGCCATGGAAACCATGAATGGACAATCTTCGTGGGGATTGGTTTGGTTGTGGAGGATTTGGGTGGTGGCTGCCAAATCATTTCTTCTCTAACTTAGGCATCTTTTCTCCTTCAATGAATTTCAGTAAAGCCTTGGAAAAGTTAGGCACGATAGCACCACCTCTCTTAAACAACTGTAGAAATATAAAATAGAAATGGTCATGCTATGGTATGGTATACATCTCGATCCCAATTTACTTCGATTGACGGTTATATGATTGACAGTTGAATAGAAACCTGTGTAAGGCTCACAATTATTGAATAGGATATTAAAGTTTTAGTAGTGTGTGCTTGTGTTGATCAAGATTTAGAGCTGAAAATAGGAGATTCTATGTACATACTTCAGAGTTCAGACTGGTTTTAGACATGTTCCCCTAATTTAATACATTAAACTGCACATACTCCAAACTTCTATAACTCATATTCCACTTTTTCCATCCAATTTGAAAGACCCAAACAGTTTTGTCTCAAAAGAAAATCACGCAGACCATTTGTTAAGCAAATCTTCTCCTCTCTCCCCGCCCAGTGCTCTGCCAAATCAGTTTAAAAATGAAAAAAAGATATAACATGAGTAGGAAAAAAAAAAAAAAAAAGACCTCTTCAAACCAGATTCCCTAATCAACACATTGTTTTCGGAAGTTGCAACTTGTCTGGGAAACATGGTGAGCCACATGAAGAAAGCTACATTAATTTTATTGTTTAAAAAAATAACCATGCTTATATTTTTTTTTAATATTCATAACAGAGTCTTTTAATATGATACTCTCAGCCATCCACATGATAGGGAAGTTTTTATTGGCTGAAAAACCCAACATATAAGGATGATGCTACCCTTGAATCTGGGCAGTCAGATCATATATAGAGTGATACTATGAAATTGATGGTGCACAATAACTGGAGACAGAATTTTAGTGAAACTGCATTTGCATCATGGCCAGAATGAAATGACATGAAGATTTTGCAGATACATGAAATAAAATATTCGCTGGCAACAACTATAATAAAAAATTTATTCTTTTGTGGATGGAAAACTCATGGTTCTGGTATTCAGTCAGATTGAATCACATCAAATTTGGCGACCATGATTTCACATGGCATGGGCATTTGAAAACCATAACTTCTAAGATTGGAAACTAGAAAGTGTTGATATTTTTCCCCTGAATGAGTAACGTCTGTGTCTATGGTTTTGGAATCCCACCTAGGTTGGATAACAAAAAAAAAAGGCAAAAAGCCCAAACATTGTAGTTGGTTTGGAATCCCACCTCTCACCTACCTGCTAAGAGAATGATACCTCTGGGCGAAAATCTCATTTTGACCAATCATTTTAGGCATTGGACTGTCATTGATATCTATTCAACCAAACTCTTTCATTTCTTTCATTTTAACTATATAGACTCCATGCACCTTTTGTCTAAGATATGAATTGCAGGATCCACAAATAAGACAACCCCTCATAACATTGGCAAGTAAGTGTAGAATCTGAATCCTTGCAAAGCATTTTCACCCCAGTCGTCCTTGAACCGAGATTTCAATGGAACCAATATGTCATGCTCCTATCTCATTGAGCCCACTTGCAAGCATGCCGGTTGCCAACCTACAGGAATAAGAAGGAAGAAAAAGATGTTATGTCCATTTTAGGTAGCCCCATGAAAATTTACAGCTGTCCTGTTTGATCTTTGCCTCTTTTTTTTTTTTTTGTGGACTGTCAAGGCCTACTACATGGAGCAGTTATGGCCAATGTTAGCATTGACACCCATGGGGTTGAACGGCAGTGCTATAAGGTTTCCATCTGAAAAGTAGTGGCCTGTTTTGACCAGACAATCTACTTAGTACACTCAACCTGATGCATGGCTTGTTTGAAACACATAGGCATTTTTGTGGAAACAGGCTTGGTAAGCATGGTAAGACTTCCATATGATACTATTGGGAAACCTTGTATTCGGATAGCATAGGATATGCAGCTTGTCCTGCATGCATTAGTGGTTGGCAGTCTTTATATTATTCTATATTGATTTGTTGGATATCCTTCTTAATCAGCACTGTTAAAATGGTTTCATGAAAGGCGTGCTAGGATGGGCTTACTGTCAACTACAGTTTGCTTATTCATGTTTCTTCCAATATATCCAGAGTACATTTCTGCTGCTGAGTGCTGACAGCACAATGCCTTTCTTTGACCTTGCAAACACAATCCCAAGAAAATATCTTAATTTGCCAATCAACATTCTCATATGTTCAATCAAGTTTCATGGTTTTGAATTCTTTAGTGTTTTAACATTTATCATCTACTGATCTACAAGTTTATGATGAACCCAATGGGTCATACCTTAATGCCAAATGTCATGTATTCAAGCTGTCAGTCAAAGTGAAAGAATGGACCATAGTTACACAAACTGATGTACCAGGTTGAGTGGTGCAGGTTTCTTATCATTGTTGGCTATAGTATTTCATTACATCCTCTGCACATTCTACGCTTTTCAATTATATATTATTAATATCATGGATTTTGTATCTAATCAGCTTTTTTAATAACTCTTTATGCTATATAGAAATGGATAATGAAACATGCGGCGAAGATGTTGAATGCATTAATGTCGGTACATCTTCTGGAAAAAAGCGTGGTAGGAGGGAAAAGAAGAATACCACATGGTCGGAGTCTGCAGATGAATACTTAGCTGATATATTGATAGAACAAATCAATCTCGGGCGAAAGGATGGAACTGGGTGGACTACGGAAGGGTGGAGGGAGATTGAACGAAAGATGAAAGAAAAATATGGCAGTGAATGTGTTAAAGATAAAATTAGAAATCGTTTAAGAATGATAAAACATCATTACAATCATATCAAGACTCTCATGGGATTAAGTGGTTTTGGTTGGGATGACGTTACAAAAAGGGTTACTGCAAGTGACCAAGTGTGGGATGATTATATCAAGGTGAGTAATTATAAATATATCTTAATATTATATTAAACATTGTTTACTCAATAATTGTTGCTTTATTTTGATCACATTTGTCTAATTTAGGCACACCCTGACTATGATTACTATCGAGGAAGAAGCGTGGTCAACTATGAAAAGTTTGCTATTATATATGGAGATTCAATCGCTGATGGAAGAGATGTGTTGTTGACTAACCAACGTCCACCACATCCGATGGAAGCCCCCCAGGCAAACATCCATGATGTGGCGGGGGAATCAAGTAGCTCTGATAAGATGGATGAAGCTGTCTCTGAAGCACCACGCATCAAAAAACGCTCAACTGGTAGTTCTCGACGCAATGTGCAAGATGAAACTAAAAGCGATTATGATCTTACACATGCAATTAAGGATATAAACACTACTTTGATCTACCTTGCTGACAAGATGGCTTAATCAGGGCCAAGCCAAGCTGACATTGTTGCTGCCATCGAAGAGTTGGATTTAGACCTTACTTTAGAAGTAAGGGCTCTTAGGCTATTGAAGGATCCACAAGTGGCTAGTTAATTTCTTGCATTTTCAACAAAGGATCGACGCCGTGCATGGCTCATGGCGGAGCTAAGTGGCTCTATTTAGGATCGTTGGTTTGCTGAGCTTGTTTTTTTATGGCTTTGAGTTTGCCTTTTTATCATGGGACTCAGTTTGCTTTTTTTTTTCATGGGACTCAGTTTTTGCTTTTTTGTCATGTTATAATTTGAAATGACTCTATGTTATTAGTGTTGTTTCCTTTATGATGAATGTTATAATGTACTCATTTTGCCATTTTTCTTATTGTGATCCATGGATTATGTAGATTAATCATGTTGATATATAGTGTGGATTATTATGCTATGTTAGTTTTTCTATTCTAATATTTGTCAATCAATTTTCTAGCAGTGCAAAAGTAATGGATATAAAGAAGAAGATTGTATTTTTACACGCAGTAGCAATGACAATGATCACAGTTTTACTTTTATGGGACCATCACTGTAAACAAAAGAGGATAAAAAAGAGGAAGCGAGTACATGAGTTGTCTATGTCTGGCCATGAGTTTACTCAGTACCTCATTAGGAGTAATCCTCGTAATTCCTATGATTTACTACGCATGAGGACTGATGTGTTTTTAGAATTATGTGATTTACTAAAGAGAGAAAGGCTACTGCATGCAACTAAAAGAGTTTCTGTAGAAGAACAAGTGGCCATCTTTCTAGCTACTGTAGGTCATAGTCAGAGAAATCGAGTAATGCAAATTCAATTTCAGCTCTCAGGCCAAACAATTAGCAAGTATTTCAATGCTGTTCTAGACGCGCTTTTATATATCTGCCTAGATTATGTAAAGCTTCCTGGACCAGAAATGTATACTCCAGCTCAGATTGCACTCAATCCAGTATTTTACCCTTTTTTCAAGGTACATAAATAATTTATACGGTAGTCTCTGTTACTCCCTATGATGAATGTTTAAATTGTTATTGATGATAAATGTTTTTGCTATATTGGGATAGGACTGCATCGGTGCCATTGATGGCACTTATGTTCCAGCATGGGTATCAATTAAAGATCAACAACGATATCGATGTAGAAGAGGTTTTATTGCACAAAATGTTATGGCAATAGTTGGTTTTGACATGATGTTCCAGTTTGTATGTGCTGGTTTTGAAGGATCAGCCAACGATCAAAATGTTTTATCCGATGTTCTACAAAATAGGGGACTCTACAATCTTCAAGTTCCTGAAGGTAAATTTTTATTTTAAGTTGTAAATTTGAAAGTTATTATAATTTTTGAAAACTAGTTAAGCATGTTGCAATCTTCTGATAATTGTCACATTGAATCTTTATAGGAAAGTATTTTCTTGTTGATGCTGGATATGGTAATAGGCGAGGTTTTATTGGACCATATCGTGGGACCCGATATCATCTAAAGGAATTTGGAGCTCAAGCATTGGCTCCCAGGACAGCTAGTGAGCTTTTTAATCTTCGCCATGCAAAGCTGAGAAATGTTATTGAAAGGACATTTGGCCTGTGGAAGGAACGGTTTCCAATTTTGACACATATACCTCGTAATTATCCTATCAAGACACAGGTAAAGATTGTAAATGCATGTGCTGTATTACACAACTTTATCATGAAGAGAAGTCCTAGTACGGATGAATTATATGAACGTCATCGTCATGAAAGAATATTCATTGAAGATGACGATAATGATGATCGTCAGGATGAAGGTCAGGATGAAGTGAACAATGAAGAATCTGATAGTCAATATGCTTATCGCTTCCGAGATGCAATAGCATTAGAGATGTGGGATGCTAATGCTAATAGAAGAGCTCGATGAACCAACATGTAGGAAATCTCTCCTTTTTTGCACATGGAGGGATATTCATTTTGAAAATGTGACGTCTGTTAATTTTGTAAAGGGCACATGGTAAATTCTTTTTTGAAACACCATGACTTCATTGATAGAAAAGATGGGTTACTTTATTTATATGAGATTGAAACACCA
The DNA here is from genome assembly GCA_028538565.1 of Umbellularia californica. Taxonomy (NCBI): domain Eukaryota; kingdom Viridiplantae; phylum Streptophyta; class Magnoliopsida; order Laurales; family Lauraceae; genus Umbellularia; species Umbellularia californica. The sequence goes on from JAPQWN010000011.1 coordinate 31,542,376, forward strand.
TAAAACTTTTTATGGTTTGGGCTTTTTTGTTTATATGGATCTAAAAAGTATGTATAGAAATGATCGAAAAGTTACTATTTTTGGTATATAGTGGAGATGCATTAGAATATTTTAATTGTATATCTTATGCAGTTGGTCCCACTTTATTGACTAATCATGGAGGGATTTAACTGGTGACATGTGTTTTATTTTATCTTATTTTTATTATAGCAACACTTCATTTTTGCTTTTCCATGTTTTCATGGTTTGACAATCATCCAAACATTTACAGGAACAAAAGGTGATGACCATTTTTAGTGCTCCTAACTATTGCTACTATCAATATAATTTACAGAAATAAAAATTTATCATTTTCACATGTAGTTCAAACAAACGTGGTAAAATGATTCACATGCGTAAATGATATGAAAATGACAACAGTAAACAAAAGTTGTAAAATGAAACGCATGTGTAAAGCTTACATATGTGAAATTTACATATGAAACATTTTCATATGTAAACTGCATTTACGCATCTCATGTGTAAAAGGCAAACGCCCCCTAAGCTATCAAGTTCGAAGAAGAGAGGATCAAAGTTTTTCAAAATTGAACCCAAGAAAGAGAAATCAGATTTTTTTTTTTTTTTTTTTGCAATGAAAAAGAATGAATGAAATCCCATCTCATGTTTTTTTTTTTTTTTAAAGATGCAAGATCCAACATAGGCCACTAACTAGAAAGGAGCCAAGGATCGAAGCATCGCATTCTCAAATGAACGTGTCCCATCGGGTGTGCCAACTTGATGGACCCAGCTTTCGTCCTCTCCTTCCGCCCCAGGGGCCGCCGGCGTCCGGTGGAGGAGAAAAGCGGGTATCAACATTTTTTGTACGGGTATGCCAGATTTTCTATTCTACTCGGAATTTGAAGTGGTGATCCGGAGATTCACCTTCACAAGTAGAAAGGAAATCAATCCTTTTTTCTAACTTTTCAAATTGCATAAATATTTAAGAAAAGAGACAAGATTTTTTTGAATGTCGCAGGAGGATTTTTTTGTTTCTTTGCCATGAAAGGCGATTTTGCCGTAAAAGGCGGTTTTTGCAGTAGAAGGCGATTTTTGCCGTGAAAAACGATTTACAAATCTCATCAATAGTGAAAGACAAGAATTTTGATTTTTTTGTCTCTTTAAAAAATACAAAATACAATAGAAAAGAAAGAAAATGGATCTAACTTCTCAGGAGATTGCGGGAACACGTTCAGATCGACAGTCGAAAGTCATGTATGGACTTCGCTATCGTCCTTCAGATGAGAACACATGATGCTTTGACTCTTTGGCTTGGCTTGGGCCTTAATTTTTTAGAGGACAAAGACCAAGGGGAGGTCCTATATCCAATAAAAACCGAGTAAATGGGTTGAAAAAGCCGCGTTTAGGCCATGTTGATAGAAGGAGAGGAAGAACATTGCCTTGGGGGGGGGGGGGGGGGGGGGAGGAGAGGGGCGCAAGGGACTTCGATCACTGGTGGTGTTTCTTATAGCAGAGTAGCAGGACTTCATCAGAATTTCTTTGGGATTTTCCAGACTCCGGCCTTCTTGTTGTGGATGTGTGTCTCTCTAGGTCTCTCTCTTTGGAATGAACCCCCTTTTATAGGCTTTTGGTAGCCATGGGGTGGTTTATGAGCATTGATGGCCATCATGAGAGGTTTGATGGCATTGATGCTCTATGATAGAAGGAGTTACAAGTTTTTATTTCTTGATTTTGTAACTCCTTTTTCTTGTCTTCTGATTGGCCAATGGAGAATGATGGGCATTTAATCGTCTTTAATCTCCATGATGAGGGGAGTTTCATAGCTTTAATGCCATGATTGCTTGGACTTGTAACTCCTTTTTCCTTGAATTTGATTGGGCCGTCCAAAATAATGAGTTAATGACCGTATTAAGTGTTGACACAAAAAAAGTCACTATGTCTCCTCAACATCAAGAATCCTCGTGAAGCTGCATCCTGCTACAAAAAAGGCAAAACTACTTCAAGTATCAGATCTTGACAAAAACTGCAAGATCCTTCAAGACAACCAAAAGAGGGGTACATCTGAGGTTTCAGGCCATTCTGACATCGTTTGGCCTAACTTCACTTCTCCGATGGCTAAACAAGCGCTCCTGGCGGCGACATCATCAAAGACTCCAAAACATTGATTAGAGCCTATGGATGACTCCAGAATGTCTCCAAAGGGCTCCATGCCAAATTTCAAGTCAAACCGACAACGTTTGACCCTCCATCAATGCTCGAGCAACAAAATCAAGCCTCCCTGCTGCGAGAACCACCGAGGCTATCACTCATCAAACAAAGCACATGAGTGGCTTCACTATGCTTCCAAAGAGCCGCACGTCGAATTTCAAGTCATTCCGACAACGTTTGACCAGGTTTCGATGCTCCGAAAGAAAATCAAGCCTACCGGCGGTGGAGCACCCTGGGAACATGACATCCAAAGCGGAGCTAATGGGTCGTCTCAAAATGACTCCAATAGGCTCCCCGTCAAATTTCACGTCAATCGGACATCGTTTGACCACATATCAAAGCTCGGCATTTTCCCCGCAGCAAAATCAAGTCAAGCATCGACGGGACCCCAAACGGCTTCAAAACTCAAATAAAAGCCCATGGTTGGTCCTATCCACTGCTCAAGAAGCTTCACCTCAATTTTTAGGTCATTCCGACATCGTTTGACCTAGTTTCGACTCTTGACGGAAAATCGGCTATAAAGTCTTCGACTTTCCCGAGAAATGGGAAACTTTGTGCTCCGGTTTTGCTCGGGTTCTCGATAAGTTTTCTCCAAGAAAATCAAGTCAATAATTGAGGAAAAATGTCAAGAAAAATACAGAAGAAAAAAGGAACAAAAAAGAAGGAAAAATGGCCGAAAACAAAGCTCGGCGACCAAAAGGGCCAAAACCCTATGGTCGCAGGCGACCATGGCCCATGTCGCCGGCGACCTTGGGCCAAGGTCGCCGGCGACCCTGGGTGCATGGTCGCCGGCGACCCTGCAAATCCAGGCCGCCGGATTTCTCGCCGAATGGCCCCTTTTCCGATCTTTTTCGTGTTTCGAGTGTTCCTGCCTCTGTGATTTTCTGAAAATCCAATCTTTGATGCTTGAAAATGACTGATCTTCACCGACATCTCGGATCTGCCGTCAAAAGCATGAAATCATCACTGATCGCTCCAAGATCGCCAATCGGCTGACCAAGAAAGTACACTTTCTGTCTGACCGATCGTGAAATCGACAAGACAGATGTCACCGGCCCACTAACATCAATCAATGTCTAAAATTGCACTGCAATCTGACATCAAACAATGTGTGGATCCACCTGTGATAATCACAAGAAGAATCTCAAAAGACGCGGCGCAACCCGCGACTCTTCACATGCTCCGGCGACCACTTAATGTCGTTAATTGACCCGTTTATGACAACTTAATGCGGTCATTAACTCATTATTTTGGACGGCCCAATCAGATTCAAGCATTTGGGAGTTACAAATCCAAACAATCATGGTATTAAACCCATGAAACTCCCATCATCATGAAGATTAAAGGCGATTAAATGCCCACTATCCTTCATCAGCCAATCACAAGCCAAGAAAAAGGAGTTACAAAATCAAGAAATAAAACTTGTAACTCCTCATCAATTCTCTCATCATGGCCATCAATGCCCATAATCTCCTCATGGCTACCAAGAGCCTATAAAAGGAGGTCCAAAAGAAAGGAATCGACATCGATACACACATCGACTTGAAATTCCGCACTTGTACACTTGCATTCTCCAGAAGAAATCCAGACAAAGTCCTACTGCTTTGCTCCCAGAAGCACTACAAGGTGATCAACGTCCCTTGGGGGGCTACCCCCCCAAGGTGCTTCCCTTCTACAACATGGCCTAAACGCGGCTTTTCAGCCCGTTTACTCAGTTTTTCACTGGATATAGGACCTCCTCTTGGTCCTTGTCCTTTAAAAAACTGAGGTTGGAGCCAAGCCGAAGAATCGAAGCATCAAAATTCTCATTTGAAGGACGATGGCGAAGTCCATACATGACTTGAGATCGTCGCTCTGAACGTGTCCCCACAATCTCCTGAAAAGTTAGATTTCTTTTCTTTCTTTCCTATTGTAGTTTGTATTTTTTAAAGAGACAAAAAGAAATCACAATTCTTGTCTTTTATATTTGATAAATTTTGCAAAATCGCCTATCATGGCAAAATCGCCTTTCACGGCAAACAAACAAAAAAAAACGCCTCCTACGGCATTCTCAAAAACAAACTTGTCTCTTTTCTTAATATTTATGCAATTTGAAAAGTTAGAAAAAAGGATCAATTCCCTTTCTACTTGTGAAGGGGAATCTCTGGATCATCACCATTCTAAATTCCAAGTAGAATAGTAAATCTGGTATACCCGTACAAAAAAGTTGATACCCGCGATTTCCCTCCTCCGCCGAGACCCAGGCAGCCCTCGGGAGCAGAAGGAGAGGACGGAAATCCGAGGGTCCATCATTAAGTAGTCATAAAACGGGTCAATTAACATCATTAAGTGGTCATCGGGGCATTTGAAGAGTCGCGGGCCGCGCCTCGTCTTTTGAAATTCTTCTTGTATTCTTGTATGATCGCCGATAGATCCATATATTATTTGATGGCAGGTGGCGATGCAATTTCAAACATTGATTGATGTCAGTGGGCCGATGACATCTGTCTTGTGGATTTCTCGATCGGTCGGACAGAAAGTGTACTTTCTTGGTCAGCCGATTGGCAATCTTGGAGCGATCAATAATGATTTCATGCTCTTGACGGCGGATCTGAGATTTTGGCGAAGATCAGTCATTTTCAAGCATCAAGAATTGGATTTTTGGAAAATGACAGGGGCTAGAACTCCCGAAACGCGAAGAGGATCGGCAAAAGGGCCACCCGGCGGAAAATCCGGCGACCTGGATTTCCAGGGTCGCCTTCTTCGTCTTTTTCGTTTCTTTTTTCTCCTGTATTTTTCTTGACAATTTTCCTCATATGTTGACTTGATTTTCCTGGAGAAAACTTCACGAGAACCTGTGCAAAACCGGAGCACAAATTTTTCCATTTTTTGGAAAAGCCAAAGACTTTATAGCCGACTTTTCGTCAAGAGTCGAAACTGGGTCAAACGATGTTGGAATGACCTAAAATTTGAGGTGAAGCCCCTTGAGCAGTGGATAGGACCAACCATAGGCTTTTATTTGGGTTTTGAAGCCGTTTGGGGTCCCGTCACTGCTAAACTTGATTTTGCTGCGAGGAAGATATCGAGCTTTGATGTGCAGTCAACCGATGTCCGATTGTCCTGAAATTTCACAAAAAGCCTATTGGAGTTATTTTGACACAATCCATTAGCTCTGATTTGGATGGGCTTGATTTTGTTTCGGAGCGTCGAAGTCTGGTCCAACTTTGTCGAAATGACCTGAAATTTGACGTGCAGACCTTTGGAAGCATGTTGAAGCCACTCATGAACTTTGTTTGATAAGAGATGGCCTCGGTTCTCTCCGTCGAGAGACTTGATTTTGCTGCTCGAGGGTTGATGGAGGGTCAAACGTTGTCGGTTTGACTTGAAATTTGACACGGAGCCTTTTAGAGGTATTTTGGAACCATCCGTAGGCTCTGATCGAAGTTTTGATGTCTTCGACACTGTCGCCGCCGGGAGCGCCTGTTTAACTGTCGGAGGAATGAAGTTAGGCCAAATGATGTTGGAATGGCCTGAAACTCCATGTGTACCCCATTTTTGGTTGTCTTGAAGGATCTTGCAGTTTTTGTTTGATTATGAGAAGATCTGATGCTTGAAGTAGTATTGTCTGTTTGTAGTAGGATGCAGTTTCATGTGGCTTCTTGATGTTGAGTAGGCAAAGTGACTTTTTTGGTGTCAACAATCACAATGATTAGTTGGGGCTCAAGTAAAATAAGATGTGGAACTAAGATTGGAAGTGACAGATTTATTCCGATTGATCCATGGATATTGATAGAGGGGCCTACTTATGGTAATTAGAAAGTTTAGGGTCTTCATTGTAATTTATTCCTAAGACTGGAGTGCACTTGCATTTATATAGTGGTATTATTTGCAATTAACTGTGGGCCCGGATTGCACATGAGATGTGGGGTCGCGGTGTCCCAGTTGGAGCCAGTTTTCTATGGAATCTCTAGTGGTCCCCACGCTAACCCAAGTTATTGGAAAGATACTAATCCTACTTGAACTCTAAAAGGAATGAATTAGAAAGTTACTATTTCTATTTGGAATAGGACTTCTAATAGTGGTAATAGTATACTTACTAATTGTTGTGGAAGTGAAACTTCTATTTCAATTAGGAAAAGAGGAGGCTTGCAAGGTTATATAAGGGAATTAACCCCTCTTGGACGTCCATAAAATTGGAGAAAATGTTCAGCCCCTTTTGTGTGCAATTGCTGCTCATCTCTCTCCTCTATTCCTCTTCTAGTTCCTTGGAGTTTCGAGTTGGGTTTTCTCTTGGAGATTCCACCCACCTTCATTGAGAAAATAGATCTAATTCGGGTCATAGCGTGGAAGGCTAGGAGGTGTTGGAGATTCTGATTTTATTTTGTAGAAGAGTTCTACATCAAAGAAAGTCATCAAGTTCTCCATTAGAGCACTACCGGGCTCCAAAGTTATGATCCACTCCTTGCATGTTGTGGATCGTTGTGGATGTTTAGTGCTACTTGTTTCTATCTTTTAGATAGAATTTTACTGTACATGATCATGAGATTGAGGGTTATGCATCATGGATATAGTGTTTGGCCTTATGGGTACTTGATCCCTGAGTCAAGTGGGTCAAAAGTTTTGAAAAATCTGTCCCCGAGGCCCACCTACTTCCAACATATTCAACCCCGTTGAGTATTGTCTGGTCGAAGCTGAGTAGTGCTGACTCATTTGATTCAATCAGTAGGACTTTAGTAACACTCTTACACTAAATTGATTTCGAATGTATGCAATCTCATTCTATTCGTTTCAATTCATTCGGATCAATTCCAATCAATCTAATTACATACTTACTTAATCCGCTTATCACATCAATGTACGATCCATTTGTGACACAGTTACAATAATAATTGAGAAATAATACGAATAATGCATATAAGCAATTCTTGAGATACTTAAGGGCAATAATAAGTCAATAGCAATATGAAAATGCACTTTGATTAATAGAATCAAGGAGATTTACTAGCCAAACCTAGTCTAATTACCCGCCACCTCTAACCGTCCATTTCGATGTAGTTTTAGGTAATTTGATGCACGTACTACATTTTATTGGTGTCACTTTGTGTGTGTGTACGTGGTACACCGAAATCCCTAAATCAACACCCATGGTGAAGTCCTAGACGAACGGATAGGCACATGAGTTGATCTAAGCCCAAGATTTTGTTAGATTATATGGTCTCAATTCATTAGCTGATATAATAAATTGATTTAATTCTTTACTCATCAATATAATCATGTTTTCCTTTCATGAGATGAATGGTGTTTTATTTACATGTTTGCACATAACCAATACGAATGATATAATGGTTCATGAGATGAATCGGAGTCCACAAATTTACTAGATGTAATACATGTGTATGGATGAGATCCATATACAGGAGACATGTGTCGCAAATCTTATACTTAAATATCTTCACAACCAGTGATGAGATTGGGTATCTCATCTGACAAGGTTGCTGTACCTTGATCGCTATGAGATAGTGTGATTTGTCTCAATCATCAGAATGTAAGATTATGGATCATTGTGCTGGTACATCGGATGTATTGAAGGACCATGAGAAGCACCTTATGAACACCGTCTTTACTTTAAGTTCCGCTCTCATAATTCCCTAGCGATAGGCTCATAATCCTGAGACATTAATGAACTCAAGTTTCTGTCTATTCATTTGCTTTGAGTCACCAATGAGTGAGGCCAATTATAGGTCAATACCTCGAGGTCTTGGGTACGTGGTAGTAGGACTGTGGGAACATTCGATGGTCAAGATGGAATATATCCTCATTATCCACTTGTGCCAATTGATGGCTTTATCATTGGTAAGTGCGCACCCATTCCAATTAAGAGTTAATTGGATAGGTACTGATGATCATTATAATTGATTGGATCTCAAGGATAATAAGATATGGATCCAATTTGGTGGACAGGTCCAATTGATCCATAGATATAGATGGAGGGGCCTACTTGTGGTCATAGGGAAGTTTATGGTCTTCTTGTAATTTATTCCTAAGTCTGGAATTTAATTGCATTTATATAGTAAAGTTATTTGCAATAAACTGTAGGCTCGGATTGCACATGAGATGTGGGGTCGCGGTGTCTCAATTGGAGTTATCTTTCTATGGATTCCCTAGTGGTCCCCACGCTAGCCCAAGTTATTAGAAAGTTACTAATCCTACTTGAACTCTAAAAGGAAAGGAATTAAAAAGTTACTATTTCTATTTGAAGTGAAACTTCTAATAGTGGTAATAGTAAGTTACTAATTATTGTGGAAGTAAGACTTCTATTTTAATTAGTAAAAGGAGGTTGCTTAAGAGCTATAAATAAGAGGAGATGTGGCTTGGACGTCCCTAAGCAAAACCCTAGCCTTGCACACCCAGCCCTCTTTGTGCAAGAGTTGCACGCCCCTCTCTCTCTCTCTCTCTCTCTCTCTCTCTCTCTTCTAGTTCTATTCCGGATTCCCTAGAGCTTCTAGTTGGTTTCTTTTGGAGATCTCACCCATCTCCTTGAGAAAAGAGATCTAATACGGGACATGGCGTGGAAGATGATTGGGTATTGGAGATTCTAATTTGTTAGAAAGAAAGAGTTCTTCATCTAATAAGTTGTCAACTTCTCCATTAGAGCACTACTAAGCTTTTAAGGTATAATCTACTTCCCTGTATGCTGTAGATTTATTGTGGTTGCATGGTGATGCTATTTTCTATCTTAGAGATAGTTTATCTACTGATCTTTGTTGATGAGTTCGAGGATTGGATCCTGAATTGGGTTTGAAGCCTTATGGATAATTGATCCCTGCATCAAGTGGATCAAAAGTTTTTACAACTTATCCACGAGGCCCACCTATTTCCAACAATTGGTATCAGAGTCATACCTCATCTCTAATCATGTTAAATCAGTAAGCTTGTTCTAATCTTTGCATGAGATGCGTAGAGGATAGAGCGAGGACTATGTACGGATCAATTTTTGATTGATTTGCTTGGTTTATTAGTAGATTCATGTTTGGATAGTCATAAAAGAGTTTAACAATGATGGAAGGATGGTAGGGAGCCATTGGAACACTTCAGAAGAGTTTTGGAGTTGATTTGGAACATATTGAAAAAGTACAAGAAAAACTCAATGTTGACACCAAAAAAGTCAATAGGTCTCCTCAACATCGAGAAGCCTCCTGAAGCTGCATCCTGCTAAAAATAGGCAAGGCTACTTCAAGCATTAGATTTTGTCAGAATCAGACAGAAACTGAGAGATCCTTCAAGACAGCTAAAAGAGGGGTACACCTGAGGTTTCGGGTCATTCCGACATCGTCTGGCCCAACTTCACCGCTCCGACAGCTAAACAAGCGCTCCCGGCGGCAACATCATCAAAGACACCAAAACTTTGATCAAAGCCTACGGATGACTCCAGAATGTCTTCAAAGGGCTCCATGCCAAATTTCAAGTCAAACCGACAACGTTTGACCCTCCATCAATGCTCGAGCAGCAAAATCAAGCCTCCCGGCGGCGGCAACCACCGAAGCCATCGCTCATCAAACAAAATACATGAGTGGCTTCAACATGCTTCCAAAAGGCTGCACGTCAAATTTCAGGTCATTCCGACAACGTTTGACCAGGTTTCGATGCTCCGAGAGAAAATCAAGCCTACCGGCGGCGGAGCAACCCGGGACCATGACATCCAAAACAGAGCCCATGGAACGTCTCAAAATAACTCCAATAGGCTCCCCGTCAAATTTCAGGTCAATCGGACATCGTTTCACCACATATCAAAACTCGGCATTTTCCCCGTAGTAAAATTAAGTGAAGCATCGATGGGATCCCAAACGGCTTCAAAACTCAAATAAAAGCCCATGGTTGGTCCTATCCATTGCGCAAGAAGCTTCACCTCAATTTTCAGGTCATTCCGACATCGTTTGACCTAGTTTCGACGCTTGACGGAAAATCAGCTACAAAGTCTTCGACTTTCCCGAAAAATAGGAAACTTTGTGCTCCGACTTCGCGAGGGTTCTCGTCAAGATTTCTCCAAGAAAATCAAGTCAATAATTGAGAAAAAATGTCAAGAAAAATACAGAAGAAAAAAGGAACGAAAAAGACGAAAAAACGACCGAAAACGACGCTCGGCGACCAAACGGGCCGAAGCCCTATGGTCGCCGGCGACCCTGGGTGCATGGTCGCCCGGCGACCCTAGAAATCCGGGTCGCCGGATTTTGCACCAAAGTGCCCGTTTTCCGATCGTTTTCGCGTTTCGGGAGTTCCGGCCTCTGTGATTTTCGAAAAATGCAATGTTTGATGCTTGAAAACGACTGATCTTCGTCGACATCTCGGATCCGCCGTCAAAAGCATGAAATCATCACCGATCGCCTCAAGATCGCCAACCGGCTGACCAAGAAAGTGCACTTTCTGTCCGACCGATCGTGAAATCGACAAGACAGACGTCACCGGCCTGCCAACATCAATCGATGTCTGAAATTGCATCGCAATCCGACATCAAATAATGCGTGGATCCACCCGTGATGATCGCAAGAAGAATCTCAAAAGGCGCAGCACGGCCCGCGACTCTTCACATGCCTTGGCAACCACTTAATGTCGTTAATTGACCCATTAAAGCAGTCATTAACTCATTATTTTGGACGGCCCAATCAGAACCAAGCATTTGGGAGTTACAAATCCAAGCAATCATGGCATTAAACCCATGAAACTCTCATCATCATGAAGCATAAAGGTGATTAAATGCCCACTACCTTCATCGGCCAATCACAAGCCTTGAAAAAGGAGTTACAAAATCGATTTGTAACTCCTCATCAATTCTTTCATCATGGCCATCAATGCCAATAAACACCTCATGGCTATCAAAAGCCTATAAAAGGAGGTCCATTCCAAGAAGAAAGCATGATGAAAAGAGATCCCAAGTGCAAGCTCTGAAAAAACAGAAAATCCAAGAGAGAGACGAAGTCCTGCTACTTTGCTCCCGGAAGCACCACAAGGTGATCAACGTCCCTTGGGGGGCCACCCCACCCCCCCCCCCCCCCCTCCCCCAAGGTCACCTCCTTCTCCAACATGGCCTAAACGCGGCCTTTCAGCCCGTTTGCTTTGGTTTTTCATTGGATATATGACCTTCTCTTCGTCCTTGTCCTTTAAAAAACTGTGGTTAGGAGCCAAGCCAAAGAATCAAAGCATCACATGTTCTCATTTGAAGGACGATGGCGAAGCCCATACATGACTTGCGACCGTCGATCTCAATGTGTCCCCACAATCTCCTGAGAAGTTAGATCCCTTTTCTTCCTTTTCTATTGTAGTTTGTATTTCTTAAAGAGACAAAAAGAAATCACAATTCTTGTCTTTCATATTTGATGAGTTTTGTAAAAACGCCTTTCACGGCAAACAAACACAAACACCTCTTACGGCATTCTAAAAACTTGTCTCTTTTCTTAATATTTATGCAATTTGAAAAGTTAGAAAAAATGATTGATTTCCTTTCCACTTGTGAAGGTGAATCTCCGGATTATCACTATTCCAAATTCCTAGTAGAAAGTAAATCTGGCATACCCGTACAAAAAAGTTGATGCCCGAGATCTTCCCTCCTCCGCCGAGACCCAGGTCAGCCCCCGGGGTACGGAGGGAGCGGACGGAAGATTCCCCCTTTTTTTTCGGGTCCATCAAGTTGGCATACTCGGTGGGACCCGTTGACTTGAGAACGTAATGTTTTGATCACTTGGCTCCTTTCTAGTTGGTGACCTATGTTGCATTTTGCATCTAAAAAACATGAGATGGGATTTCAATTGTTCTTTCTCACTTCAAAAAAAAAAAACAAATCTGATCTCTTTTTCTTAAAAACTCAACTTTGAGAAATTTTGATCCTTCCCTCTTCGAACTTGATAGCTCACAGAAATGTTCGCAGCTATCGTTCATATCGGGGATTGGGCCATCTTTTCTCTTTGATGAGTCCAATTGGGATTTTTTAAAAAAAAAAAAAAAACACCTTCGTTTCAAACTCTTTCAAAAAAAAAAAATGATCTCTCTTTCTCAACATTCAACTTTGAGAAATTTTGATCCTCTCCTCCTTGAACTCGATAGCTCACAAAAATGTTCGCAGCTATCGTTCATATCGGGGATTGGGCCATCTTTTCTTTTTGATGAGTCCAAATTGGGATTTCAAAAAAGAAATTATAAATTCAAAAAAAATTTAGCTTTCTCTCTTTTGCATTTAAATTTGAGAAACCTTGGTTCATTCCCTTCGAATTTAGCGCTTGCAGAAATGTTGAGCCTTTGTTCGGATTGGAACACCATTCATTCTCTTTAATGAGTTTATAAAAAACCTTTCAAAAAAAAAAGGGATTTAAAAAAAAAAAAAACTCTAAGGTTCCACCAGTTGCGTTCTTTGACCAAAGTGGATGTAAGAAAAGCCTTGTCCAGAGTGTGGAGACAGCTAGACTGTTCGAGGCAAGGGTCCTCCAAACAGGTTCATTAAGTAATCCTACCCTTACCTGGGGGCTGATCTATCTACTAAGGTTTCATAAGATCGAATTGGAAATCTATGTGCACCTTTCAAAAAAAATTCTAAAAAAAAAAATCCTTAAAAAAAAAAAAAACTTCTGTCACTTTGAATTCAGAGTTGAGAAATCTTGGTTCTTTCCCTTTCGGATTTAGCGCTCACAAAAATGTTGAGCCTTGTTCGGAATGGAACACCATTTGCTCTCTTCGATGAATTCAATCTTGACCTTTAAAAAAAAAAAACATTTGTCACTTTTGAATTCAGAGTTGAGAAATCTTGGTTCTTTCCCTTTCGGATTTAGCGCTCGCAGAAATGTTGAGCCTTGCTCGAAATGGAACACCATTTGCTCTCTTCGATGAATTCAATCTTGACCTTTCAAAAAAAAAAACTTCCGTCACGTCTGGATTCACATCCGAGAAATTATGGTTCCTTCCCTTGTGAATTTAGCGCTCGCAGAAATGTTGAGCCTTTATTCGGATTGGAATACCATTTGCTCTCCTTTATGAATCCAAATTTGACCTTTAAAAAAAATCCCATCTCGTGTCCTTCCCAAGGATGCGATTTGCAACATTTGTGCCTACCGGTGCTAGTACGCCCTTTCGGGTCTACTGTATTCGCAACCGACACATTTGTATCTCCAACCTTATATCATTTTACCTCGAGTGAGCCTTGCTTCTCGGTAATTTGAATTAAGGTCTACAATTGCTTCTAGCAGTCACTGGAACGCTCACTCTGAGTGTACCATACTTGCATTTTAGAACAATTGTATCCTCTATAGCTTTTTGCCTTCTTCATCGTCCTTGGGTTGGGCCATGTCCCCTCAAGTGATTTGAAAAGACAAAACCGTAGTTGTTCTCCATTTACGATCACCATATTCTTGTGATTACTAATGGATTTGGTCTTGTTTCAGAAGTTTTCCAAAACTAACAATGGCAGCTTCATTGACCATCACTTTCGATGAGAACAAGTACAGCTTATGCTTCAAGATAAGCAAAACAAGCATAAGCGCCTTGCTAGTTGCCGAAGCGTCATCTCCCTCGACAACTCTCTAAACACCGGGTCAACTTCAACTCCCCGAACCATCGTCTTCGGATCACTGGGACCATTCCCACTTCCTGCAGAAGACATTGTACCTGCCAAGAAGCAGAAAACCGCCCCGCAACATGTCACTAAAATGGCACCAAGGGCGAACACCAAGAAGCCTGAAGCCCGTGGCGTTCCCACGAAGCCTCAACCCACAAGAAACCGGGTTTACACCAAAACCTGGTCCCCGAGATCTTCGCCAAAGCAACGGAGGTCCCAAACATCTGCAAAGCCAGCATACCTGGCCCTTCTCAAGGAGAATCGGTTCTACCCTCTCTCTTACATGTAAGAGGAGAAACCTACCCTCCACCCAAAAAATAAACAAAATCATCATGAGCCAACTTGCTCCTATAAGCCCAAAATCAAATCCTGCATCGTTAGGCCTATGCAAAAACATGCTGAAGCCTGCACTCCCGCGAGTCAACCCTTCATCTCAACAGGGGCCGAGCTCGCAAAATTCAAGTCTTCATTGCGACAGACAAACGACCGCATCCAGATTCTGTCCTTGCCAAGCTTCAAAGAAGACAAACTCGGCTGCTGCGCACAAGGGACTACATCCTTCATCGCCAAAGCCCAGCCAGAGCTGACTGAAGCTCAAATTGCTAGTCGTATGCGTCGCCGCACCGCATATCGACAAAAGAGACTCGAGAAACAAAGAACTCAGCGTTCTACTCTCCACGTCACAAAGAAATGGGTCGAAAAAGAAAGACCCAACCAATTCGTTGCTGTTCATATGGTTGGCAAAACCAGAAAACGCCAGAAGTTAGCAACCAAAATCAGTGTTAGATGTCCAGTGACTCGCAGCATCTCTCGGACACGAACACATCTGGAGGAATCTTCCACTCCTCCAAGCCAAGGACATCGGAGTAACCACTCCTCAGATTCTTCATCCAGAAGAATGAGCCCCAGCTCAGTCACCAGGACGATTTCTTCGTTCGAATCCCAAGGGATGAACGTCTTGGCTACAAGTTCTGAGCAGCCTCCACCGCATGATGACGTAACTGCACGCATCCAGCAGTTGGAGCAAGGACAAGAGAGAATTGAGACTCTGATGGAAAATTTGATTCTCACTCTACAGCATCCACCACCTAACAATGAAACCCCTCCGAATCATGAAGATGACGAGGGCAATGCAGAAAACAATGAGTCTCGCGCCCTTACCAGAAAAGACGTGGACGATATCCTCGCAAAAGCAAAAGAAGAGGATACATTGAAGGAACATGGGATCAAGCCACCCTACCCTCTATGGATGGACTCGGTTCCGTTCCCTGCAAAATTCAAACAACCTACTCTCCAGACATATACTGGGAAAGGTTCAGCCAGACAGCATGTCATCCACTTCAAGATCCTGACAGGAGCTATTGCGGATCAAGATGCCCTCAAGATTCGCCTCTTCGCAAGTACTCTAAAAGGTACAGCCTTTGATTGGTACTCCACTCTGCCGGAGAACTCCATCCAGAACTGGGCTATGCTGGAGACACGCTTCTTGACCCACTTCCACGGTGAGGATCATCCTGTTACTATGGCTCAACTCTGCAGCCTAAAACAGGGAGAGAATGAGTCAACATACGACTTCATTCACAAATGGAAGGCAATGGCGTACAAATGCTCAGATGTGCTGCCACAAGCGTCGCTAGTCGACATCTGCCGTAACAATATGGGAGCAAAAATCTGCTCCATGATCATCGGCAACAAATCAAAGAACCTGGGGGAACTCCTCGAAGCTTCCATGGAAGCTGAAATGGTGATCAAAGACCTCAACAGTCAGAAATCATCAAAGAAAGAGCCGACTGCTGTTACAACCTCAAAACCAAAGAAAAAGGAGGTTCTCAATGTGCAGACTAAGTCAGCTTCTCAGCAGCTAAAGAAACCTGAAAACAAAACTGCATGTAAAAGGCCTGAACTCTCTGATGCCTTCAAAGAACGTGTAGAAAAGAAATATCCGTTCGATGAAGACGTTGAAGAAATCTTTGAGGCTCTCCTAGCAAATGGCAAACTCATTTTACCAGAGCCCAAAAGACCGGGAGATGTTGGCAAAACCAATGATCCCCGATACTGTCCATACCATCAGATGATCTCACATCCTCTCAATCAATGCTTTGTTGTGAGAGAGAAGATCAATGAGATGTGGAAAAACAGAGTCATAACCTTTGATAAAAACTATGGCCCCGCCTCTGTCAACATGGTGTCATGTCGGCAAACTTCAAAGTCACCGAAGGAGAAAATCACTACTTCATTCAAGGTGATAAAAATGGCTCAAACATCCCAAGAATTGGTTCCCTATCCAACAACAGATGGACAACCTATATGGATGCATCCCGATCTCCTAGATGATGAAAATTGGGAGATCGTCAAAATAAAGTCGACTGCTCAGCAGCGAAGGCAAGCCAAGAGACAGCTCCGCAAGCTCAAACAGCAGCAGAAGTCTCAACCAAAACAAGAAGTCCTTGAAAAGCAGAAACTTCTTCCAATGCTTCACTCGGGATGACGGAAGAATCTCTTCCCAAAACCTCCAAGGCGGTAAGAAAATTCACTCTTGATGATTTCATGCCACCTCTTTACAAAATTGAAAATGTGCAGGGGGCATCATACTCTTGCAACTCGGTAGTTGGATTCTCCATGAATGGATACGAGTCCAGTGATACTGCCAGTGATATAGATGAGTAGGAAGAATCCTTTGAAACAGGAGAATACCTCTCCGACGAGGAATGGATTCCCGAGTCTCATCTTATGCCAGTAATCTGGTATAACCCATTGCAGCCACAAGGATCTTGGTCTGATGATGAAGAAGACCAGGACCCTGTTCAAGAAAACGCTGTCGATCCAGCACCAGCAAATGCTTCAGTGGAACCCAAGATGGGCGAACCACAAGGAGCAAATGACGAAGAAGATTTGGCTCCCATGCCTGATCTTGAAGAATATGCAAGAATCTTGCAACATCTTGCCATAGAGTAAGAGCAGGATCACATCAATCTTTGTCATCACCCAGAACCGGAAGTCCCTGAAAATCAGCGGGAACTTTCTCCCTTAACTCCTGAAAATGGAGAAAACTGTTGGATCAATGATCCTCTCACATCCGAGGATGAGTCCGATTCCCAACAGTCTACACTGGGGGCATCTCCTGTCAGGATAACCTGCAATGCAATAGCTCAGGACGACAGTGCCTCTGAAGCTTCCGAAGACACGTACTCCCCAACCGGTAGCGTATCTTCCGGAGCTACATCCTCTCAGGTGACTTCCACTGAGATAACATCCTCTCAACCTTCGTCTCCTGAAGCTGTGACATCGGAACTCAAGCCACTCCCGATTGATCATCTTGAAGAAACTTCTGCCAATGAAATCTTCTTTAATGAAAACTCAGTCAATTGGTCCCAGATACCCTATCTCACGGGCGATGTCTGGGCTAATAAAGAAAAGTTGCCGGCTACTGTTCAGGACTTGTTCCCGGAAATTGCTCCGTGCAACACAATCACTAAAGACGCCAATGTTGTTACAGAGACGTCCTCAGCAAAGGATCAACCTCTTGATCCTGAGAACGATCTTCCAAAAGAAGACCCTTCTCTAGAGGCTCTTGAAGTTGGTAGAGGTACCCGTTCTGGCCGGGATTACCATAAAAATTACAATCAACCCTCTTCTTCTTATGTAAATCCTTCGGGAAAGCAAGATGTAAGCGCCCCAAGTGGCAATAATAAAGAAAATGCAGGCCCGAAGGAGGCTTTCAAGTACGACTTGATTGAGCACTTCAAACACATACCTGCACGTCTGCACATCCTTGATCTATTACGAATGTCTCCACAAACTCGTGATAGTCTCATTTCAGAATTGCAAAGGCTGAATGCGGATGTCAACAAACATGCCCCACAAGTCCTACAAATTGAAATGGACTATAGGGTCAAAAAATCAAATACTCCCTCAAAGGGAGAAAAGAAGAAAACTGAAGGATCAAGCAATGAATGCCTCTCGGTACAAAAAGCAGCAAGTGCAACAATTGCCTTCGACAAGGATGACCTCCTCCTAGGCGAAACAAAGCACAATCGACCCTTGTACTTTACGGGGTACGTCAAAGAAATGCCAGTACACAGAGTTCAGATCGATCCAGGTTCTGCACTCAGCCTCATTTCTACTTCGGCACTCGAAGAGCTGGGCATCCCACCTAGCAAACTGAGTCACATGTCCGCATCCATCTTCGGATATGACGGCAGCGCTCAAAGGCCTATCGGCAAAATCAGGTTCAAATTGCAAATCGGTGATCTTATTTTTGAAGTCACTGTGTATGTAATAAGGACCCCTTCATGCTACAATATACTCCTTGGACGCCCCTGGATACATTGTGAGAACCCGACCCCTAATTTCTTGGTTTAGTGTGGTTTTAATCGTGATTTGGTTTTCTCGATGGGTTTAGTGGTTGTTTGGTTGAGTTTTTGAGTTAGAATGACTTTTCATTAGCTTTGGGAAGTTTTGAGAGCCAGTAAACCTAGACAGTGACCGTAGGGTCCCATTTGTTTTGCGTGGTCAGCATGGGGAGATTCTTGGTGATTCCCAAAAATTCCCATCTCAGCTTCGTTTGACTAATCTCGCCATTCCCTACAACTTTCGTGTTCACTCCGTGCCCATTCCAAGCTCCGAAAATCAGTTTTTCCAGCCATGGGGGCAAAATCGGTCTTTTTCACAAAATCTGGACCCAAATTTCGAAGTTTCAGAACCATGCCAAAATTATACTTTTTGAAAACTAGATTTTATGAGGAACATTTTTCTCTTCTTCGTCAATCGCATCCTGAGCCCAGAAATTGATGTTTTAATCCCGACAAGTTTAAGTGATGGTGGAGCCCACACCCACCCTTTTATAAAAGGACCACCCCTCTCCCTTCTTTCCCATTCATTCCAGCCCTCTTAGGAGAGAGAGCTCCAGCTCCTTAGGGCCTTTTGCCCTTTTCTCTTCTCCTTCTTGCTCCCTCTCAAAAAATCCACCTCCAAACCTTGCTACAATGGAGACTTGGGCTCAACTTCTTCTCCTCCATCCTTCTAGCTCTCCATGGACATCATCCTTGTACAAATCTCAGCTGGGCAGCCCCTATTTCAAGCTCATTCTTGTTGATTAATGGCCCTAAAGGTAAGAATCTCTTTCCATCTTCTATTGTTGAGCAATGACTTTCCCCTAGGTCCTATTTCTTAGCTTGTTTGAGCCCATTCCTTCTCTTTGATGAGTTACCATTTTAGGGTTCTAAGATGGGTTGCTTTTTGGGGGTTTTTGTGTAGCTTGGAGCCTTGGCTTGGAAGAGTGTTTAGAGCTTGATTTACTTGATTAGAGACCCAAGGCAAGTGGATGAAATGATTTATTTTCATTAATCATGTTTTTATGCAAATGATTAGCTTTTATTATTGATTTTTCATTAAAATGTTCAAGAGATGATTTATGTCTATTGTTTCTCTAAGTTGATGTTTCAACTATATGGGTTTTATTTAGCAAAGAGTTGTCTTTGGATTGGTTATATGTATTTCAGAATTTTAGTGATTTTGGTGAATGTTAATATTTTGTCATTGTTAAAAATTCATGGAAATAATGGAATGATTTAGTGTATGATGTTTTAATGGAGTTTGTTAAGGCTAGGAGAAAGCCCAAATTGTATAAGAATGCAAATGGAAGGGATTGGGAGAGAAGAGAATAAAAAATGCACAAAAAGTGCACATTTCTGCACTTGAAACGGGCCAGGCAGCAGCTTGACCGCACGAGCGGGCCTGGGCTGATTTCTGGGCCACTTTGAAACGCCCATAACTTTTTATCCCCATGTCGGAATTGGACGTTCTATATACCGTTGGAAAGCTCTTGAAGCGAGGAATCCAATCGTATACTTATCTTAGTGATCAAGGATTGGTAATGAAAGTGAATATTTGTACCAATTGAATGGAAACATGAAAGAAAGTTTTGACATGGGATTTTACCCAAGGATTCTTATGAGTCTTAAAGCATACTTTATAATCTTAAGTGTTGTGGATTTTCATTGGTGCCAAACTCATTATTATAAATCAACCTTGAGATATCAAGTATGCATTGAGACTCCCCTTGGTAGGCCATTGAATCACATACACTATTCCAGTCCATGTTAGAGAAGTTATATGCTCTTTTGTAAGTCGATTTGAAATGTACTTGAGTGGTTCGCCACGATTGAAAATGACATCTTGAATGTATAAGTCCTAATCGATTTCACATTATGGATTTCTTATAGTTGAATGTGAATGGGATGAAGAGGTTGGGTTCATTTTGTGAAAGGATTTCTTGGAAGTTTTGAATGATCTTCAAGACGAACATGATTGGTTTTGTCATTCCATCAATGTTTTGCTTACTTGTTTTTAATATGATTAGATGCTCATGAAAAGGGCTGATTAGCCCATGTATTGCCTTAAAAATGTGATTTATAGCTTTGTTTTTATCCCTTGTCTAAGGCTTTAATGAATCCAAGTGGTTGTGGTCATTGTCTCTTCTTTTGTGAGTGAATGTGGGGAAGCGAATGGAGATGAATGGATGAATTACTTGTGGAGGTTGTGAGGAGTTTTGATGGAGATTGTAGTAGGTTGGGTAGAGATTTGAATCTCCCATTGATGTGAAGAAATGGGGCTCAAGGGAGTTGAAATGAGAAGAGAAGAAAGGAAGAACAGAGCTGTCCCGAACCCAGTTCTGGACAGTTCACTCGAGCGAACCTGATACTTCGCTCGAGTGAACTGCCCAGAAGAGGGATCATGTGATTCCAGAGAGCTGTCCGCTCGTGCGAACCCTGTGTACGCTCGAGCGAACCCTCCCAGTAACCATTTCAGATACTCCTCCGCTCGAGCGAACTGTGATGTCCGCTCGAGCGATTGGTGCTGTTTCACTGAGGACATGCTTGGAGCTGAAGTAAAACATTTATATGTTTGTGGGAGGTTCGTTGGGAGTCCTGTTGCGTCAGGAGAACCGTAAAGTGATGTATGGAGTCCGGATGAAGAGAAACCCCATTATGAAGATTCGTCGAGGATCCTTAGACTTGTCAATGTGCATAGGGATCCGAGATGTCCTTAATTCTCATGGAGTACCAAGTATATGTCAAACTAGACATACGGGACCCTATTCACATCGATTAAATCCAGGACCCTCGGCGTTTGGCCCGAAAAAGTATAGAAATCCATTCATGCCTTATTTCGACTTGAATTTCACTCGTACACTTTAAATCTCGTGTTTCATGACTAGACTTGCCCGACAGTACTGAAATTCATGTTTTTAGCATGGTTGTTAGCCCGTACATGCCCGATCGATATAGATATGCTTTTCTGCTTATGAGCGCCCCGTTCCGTCATATGTATTTATCTGATTTGATTTCTTGTATATGACCCATGAGCCAAAACCTTGAGGTAAGATGGGGCCAGAGCTTTGTAGTGCGAGCCCATGAACCAAAAGGATTATTATTTTGAGAATAAAACCTTGAGGCAATATGGGGCCAGAGCTTTGTAGTGCGAGCCCGTGAGCCAAAAAGAGAACATGCATACATGTACTTGTTTTGTTTACTTGCATATAACCTATGAGTCGGTGCCACTAAGCTTGGATACCTTATTAGTCTGATCTACTGACTGGGTGATCCCCCTCTTGTCTTGCCAACTGCAGTTTGGATCCTGATGCCCGGTTTATTTAACCGTGGTCATGTCCTGATACCGCAGATTGCTACTGTGGTTCCTGATGCCCAGCTCGCTACCGTGGTCATGTCTTGTATATAGTATATATGTATATGTATTTCGTTGTACCTCCTCACTTCGGTGACTGAGGTCAACGCCTTGACTTGCTTGCTCTATCACTTAGGTGATAGAGGATTTAGCTTCGTGTGGTTGCCATCTTGATAGTTCCCGATCCTTGATACCCGTCCTGCTTTATATTGATCACGTCTTTTCTTAATAAATGTGCACTATTTATACATGCTTTAAAGGAATAGATGTTTCGTCAAATATTCGTATTTCATACCCGTTTTATATGAATACAGGATTTTGTCAAGTAATTATGATTTTCGATACATTTTTATTATGTACAATCTTGATCAGACAGCATGATTTATTACATGTATTATTATTCAGTATATTGTTATATCTTTTCACCCACTTGCCAGACCGTCGTGTCTGACCCACTACTTTGGTACACGGTCCAGACTTCTTCACCCGAGACGAGTGCACGTGTTGGCTGTGGAGCCATGAGTTTTTAGGTTGCTTGTCGGCTATGTCATGTAGACATTGAGCTTGACATCGGTACTACGTCACATATGGGTAGTGATCATTAGCTTGTTTTCTTGTATGGCTTCTATTAGCCTTTTTCTTGGGATTTGTAATTAATACACATTGTTATTTGTAACTTGAACATATGGGAATGTAATACCCTGTTACTGTCAGCTCTGTACTTTATTGTGATGGTTTATTCCAGTCTGAAATGGATCATTGATAAGATGACTTATGCTTGGGTTAAGTGCGGTGCGGAATCCAATGGCCACGGACTCCGAGTCGCAACACCACGAAAGCTTCCGCTAAATATTCAGAGTGTGTTAGAATGAATTTGTAATCCTCACACACGCGGATCTTGGGAGAAACATAACTCTCAATTCACGGACCCCGGGTTTGGGGTCGTGACATACATGAGAATGGTGTCGTCCCTTCAACCCTACATCAGTGCATCAAGTTCGTTGGCCACGATGGCTTGATACATCGAGTATTTGCAGAAAAAAAAACCCTTCAAAGGCAGAGATGTCCATTTTGCAGATGCTCAAATGTATAAAGATGGAAAAGAAGAACAGGAGGAAAAAACAATTCGCTTTGTCGACAGTCTCCAGAAAGATAAAGGCAAGGCTCCTCAGCAATCATTGGAGGTAAACAAACCCTCCACCAAACTCGAAGTAAGCAGTCAAGCTCCCTTCGTCGTCTCCTTCAAATCTCCAAAGCCTTTGGTAATCACTACCAAAGCAAAGAAGACAAAACAAAAGATTGGGGGCAAGTTCACTATCTCCTTTGTGTCTATAATGCATGACACAGACTCAGAGTCAGAGCCAGAAGATGACACAGCATCAAGCCAAGCTGATACTCAGCAAGATCAGCTCGCTCTCACTCCATTGGAGACACTTGCAGACATAGAAGACCCTACGTCTGCCTCCTTTGTTATCCCGGCAACTTCGCCAGAAGAAAAAACAATCTTCTTCCACAGGTCGGGAGCATCTCCACTGAACTCTCTGCTTGAACCTTTCCAAAACGAAGGTATGCCTCAGCTATCCCTGTATAGTCCAATGGCACAAGCTATCATGAAGAAAATGGGCTACGACCCTCAAAATCCGACTGGTTTGGGAGATGGCCGTGGTATTCTTACACCATTGGAACCCACCCTGAACAAAAGTCAACCAGAAGATTGAAAATCCACCTTCAAAGAGGCAAGTCTTCATATGGGTTGGGGTATGATCCTACCACTCCTATGAGACAATTGACACCATGGCTGCAAAGTTGCTTTACCGACCAAGCCTCAACATCTCATGAAGACATCGATATCCCTGGATATCTCTTTGAGGAGTTACTCGTCAAAAATCCTGAAAGCTCCTCCAATTGGTATAATTTCTCTGATAATAAAGAGGAATTGCCCGATGACGTAGACGAGCGGTTCTTTGTCCCAGAAGAATCATCGTCTCCAAAAGAAGTACCTTACTTCAACCCAATTCCAGCAAATGATTAGGTCCATCTCATTGCAAGCCTTGAGAAGGATAGCATTGAGAAGGATGCTGAACAAGAAGATTCATGGACAGAAACAGAGCCTCAGTCTGAAAATTACTCTGGCACTCCAGAAGGTCTTGTTGAGTTGGAAGCCTCCGAAAATACTGTGGAGGAACCACCTTCAAACCTTCCGACAGAAGACCCTGTTCAAAAGATAGACTTGGGAACACCTGATAACCCACGTCCTATATTCATAAGCAAGAATATAAAGGATGATGAGTTACCCGAGTATATCTCTTTTCTTCG
The DNA here is from genome assembly GCA_028538565.1 of Umbellularia californica. NCBI lineage: Eukaryota > Viridiplantae > Streptophyta > Magnoliopsida > Laurales > Lauraceae > Umbellularia > Umbellularia californica. The sequence goes on from JAPQWN010000011.1 coordinate 31,566,158, forward strand.
TGAGTTTGTTGATTGCTTTTCATGGTCTTATGCCGAAATGCCTGGCTTAGATCCCAAAGTAGCAGTCCACAAGCTCAACTTGCAAAAAATAATCAAGCCTATCAAACAAGGCCAAAGGAGATTCCGTCCCGACGTGATCGACAAAATTGAACAAGAAGTTCAGAAACACAAAAACGTTGGCTTCATCTGCGAGGAACAGCATCCTGAATGGTTGGCCAACATTGTCCCCGTGACAAAGAAAAATGGGCAGATAAGGGTCTGTATCGACTACAGAGACCTGAATAATGCATGTCCTAAAGATGATTTCTCGCTCCCCATACCAGAGGTGATGATTGACAACACCTATGGGTTCGAGCGAATGATGTTCATGGATGGATTCTCTGGCTACAACCAGATAAAGATGCATCCTGAAGATGAAAGGCATACATCATTTCAGACACCATTCGGCATGTATTGCTACACTGTTATGCCGTTTGGCCTGAAAAATGCAGGTGCGACATATCAGAGGGCTATGATGAAAATATTCCAAGATATGTAGCACAAGACGGTCGAATGCTATGTTGACGACCTCGCCATAAAAAGCAGAAGAAAAGAAGACCATCTCAATGATCTTCGAGAAGTCTTCCTTCGACTTCGTAAACACAAATTGCGGATGAATCCACTAAAGTGCTTCCTCGGTGTCTCATCGGGTAAGTTTCTCGGATTCATAGTACGGAAAGCTGGAATAGAACTTGACCCCACCAAAGTCAAGGCTATCCTGGAAATGCCATCTCCCAAAACCCTAAGATAATTAAAAGGGCTTCAAGAAAGGCTGGCCTACATCCGACGGTTCATCTCCAATCTATCAGGGAAATGCCGTCCATTCTCTCGCCTGATGAAGAAAGGAGTGGACTTTGTCTGGGATGCTGAATGTGAAAATGCATTTCAAGACATCAAAGCATACCTCATCAAACCTCCAGTGCTGGTTGCCCCCACAACTGGAAAACCATTTATCTTGTACACAAGAGCTCTCGACCACTCTTTGGGTGCTCTGCTCGCACAAGAAAACGACGACGGAAAAGAAGCTGCTCTATATTACCTTAGCCGCATGATGGTAGGTGCAGAGCATCGCTACTCCGCAGTCGAAAAAGAATGCCTTGCAGTAATGTTCGCTGTACAAAAGCTGCGTCACTATCTGCTGTCAAACACAGTCTACCTGATTTCGAGGATTAACCTCCTAAAGGTCCTTGTCACAAAAGCAGGTTCTCTCAATGCCCGACTGGCAAAATGGTCCATTCTTCTATCACAATTTGATATTAGGTATGTACCACAAAAAGCAATCAAAGGCCAAGCTCTAGCAGACTTCCTCGCAGAGCATCCATTGCCTAAAGATTCTCCACTCAGGGATGATCTCCCAGATGAATTTGTCTACAATGTAGAAACTTCCTTATCAAATGCTTCCTAGGACATGTACTTTGACGGTGCAACCAGGACAAATGAAAAGGGAAAGCAAATATCGGGAATTGGCATCCTCTTTGTCAGTCCCGACAAATACATGATTCCACACGCCTTTTCGCTACTGGAACCATGTTCAAATAATGCAGCTGAGTACCAAGCCCTGATTGTAGGATTGGAACTCGCCCTCGAATCCGGCATCACCATGCTGGAAGCTTTTGGAGACTCTCAACTGGTCATCAACCATCCTCAAACCTCCGATTGGCGACTAGAGAGATCCGTTCATTGATTATATCATGTTCGGAATACTACCTGAAGATCCAAAAGAGCGGGTAAGCATCCAAAGACGAGCCCCAAACTTTCATTTGGATATACCTTCAAAAGTACTTTACAGAAAATCCTTCAACGGAGTACTCCTACGCTGCTTATCACAACAAGAGGCTGAGGAAACTCTCAAAGAAGTACATGCTGGTCTTTGTGGAGCCTATCAGGCTGGCCCTAAGCTCTACAACCAGATAAAAAGGCTAGGTTATTATTGGCCTACCATGGTAGCTGATGCAATACAATTTGCCAAGCGCTGCCAAAAATGCCAGATTCACGGAGATTATGTCCACATGCCTCCAGAATGGCTACATCCAACAGCAATCTCATGGCCTTTCGAAGCCTGGGGTATGGACATCATAGGTCCTATTTCTCCCCCATCAAGCAAAGGTCATCGCTTCATCTTCGCCGCTACGGATTATTTCTCCAAGTGGTCAGAAGCATTTACGCTCAGCGAAATGAAGACTTCATCAGTCCTTCAGTTCTTGCTCACCAACATTATTTGTTGCTTCGGCATACCTAAAAGATTCGTCCATGATAACGGACCACAATTCCGGGATCACAGATTCTATAGGTTCTACGACAAGTAAAAAATCCAAAGTTGTCCTTCGACTCCATATAATCCAGCAGCGAATGGACTAGCAGAAGCCTTCAACAAGACACTCTGCAAAATTCTCAAGAAAATGGTCTCTAGTGACAGAAGAGACTGGGGCGACAAACTACTAGAAGCTTTGTGGGCCTATCGAACCACCGTTCGAGGACCAACCCATAGCACACCATTCTCTTTGGTCTATGGATGCGAAGCTGTTGTCCCTTTGGAAGTACAAATTCCTTCCTTAAGGGTATCTTTGCAAAATGACATGACGCAAGAAAGCAATGTCAAAATGAGACTCCAAGAGCTGGATAATCTCGATGAAAGACGACTCGAAGCTCTACAAAGCATTGAGTTGTACCAAGCACGCATGGCAGGATCTTTCTACAAAAAGGTCAGGCAACGCGCCTACAGAAAGGGTGACTTGGTTCTTGCAGTAAAAAGACCCATAGTCTTTGCCCACAAATCCAAAGGCAAATTCGAACCAAAATGGGAGGGACCCTTCGTCATCAACAAAGTCTTCTCCAACGGTGCATATGCTCTTCTAAACATGGAAGGAGACAGATGTATGCTACCCATCAACGGCAAGTTCTTGAAGCAGTACTACCCTTGAAGACTTCCTCAAACGGGTCAGAGCAACATCTACATGGCTAAAGCGTATTTCCAAGGTACTTGCTCATCAAACCCACCCCTTTTGAAATTTTCATCTTTATGTTGAAGTTTCCAAAAAAAACTATCTCTCAAAACAATGCTTACTTTCATCGTTTCATTGTTCAAAAGAAAAATCAAATCGAAAAATCCAAGTTTAGGAGCCTCTTCCCAGACTTGACCAAAATTTCGATCCTTGAACCCAAAATTCATGGTTTGAAACAAAAATGGGACTTAGGAATTTTCACCCTAGACCGCCTCGGCTTTTACAACCAAAATGGTTTTAAGTCAAAATTTATGACCTTCGTGTCTTTAAACAAAAATTTTGTTTTTTAGAAACCGCGGGGAAGCGACATTCAGTCGATACTCGCAAAACCCAAAAATCGGAAGGATGCGAACCCCATTCGATACTTCCAAAACCCAAAAATCGCAAGGAAGCGAACCCCATTCGATACTTGCAAATTTCAAAAATCATGGAGAAGCAACAAACCAGTTGATATCCACAACCCAAATTTCAAAAATCGTGGGGAAGCAACAAACCAGTTGATATCCACAACCCAAATTTCAAAAATCGTGGAGATGCAACATACCAGTTGCTATCCACAACCCAAATTGCAAATGGTTCGAGAAAACCTCAAATTTCAAAAATCGCGGAGAAACGACATCAAGTCAGTACTCGTAAAACCAAAAGTTTTGGGAAAAGCAGGGAAGCGACGCTTAGTCGATATTTGCACCCCAATTCGCGAGGAAGCGACATTCCATCGATACTCGCAAAACCTAACCCGTGAGGAAGTGACATTCCATCAATACTCGCAAAACCGAATGAGCAAGGAAGTGACATTCCATCGATACTTGCAAGACCATTCAGCGGGGAGGCGACATTTAGTCGATACCTGCATTTTGAAAACCAAAACTCGGCTATAAACGCCAAAATCCGGCTATAAATGCCAAAATTCGGTTATAAATGCCAAAAACAAAATTTTTTCGGCTATAAACGCCAAAATCGGCTTTCATGCCAATAAAACAAAACTTGGTTTTCAAAAAACTCGGCTATAAACGCCAAAATCTAGCTATAAACGCCAAAATCTGGTTATAAACGCCAAAACTCGGCTATAAACGCCAAATCCGGCTATAAATGCCAAAATCCGGCTATAAATGCCAAAATTCGGCTATAAATGCCAAAAACAAAATTTTTCGGCTATAAACGCCAAAATCGACTTTCATGCCATCTCAAAATCGGCTCTCAAGCCACAAACAAAATTTTTGGCTCTCATGCCATCTCAAAATTCGGTTATAAACGCCAAAATTCGGCTATAAATGCCAAAATAAAACAAAAAAAAATCGGCAATAAACGCCAAAATTCGGCTATAAATGCCAAGACAAACAAAACAAAATTCAGCTTCTATGCCATTCTAAAATTCGGCTTTCACGCCATCCAAAAATTTTGGCTCCCATGCCGCAAAACAAATTTTGGCTCTTACGCCACAAAATTAGGCTTTCTCGCCATCCAAATTTTGGTTTTCAAACCATAAAAAAAAAGGCTTTCCGCTACAAAATTGGCTTTCATGCCCAAAACAACCCTTTGACAAAAGATTTTCACAAAATGACAACATTTTGATCAAATCCTTAAACAAACATTCCCATCAAACTTTTGCTCAAAATTGTTTTCATCAAAAAAAAAAAATGATTGTTTATACATGGAGGTACCCAAAAAAAAAAAAAAGAAAAAGGAAAAAGAGTTTGTTACAACTCATGAGCTCAATCCTACATGGTCTTCAACCAAAGGTTCAACTCCTCAAGCAGACCCTTGGCCTTAACTTCCAAAGTTTTTAGGCCACGCTCCTTCAAAATGTCCCCGAAAAACGCCAAGGCCCACCGGTCTCAAATCGATCGATGGATGATCAGAACCTTGGTAGCCACTGGCTGGCATCAACACGTCCATACGGACAGGTGGCTTCTCTGCAAAATCGGAAGGTCCACTAACAAAAACCTCGGTCTTGATCACACTGGTCCTCTTCACCCAACTCGGAGGATCTTCCCTCTTAGGGCACGTGGGAGAAAGGCTCAGGATCGAGATGGTCCGATCAAAAGACGACCGGGTAGAAATAGTTCTCTCCTCACCATCTGCTGTGTAAGAGAACTGAAAACATCTCCTTTCGTAGTCAAGTCGTCGGGGACTGCATCACCAAAGAAGAAGGTAGGCTTGAGCACAACGCTCTAATCGTCCGTAACCCAGGGACGGCTGCTTACCATGATCTTATAAAACTCCTCATCCTTGAGAGCGATCAATCGCTGTCTCATCTCATCACGATTAAGGGAATCGCATTCTTCCAAGTTTTTCTCCACAAACTAGATCTTCTCCCAAGCCTGCTGAACGGCCGCATTGGAAGATCTAGCAAACCGACGAGGTGCCTCAGTAACAGGACCTTTACCTTTGTTCATTCTAGAAGAACTACCTGCAAAAGATGGAAGAAAAAAGATCAATCAACATTGAAATGACAAAATTTTGCTACAAAAATTCTAGCAAAATTTTGACATGGTTCCGGGGCAATTCCAAAGAAAAGGAAAATACTCCGAAAAAGACAGGAAGCCTGAAAATGAGCTCAACATCGCTGCGAGCTCATAGTCAGTGGAGAATTCTCAAAGAAAGCTTGAACTCAACGTTGCTGCGAGAACGAGCCAATCTCATCAAACTTCCGCAAAATCTGGAAAAGAGCTCAACATTGCTGCGAGCTTCAGAATCCAAAAATTGCAAAACTTCCTCAAAATCCAGCAAGACCGAGAAAGAGCTCAACATCGCTGCGAGCTCAAAATCCCAACACTTGCAAAAGATTTTCAGGTATGCATCATCATACTTCCAAATCTATTTACCAAAACTCATGCATCAAAAATATATCATCATGCATTAAATGCTAGGAAAACCTTGACCAAAGTTTGACCAATTCCAACCCAATTTGGTCAAAACCAATCAAACTTTGTCCAAGTCAAAAATCATGTTGGCTTGACCTAGAGACTCTAGCCTTCTATCTTGATGCATCAAAAAAAAATGCATACATATTGAAATTGCATAGCCTCATTATCATAGTGAGCAAACAAGGAAAAAGAAAAAGAAAGAGAGAGAGAAAAAAATCTCAGCACAAAAAAAAAAAAAAATTATTTTGGCCCACAGGCCGTGGCCCACTGCCACGTGGCAGTACGGTCAGGTCCGTACGGACTTGTCCGTACAGCCAGAGAAAAAAAAATAGAAAAAAAAATAGAGAAAAGAAAGACGCTGAAAAAAAAAAGAGAAATCAGCATGGGAAAAAAAAACAGAAAAAAAAGAAGAGAGTACACGGTTTAAAAAAAAAAAAAAAACCGTGAAAAGAAAAAAAAAAGAGAAAAAAAGAAAGAAAGAAAAAAAGAGAAGCACGAAAAAAAAAAAAGAAAAACGTGCATGAAAAGAAAAGAAAAGAAAAGAAAAAAAAAAGAGAAGAAGAAAGAAAAGAAAAGAAAAAGAAGAAAAAAATGATGGAGATTCTTGACGAGGAAGAAAACTTACTTGAAGCCATTGATGGAGAAGAAGAAGAAAAGCTTGGAGATTCTTGAAGAAGAGAAAGCACTTCTTGTCTTGGGGAGCACTCTTGAAGATTTCTTGCAAAAAGAAAGTAATGGAGCAAAAGCACCAACCCTCTTTGCTTTTATAGAAGAGAGCAAGCCAAAAGAGGAAACAAAGAGAAAGAAAGGAGGTAAGTGCTAAAATTTAGCTACTTTCCCAAAGAGAAAGATATTTTGAGAGAATCTTTCCACAAAAAGAAAACTTGAGAAATTCTCTCCAAGTAAAGATATTTTTAGATATTCTCTACACAAAAGAGATATTTTTAGATATTCTTTACAAATATGACACTATATGAGATCTAGGCCATCTCCAAAGCCTAAGGTCCCATGGGTTAGCCCATATGAGCCAGGTTTGACCACCTAGGCACTAAAATTGGCTTTTAGTCAAAGTATTCCTCTTACCAAGAGCAAAAAAAGAAAAGAGCAAAAAACAGTCCCATGCCTCTTTTGAGTTGATGGGACCATTCAAAAGAAAAAAAAAAGAAAGTCCCATGAGTTTCCAAAAACCAAACCATCCAACCTCATGAACCAAATTGAGCCAAAATCTTGAAATTGACATTTCACAAAACCAAAATCCGGTCCCCTAGCTCGCCACATACAGCTTGTTAGGTCACAAGACTAAAACCAAAATCAAAATCCAAAACCAACAAACCAAATCTGACCCCCCAACCTGCCACATACAGCTTATTGGGTCACAAGGACAAAATCAAAATCAAACCCCGACCCCCTAACCTGCCACATACAGCTCGTTAGGTCACAAGGTCAAAAACCAAAATCCAAAACCCAAAATCCAAATACCCCATGTCATTTTCAAAACTTTGGCTTGAGATGGTAGGTGATCCCTCTCACTACCATAAAATTCCCCCGGAAACTCAGAAGGCTATTAAAAAAAAAAAAAAAAAAATTTGCTCAAGACTCTTGGTCAAATTGGAATCTTTCCTCCAAGTTTCTCTTTGAGGCACATCGACTCCAAAAAGCTACTCGTCACTGTACCTCGAGGGGGCATTTGTTGACACCAAAAAAGTCAATATATCTCCTCAACATCGAGAAGCCTCCTGAAGCTGCATCCTGCTAAAAATAGGCAAGGCTACTTCAAGCATTAGATTTTATCAGAATCAGACAGAAACTGAGAGATCCTTCAAGACAGCTAAAAGAGGGGTACACCTGAGGTTTCGGGTCATTCCGACATCGTTTGGCCCAACTTCACCGCTCCGACAGCTAAACAAGCGCTCCCGGCGGCAACATCATCAAAGACATCAAAACTTTGATCAAAGCCTATGGATGACTCCAGAATGTCTCCAAAGGACTCCATGCCAAATTTCAAGTCAAACCGACAACGTTTGACCCTCCATCAATGCTCGAGCAGCAAAATCAAGCCTCCCGGCGGCGGCAACCACCGAAGCCATCGCTCATCAAACAAAATACATGAGTGGCTTCAACATGCTTCCAAAAGGCTGCACGTCAAATTTCAGGTCATTCCGACAATGTTTGACCAGGTTTCGATGCTCCGAGAGAAAATCAAGCCTACCGGCGGCGGAGCAACCCGGGACCATGACATCCAAAACAGAGCCCATAGAACGTCTCAGAATGACTCCAATAGGCTCCCCATCAAATTTCAGGTCAATCGGACATCGTTTGACCACATATCAAAACTCGGCATTTTCCCCGCAGCAAAATCAAGTGAAGCATCGATGGGACCCCAAACGGGCTCAAAACTCAAATAAAAGCCCATGGTTGGTCCTATCCACTGCTCAAAAAGCTTCACCTCAATTTTCAGGTCATTCCGACATCGTTTGACCTAGTTTCGACGCTTGACGGAAAATCGGCTACAAAGTCTTCGGCTTTCCCGAAAAATAGGAAACTTTGTGCTCCGACTTCGCGAGGGTTCTCGTCAAGATTTCTCCAAGAAAAAGAAGTCAATAGTTGAGGAAAAAAGTCAAGAAAAATACAGAAGAAAAAAGGAACGAAAAAGACGAAACACGGCCGAAAACGACGCTCGGCGACCAAACGGGCCGAAGCCCTATGGTCGTCGGCGACCCTGGGTGCATGGTCGCCCGGCGACCCTGGAAATTCGGTTCGCCGGATTTTGCACCAAAGTGCCCGTTTTCCGATCGTTTTCGCGTTTCGGGTGTTCCGGCCTCTGTGAGTTTCGGAAAATGCAATGTTTGATGCTTGAAAACGACTGATCTTCGTCGACATCTCGGATCCGCCGTCAAAAGCATGAAATCATCACCAATCGCCTCAAAATCGCCAACCGACTGACCAAGAAAGTGCACTTTCTGTCCTACCGATCGTGAAATCGACAAGACAGACGTCACCGGCCCGCCAACATCAATCGATGTCTGAAATTGCATCGCAATCCGATATCAAATAATGCGTGGATCCACCCATGATGATCGCAAGAAGAATCTCAAAAGGCGCAGCACGGCCCGCGACTCTTCACATGCCTTGGCAACCACTTAATGTCGTTAATTGACCCATTAAAGCAGTCATTAACTCATTATTTTGGACGGCCCAATCAGAACCAAGCATTTGGGAGTTACAAATCCAAGTAATCATGGCATTAAACCCATGAAACTCCCATCATCATGAAGCATAAAGGTGATTAAATGCCCACTACCTTCATCGGCCAGTCACAAGCCTTGAAAAAGGAGTTACAAAATCGATTTGTAACTCCTCATCAATTCTTTCATCATGGCCATCAATGCCAATAAACACCTCATTGCTATCAAAAGCCTATAAAAGGAGGTCCATTCCAAGAAGAAAGCATGATGAAAAGAAATCCCAAGTGCAAGCTCTGAAAAACCAGAAAATCCAAGAGAGAGACGAAGTCCTGCTACTTTGCTCCCGGAAGCACCACCAGGTGATCAACGTCCCTTGGGGGGCCACCCCCCCCCCCCCCCCCCCCCAAGGTCACCTCTTTCTCCAACATGGCCTAAACGCGGCCTTTTAGCCCGTTTACTTGGTTTTTCATTGGATATAGGACCTTCTCTTGGTCCTTGTCCTTTAAAAAACTGAGGTTAGGAGCCAAGCCAAAGAATCAAAGCATCACATGTTCTCATTTGAAGGACGATGGCGAAGCCCATACATGACTTGCGACCGTCGATCTCAACGTGTCCCCACAATCTCCTGAGAAGTTAGATCCCTTTTCTTCCTTTTCTATTGTAGTTTGTATTTCTTAAAGAGACAAAAAAAATCACAATTCTTGTCTTTCATATTTGATGAGTTTTGTAAAAACGCCTTTCACGGCAAAAACACCTTTCACGGCAAAATCGCCTTTCACGGCAAACAAACAAAAACGCCTCTTACGGCATTCTAAAAACTTGTCTCTTTTCTTAATATTTATGCAATTTGAAAAGTTAGAAAAAAGGATCGATTTCCTTTCCACTTGTGAAGGTGAATCTCCGGATTATCACTATTCCAAATTCCAAGTAGAAAGTAAATCTGGCATACCCGTACAAAAATGTTGATGCCCGAGATCTTCCCTCCTCCCCCGAGACCCAGGTCAGCCCCCGGGGTGCGGAGGGAGAGGACGGAAGATTCCCCCTTTTTTTTTCGGGTCCATCACTCAAAATCTGGTATGCGTCAGTCCGGTCGACCTGGCCTCGTGCTCAGTCGATCGGGTCCCGGTCAACAGACCTCTTGTACGGTCGACTGAGACACAGTCTGCAGTCGACCAGGTACATTGACACAGTAGGTTGCAGGTTCTATTTTTTCAGTTTCGGGACTAACTTTGGCATCCTATTTTTCCTGTATTGTTTGGCAGCCTGATTTTGTTATTTGTATGGTTGTATGAGATAGTAACTTGCAAGCGATGTTGTCCTCTCCATGTGGCCCATAAGTCTTTTGCTTTCTTTTATGGTTATTGGTTTATTTGAGGCTAAGTGTAAAGGGCATCATGGTTTCCTTGGTTTCCCGTTTAAGGGTAAGGCATTGTGAATTTCCTTATAGCCCTTTTATTTTCATTATTAGATTACCATGTAAGTCTCATAGTTGAGACATAAGAATTTATATAATTTTCTAAATTTGTAAATTCTAATGATGTCCTAGACGAAGAAGGAAAGTGTAGTTGGACTCCTAATCAAAGAGTTCGAAGATTACCGAAAGCATTTTGGAGATGCCAAAAGAGTTTGAAGAATCCCAAAGTTTTGGAAAGTCTAGAATTCTAAAAAAGTCTATTCCGCTTGGGCCATGTGGAAGAGATGACTAATTTCTATTTTTAGCACCCTCTATTTATGGATGAATGCTTATTATATAATGTTTCCAAATCTGATCCAAACATAATAGTTTCCAAAATTGGTCAAATCAAATTGATTTTTGGAAAGAGTTGTAATTAATGTTGGTGGACCCATGAGATGGACCCATTGGTAGCACTAATCTTAGAGACTGGACTTTCCTTAAATATAACTTGACTTGGAACTAATCATTGGTCATATCATAAGATGATTTTGTTAGATTGTATGGACTCAATCCATCTGTTGATGTCATAAATTGATTAATTTCTTTATTTATCAATAAAATCATGCTTTTCTTTCATGAGATGAATGTTGTTTTATTACTTTTTGCACATGACCAATACATATGACATAATGGTTCATGAGTTGAACCGGGTCCCATTAGTATATTAGATGTGATATATGTGTATGGATGAGATCCACACACGGGAGATATATGTCACAAATCTTATACTTAAAATATCTTCACAAATAGTGATGAGACTGGGCATCTCATCTGATAAGGTTGCAACACTTTGATCACCATGAGATACTGTGATTTGTCTCGATCATCAGAATGGAAGATTCTGAATCAATGTGCTGGTACATTGGATGTATTGAAGGACCATGAGAAGCACCTTATGGGATTCCGTCTCAATAATAAGGTCTGGTCTCATAATTCCCTAGCAATAGGCTCTCAATCTTAAGACATTGATGAACTCAAGTTTCTATCTATTCATTTGCTTTGAGTCACCAATGAGTGAGGCCATGTTGACACAAAAAAAAAGTCACTATGTCTCCTCCACATCAAAAAGCCTCGTGAAACTGCATCCTGCTACAAAACAGGCAAGGCTACTTCAAGCATTAGATCTTTTCAGAATCAGACAGAAACTGAGAGATCCTTCAAGACAGCTAAAAAAGGGGTACACCTGAGGTTTCGGGCCATTCCGACAGCGTTTGGCCTAACTTCACTGCTCCGACAGCTAAACAAGCGCTCCCGGCGGCGACTTCATCAAAGACACCAAAACTTTGATCAGAGCCTACGGATGACTCCAGAACGTCTCCAAAGGGCTCCATGCCAAATTTCAAGTCAAACCGACAACGTTTGACCCTCCATCAATGTTCGAACGGCAAAATCAAGCCTGATGGCGGCGGGAACCACCGAAGCCATCACTCATCAAACAAAATACATGAGTGGCTTCAACATGCTTCCAAAAGGCTGCACGTCGAATTTCAGGTCATTCCAACAACGTTTGACCAGGTTTCGATGCTCCGAGAGAAAATCAAGCCTACCGGCGGCGGAGCAACCCGGGACCATGACATCCAAAACGGAGCCCATGGAACGTCTCAAAATGACTCCAATAGGCTCCCCGTCAAATTTCAGGTCAATCGGACATCGTTTGACCACATATCAATGCTCGGCATTTTCCCCGCAGCAAAATAAAGTGAAGCATCGACGGGACCCCAAACGGCTTCAAAACTCAAATAAAAACCCATGGTTGGTCCTATCGACTGCTCAAGAAGCTTCATCTCAATTTTCAGGTCATTCCGACATCGTTTGACCTAGTTTCAACGCTTGACGGAAAATCGGCTACAAAGTCTTCGGCTTTTCCGAAAAATGGGAAACTTTGTGCTCCGATTTCGCGCGGGTTCTCATCAAGTTTTCCCCAAGAAAATATAGTCAATAATTGAGGAAAAATGTCAAGAAAAATACAGAAGAAAAAGGAACGAAAAAGACGCAAAATCGACCGAAAACGGAGCTCGGCGACCAAAGGGCAAAAAACCCTATGGTCGCCGGCGACCCTGGAAATCCGGGTCGCCGGATTTTGCACCAAAGTGTCCATTTTTCGATGGTTTTTGCATTTCGGGTGTTCCGGCCTCTATGATTTTCGGAAAATACAATGTTTGATGCCTGAAAACGACTGATCTTCGTCGACATCTCGGATCCGCCGTTAAAAGGATGAAATCATCACCGATCGCCTCAAGATCGCCAACCGGCTGACCAAGAAAGTGCACTTTCTGTCCGACCGATCGTGAAATCGACAAGACAGATGTCACCGGCCCGCCAACATCAATCAATATCTGAAATTGCATCGTAATCCGACATCAAATAATGCGTGGATCCACCCGTGATGATCGCAAGAAGAATCTCAAAAGGCGCAGCGCGGCCCGCGACTCTTCACATACCTTGGCGACCACTTAAAGACGTTAATTGACCCGTTTATAACAACTTAATGCGGTCATTAACTCATTAATTTGGACGGCCCAATCAGATTCAAGCATTTGGGAGTTACAAATCCAAGTAATCATGGCATTAAACCCATAAAACTCCCATCATCATGAAGCATAAAGGTGATTAAATGCCCACTACCTTCGTCGGCCAATAATAAGCCATGAAAAAGGAGTTACAAAATCAATTTGTAACTCCTCATCAATGCTCTCATCATGGCTATCAATGCCCATAACCATCCCATGGCTACCAAAAGCCTATAAAAGGAGATCCATTTCCAAGAGAGAGGGGATCATCGAAGAATATCGACATCTATCGACTTGAAGTTCTGCACTTCTCCCAAAGAAATCCAGACAAAGTCCTGCTGCTCTGCTGCAAAGAACACCACAAGGTGATCAACGTCCTTTGGGGGGCCACCCCCCCAAGGTCACCTCCTTCTCCAACATGGCCTAAACGCGGCTTTTCAGCCCGTTTACTTGGTTTTTCATTGGATATAGGACCTCCTCTTGGTCCTTGTCCTTTAAAAAACCGAGGTTAGGAGCCAAGCCAAAGAATCAAAGCATCACATGTTCTCATTTGAAGGACGATGGCGAAGTCCATACATGACTTGCGACCGTCAATCTCAACGTGTCCCCACAATCTCCAGAGAAGTTAGATTTATTTTCTCACTTTTCTATTGTAGTTTGTAATTCTTAAAGAGACAAAAAGAAATCACAATTCTTGTCTTTCATATTTGATGAGTTTTGTAAAATCGCCTTTCACGGCAAAATCGCCTTTTACGGCAAACAAACAAAAACGCCTCCTACGGCATTCTAAAAAAAAACAAACTTGTCTCTTTTCTTAATATTAATGCAATTTGAAAAGTTAGAAAAAAGGATTGATTTCCTTTCAACTTGTGAAGGTGAATCTCCGGATTATCACCATTCCAAATTCCAAGTAGAAAGTAAATCTGGCATACCCGTACAAAAATATTGATGCCCGAGATCTTCCCTCCTCCGCCGAGACCCAGGTCAGCCCCCGGGGTGCGGAGGGAGAGGACGGAAGATTCCCCCCATTTTCGGGTCCATCAGGCCAACTATAGGTCAACACCTCGGTGTCTTGGGTATGTGGTAGTAGGACTGTGGGAACATTGAATGATCAAGATGGAATCTATCTCTATTATCCCCTTGTGCCAATTAATGGATTTGTCATTAGTAAGTACGCACCCATCTCGATTAAGAGTTAATTGGATGGTACTGATGATCATAGTGATTAATTAGGGCTCAAGGATAATAAGATGTGGAACTAATATTGGAAGAGACAGATTTATTCCAATTGATCCATGGATATTGATAGAGGGGCATACTTGTGGTAATCGAGAAGTTTAGGGTCTTCATTGTAATTTATTCCTAAGACTGGAGTGCAATTGCATTTATATAGTGGTGTTATTTGCAATTAACTGTGGGCCCGGATTGCACATGAGATGTGGGGTCGCGTGTCCCAGTTGGAGCCAGCTTTCTATGGAATCCCTAGTGGTCCCCACGCTAGCCCAAGTTATTAGAAAGATACTAATCATATTTGAACTCTGAAAGGAAGGAATTAGAAAGATATTATTTATATTTGAAGTAGGACTTCTAATAGTGGTAATAGTATACTTACTAATTGTTGTGGAAGTAAGACTTCTATTTCAATTAAGAAAAGAGGATACTTGAGAGATTATATAAGGGAACACATCCCTCTTGGACGTCCATAATATTATAGTGAAAAACGTCCCTCCTTTTTATGCAATAGTTGCACTGCTCTCTTCTCTCTTCCTCTTCTAGTTCCTTAGGGTTTCGAGTTGGGTTTTCTCTTGAAGATTCCACCGATCTTCTTGAGAAGAGATATCTAATTCGGGTCATAGCGTGGAAGGCTAAGAGGTGTTGGAGATTCTGATCTTAGTTTGTAAAGTTCTACATCAACGAAAGTGATCAACTTCTCTATTAGAGCACAACCGAGCTCCTAAGATATAATATGTTCCCTTGTATGTTGTGGATTGTAATGGATGCTTGTTCGTTTCTGTTCTATCTTTTAGATAGTTTTACTTACTGTACATGATCATGAGATTGAGGGTTATGCATCCTGGATTGGGTTTTTGGCCTTATGGATACTTGATCCTTGAGTCAAGTGGGTCAAAAGTTTTGAAAATCTATCCATGAGGCCCATCTACTTCCAACAGGTTTGATGTTTATATATGTGGGCCCTAATACCTTAAAAGGAAATCCTCAATTCTAAAATATTAAGTGAGAGCTGAGCATTTAAATTGAGAAATCCCCATGGTTTCCCACTATAGGTCCATTGTAAGGAAAGTATTAGCCTCGTGCCATCTTGAGTATGGCCATTCCCCACGGAAAGCTTTTATTTGTTCGGTTGCTAGATATGGATCTCCTTAGGATAGTGTTGGTGAGACAGGATGGGGGTTCACTCCCCAAGGAGGAGCTGCTCACAACGGTTGTCGCGTAATACTAGTTGTTGGGTCACACTTAACTAAAATAGTGATGTAGTATCCCCAATTATTTGCCTCATGTATTTTAAAAACCAAAGCTAATCGGGAGTCATACATTATTTGGTACAAGATACCTAGATAATAATGAATGATAGGGATCATAGATAGTTAGTCTTAATCCTAATTTTGACCAACTTTGATCCGCACCAATCTAGGTAGTTGTCGCGACCCCGGACCGGGCTTAGGGACCAAATCCGGGATCGGGACTAATGTAATGAAATGAGATGAGTGACATGAATTATCATTGGTATGGTTGATGTCCAAGTGTACACGGGTAGATAAAAGAACACACACCGTCCGTGCACGTGATTTCCCACAGGTGTCCGCGGTGAGGATTTTCCAACACCCTTAACCATTTTGTAAAAATTACGGAAGCGTTTGGCAAATCGAGCATGTAAATCATTTCCATAATAACAAGGCTGTTTGCATTTAAATAACAAGTATCAGATTGAGCAATGTTCTAAAGCGTAACCCAAAATACTGTTAAAGTTAGAACATAAATCATTTAATTACAATTCCCAAAATAAGAGGCCAACAAAGGCCAATATAAACAAAACAATATCCACCAAAATGACTACTCATAACAACCCCCAAAATGTTTCGCAGCTCGACAACCGGATGTTTACATAACATTGTCGGCACGCCACTCAACTAGCTGCTGCGGTTCTCCGACCGCCTCCTCTGGCTCCCCCTCGGGGAAACCAACAACGGGACCTGAGTACCAAAACAAAGG
Source organism: Umbellularia californica (assembly GCA_028538565.1). NCBI lineage: Eukaryota > Viridiplantae > Streptophyta > Magnoliopsida > Laurales > Lauraceae > Umbellularia > Umbellularia californica. Next base: position 31,582,448 of record JAPQWN010000011.1, read on the forward strand.
GTCAGACACGACGGTCTGGCGGGTGGATAAAAAGATATACACATTTAATAATAAAACATTTACCTTCGGAAAACATTTAGACCTGTCTAAACAAAACTTTCATGTAGTAAATGCATCATTTAGTTAAACATATATGCAAGGTAAAACATGAAAAGGTAACCAAGGAAATCAGGAAACGAGCAAGATGGCAACCACACGAAGCTAAATCCTCTATCATCGAAGTAATAGAGCAAGCAAGTCAAGGCGTTGACCTCAGTCACCTAAGTGAGGAGGTACAACGAAATACATATACATATATACTATATACAATACATGACCACGGTAGCAAGCCGGGCATCAAAAACCACAGAGCAATCTGCGGTATCAGGACAAGACCACAGTTAAATAACCGGGTAGCAAGATCCAAACTGCAGCTGGCAGGACAAAAGGGGGATCACCTAGTCAGTAGATCAGACTAACAAGGTATCCAAGCTTAGCGGTGCCGACTCATAGGTCAAAACATGGAAATCAAGACATGCGTAAAATAAATCAAGTACAAGACTATATTCGGCAAGACATGGGTGCTCGAGGGCACAACTAACATATCTGGTCAGGCATGCATGTCAAGGCCAGCAAAACAGTATGAGTATGCTTTCAAGGTTTTCGGGATGGATAGATCCCAAATCATCAATTTCGAGAATAACAAGGTAAAGTACCCTTTTGAAATGTCAAGACAGTGTCGGAATAAAAACTAATCCAAGTGAATAGGGATCTCGTATGCTTATCTTACAATTGCTTGATACTCTTTGAATTTGAAGGCATTCCGGGCTCCTTAGGCGCTTGGAGATTTCCAAAACTTCAATGAATTCTTGTGATTATGGTTTCTTTCTCATTCGAGCTTCAAACAACGGTTATAAGTCTTTTCATCACGATAGGGACGTTAACCAACCTCCCTCCATAGCTAGGATATTTCCATGTTGCCTCCAAAGTGGCCCCAGATGAACAGTACTCGTCGCTCGAGCGATGTGCTCTCTGGAATGGCTTTTTGGGAGGGTTCGCTCGAGCAGACATGGAGTTCGCACGAGCGGACCTGCTCAATTCAGGACGGCACGAGCGAACGATTTGTGCGCTCGAGCCAACCATTCTCTGGATGACTGTTGGAGGAGTTCGCTCGAGCGGACATGGGGTTCGCACGAGCGAACAACTCTCTGGAATGGCACGAACCCTTTCCTGGGCAGTTCGCTCGAGCGATGTGTCAAGTTCGCTCGAGCGAACTGTCCAGAACTGGTTTCGTGAACAGCTCTATTCTCCATTCTCCTTCTCTTACAAATCCACATTTCTTGAGGTTCTATCATACACCAAAGAGGGCATGTAAGCACCACAACATCCTCTTCAAAACTCCATCAAAACTTCTCACAACCTCCACAAATGATCCATTCATTCATACATTTTCTCATTCAATCAAAAGGAGAAAGACATAACCACAATTACATAGATTCATTCAAGTTTTTATTCACAAGATAAAACAAAGGCTATCAATCATATTTCAAGATAATAAATGGGCCCAACAACCCCTTTTCAAAACATTAAAAACCACATTGAATGCAAGTAAAAACCCATCATAAATGATACAATAAATCCAAACATTTGATCATGGAAATCACTTTAAAACTAAACATCCACTTGCCTCAAGGTCTCTAATCAAGAAATCCAAGCTCTAATCCACTCTTCCAAGCCAAACACCAAGCTACACCAAAAAAACCCCCAAAAACAAACCTTAAAATGGGTCAAACCAAGAAACAAGAAGAAGAAACTCACAATAATAGAAATGGAGCTCCTCTATGACTAGGAGGATACAAATCTAAAAGAATAGGAGGGAAACTCACTTGGAAGCTCTTCAAATGGACAAGGCTAGCTCAAAGGAGGTCTTAGGATGGAGGTCTTCCTTTAAAAGTTGTATCAATGGAGAGGTCTAGAAGAGAGGAAGAAGATGATGGCTTCTATTTCTTGATTGGTGCAAGGTTTGGTAGAGCTTGAGGATGGGGAGCAATGAGAAAGAGAAGAGAAAGGGAAAACCCTAGGTCTTGTGTGCCTTGTGCTGGAAAAAGGGAATGAAGAAGATAACCTCCCTATATATACAAGTGGGTGTGGGCTCCACCACTAGAAAATCTCTTTGGGCTGAAATCGCTAATTTCGGGATCTCGAATGAAATCGACGAAGAAGAGAAAAGTGATCACCGAAATATCTAGTTTCCAAAAAGTACATGTTTCGCGGGTTTTGGGAATATCAAGTTTTGGGTACAGATTTCATGTAAAAAGACTGTTCTGCCCTCAATGCAAGAAAATCAGGTTTCAGGGTTCCGGACGGGTACGAGCTCAACATGAAAGTTGTAAGGATCAATAAAATAAGTAAAACGGGATCAGGACAAGAATTAGGGAAAAACAAGTAACCTCCAAAAGCAAGCAAGACTATCAAAAGGAAACCCCCAAAGGGTCCCACTAAACACAAGACACTAAAAATTCCCAAAAGTTACCAAGAACTATACTAATCCAAGCTTAGTCAAAACCACTAATCAAGCTTAGCACTAACACATAACTTAATTAGCACTATCGAGTCACTCGGGTCGGGGTCTTACAGTAGTATTCGCACTCCCCAATGAGGCATACCCAAAGGATTGAGACTCCGATATATTCTAAATTTAGTGGTTATGAGGATTCCCACGTAAATTTGGTATAGTAGTAAACCTTAATGTCATTCATATTCTTTAATATAATGTATGGTTATGTGCTACAGTTAATTATGTATGAAATCATCTACTTTCAATCCACTTGCAACCATCTTCAACCAGAATAAGTTGGTTGATCCAATTACGTGGACTGGAAAAGGAATCTGGATATTTTCCTGATTGCTTCAAGATACAAATATGTCCTTACCACACCTTGCCCTGAGGAGTCGGGGCCAGATACACCACAGGACCAGAAAGACCTTTATGCCAACTGGACCAAAGACAATGAGATGGCCAGGTGCTATATGCAGGCTTCCATGTCTAGTGTTTAACAACACCAACATCAATCCTATAAGACTGCATTCGATATTATATCGAACTTAAATGAGATGTTTGCGGACCCGGGGAGGCCTACTTGGCAAGCTGCTATGAGGGTGCTCATGAGCATTAAGATGGCTGAGGGTACACCAGTACAAGACCACTTACTCAAGATGATAGACTCATTGAATGAGTTAGATGTACTGGGTGCTGCGATTGATGCAGAATCGCAGATCGACATGGTCTTCGAGTCACTGCCAAATTCATTCAACCATTTCAAGATTAAATAAATATGAATAAAATGAATCTGACCCTAGCTGAGCTGTCTAGCCAGCTGGTAGCGACTAAGGGCATCATGAAGAAGATAACTGCCCTGATGACAGAAAAGTCATTTACCATGTCCAAGCCAAAAGGCAAAGGCTGGAAAGGCAAGAAGAAATCAATCCCCAAGGGTCCTAAGGTGGAGAATGGTTCTACGGGCAGTGTGGACAAGGCTAAGGGTACGGGAGCAAAGAGAAAGTGTTTCCTCTGTGGTATGACAGGACATTGTAAGAGGAATTGTCCTGATTTTCTGTCTAAGAAAAAGACCTCAGGTATGACTGAGTCACTTGTTTATGAAGTTAGTTTTGCAACTAGTACTTCAGAATCCTGGTGTGTTGACTCTGGTGCAATTAATCACATATTTAATACGTTGCAGGGGTTATGGAAAACCAAGAGGCTTAGTGGCGGAGAAATCATTATTAACTTGAGATCGGATACTAAGGTTGAGGCGAATTCAGTAGGAGTTATTACTTTACTGTTTTCAAACAATAAGTTGATTTTGTCAGATACATTATATGTATCGTCTTTTAGACGGAATTTAACTTTAGTTTCTAGTATGGTGAATAAGAGTTATTCCATTACTTTTGGTACTGAAGTTGTCATAAAGAGGAACAACACTTTTATATGTTCTGGCAAGGTAATCAATGGACTTTATTTGTTAACTCCCACAATGGATGAGATACATGATACCGAAATAATTAATAGACCATCATTAAAGAGGAAGTCACCTTCATCTAATCCAACAAAACTTTGGCACATGAGGCTAGGTCATATAAACCTAAATAGAATTGACAGGCTAATGAAAGATGGTATCTCTTGATTTCATTGGTGGCATAACCAATGCTTGTATGCAAGTCCTGTCTGGAAGGCAATGACCATTTTCATCCAAGGGCCATAGGGCCAAAGATTTATTAGAATTAGTGCATACTGATATGTGTGGACCCATAAATATCAGAGCCAAAGGAGGATATGAGTATATTTCATTACTTTCACAGATGATTACTCAAGAAATGGATACATATACCTTATGCACCGCAAGTCCAAGGCTTTTGAAAAGTTCAAAGAGTCTCAATCTGCTTACATAGATAAGGTACCGGTACGGTTTGCTATACAAGACTCCAAGAAGGTTATCACACCTTTTAGGCATGGAGTGCACCTTTCCAATGATCGGTGTCCCAAGACACCTGAGGAAAAGGAGCAAATGAGGTCGATACCATATGCTTCGGTTGTTGGTGGCCTCATGTATGCAATGTAATGTACTAGACAAGATATCTGTCACGCAGTGGGCCTAGTCAGCAGATATCAGTCTGTCATAACCCGAGCCCAAGATCAGAGTAATTGGGGCTTAACTCCGGGTCGCGAATTCCATCATACTTACTCCCATTAACCCCGAATTAACCGAAGTTAAGACGAAATCCACAAGGGATCTATCATACATATCGGTCAAAATACAATTGTGCGGAAATATATATACATGTATACATTGACGGCCATTTAAAACTAAACAAGTCCTTTACATAAAGTAAAGTCAATATACATAATCCATTTACTATGAAAGTCAACAACTGCATATTCAAATACAATGTAGGTGACATCTATCTATTATTCAAAATGAATATACAAAAGTATTCATCAAAACATTTTCTTAATATTTTATTATTTGGCACTCCGATTAAAGTCCATTCGATTAAGCCTCTTGAGGGTATCGGATGGGCATCCTACACTGGGGCATGGCCTCTGCGTGACCGGCACGGGCAATTGGGCCTGTAATATCATTAGTAACATCGTGAACATGATGGTTCAACAATGTATATACAGATTTATGATAGCATATGTTATTTCTATCAACTCATTGATCTAATGATTCTATAACAGTGTCCTGTATAATAGCATATGCAATAACAATGATTGAGTTGGCAACTAACATAGCATTGGTCTCATTTCAATTTTCTTCCCAAAGGAAGCAGTCAATTCATAATCATTCATTATAGTGTTCATATTCAATTCATTGATTACATTAAACATTTATTAGATAACTTATCAGTGAGACTCTTCAGTCCAATGCGTGGCTTATCAATTCAGTGAATTTTCAGTCTATGACTTTTCGGTCCATAACCTTTTAGTCCATTTAAATGTGGGATCTCCCAGTGTCTGGATCAGAGATCACTGGTATCACCACGGAGCTCCGGAACACCCCCAATCCATCTACTGTAGTAGGAATGTTATTACCTTTAGTAATTGTTCATTATTCATTCATTAATTCAATCATTAATTCAGTGTGGCTCAACAATAAGCTTCAGAAACCACTATGTAGAGCTAGGCTCACAATTTCCAATCAAACTAGCCATTCTATTCAGTTTCTATTTCAATTATAAACAATTATCTAAACCAAACAATTGAGTTAAACAATCGTTATCAATGTATGTGTTACTATAGATGACATTACTTTAATCAAATGTGTATATTATGATAACCATTAGTTAGCACTTAGGAAGGTTTAGACATCACTAACATTAGCCCTAACGACTAGGCTTTCAATTCAGAAAAATCAAGATTTAATCTGAATCTTTTCTTCATTTCGGTTACCTTGGCAGTTAGCTGAATTCTGGCTGGCGACTAGCCGAACCACCTTCGGTCAGCTTTCCAGAACCCTGTAATTTATGATGCACTCAGTTACTTTGGTCACCTCGTCGGTCACCCCTCGGCTAACCGAATTCTCAAATTCGGTTAGCCGAACTCACTTCGACTACCCTACGGTTAGCTTTCCAGAAGCTGGTCTTCTGATAGGAATTTCTAACTCAATTTTGGTCTGCTTACGGTTACCTCTCGGCTAGCTGAATTCTCAAGTTTGGCTAACCGAAACATGTCGGTTAGCTTTCCAGAGGCTGACCTATTCTGTGAAATTCAATCAGTTACTTGGTGTTTGGCAGTTCGGCACCCAGAACGAATTCCAGAGCTTTAGATTTCTGAAGCAAAAATCTGGAAATTGAGTTCCTTGAACTCAAATCACCACAATAACAACACAAATCAATAGAAATGCATTTACTTGCCTCTAATGAAGATCGATTGACAAAAACCCCTTTGCTTAGCTTGGATTGAGAAGGAAACTTCTAACTTGAAGCTTTTTCTCCAAGAAAATTCAAGAAGAAAATGGAGAAGATGAAGTCCTCGTCGAAACCACAGCCAAAGCTTCAATCTTGATGCTTGGAGGAGATGAAATGGAAGAAAGAAGAAGAAATGGAGTAGAAGAAGGTGTCTAGGGTTGATTGAGATGGAAATGAGATGAATGACTCATTTTAGCTTATATAAGCTATCCATTTGCATTTAAGTCCATAATTTCCTCTTAATTGTAATTCGAGTCAAATGAAGGGTCATTTGATCTGATTCTCGTCGAACTACTTCAAGTCCTTCACGAAAGTTAACGTACTCATCAAGATACACATGTTGGTATCAAGAGTTTCTATATTCGATAAAATACGCATAAATTCGTATTTACGAAAAAGTCCTTGTTCGATTAGTCTAAGTCTAAAATCCACTCAATAACCTTGATTACCATTCAATTAAGCCTAATTCACTCAATTTAGACTAATTCAATTCCATTTGGCCATAAACCATCATTAACTTAGTTAAGCACATTTCATTAGTCTTAACTTCCAATCAATTAGAGTTGATCTCGATTAACTCGGGATTGGGTCCTACACAGTCTAACCTAGGTCTTGACCATTGGACTGTTGTGAAATGTATTCTCAAATACTTGAGAAGGACTGGAGATTACATGTTCATTTACGGCAGTGATGACTTGATTCCAGTCGGTTATACAAATACTGACTTCATGTCAGATGAGGATTCCAGGAAATCAACCTCTGGGTATGTGATTATGCCGTAGCGTCTTGTGAAGCAGCTAAGGAAGCAGTATGGATCAAAAGATTCCTTTTGGAACTTGAAGTGGTACCTTTGGCACGACAGCCGCTCACAGTTTACTGTGCAACTAGCGGGGCAGTCACTTAGTCAACGGAACCCATGAGCCATAAGAGCCAAAAGCACGTACAGAGGAAGTATCATTTGGTCAGAGAGATTGTGCAGAGGGGTGATATTGTTAGAAAAAAGTAGAAATCAGGATCTCTAGATATTGTGTACAGATCACTGCGGAAATAACTATGAATGAATATTATTAAAACCTTACCTGCAAGATCTTTCTGATTTGATCTTAGTCTTACAGCAACCCGAAAATCTCAAGATCTTCTACTGTATTCCTATATGCTCGAACTCACACCAGGGTGTGGGCCTCTTCTGTGAATTCTCCTTTTCTCTCCAAAATGATATTTCTCTTGCTTTTCTGTTATTATTTTAACCTAGAGAGTAGTAGCGTATATTTAAAGGCTACAATAGAGACCTTAAGAAGGAAATAAGGATAGGCTTCTTATGGAAACAGGAAACCCTAATTCGACCCAAATTAGAATCATAGTTCCATAAATTTCAATTCAGTCCACTAAAGAATTATAATTGCACTCCTTTCCTTATTCTCAAAATAATATTTCGAGCTTCTTGTTATTAAATGCTTATTACTCTCCCCACGTTAAGATTTCAGACATCCATCGATTAAGTAATTATTGACATCTATATTTAATCGATATCTTTATAATTCCTTGAGACCTTACACTTAACTTATTTGATACGTCGGACACAAAGTCCACCTGCAGGATTTAACATAATCAAAACTTAAAAGCTTCATCAATGGGATATCATCAATCCCTATAACGGGACGTGGATTCCGTCAATAAACTAATATCCACCATACAAGTAGTGTAGTCATCCAATTTACTGAGATTGTTGACCCATAAAAGATCTCACTCCTTCGTAAATCAAAATGCCAAACACTAAATGTATGTGTCTATTTATGTCGGGATTAAAAGTACAATACTCATAATAACCATTTGGATGTTAATCATCTTCTATAGTTAGTATAAAGACAATAAACCCAAAAAATGATCAAGTTCAATACACACAAAGTGTACTAGTATAATGAGTCGAAACTATAACGTTTCCTGCATCCAAGACAAGCCTGCTTAAACATTATGCTACAATTGTACCGATGGTGTGTCCAAATCCATCTAGATTGTGAACAACAACTTATATTCTATAAGAATTGACAAATAAGTCTTCTGTGTGTAAGTCGAACTCTACACACTAACTTGTCTACTTTATAGAATAAAAGACACTCACATGCATAATAATTAACAATGCAATCATTTGCTCATACAAAATCTCAGTTAGATAAGAAGACAAAATATACCAAAAAATGAATCGGTCAAAGACAAATACATAAAAGTATGTTTTTAATATAAATTCCCAACAATTGCAATCACCAAGATAGCCTCTGTGGACAATTTGGCATATCCCTTTACTAAGCCTTTGACCACCAAAGTCTTTGAGCAACATGTAGACAGGATGAACATGAGATGAAACCCTGACTAACATTAAGCCCAAGTGGGAGATTGTTAGATTATATGGTCTCAATCTATTAGTTGATGTAATAAATTGATTTAATTATTTATTCATCAAACCCAAAAATCGGTCATGTTCAATACACACAAAGCGTACTAGCATAATGAGTCAAAACTATACCGTTTCCCGCAACCAAGACAAGCCTGCTTAAACATCATGCTACAATCATACCGATGGTATGTCAAACTCTATCTAGATTGTGAAAAATAACCTATATTCTATAAGAACTGACAAATAAGTCTTCCATGTGTAAGTAGAACTCTACACACCAACTTATTTACTTTATAGAATAAAAGACACTCACATGCATAATAATTAACAATGCAACCATTATTTTATATAAAATCTCAGTTAGAAGAGAAGACAAAAATATACTAAAAATGAATCAGTCAAAGACAAATACATAAAAGTATGTTTTTCATATAAATTCCCAACAATTGCAATCACCAAGATAGCCTATGCGGACAATCTGGCAGATCCCTTTAATAAGCCTTTGACCACCAAAGTCTTTGAGCAACATGTAGACGGGATGAGCATGAGATGCAACCCTGACTGGCATTGAGCCCAAGTGGGAGATTGTTAGATTATATGGTCTCAATCTATTAGCTGATGTAATAAATTGATTTAATTCTTTACTCATCAATATAATCATGTTTTTCTTTCATGAGATGAATGGTGTTTTATTTACATGTTTGCACATAACTAATACGAATGACATAATGGTTCATGAGAAGAACCGGAGTCCACAAGTATACTAGATGTAATACATGTGTATGGATGAGATCCACATACGGGAGACATGTGTCACAAATCTTATACTTAAATATCTTCACAACCAGTGATGATCAAATTGGGCATCTCATCTGACGAGGTTGCTGCACCTTGATCAATATGAGATAGTGTGATTTGTCTTGATCATCAGAATGTAAGATTCTGGATCATTGTGCTGGTACATCGGATGTATTGAAGGACCATGAGAAACATCTTATGAGCACTGTCTTTACTTTAAGGTATGCTCTCATAATTCCCTAGCAATAGGCTCATAATCCTGAGACATTAATGAACTCAAGTTTCTATCTATCCATTTGCTTTGAGTCACCAATGAGTAAGGCCAATTGTAGGTCAACACCTCGGTGTCTTGGGTACATGGTAGTAGGACTGTGGGAATAATCAATGGTCAAGATGGAATCTATCCTCATTATCCACTTGTGCCAATTAATGGATTTATCATTGGTAAGTGCGCACTCATTCCAATTAAGGTTAATTGGATATGTATTGATGATCACTATAATTGATTGGGTCTCAAGGATAACAAGATGTTGATCCAATTTGGTGGACATGTCCAATTGATCCATGGATATAGATGGAGGGGCCTACTTGTGGTCGTAGGGAAGTTTAGGGTCCAATTTATTCCTGATACGGGACATAGTGTGGCAGACGATTGGGTATTGGAGATTCTAATTTCTTAGAAAGAAAGAGTTCTTCATCCAACAAGTTGTCAATTTCTTCATTTAAGCACTACCGAACTCCCAAGGTATAATCTACTTCCTTGTATGTTGTATATTTATTGTGGTTGCATGGTGATGCTATTTTCTATCTTAGAGATAGTTTATCTACTGATTTTGTTTGATGACTTTGAGGATTGGATCCTGGATTGGGTTTGAACGCTTATGGATAATTGATCCCTGCATCAAGTGGGTCAAATGTTTTTGAAACCTATCCACGAGGCCCGCCTATTTTCAACATATTTCTCATGTGTTATAATTCCATCGGTCCTAGTTAATCCATTTGGGTTCCATGTCTAAGGACCTACAAGGTCAGTCCTTTCACACCCTAAGAACCTTATTGGTTTAGTGTTTATGTCACAATCATCTTCAGGGATTTATTATGAGGGGTCTAGTCCATGAGTTCTAATCTAGGGTCCAAACTAGGTTTAAAGTCTCTATTTCCAAAAGAGAGAGGGCCCGGTTCAATGGTCCATATATGAACTTCCACTCCCAATCTCTGGTCATTAGAATGTGTGGACCATTGGTATCTACGTTTCAAGAGCTTTCTAACGATATGTGGAACTTCGATATCCGACGAGCGGATCATAAGTTATGGCCGTTTTAAGTTTCCGGAACATGGCTTTAGTGGGCTAGCCGCCTGAATGCCTGTGATTTTCTTGCCTTTCTGGAATTCTAATCGTTGCTTGGGCAGGTAGCCGCCTGGTGACCGCCCAGGCTGCGATCAGAACCTGGAATGATTATGTTTTTTAAGGAATTCAAGTCTATTACATTCAAACTCTTCCCAATCTTCTAAAAGATTCCTAAGATCATTATATGGCCAATTTGAGCCTCCATTTGCTCCTATGGTCTGTTACTTTTCCACACACCCAATTCATTCTTTGTTAATCCATTAAAAAAAACCCATTAATCTAATTCAAAGGAAGGTTGAATCCTCGGTCAAAGAATCATATTGTTCAGTCAATGAATCAATTGACATGCATAAATCTACATTGCCCGTTACTTGCCTCTTTTTGGTGCTTTCCCACTCTAAATTCTCTTCCTTGGCTCAAATCAAGCAAAACCCTAATTCATAAGCTCAATGCAAGCAAACCCCCTTTGACGCCCCAGAGTCTCACATCGACTATAGAGAGGAAAGTGAATAGGGTTATATGTAAAGCTTACACCCTTGCCTTGCATGAGGCCTTTTGACGGGTTGAGGCCCATTAGAAGATAAACCGTGAGGCAAGATTAGATCCGCTTGGGCCAGGTCCTCTGGTCGAGTAGCCCATGAGCTAAAGCGGACAATATCATGCATGTGTGAAGGGTGGGGCGTTACAAATGGTATCAGAGCCGACTCTCGACTAGTTCGAGTGTGGGTCCGCTGTCGTGGCCAGGTACAAGTGGGCGGGTTTCCATGTGGGCGGGCCAAGAGGGCTGGCAGGCTACTGCACAGGGACGTGCAGCCTTAAAGGGGGTGGAATGTGACACTCCGGAGTCCCACATCGACTATAGAGAGAAAAGTGAATGGGGTTATATGTAGAGCCAACACCCTTACTTTGCATGAGGCCTTTTGATGGGTTGAGGCCCATCAGAAGAAAAATCGTGAGGCAAAATTGGATGCGCTTAGGCCAGGTCCTCTGGTCAAGTAGCCCATGAGCTAAAAGTGGACAATATCATGCATGGGTATAGGGTGGGGCGTTACAAATGGTATCAGAGCCTACTCTCGACTAGTTCGAGTGTGGGTCCCCTGCCGTTCTGGTACAAGTGGGCGGGTCTTCATGTGGGCGGGCCAAGAGGGCTGGCAGGCTACTGCACAGGGACGTGCAGCCTTAAGGGGGGTGGATTGTGACGCCCTGGAGTCCCACATCGACTATAGAGAGGAAAGTGAATGGGGTTATATGTAGAGCTTACACCCTTACCTTGCATGAGGCCTTTTGATGGGTTGAGGCCCATCAGAAGCAAAACCGTGACGTAAGATTGGATGCGCTTGGGCCAGGTCCTCTGGTCAAGTAGCCCATGAGCTAAAGCGGACAATATCATGCATGTGTGAAGGGTGGGACGTTACAGATGGTATCAGAGCCGACTCTCGACTAGTCGAGTGTGGGTCCCATGCCGTGGCCTTGTGCAAGTGGGTGGGTCTCCATGTGGGCGGGCTAAGAGGGCTGGCAGGCTACTGCACAAGGACATGCAGCCTTAAGGGGGGTGGATTGTGACGCCCCGGAGTCCCACATCGACTATAGAGAGGAAAGTGAATGGGGTTATATGTAAAGCTTACACCTTTGCCTTGCATGAGGCCTTTTGACGGGTTGAGGCCCATTAGAAGCAAAACCGTGAGGCAAGATTGGATGCGCTTGGGCCAGGTCCTCTGGTCGAGTAGCCCATGAGCTAAAGCGGACAATATCATGCATGTGTGAAGGGTGGGGCGTTACACCCCCAAATGCTAGGTGTCGCGACCCCGGACCGGGTTTGGGGACCAATCCGGGATCGGGACTAATTGTGAAGTAAATAAGAAGAGGCATGTTTGATGCCCAAGTGTACATGGGTTAATGAAAGAACACACATTTCCCGTGCACGTGATTTCCCACAGGTGTCCGCGGTGAGGATTTTTCCAACACACATAACCATATAGTATAATTGCGGAAGCGTATGGCAAATCAAGCATGTATTTCATTTCCAAAATGATAAGACTGATTACATTTGAATAACAAGTATCAGAATGAGCAATGTCCTAAAGCGTAACCCAAAAGTACATATTAAAGTTTAATCAAAAGATAATTTAATTACAACTCCCAAAAATAGAGGCCAACAAAGGCCAATATAGACAAAACAATATCCACCAAAAGAATCAATCCAACCACCCCCAAAATGTTTCGTATCTCGACAACCCGATGTTTACATAATATTATCAGCACGCCACTCAACTAGCGGTTGCTGTTCTCCAACCGCCTCCTCTGGCTCCTCCTCGGGATAACCAACAACGGGACCTGAGTATCAAAGCAAAGGGTCAGACACGATGGTCTGGCAGGTGGGTGAAAAGATACAAATATTTGATAATAAAAACCTTTACCTTGGAAAACATGCAAACCTGTTTAAACAATGACTTTCAAGAAGTAAATGAATCATTTAATTAAAACGCATACGCAGTCACAAAACATGTAAGGTAGTCAAGGAAATCGGGAGACAATCAAGATGGCATCTACAAGAAGCTAAATCCTCTATCACCGAAGTGACGAGAGTATCAGGTGTTTACCTCAGTCACCGAAGTGAGGAGGTGCAACCAATTTACATGTACATATACAATAATACGGGACGGGACCACAGTAGCAAACCGGGTGTCGGGAATCACGGTACGAACCGGATATCGGGAACCACGGGAGCGAGCCGGGTATCGGGACAGGACCACAGTTAATAAACTGGGTATCGGAATCCATGCTGCAACTGGCGGGACGGGAAGGGATCTCTAAGTCAGTGGATCAGACTGACAGGGTTATCCAAGCTTAGTGGTGCCGACTCATAGGTCATATGCAAGAAATCGGGCATGTATAAAACACTTACGATGAAATCGTATAGACGAGCAAAACAGGGTGCTCAAGGCACAAACATCATTTCTATATCGGGTCACATCATATTGGGCATGCATTTCGGGACTATAAAAAGAGTGCAAGTACAAATACCATGCTTTCGGAATCGATAAACCACAATTCATAAATTTCTGGAATAAACAGTTGAAATAGACTTTCAAAATATCGGGGTTTAGAACTAATTCAAAGTGAATAGGGATCTCGTATGTCTGTATAATAAAGAAAACTTGGTACTCTTTGAATTTGGAAGACATGCCGGGTTCCTTATACACCATAGTAGCCTCAATGCTTAAATGAGTTTCTGTGATGTGGTTTCTCTCTCGAACGGGCTCCCAACAAACCATCATCTCTACTTCGAACACATTCCCAGGTGAGCGGTGCCCCTTGCTCTCAGGAAGGTTCACGAGCAATAGGATGGAAGCTCCCTTCAACCCCCCCCCCCCTCCCTTTATTCATAAAATTAAGGGAATTTCGGTTACCTGGCGGTCAGATGGCGGTTAGCTGCCCATGAATCTGGCGGTTAACCGCTGGCTGACCGTGGGATTGCAGCTCTCTGGAATTGTGACCGCTTCAATTCGGTTGGCTGGCGGTTAGCCGTCGATGGATACGGCGGTTAGCCGCTAGCTGACCGCGAGATTACAGTTCTCTGGAAAAGTCATCGTAACTACGCGGTTGGCTGGCGGTTAGCCGCCTATGGATTAGGCGGCTAGCCGCGGGATGACCGCGGAGCTGACCGTAAGGTTACAGCTCTCTGGATATGTAACCAAAATTGCTTCGGTTAGCCGCTAGTCACCAGGCGGCTAGCCGCTGGGTGACCGCCAGCTGACCGCCAGTCACGGGAATTTCCTCACTGGGTTCAGATTCAGGTCTTCCCTTCTCCAAACCACTTTCTTTCATTCCCCATTTTACATTCATACAATCACCAAGAGAAGGAAGACATCCATCATCACAAAGATTCACTTAGGCATTGTACAAAAGATGAACCAAAAGCTACAATTCAAGATTTAAAGACAACAAATGAAACAAAAGCTAGAAATCATGTTCAAGACAATAAAGAGGTTTACCAACCCTTTTCAAAAGTATTTAACATCATTGAATGCCAGGGAAACAAGCCATTAATGAGATACAAATCAAGTATACATGTCATGGAAATCATTAAAACCAAAACATCCATTCAATCCACTTGCCTCTAGATCTCTAATCAAGGAAATCAAGCTATTACTCTCTTCCTCCAAGCCAAGGATGCAATCTACACAAAACCCCCAAAATCCAAACCCTAAAATGGGTTAAACCATGAAACAAGAAGAGAGAGCTCTCAATAAAGGAAATGGAGCTCCTCTAAAGATAGGAAAACACAAAACAAAGAGATTGGAAGGAAGACTTACTAGGAAACTCTTCAAAATCACCAAACTAGTTCAATGAGGGTCTTGAGGTGAATGGATTCCTCCAAAAAAAAAAAAGGCATTAATGAATAGCTCTAGTAGTGAGGAAGAAGAAGGTGAAGTCCATTCCTTGGTTGGTGCAAGGTTTGATAGTGCTTTGGTGGTGGAGAAGCAAGAAGAAAAGAGAAAAGGGGAAAACCCTAGCTTTGAAGGTTCTTTGTGCTGGAAAAATGGAAATGAGGGAGAAGGGTTTCTTTTTATACAAGTTGGGTGTGGGCTCCACCAATGGGAATCTCTAAGGGCTGAAATCACTAATTTCGGGATCTCGAATGAAATCGACGAAGAAGGAAGAAATGATCACCGAAATATCTAGTTTCCAAAAAGTATATGTTTCGTGGGTTTCGGGGATATCGAGTTTTGGGTACAGATTTCATGTAAGAAGGTTGTTTTGCCCTCAATGCAAGAAAGTAGGGTTTCAGGGTTCCGAACGGTTACGGGATCAACATGAAAGTTGTAGGGATTATCGGAACAAGTGAAACGGGTAGGCATACAAGTCATCGGGGTCTCGGAAAAATTCTCAAATTAACGCAAAGCTATCAAAAGGGAACCCCCAAAGGGCCCCACTAACACAAGCACTTAAAAAAAAAACCCCAAAACTATAACAAGACCTATACTAATCCAACTTATTCAAGTTCTACCAAACACGCTTAGCACTAACACGCGATTTAATTAGTACTAATCAGGATCACTCGGGTCGGGGTCTTACACTAGGTAAACCACAAATTCCTAAAATGGTGAAATGCAAGGGATGAGATAAATGATGATGCATGCAAGCCTATATAATTGGAAATCACCATTAGAAAGCAAGGTGGAAGAGTGTGAAGGTATAACTTAGAGAATGGTTATGGAGAAGATGATGATTTTGTTTACGAAACTTGTTTATAGAGCATAAATGCATGATACCAAGGAATGACAAGGGACATAAAATGCTTTAACTACCACTTCAAGAAAGATAATAAAATGAAATAAGCTGTTTACCTGTGAAAAAATAGTACCCCAGAAGAATCCAGCGCTCATCAAATAAAGGAGTTCTAGACCAAAAAGAAGCACGAGAAATTGGCAAGTAAAAAAGTGTGCTAACATAAACAGAATTCAACATTATGATAAAAGTAAAACCATCAGAAAATCAGAGCATCACATACCCAGAATTGAGCCTGGCTGTGAGTGAATTTGCAATGGCAAGAGGAAGATACAAAAGTGACTGTTCAAAGCCATAAAGAACTCAGTATATGAAAGCCAGAAGGTCCAGCACCACTAATTATTAAGAACCAGGCTAGAATATAAATTTTCAAACCTATGATGCCCAGACACAGCAGGAACATGCCATGGAAATGTTAAGGAGAGTTGAAACCCTAGCCTTGATTAGATCTAGGGTTTCAAAGACCAACAAACAAAGAACAGAGGAAAAAGGGAAAAAAAGAGGAGTTTGAGGGAGAAATAGTAGAATGATCTAACCCATTGGTTTGATCGATCATTCCTATATCATTAAATCTTAGTTTCTGCAAACTTATAAAAAAAAAAACCCTTCAAGTTTCTGATAATTACACCAAGGTCCCCTAACATGTTATAAATTATAAATAGGTCCTATTCTCCATCTTACAGCAACCCCCCCCCCCCCCCCCCCCTCCAAGCTCATTTATAGATATTTATCATGCCCAGCTTAGACAAAACATGATGTAACTTAGCTTTTTTGATAGCCTTGGTGAGAAAATCTGCTAACTAGTCTCCGCACAGGAACAGACACACAACACCCTCTATGGGAGAATAGAGTGGCTCCATACGAGAATCACACCTTCCCTAGAAGAATACAAGGCACAACAGCCCCGTGGATTCAAACACTCTACCTCCTGCTCTAATACCAAGTTGAAACCCTAGTCTTGATTAGATCTAGGGTTTCAACGCCATGACCAATAGACAAAGAACGAAGGGAAAAAGGGAAAAGAAGAGGAGTTTGAGGGAGGAATACTTGAATGATCTAACCCATTGGTTAGGTCGACCATTCCTATACCATTAAATCTTAGTTTCTGCAAACTAACAAAAAAACCCCTCAAGTTTTTTATATTTACACCAAGGCCCCTAACACGTTATAAATTATAAAGAGGACCTATTCTCCAACTTACGAAAAGTTAAGCACTGGATGTGATATAACACATAATGTTGCCTACTTAAAATAGGCATTGCTTGTAGCAGTCAATTTCACAACATCTTACTAAACAACTTTTTGGCAAGGGAGTTTCTCAGGAGATTTCAACAGATCGGCTTTTATCATGATATAATTAGTTAATAGACAACTAAATGCTACATTCCTTTCATCCCTAAAGTCATGAATCCAACGACGTTTTGAAATAACGGGCCCATTAGTTTCGCATGATGCTCTTACAAGTTGTTGGCTAAAACTTCAGCAAACCACATGAAGCCAGGTCTTCCCTTTATTGGCAGTCCCTTCCAAGGGGCCTCTATATCTAATAGATAAAATTTGGACGAGGTTCTTATTGCTAATGAGCTTATTGATTTGAGAAGGCAGTTGCGGAAAATGGTCTTCAAAATTGATCTGGAACAGGCATCAGATCATGTTGAATGGGACCTTGTTGATTATATATTATTTAGGTCCAGCTTTGGTGAAAAATGGAGTGGTTGGATTGGGGAATGCATTTCTACCACATCATTTATAGTGTTGGTGAATGGTTCTCCTTTTAGGCTGTTTCAAGCATCGACAGGTTTCTGACAAGGGGATCCCCTTTCCCCCATTCTATTCACTATTGTGGAAGAGGCGTTGGGGGTATTGTTGTTGAAAGTTAAGAGCCTTGTAAAGATTAGTGGTTTTGAGGCAAGACATAATGGAAGGACAATCACTCCTCTTTAGTTTGCAGATAATATAATTCTTTCTAGTTCAGCAATAGGTGAGGAGGTAGCTACCTTGAAACAGATTTTGCGGTGTTTCCAATTGTCTGAGGTTAAAGGTAAATCTGTTAAAAGTGTTAGGGTGGGGGTTGGGCACTCGATCCGAAGAGGTCACCAAGTCTATAGCTAATGGTGTCTATTGCAGGGATGGGAGGCTTCCTATTATGTATCTTGGTCCCCTATCGGGGGGGGGGGGGGGGGGGGGGGGGGGGGAGAACCAAGATCAAAGGCCTTGTGTGAGACCCAATTTTGAGAAAGGGGAGAAAAAATTGTCTTTGTAGAAAAGGAGTTATTTGCAAGGATGATTTTGATTAAAGTCAGTTTTCTCAAATCTTCCAGTCTACTAAATGTCTCTTTTCAAGATGCCTAGAGTGGTGGGAAATATCAAATAAGATCGATTGGATAAGAGGGATTTTCTTTGGGAAGGTCAAAGCAATAAGAAGAAGATACATGATGAAATGGTGTGATCTGATAAAGCCCAAGAGTTGTGGAGCTTTGGGTCTCAGGGATCCAGAAAAGAAGAATTGGTCACTAATAGTGATGCCGATTGGAGGAAGGTTATTTTTGCAAAGAAGAAGTAGGGCTGGGTGCCTAAATCTAGTGCTAGTCATCGTATGCTAGCCCTTTGGCAATTGGGGGTATTGCATCAGTGGAGACTATGCCTATGGTGAAGGGGCAGTTCTCTAGAGGAGTGGGGTTCATTCTTGGGGACGAGAGGGATGTCAGGTTTTGGTATGATGACTGGGTGGGGTAGGTCCTTTGGTTAGTCTGTTTCCTCATGTGTTAAAATTGTGTCCAACAAAAAGTCTATTGTGAATGAGTGATATGAGGGGAGGGCTAACTTCATCTCATGAGTTGTGTCTTTCAGGAGGCCCCTTACCATAGTTCAGAAATTTGTTATGGAACCTCTTTCAGTATGACCTCCAAATCAAAATGTTTAGGCTGATTCATGATTTCAGAGAAATATCTCAAAGTTAAATTTCAGAAAAATATGAATTAGAAGTGTATATACATAAGATTAATATTAAAATTTAAATCTATGATATAGACATTTAGCTTATTCTACCTAATCAACTCGAAATATGGTATGTATGGTATATATAATTAAACATTAAGTACATAACAATTTAATGCCAACATTTGGCCCATAATCATAAAATTCAATCACCATAAAGTTTAAAACTTCAATATTCATCACAACCATAGAGTTTAGAACTTACAGATTTGGACCAAAATAGACCGAAATTGGAGACAATTTTTGGAGGGATGTTTTCACGAATTTCTCAATTATACCCATAGTCAGTCAAAGGAGGTATAATATGGGGAGTTGTTCAGTCTTTTTTCCAACGTTCTTGTTTGCAGGGAAGGCAATGACAGGCGGATACGGAAACCATCCATCTCAGGTGATTTCTCGACTAAGGCTCTCTACTTAGCACTTGAGAGGTTGCCTAAACTAAATGTCCAGAGAACATTGGTTTGGCTAGGATTGGTCCCTTCGGAATGTTGAAGCTTTTTGCTGGTTGGTGGTGGCTAGAATGGTTTCTACAGTTGACAATTTGAGGAGGGGCATAATGTCGAGCAGCATTTCAGATGTTTGTGTGGTGTGTAGGAGAGAAAGGCAGACGATAGATCTTCTATTCATCCATTGTGGGGTGGCATATTGTATTTCATATCACTGCACTAAGAAATGTGGGCTATGTTGGTTACTTGCCAGTGCTATTTCAATCTTGGCCAAGCCATGGGCTTGATGACTGTTTCATGGGTGTGGACTTTTTCCTATGGCAGATTGTTCCTTTTGCTATCCTATGCATAGTCTTGAGGGAAAGGAACGAAAGAATATTCAACAACTCCTCTTCCTCTATCTATTTAAGAGTTGATCTCCAAGGCTAAGTACAGTGTAGCAAAGTTGATTTCAACAACTTGGAAAGCTTGTATGAGTTGTGGCATTAGAAAGAGGAGGAAGTCAACTTTTTGGACTCCCTTGCCGCCTGGGGTTTTCAAATTGAACGTTGATGGAGCTTCTAAAGGCAAGCTGTGTCCATTGGGTGTTGGAGGCATTCTACGAAATAGCAAAGGTAAATTTTGACTGATGTTTTTTAAATCAATGGGGATTCAAGATTCTAATGAAACGGAGGTTTTGGCCATTTTAGAAGCTATTCGATTATTTTCCTAATCATTCCAACGATTGTTGGTGGTAGAGAGCAATTCTACTAATGCGATTGGGTGGGATGTTGAGGAGCAAAGTTAGGCTTGGAAATCTCAGTTTCATTTTAATGAAAACACAGAGCTACTTGCTATAGTGCAAGTGCAGCTTGTCATGCGGTTAGATCAGCTAATAGCATGGTGGATGCCTTAGCGAAATAGAGGGTTAAAAGATTGTCCTTGGGTGGGTCTATTATGTAATTGTTGTGTTGTGGTGTGGTATGGGGTATAATCAAGGTTTAAAATATCGGCCTATACCAGTATGGATCGACGGATGCGTACTGTTATCAGCCTATACTGCATCGATATTTTCATGTGATGCAGTAAAGGTACTGTGTCGCCAGAATATCGCAAAAATATTTGGCCATATCAGCCAATATGTTTCAAAATATTAGCTCTTGTAGGGGGATGCTTTAGGGGAAGTTCAAATCAGTTGCAAAATAAGGAAATACGAGATAAATCTCATCTCCAAAACCCAATTGCAGGAGAAAAAGAAAAGAAAAGAAAAAATTCCGTTTAAAAGAGAACAAAAAAGAAAATTATACTTGGCAGCAGGGAGGACTGCCAGCTACATCTTCTTCTTCTTCTTCATCTCCTCTTCTTCTTTACTCATTTCCTCTCTTCTTTCCTTCCCTGTTGTTTCACAATTCCCACTGGCAGTGTGCAAATGAAAGGGGGCAAAAGCCCTTTTCAACTCTAGATTTTTTGCCCCTTCAGTTTGGAAAGTAACAAAATTGTGGGCCCTAAACTGTGCCCACTTATTAAAAATCTACACTATCCCCAACTGTTGAAACCACGCCCCCCCCCCCCCCCCCCCCCCCCCCCCCCCCCCCCCCACCCCCACAACCCAATCAAATTAAAATTGGGGCCGCTGTTAGATTAGCAAGTCATGTGAATAAAACATTTTTTGATTGGTATTGTGAATAAAATATTTAAAAAACCAAACTTTTTATAAGGGCCCATGCATTAAAAATCTAGACTGGCCAAGACTGTTGAACCCCTACTGTGCCATGAAAGATTTTATTCCAATAGGGGTTGGATCAATATCATATTGATCACTCATAAAAATGTCCATAAAATATTAAGAAAAACTCAAGCACTTCATATGGGTCAATATGGGATACATTGATGGATTTATAACTTATAAAAAGAGCCAAATTATTAAACACTATAGCCTAACATATTTAACACTTAAAAATAAAATAGTGATACATGATGTTTTCAATAAGGGGGCTGGTATTTTGATTTATAGCGTGTACTAATCGAAAAAAAAATTTCTATCATGTTTCAATATCCTGGATTTTTTTGATATTTTTCCAAACTTTTTAGGGTCGAAATAAAATTAAGACTGCGACGGGTCATGTCATCCACGAACTGTGATTCGACGCCGCATTGTATTGCTTATCAAGGTCGACCGCAGTGGTGGGCCGCAACCGTGATTTTTAACGATGGGTATCTCTTATAGCCTAGCCCTCTTTCTTTTTGGTCTTTGCTTTGCATTTGTTTTCTCTCTCAATAAATCAAGTCGTTACCAATAAAAGAATGATACATCAATTAGAAAGGCCAATTTTTAAATATTAAAATAGCAATTTTATTTTTATTGATAGTTTTTGAATAAATAATTGTATTAAAACATAAACTACAAATAAAAAAAAGGCATAGGAGATAGACTATTAGACTTTCAAATCGTTGAAATTCTAATAATTTTTCTCAATATTTTTTCTCAAAAATAAAATTTCAAAATAATTGTGAAAATCTTAGAATGTCACAATATTTGTGAGACTTTAAAGTGGTAATAATAGCAAAGTTTAGTAAGGCTAACAGACAAACATAACTGAAAACATATTTGCAGGTACCATAAAACAGTGTGGAAGTTTTCTATTAACAGAAGTTTTATAACTATTAACATACCACACACATTCCAGTTTTCGAGCCCTTCGGTTCATCACACAAATGAGCCAAGATCATCCTTCCCTGCCAACACATGAATTCAATTCTTAGACCATCCACAATGACATATAAAACAATGGGGTTCAACTGCCACAAGATTTAGTAAGAACTAGAAGAACATTTTCTGAGTACTCAATGTACATCCCAGTAGAAAAGGCAAATGAATGCATAGCAATCGAGAACTCTCAAGGAAGCAAACAATAAAACTACTCTTTTAATGAGCATAAAAGCCACTAATTGACAAGAAAAACTCAAAACGTTCTAGTTTTTTCAGCTGGTCCTGTCGCGACCTCGAACCAGGTCCGGGGACCAAATCCGGGATCGGGACTAATTAGTGATGATGATGTGATGGGCATGTGATCATATGGAGTGACGATCATAAATAAAGATATGTTTAATGCCCATTCGTACACGGGTTCATAAAAGGATACACATTACCCGTGCACGTGATTTCCCACAGGTGTCTACGGTGAGGATTTTCCAATACACATAAACATTTAGTAAGATTGCGGAAGCGTATGGCAAATCAAGCATAGAAATCATTTCCATAATAACAAGACTGTTTGCATTTAATCAACAAGTATCAGAATGAGCAATGTTCTATAGCGTAACCCAAAATACTGTTAAAGTTAGAACATATATCATTTAATTATAGTTCCCAAAATTAGAGGCCAACAAAGGCCAATATAACAAAACAATATCCACCAAAACTATCAATAACAATCCCCCAAAATGTCACGCAACTCTCGAGGCAACCGGATGTTTAAACAACATCATCGGCGTGCCACTCTACTAGCTGCTGCGGTTCTCCGACCGCCTCCTCAGGCTCCTTGGGGAAACCAACAACGGGACCTGAGTACCAAAGCAAAGGGTCAGACACTACGGTCTGGCAGGTGGATAAAAAGGTAAATACATTTCATAATAAAACATTTACCTTGGAAAACATTTAAACCTGTATAAACAATACTTTCATGAGTAAAACGTATCATTTAGTTAAAAACTGTTGACACCAAAAAATGTCACTTTGCCTCTCCAAATCAAGAAAGCTGCATGAAGTCGCAACCTGCCATAAATAGGCAATGCAATTTCTCCAAAAAATCAAATCTTGTCAGAATCAAACAAAAACTGCAAGATCCTTCAAGATAGCTAAGAGAAGAGTACACATGAAGTTTCGGGCCATTTCAGAATCATTTGGCCTAACTTCGCTTCTCCGTTAGCTAAAATGGCGCTCCCGGCGGCTGTTGACACCGAAAATGTCACTTTGCCTCTTCAAATCAAGAAAGCTGCATGAAGTCGCAACCTGCCATAAATAGGCAATGCAATTTCTCCAAAAATTCAAATCTTGTCAGAATCAAACAAAAACTGCAAGATCCTTCAAGATAGCCAAGAGAAGAGTACACATGAAGTTTCGGGCCATTTCGACAACATTTGGCCTAACTTCACTTCTCCGACAGCTAAACGGGAGCTCCCGGCGGCGACATCATCGGAGACGTCAAAACTTCGATCAAAGCCTACAGATGACTCCAGCATGTCCCAAAAGGGCTCTATGCCAAATTTCAAGTCAAACCGACAACGTTTGACCCTCCATCAATGCTCGAGCAGCAAAATCAAGCCTCCCGGCGGCGAGAACCACCGAAGCCTTCGCTCATCAAACCAAGTGCATGAGTGGCTTCATCATGCTTCCAAAAGGCTGCACGTCGAATTTCAGGTCATTCCGACAACGTTTGACCAGGTTTCGATGCTCCGAGAGAAAATCAAGCCTACCGGCGGCGGAGCAACCCGGGACCATGACATCCAAAACGGAGCCCATGGAACGTCTCAAAATGACTCCAATAGGCTCCCCGTCAAATTTCAGGTCAATCGGACATCGTTTGGCCACATATCAAAGCTCGGCATTTTCCCCGCAGCAAAATCAAGTGAAGCATCGACGGGACCCCAAACGGCTTCAAAACTCAAACAAAAGCCTATGGTTGGTCTTATTTATTGCTCAGGAGGCTTCACCTCAAATTTCAGGTCATTCCGACATCGTTTGACCAAGTTTCAGCTTCTGGCGGAAAATCAGCAGCTCTACGCGACAAAGTCTTCGGCTTTCCCGGAAAATTGGAAACTTTGCACTCTAAAAATGCAAGGATTCTCATCAAGTTTTCTACAGGGAAATCAAGCCAATAAATGAGAAGAAATGTCAAGAAAAATACAGAAGAAAACGGCGACGAAAAAGACCTCAAAACGACCGCAAAACGGGCTGCGAAGGGGAAAAATCCCCCAGGGTCGCAGACCCCTGCGACCATGGCCCATGGTCGCAGGCCCCTGCGACCATGGCCCATGGTCGCCGGCGACCATGGAGGTCCGGGTCACCGGATTTTCCGCCGGTGACCCGTTTTTTCCGTCTTTTTTTTGCGTATCGCGCACTTTGGCCCCTGTGGTTTCCTGAAAATGTGATTTTTAGTGCTTTAAATTGACTCATATCCGACGACATCTCGGATCCGCCGTCAAAAGCATAAAATCATCATTGATCGCTCCAAGATCGCCAACTGGTCGACCAAGAAAGTGCACTTTCTGTCCGACCGATCGTGAAATCGACAAGACAGATGTCACCGGCCCGCTCTTAGCTATCAATGTCTGAAGTTACATGTTCATCCGATGTCGATCAGCATGTAGATCCATCGATGATCATCGCCAGAAGAATTCCAGAAGACACGGCATGGCCCGCGACTCTTCGACTGCTCGGCGACCAATTAATGTGGTTAATTGACTAGCTTTATTGCAGTCATTAATTCATTTCTTTGGACGGCCCAATCAGAAGCAAGCATTTGGGAGTTACAAGTCAATTGATTCATGGCATTTAAACCATGAAACTCCTCCCATTATGGTAATTAAGGTGATTAAAAGCCCTTAATCTCCATCGGCCAATCAGATTCAAGGAAAAAGGAGTTACAAAATCAAGAAATAAATCTTGTAACTCCTCCCATTAAAGCCATTAAGGCTCATAAACCCTCCTAAATGGCTACCAAAGGCCTATAAATAGGAGAGCATTCCATTGAAATTCGGATCGAAAAAAGATCAGAAAAAAGAGGAGAAAATCAGAGGATCAGAAAAAAAAGATCAGAAAGAGATCTGAGAGAAAGAAAAAGAGAGAAAAACTCTGCTGAAGTTCTGCACCGGCCACCACTACAAGGTGACAAAAGTCCCTTGGGGGGCACCCCCCCCCAAGGTCCTTGCCTTCTCCCGCTGCTTCCAATGGCTTAGACGTGGCTTTTCAGCCCGTCTACTTAGCTTTTTATTGGACATAGGACCTTCTCTTGGTCTTTGTCCTCTAAAAACCTGAGGTTATAGCCAAGCCAAGCGAATCAAGAGCATCTTCTGTTCTCATCTGCATGGATGATGGCGAAGCCCATACATGGCTTGCGACCGTCAATCTGAACGAGTCCCCCACAATCTCCTGAAAAGTTAGATCTTCCTTTTCTTGCTTTTCATTGTAGTTTGTATTTTTCTAAAAGAGACAAAAATCACAACTCTTGTCTTTCATTATTGATGAGAATTGTAAATCGGCTATAAACGCCAAAATCGGCTATAAATGCCAAACAAAATCGCCTTTCACGGCAAACCAAGAAAATGTCTCTTTTCTTAAATATTTGTGCAATGGAAAACTTGAAAGAAGTTGATTTCCTTTTTACTTGCGAAGGTTGATCTCCGGATGACCACTTGCAATTCCAAGTAAAATAGAAAATCTGGCACACCCACACAAAAGAAATGTTGATGCACGCTTCAGGGCCCGCCAGGGCGCGAAAGGGCCGGACCCGACGGACTCCCACGTTCCGCCGACCCCGGTAGCCGCCCCAACGGCGCCTCGGAGCGCGTTCCATCAAGGTGGCACACCCGGTGGGACTCGTTCATTTGAGAACACGGTGCTTGGAAATGAAATATTTGCATATCATACTTTTTGCTCTATGCTTATACTTCTTTTCCGGATTCCTTGGCTACTTTCTAGCTGGTAGCCTATGTTGGATTTTGCATCCTAAAAAAACATGAGATGGGATTTTTTGGAAATTTCTACTTCTTTAAGTTTGTTTCCACTCTTTCTCTTTGCAAAAAAAAAAAAATCAAAAAAAAAAATAATCAGTTTTCTTAGTTTGAATTCAAAATTGAGAAACTTTGATCCTATCCTATCGTTCTTTGGTGCTTGCAGAAATGTTGAGCCCGTTCGACTAAGGTTTTGGGCCATCGTTTCTCTTCGATGAGTTCATTAGAGATTTCAAAAAAAAAAAAAAAAATCAGTTTTCTTAGTTTGGATTCAAAATTGAGAAACCTTGATCCTATCCTATCGTTCTTTGGTGCTTGCAGAAATGTTGAGCCCGTTCGACTAAGGTTTTGGGCCATCGTTTCTCTTCGATGAGTTCATTAGAGATTTCAAAAAAAAATAAAAAAAAAATCAGTTTTCTTAGTTTGAATTCAAAATTGAGAAACTTTGATCCTATCCTATCGTTCTTTGGTGCTTGCAGAAATGTTGAGCCCGTTCGACTAAGGTTTTGGACCATCGTTTCTCTTCGATGAGTTCATTAGAGATTTCAAAAAAAAAAAAACTATTAAAAAAAAATAAAATAAAAAAAAATTAATTTTCTTAGTTTGGATTCAAAATTGAGAAACTTTGTTCCTATCCTATCGTTCTTTGGTGCTTGCAGAAATGTTGAGCCCGTTCGACTAAGGTTTTGGGCCATCGTTTCTCTTCGATGAGTCTATTTGGGATTTTTATAAAAAAAAGGGACATAGACCACTAAGGTTAAACCAATTGCGTTCTTTGATCACGATTGATTCAAGAAAAGCCTTGTCCAGAGTGTGGAGACAGCTTGACTGTTCTAGGCAAGGGTCCTCCAAACGGGTTCATTAAGTAATCCTACCCTTACCTGGGGGCAATTCTATCAATTGAGGTTTCATAAGACCGGGTTAGGAGGCCTATGTGTACTCTCTCGTCTTTAAATCTTAAAAAATTAAAAAAAAAAATAAAAATAAAAAAAAAGATTTTCAAAAAAAAAATCTTAAAAAAAAAAAAAAACAAAAAATTTTCAAAAAAAAAAAAATAAATAAATAAATAAAAAAAATATTTTAAAAAAATAAAAAATAAAAAAAAATAAAATAAAAATAAAATAAAAAAAAATCATTTCAAAAAAAAAAATCTCCAAAAACTCGTCACTTTTTGGATTCAGATTCGAGAAATTGTGGTCTCTTCCCTTCTGAGTACTGGCGCTCGCGGAAATCGTTGAGCCCGTATTTGAATCGGAATGCCACCTGCTCTCTTTGACGAATCCATTTCTGACATTTCAAAACAAAGAATCCCATCTCAGGGATGCAATCTCCAACATTTGTGCATAGCAATACTGGTACGCCCTTTCAGGGTCTACTGTATCTGTGACCGGCACATTTGTAACTCCTACCTCTAATTCTTCTTATCTCGAGCAAGCCCTGCTTCTCGATAAGTCGAATTTAGGTTTACAATTGCTTCTAGCAGTCACTGGAACGCTCATTCTGGGCTCACCATACTTGCTGTCAGAACAATTGTACCATCTATGGCTTTTTGCCTTCTTCATGTCGCTTGGGTCATATCCCTTAAGCGATTTGAAAAGACAACCATAGGAATTCCCATTTATGATCATTATATTCTTGTGATTACTAATGGATGTGGTCTTGTTTCAGAACTTTTTCGAAACTAACAATGGCAGCCTTAACCATTATCTTCGATGAGAACAAGCACCAGCTCATGCTTCAACAGAAGCAAAGCGCGCGCACCCATAAGCGCCCTGTCAGCTGCCGAAGCGTCAGCTCCCTCGGCAACTCTCTGAACTCCGGGTCGACCTCGACTCCCCGGACTATCTTCTTTGGGACACTGGGACCATTCCCACTTCCCGAAGAACAAACTGCGCCTGCCAAAAGGCAGAAGATCGCCTCTCAACGTGTCACTCCTGTGACACCAAAGGCGAGCGCCCAAAAGCCTGAAGCCCGCGGCACCCCCGCGAAGCCTCGACCCACAAACAACCAGGTCTATCCCAAGACTTGGTCTCCAAGACCTTCCCCAAAACAAAGAAGGTCTCAAATTTCCACCAAGCCAGCATACCTGGCCCCACTCAAGGAAAACCAGTTCTACCCTCTTGCCTACATGAAAGAGGAGAGACCCATCTCCAACTTGACTCCCAAGTCAACCCAGCATGAGCCGGCTTGTTCCTACAGGCCCAAAATCAGATCATGCATCACTAGGCCTCTACAAGCACCTGCCAGGGCCTACACCCCTTCAGTTCGACCCTTTATCTCTACAGGGGCCGAACTCGAAAGGTTTAAAGCTTCGCTGCAACAGGCAAAGGACCGGGTCCGCATCCTGTCCTTGCCCAACCACAAAGAAGACAAGCTCGGCTGCTGCGCCCGAGGGAGCACATCCTTCATCGTCAGAGCCCAGCCAGAGCTGACCAAAGCTCAAATCGCTCGTCGAGCACGCCGCCGTGCGTCATATCGACAAAAGAGACTAGAGAAGCAACGGACCCAGCCTCCTACACTTCAAGTCTCCCACAAATGGGTCGAAAAAGAAAGACCCGACCAAGTTGCTGCCGTCCATATGGTTGGAAAAACCAGAAGACGCCAAAGGTCAGCATAAAAAATCCATGTCCGACGTCCGGTGACCCGTAGCGTCACCAGGACACAAAGACATCCCGAAGAATCTCCTGCCCCTTCCAGCCAAGGACGGGAGAGTAATCCTTCATCAAGCTCTTCATCAAAAAGAATGAGCCCCAGCTCGGTCACCAGGACGATTTCTTCGTTCGAATCCCGAGGGATGAACGTCTTGGCTACAAGTTCTGAGCCGCCACCTCAGAATCCACCTCGAGATGATGCGCTCACACGCATCCAGCAGTTGGAACAAGGCCAGCAGAGGATTGAAACTCTGATGGAAAACCTTCTCCTTGTCGTCCAAAATCAGGTGAACAATGAGCCTTCTCTGAATCATGGCAATAACGAGGGAAATGGAGAAGAAAATGAGTCACGCGCCCTTACCAAAAAGGACGTAGACAGTATCCTCGCCAAAGCTAAAGAAGAGGATATACTCAAAGAGCATGGGATCAAGCCACCATATCCTTTATGGATGGACTCGGTCCCGTTCCCCACAAAATTCAAGCATCCTACTCTCCAAACATATACGGGGAAAGGATCAGCCAGACAGCACATCATCTACTTCAAGATCTTGACGGGAGCTATCGCGGATCAAGATGCACTCAAGATCCGCCTCTTTGCAAGTACCCTAAAAGGTACGGCCTTCGATTGGTACTCCACTCTTCCGGAGAACTCCATTCAGAACTGGGCTATGCTGGAGACACGCTTCCTGACCCACTTCCAAGGTGAGGATCATCCTGTTACTATGGCTCAGCTCTGCAGCCTAAAACAGGGAGAGAATGAGTCAACTTATGACTTCATTCACAAGTGGAAAGCAATGGCGTACAAATGCTCAGATGTACTGCCACAAGCGTCGCTAGTCGACATCTGCCGAAACAACATGAGAGCTAAAATCCGCTCCATGATCATCGGCAATAAATCAAAGAACCTGGGGGAACTCCTGGAAGCTTCCATGGAAGCTGAAACGGTGATCAAAGACCTCAACAGTCAGAAATCATCAAAGAAAGAGCCGACTGCTGTTGCAACCTCTAAACCAAAGAAGAAGGAGGTTCTCAATGTGCAGACTAAGTCAGCTCCTCAGCAACCAAAGAAAGCTGAAAATAGAGCTGCAGGTAAGAGACCTGAACTCTCTGATGCCTTCAAAGAGCGAGTAGAAAAGAAATATCCGTTCGATGAAGACGTCGAAGAAATCTTTGAGGCTCTCCTAGCAAATGGTAAACTCATTTTGCCAGAGCCCAAAAGACCTGGAGACGTTGGCAAAACCAATGATCCTCGGAACTGTCCATACCACCAGATGGTCTCGCATCCTCTCAATCAATGCTTTGTTGTGAGAGAGAAGATAAACGAGATGTGGAAAAACGGAGTCATCACCTTTGACAAAAACTATGGGACTGCCTCCGTCAACATGGTGTCATATGGACAAACACCAAAGTCACCGAAGAAGAAGATCACTACTTCCTTCAAGGTGATAAATAGAATTCAAACGTCCGAAGTGTTGGTTCCTTGCCCGACACCAGACGGACAACCCATATGGGTACATCCCGATCTCCTGGAAGATGAAAATTGGGAGATCGTCAAAACAAAGCCGACCGCTCAGCAGCGAAGGCAAGCCAAGAAACATCTCCTCAGGCTCAAACGGCAAGAGAAGACCCAGCCAAAACAAGAAGTCCATGAAAAAGCAGAGGCCTCCTCTACCACTTCACTCGGGACAACAGAAACGTCCCTTCCAGAGACTTCAAAGGCGGTAAGAAACTTCACTCTTAGTGATTTCATGCCACCTCAATTCAAAAAAGAAGCCATGCAGGGGGCATCATACTCTTGCAACTCGGTAGTTGGATTCTCCATTGATGGATACGAGTCCAGCGACACCGACGATGGATTCGAGCCCAACTACACCGATGAGTGGGAGGAACTCTTGAAACAGGAGAATATCTCTCCGATGAAGAATGGGTTCCTGAAACTCACCTTATGCCAGTAATCTGGTATAACCCCTTGCAACCACAAGGATCCTGGTCTGATGATGAAGAAGACCAAGAGGCTGCACAAGAAGATGCTGTTAACCCAGCACCTGTCATTGCTCCAGTGGAAATCAACTATGTTGAGCCACACGGAGAAGACGAAGAAGAGGATCTGGCTCCCATGCCTGATCTTGAAGAATATGCAAGGATCTTGCAGCGTCTCGCTCTAGAACAAGAGCAAGACCGCGTCAACGAGATTCCTCACAATCCAGAGCCGGAAGTCCCTGAAGCCCATCAGGTACCTCCTCCCTCAACTCCTGAAAATGGAGAACATTGCTGGATTGACGATCCTCTTACATCCGAGGATGAGTCTGACTCCGAGCAGGCAACATCTTCTATCAGAGCTTCCTGTAATGTAATATATCAGGATTATAGCTCTTCTGAAGCGTCGTCTGATGAGATTACCTACACTCCGACGACGCCTAGCAATGTATCCTCTGGAGCTACCTCGTCTCACGTGACTTTCACAGAGATGACACCCTCTCAGGTTTCTTCTCCTGAGACTGTGACTTCAGGATACACATTCTTCCCGACTCATCATCATGAAGAAAACCCAACTTGGGGTGATGGATGGGTCAACGAAGAAGAAAAGCTGCTGGATGCTGTTCAGGACTTGCTCCCGGAAAATGCTCCGTGCAACACAATCACTGAGGATGGCAACTCTGCTGCAGATACATCCCCAGTAGATGAAAAACGACAGCCTCTTGATCCTGAAGACAATCTTCCAAACGAAGATCCTTCTCAAGAAGCTCTCGAAGTTGGTAGAGGCACCCGTTCGGGCCGGGACTACCACAAAAATTACAACCAATCTTCCTTTACTTATGTAAATCCTTCGGGAAAAGATGTTGTAAGCACCCCCAGTGGCAACAATGATGAACATGCAGGCCCTAAGGAGGCTTTCAAGTATGACTTGGTTGAGCACTTCAAACACATACCTGCACGTCTTCACATCCTGGATTTATTACGAATGTCTCCACGCACTCGTGATAATCTCATCTCAGAATTACAAAAACTGAATGAGGATGTCGACAAACATGCCCCACAAGTCCTCCAAATTGAAATGGACTACCGGGTCAAAAACTCTGAAACTTCCTTAAAAGAAGAAAAAAAGAAAACTGAGGGATCATGCATCCAATGCCTCTCGGTTCAAAAGGCAGCCAGTGCAACCATCGCCTTCACTAAGGAAGACCTCCTACTTGGCGAAGCAAGGCACAATCGACCCCTGTACTTCACAGGGTACATCAAAGAAATGCCGATACATAGAGTTCAGATCGACCCAGGTTCTGCACTCAACCTTATCTCCCCTTCGACTCTTGAAGAGTTGGGCATCCCACCCGGCAAGCTAAGCCACACATCTGTATCTATCTTTGGATACGATGGGAGCACTCAAAGGCCTATCGGCAAAATCAGGTTCAAATTGCAAATCGGTGATCTTATCTGTGAGGTCACTGTGTATGCAATAAAAACCCCCTCATGCTACAACATCCTTCTCGGACGTCCTTGGATACACGAGAATGGTGTTGTTCCTTCAACTCTACATCAATGCATCAAGTTTGTCGGCGACGACGGCATGGTACATCGAGTCTTTGCGGACAGGAAACCCTTCAAAGGTAAAGAAGTCCACTTCGCAGACTCCCAGATGTATGAAGGAGAAAAAGAAGAAGAGGAAATAGCACCCCCTGCTGAAAATCTCCAGAAAGATAAAGGCAAGGCTCCTCAAAAATCACCGGAAGAAAACAAACCCTCCGGCAAATTAGAAGAGAGTAGTCAATCTCCCTTCGTTATCTCCCTCAAGAATTCAAAACCTTTGGTCATCACGACTAAAGTGAAGAAGGCGAAACAAAAGCCTGGGGGCAAATTTGTTGTCTCTCTCGTGTCTATCATGCAAGACACAGACTCGGACTCAGAGCCAGAAGACGATGCATCGTCAAGCCAAGCTGACACTCAGCAAGTTCAGCCTGCTCTCACTCCGATGGAGACACCTGCTGATGTAGAAGATCCTACGTCTGCTACCTTTGTTGTTCCGGCAACATCACCAAAGCAAAGGCCGATCTTCTTCCATAGATCGGACGCTTCTTCATCAAATTCCGTGCTGGAACCTTTCCAAAATGCCTCGGCTATCTTTATATAGTCCTGTGGCACAAGCAATTATGAAGAAAATGGGCTATGACGCTCAAAACCCAGTCGGTTTGGGAGAAAGACGCGGTATTCTCACGCCATTGGAGCCCGCCTTGACCAAAAGCTAGCTGGAAGATTGGAGACTCTACGGTCATGTAGAAAAGTCTTCATATGGGTTAGGGTATGATCCCGACACTCCTCTGAGACAGTTGACACAAAGGCTTAAAAGTCGTTTTACCGACCAAGCCTCAACATCTAAAGTCCATGAAGACATCGATCTCCCTGGAAATCTCTTTAAAGAGTTATCTGACAAAGATCCAGGAAGCTCATCCAATTGGTATGATTTCTCTGATGATAAAGAGGAATCGTCCGATAATACAGACTTGTGGCATCCTGACCCAGAAGAACCCTCGTCTCCAAAAGAAATACCAGACTCAACAGGCGATTGGGACTATCTCATAGCAAGCCTTGAGGAGATCACCAATCAAGAAAATCCATGGAAAGGAACAGAGCCTTGGTCTGGTAATGCAGTTGAAACTCCAGAAGGTTTCGTTGAGTTGGAAGCCTCCGAAAATATTGTGGAGGAACCACCTTCGAACCTTCCGACAGAAGATCCTGTTCAAAAGATAAACTTGGGAACACCTGATAACCCACGTCCTGTATTCATAAGCAAGAATATAAAGGATGATGAGTTACCCGAGTATATCGCTTTTCTTCGTGAGTTCGTTGATTGCTTTGCATGGTCCTACGCTGAAATGCCTGGTTTAGACCCCAAAGTAGCAGTCCACAAACTCAATCTTCAAGAAGACATCAAGCCTGTCAAACAAGGCCAAAGAAGATTCCGTCCAGATGTGATGGATAAAATTGAACAAGAAGTTCAAAAACTCAAAAGCGTGGGGTTCATCCGTGAGGAACAACATCCAGAATGGTTGGCCAACATTGTCCCCGTGACAAAGAAAAATGGGCAGATCAGGGTCTGTATTGACTATAGAGACCTGAATGGCGCTTGCCCTAAAGATGAATTCCCGCTCCCCATACCGGAGGTGATGATTGACAATACCTGCGGATTCGAGTGAATGACATTCATGGATGGCTTCTCTGGTTACAATCAGATAAAGATGCATCCCGAGGATGAAAAACACACTTCATTTCGGACTCCATTTGGCGTGTATTGCTACACTGTCATGCCATTTGGTCTGAAAAATGCTGGTGCCACATATCAGAGGGCTATGATGAAAATATTCCAAGATATGCAGCACAAGACGGTCGAATGTTACGTTGATGACCTCGCCGTCAAAAGCAGAAGAAAAGAAGACCATCTCAAAGATCTTCGGGAAGTCTTCCTCCGACTTCGCAAACACAAACTGCGGATGAATCCTCTAAAATGCTTCTTCGGCGTCTCGTCGGGTAAGTTTCTCGGATTCCTTGTTCGGAAAGCTGGAATAGAACTTGACCCCATAAAAGTCAAGGCTATTCTAGAAATGCCCTCTCCAAGAACCTTGAGAGAACTAAAAGGGCTCCAAGGGAGATTGGCCTACATCAGACGGTTCATCTCCAATCTTTCGGGGAAATGCCGTCCATTCTCTCGATTGATGAAAAAAGGTGTAGACTTTGTCTGGGATACCGACTGCGAAGCCGCATTTCAAGATATCAAGTCATACCTGACCAAACCTCCAGTGTTAGCTGCCCCTGCCACTGGAAAACCATTCATCTTGTACACAAGAGCTCTTGATCATTCTGTAGGCGCTCTGCTTGCACAAGAGAATGGTGAGGGAAAAGAAGCTGCTCTGTACTACCTCAGCCGCATGCTAGTAGGTGCAGAGCATCGCTACTCTCCAGTCGAAAAAGAATGCCTTGCAGTGATGTTTGCCGTACAAAAGCTACGTCACTACTTGCTTTCCAACACAGTCTACCTCGTCTCAAGGATCAACCTCTTGAAGGTCCTTGTCACAAAGGCAGGTTCTCTTAATGCCCGACTGGCAAAATGGTCCATCCTCTTGTCACAATTTGATATTAGGTATGTGCCACAAAAAGCAATCAAAGGCCAAGCTCTAGCAGATTTCCTCGCAGAGCATCCATTGCCTCAAGATTCACCACTCAGAGATGATCTCCCAGACGAACCTGTCTACAACGTGGAGACTTCCTCACCAAATGCCTCCTGGGACATGTACTTTGACGGTGCAATCAGGACAAATGAAAACAGAACGCTGATCTCGGGAGTTGGCATCCTCTTTGTTAGCCCCGACAAATGCATGATTCCACACGCTTTCTCGCTACTGGAACCATGCACAAACAATGCAGCTGAATACCAAGCTCTGATCCTAGGATTGGAACTCGCCATCGAATCTGGTATCACCATGCTGGAAGTCTTTGGAGACTCTCAACTGATCGTCAACCAGATGAATCAGAAATATCCCGATCTGCTGCCTTATTACAACAAGGCACAATCGCTTCTGCAAAAGTTTGACATCTGCAACATCACCCACATTCGTAGAGGTGAAAATATCCGTGCAGATGCCCTGGCCGGACTTGCCGCATCAATGGCGATCCAGGAAGGGGAAAACATGCAAATTACAGTGTGCAAGAGAAGGATCCTCCCTCCTCTTAACACACACCAAGCAGTTGCCGAATGCCACCGAGTGGTTGGAAGTCGGATCTCTATCCTTCAACCTTCAATCGTCGACTGGAGGGATCCGTTCATTGATTACACTATGTTCGGAATCCTACCTGAAGATCCAAAAGAACGGGTAAGCATACAAAGGCGAGCCCCAAACTTTCATTTGGATATTCCTTCAAAAATCCTCTACAGGAAATCCTTCAACAGAGTACTTCTACGCTGCTTGTCACAACAAGAGGCCGAAGAAACACTTAAAGAAGTTCATGCTGGTCTTTGTGGAGCCCATCAGGCAGGTCCTAAGCTCTATGATCAGATAAAAAGGTTAGGTTACTATTGGCCTACCATGGTTGCTGATGCAATGCAATTTGCCAAACGTTGCCAGCTATGCCAAGTTCACGGAGATTACATTCACATGCCTCCGGAATGGCTGCATCCTACAGCAATCTCATGGCCTTTTGAAGCATGGGGCATGGACATCATAGGTCCTATCTCTCCCCCTTCAAGCAAAGGTCATCGCTTCATCTTCGCCGCAACGGATTATTTCTCCAAGTGGTCAGAAGCATTTGCGTTCAACGAAATGAAGACCTCATCAGTTCTTCAATTCCTACGCACCAACATCATTTGTCGTTTCGGCATACCCAAGAGATTCGTCCATGATAACGGACCACAATTCCGGGATCATCGATTCTACAGGTTTTGCGACAAATACAAAATCCAAAGCTGTCCTTCGACTCCATACAATCCGGCAGCAAACGGATTAGCAGAAGCCTTCAACAAGACACTCTGCAAAATCCTCAAGAAAATGGTCTCTAGTCACAAAAGAGACTGGAGCGATAAACTGTCTGAAGCTTTGTGGGCCTATCGAACCACCGTTCGAGGACCAACCCATAGCACACCATTCTCCTTGGTCTATGGATGCGAAGCTGTCGTGCCCCTAGAGGTACAAATTCCTTCTCTGAGGGTATCTCTACAAAATGACATGACTCAAGAAAGCAATGTCAAATTGCGACTCCATGAGCTGGACAATCTCGACGAGAGACGGCTCGAAGCTCGACAAAGCATTGAACTTTACCAAGCACGCATGGCAGGATCTTTTGACAAAAGGGTCCGGCAACGCGCCTACAAAAAGGGTGACTTGGTTCTTGCGGTAAAAAGACCAATGGTCTTCGCACACAAATCCAAAGGCAAATTTGAACCAAAATGGGAGGGACCCTACGTCATCGACAAAGTCTTCTCCAACGGCGCATATGCCCTCCTAAACATGGAAGGCGACAGATGTATGCTGCCTATCAACGGCAAGTTCTTGAAGCGGTACTACCCTTGAAGACTTACCCAACTGGGTAAGAGCAATGCCTGTATGGCCAAAACCTGTTCTCAGGTACTCGCTCGTCAAACCCACTCTCTTTAGAATTTTCATATCAAATGTCAAAATTTCTAGAGATTCAAAAACAATGCTTACTTTCATCGTTTCATTGTTCAAAAACAAAAAAAATCCAAGTTTAGGAGCCTCTCCCTGACTTGACCAAAGCTTTCGATCCTTGAACCAAAATTCATGGTTTGAAACAAAAATCCGGATTCAGGGATTTCCACCCTAGTCCACCTTACCTTTTACCGCCAAATGGTTCTAGGTCAAAATTTACGACCCTCGTGTCTTTAAACAAAAAAAAAATGGTTTTTCAAAAATCGTGGAGAAGCAACAAACCAGTTGATATCCACAACCCAAATTTCAAAGGTTCGAGAAAACCTAAAATCGTGGAGAAGCAACAACCCAGTTGATATCTACAACCCAATTTCAAAAATCGTGGAGATACAACATACCAGTTGCTATCCACAACCCAAAATTACAAATGGTTCGAGAAAACCTCAAATTTCAAAAATCGCGGAGAAACGACATCAAGTCAGTACCCGCAAAACCAAAAGTCTTGGGAAAAGCAGGGAAGCGACGCTTAGTCGATATTTGCACCCCAATTCGCGAGGAAGCGACATTCCATCGATACTTGCAAAACCTAACCCGCGAGGAAGTGACATTCCATCAATACTCGCAAAACCGAATGAGCAAGGAAGCGACATTCCATCGATACTTGCAAGACCATTCAGCGGGGAGGCGACATTTAGTCGATACCTGCATTTTGAAAACCAAAACTCGGCTATAAATGCCAAAATCCGGCTATGAATGCCAAAACAAAAAATTTCCGGCTATAAACGCCAAAATCGGCTTTCATGCCAATAAAACAAAACTCGGTTTTCAAAAAAAAATCGGCTATAAATGCCACACAAAAAAAAAACCTGACTCTCATGTCAAACCGGCTATAAATGCCACAAACCGGCTATCAATGCCACAAAAAATTGGTTTTCACGCCGACAAACCAAAACTTGGCTTTAAAAAAAAAAAACCCGGCCATCAATGCCACAAAACCGGCTATAAATGCCACAAATTGGCTATCAATGCCACCAAACTGGCTGTAAATGCCACAAAAACACCGGCTTCCATGCCAACCCAAATTTTGGCTTTTACGCCATAAAATTTCGGCTTCCATGCCATCTCAAAAGCGGCTTTCACGCCACAACCAAAATCAGGCTCCCATGCCAAAACAATTATTTGACAAAAGATTTTCACAAAATGACAAAGCTTTTGATCAAATCCCATTTAGCAATTGCTTTCATCACAAAAAGATTTGAGTGAGCGTAGGGAACAACAAAAAAAAAAAGGGTACCAAAAAATACATGTGGTACCAAAGCAAAAAAAAAAAAAAAGAAAGTGTTCACAAGCACTACAAAAAAAAAAAAGAAAAGAAAAGTACCAAAAAAAAATACATGTGGTATCAAAAAAAAAGAAAGTGTCCACAAGCACTACAAAAAAAAGAGTACCAAAAAATACATGTGGTACCAAAAAAAAGAAGAATGGTTTCTGCTATAAAAAATCAGGAACTCAGCCAAAAATGGTCTCCAGCCAAAGCTTCAGCTCCTCAAGCAAACTTTTGGCCTCAGCCGTCATAGTTTCCAAGGCACGCTTCTTCAGGAACTTGCCATGAGATGCTAGCGAATGCCGTAACCCTTCTTTTACACCGGGAAGCTCTTCCCCAGCAGTTTGCCATCGTTCGTTTTCTAGAGTCCTCCTCTCGAGAACTTGACCGGCATCTGCAACCCTGCGAATCAGAGTACTCTCCCTGTCACGAGCCTCTGTTATAGCAGCCCACTTCGCATCGACTTGTGCCTTCAAATGCTCAAGACGTTTCCTGGCCTCATCAACTTCCCTATCAAGGACGTTAAGGTCATGCCTCAATCCGATGATGGCTAGCTCTTCCTTGTTCTTCTCCCGAACTAGCTGCTTCTTGCTTTGTGTAGCCTCATTCAGGTCAGACTTAGCCTTATCAGCAGGGTCCAAGAACATCTCCTTGAAGAATTGGTCGTCAGGGAAACC
Organism: Umbellularia californica; assembly: GCA_028538565.1. Lineage (NCBI taxonomy): Eukaryota > Viridiplantae > Streptophyta > Magnoliopsida > Laurales > Lauraceae > Umbellularia > Umbellularia californica. The sequence goes on from JAPQWN010000011.1 coordinate 31,621,681, forward strand.
CATGGTCTCAAACCACTTGTCACCCAGTCCAATGATCCTATCAACGATCGCCCTGGCACCTGTGACATCTAGACCAACCTCTTCGGTGTCGGTCAGAATCTCCTGTACATGTGGGATCATGCCAAATCCTGCCTCCAAGTGTCTAGAAAGGAGAGTCTTGACCCAAGAACTCAAAACCCGAGCCAGCACCTTCTTCGCAAATTGAAGAGACGAACTGGATGAAGATTCACCCTTCTCCGCTGATCGGCTGCTCATGTCATGTCCCATTGGAAGAGTAACAAAAGAACTCTTTTCACTTGGAGCCACTGGAGAGGGAATCTCAACACGAGGCATCTCCTCAATCATGTCTGAACTAATCTCTACCTCCGGATCGACCTCTGGCATCCCTTGCTCTGGTTCTGAAGAAAGCGATGGACTCTCTTCTGTCACTTCAAAACCTGCAAATGAAACACAAAAAGGTATGAATATGATCCTGTTCAAAAAAAAATCATCAGGGTCATCACTACAAAGTACCTTCTTCGACGACTGGCGGAACACTCTCTTCCTCTATGAACTCATCAGAAGCATCATCAACATTTGCGTCCATTGATGGTTCAAAGTCATCGGAATCCTGTGGCAAGTCAGCTGACAAGAAAAAATGTTAGCAAATCAAGTCGCAGGCAAAAAAAAAAAAAAAAGAGAAAGCGAAAGAAGTTATACCAATTGGAGATTCTGGAATCATTCCAGAGTCCCTCGGTTCTTCTTCAGATGCCATAACCGGCTCCATCACCGCCTCATCGGTTGGAACCTCAGGCATCGGCAAGTCTTCATCCTCTGCTAAAAAAAAAAAGCAGCAGCAGGGTGAGAAAACAAATCAGAACATGGAAAGCCCCATGAAAGAAGCAGAAAACGGAAAAGGAGGAATCATACCTTCACCGATGGTCTCTTCTTCCCGAATCCTCTTCTCCGGAGGTTCGTCAGCTTCCCCTGGCACCTCCTCATTGACAGTGAGAGGGACTTCCACATTAGGAGAGTCTTCGTCCCGCCCCGTGTAACGCTGACTCCTCCTCCTCTTCCTACCTCTACGGGTTCGCTTCCTAGAAGAACCCGCCCCACTATCAGAGTCAGGTTTCTCACTTGACTCCTCACTGGATGGTCTGCTTTCGCCAGTAGACTCCACGGAAGCTCGTTTCTGTGCCGCTTGCATCCAAGCGTCGAGCTCAGCTTCCTCCTGTTCTAGCTGCTCCAAAGCCTCATCAGGTACTTCCCGAACAGCTTCAGAACCAATGACGCCCTGGTCACCGAGAAAGCCTATCTTGTGCTTCTCTCCAGAAAGGAAGGCCCAAACCTCCTCTCGCCGGACGCCATCCGACTTCCCAATGCCTTTTCCAGAAGACAGCTTTACATCAAGCTCCTTCTTGGAAAGCCCCCGATATGCCAAAAAGCTCTCCGTGAACCACTTCGTGAAGCCGGCTGTTCGGAAAGTCGACAGCTCAGGATAAGAAATCGTGGCAGTAGTGTCTTCAGTACTATAGAAAGCCCATGCATTTCTGCCATCCTGCAAACCCCCAAAACGCTTCACCATACTCGAAGGCGCTCCAACAACGCCTTGAGAGAAGCCCAACTGAAGCGCAAAGCGAGAAGGTACATACGGCTGGATGTCGACGAAAAGATGTCTACGGTACACCATCGTGCCGACTCGTATGCTGAAAAGCCACTCCTTCTCTGCATTGGTCAAAGGGTAATGCCTTCCCGACCCTGCTCTGGTAGAGTCTCGGGAGGCACCAAAATCAAAAGCCTTCTTCCGCAACTCCGGAGAAAGCTTCACTGAAGACTGCCCCATCTCGACGTCCATGAACCGTCGGATCCTCATGCGGGCAAACAAAAGTGATTTGGATATGGCTTTTCCCTTAGCCAATCGAATCATCAGAGGATCATCATCCTGTGCAGCACCCAGCTGGTGGAAGCCAGGACAGTGGTATACAAACCACGAATAAAAGATATGGGCTGAAAATACCCTATTCATAGGGAGCCCAAGCCGAACCAAGAAAGCAGCAGCCTGCAGTTCGGTACACAGGTAGGAGTAAAGAGCGGGCACCAAAGCAAGCCGCTCTCCAAACGCCATCTGACAAGCCGGAAAAATACAATGAGGCCTGATGTGCGTCCCATCTCCACCAGCAAAAATAGCCTCACCCAGCCAAAAAGTGAGGTAAAAAGCAAGATCTCTCCGCAGTGCAATGTCAGAATAAAGGGCATCTGTGCTCGCGAAGAAACCCTTCAACTCTTCCTGCATGGCCAAAGTCTTCTTCCTGTCTTCCCGGGTCATGCTATCAGGAGACTCTTTGCTGTCAAAGAAGTTGAAGAATGAAGAGCCATAACTCTTCCAACTGCTGGATCTAACTTTCGAGCCCTCCTTCAAAAAATCATAGAAGGCGACGAGCTGAAAGTATAGGAGCCTGAACTCCTCTGACTGCTCCTCAAGGACGCTGTCAATCGGCATGAACTCCTCGTAGAGTTTGCCAAGGATGGGCAATCCAGTAATAGCACTCAACTCCTTCAGAGAAAAACCAATCTCACCGTTCGTGACAACGAAGGTATTAGTCTGAGGGAGGAAAGACTCCAACATAGCCATGAAGGCATCATCGGAAAAAGTCACGGTCTCCCTAAAAGCGCGGACCGCGTCAAAAATCCCGGCTTCCTTCAAAATGGTGCCACCAATCAGCAGGACGCGATCAGTCCATGACTTCCAATCGGAGTCAACATTGAAACGGCCACGAAGTCGAAAAGGCTTCACCCAAGTACTGCCATCACCGCTGAAAACGCCAAGGCCCACCGGTCTCAAATCGACCGACGGATAATCAGAGCCCTGGTAGCCGCTGGCTGGCATCAACATGTCCATACGGACAGGTGGCTTCTCCGCATATCCGGAGGGTCCACCAACAAAAACCCCGGTCTTGATCACACTGGCCCTCTTCACCCAGCTCGGAGGATCTTCCCTCTTAGAGCACGTGGAAGCAAGGCTCATGATCGAGATGGTACGATCAAAAGACGACCGGGTAGAAACAGTCTTCTCTTCACCATCTGCTGTGTAAGAGAACTGAAAACATCTCCTTTGGTATGTCAAGTCGTCAGGGACTGCATCTCCAAAGAAGAAGGTAGGCTTGGACAAAACCCTTAGATCGTCCATAACCCAAGGACGGTTGCTTACCATGATCTTATAATACTCCTCACTCTTGAGGGCAATCAGTTGTTGTCTCATCTCATCTCTGTTGAGAGAGTCGCATTCTTCCAAGTTTCTCTCAACATACTGGACCTTCTCCCAGGCCTGCTGAACGGCCACATTGGAAGATCTAGCAGATCGACGAGGTACGCTTTTAGCAGGCTCTTTACCCTTGTTCGCTCTGGAGGAACCACCTGCAAAGGTTGGAAAAGAAAAAGATCGTCATCAAAATGACAGGATTTCGCTAAAAAAAAAAAAAAAAAGGGGTCACTTTGTCCCACCAAAAATCTGGCGAAATTTTGGCATGACTCCGGGGCAATTCCAAAGAAAAAGGAAATACCCCGACGGAAATAGAAAGTTTGAAGATGGGCTCAACATTGCTGCGGGCTCCGAAACTCCAAACTTTCGAAACCTCAAAATCTCCGCAAAATCAAGAAGGGCTCAACATCGCTGCGAGCTCCAAATTCCCAAAATTGCAAAGATTTTCAGGTATGCTATCACATCATGCTACTCAATTCAATTTACAAAAAGTACATGCATGAACATCTAGATTTGCAAAAAAAAAACGCATTATCATGATGAGCAAAAAAAAAAAGAAACTTTCTCAAAAAAAAAGGAGGGAGAAAGAAAAGAAAAAAAAAAAAAAGAAACTTTCTCAAAAAAAAAAAAAAAAAAAAAATCAGGCCACGTGGCCGTACGGATCTGTCCGTACGGCCCACAAAAAAAAAAAAAGAAGAAAAAAACGTGTGAAAAAAAAAGAAAAAAAAACAAAAGAAGAAATCACGTGGAGAAGAAAAAAAAAAGAAAAAAAAAGAAGAAGAATAGAAAGAAAAGAAAGAAAGAAAAAAAAAGAAGAGAAACTTTTTTTACCATCCTATTCTCTACATAAAGTTTTCTTGAAAGAAAAAGAGAGAAAACTTACTTGAAGCCATTGATGGAGAAGAAGAAGAAAAAAGCTTGAAGATCCTTGAAGAAGAAAAACTCTTGGCCTTGGAGCTCTCTTGAGATTGTTGCAAAAGAAAGCAATAAGGGCAAGAGATCCTACCTTCCTTTGCTTTTATAGGAGAGACCAAATCAAAGAAGGAAACAAAGAAGAAAGGTAAGTGTTACTAATTAGTAACCTTACCAAAAGAGAAGGAACTAGAAAGATTCTTTCCCAAAAAGAAAGATGTCTTTGAGAGATTTCCTCCCAAAATCAATCAAATGAGAGATTCTCTCCAACAAAAAAGGATATTGGAGATTTCTTCCCAAAAAGAAAGATACCTTGAGATATTCTCTCCCAAATTAAGGGAATATGAGAGATTCTCTCCCATAAAGATATTTTTAGATATTCTCTATCCAAATGAGATATCTTTAGATATTCTTTACAAAAATGGCCCCACATGAGATCTAAGCCATCCTAAAAAGCTTAAGGTCCCATGGGCTAGCCCATATGAGCCAGGTTTGACCACCCAGGCACTAAAAAAAAAAAAAAAAAAAAAAAATTTGGGCTTTTAGTCAGGAAAAAAATCCCTCTTACCAAGAGCATACAAAAATGGTTCTATGCCTCTTTTGAGTTGATTGAACCATACAAAAATTCCAAGCCCCATGAGCTTCCAAAAATCAAACCATCCAGCCTCATATACCAAATTGAGCCAAAATCTTGAAATTGACATTCCACAAAAATCCAAACCACTCCAATGGACCCACACAGTCCCAAAGAGTGACCAAAAACCAAATCCTAGTCCCCTAACTTGCCACATACAGCTTGTTAGGTCACAAGACTAAAACCAAAAACCAAATCATGATCTCCCAACTTGCCACATACAGCTTGTTGGGTCACAAGGTCAAAACCAAAACCCGACCCCCTAACCTGCCACATACAGCTTGTTAGGTCACAAGGTCAAAAACAAAAGCCCAAATCCACATCCCTGATGTCATCTTCAAAACTTTGCCTCGAGATGGTGTGTGATTCCTTTCACTACCATAAAATTCCCCTGGAAGCTCAAAGGCTACTCTACCAAAGGAAGGATTGCTCAAAGACTCTTGGTCAAGACACAAGCTCTCCTTCAAAAATATCTTCGAGGCACATCGACTACAAAAGTCAAGCAACTCGTCGCTGTACCTCGAGGGGGCATTTGTTGACACCGAAAATGTCACTTTGCCTCTTCAAATCAAGAAAGCTGCATGAAGTCGCAACCTGCCATAAATAGGCAATGCAATTTCTCCAAAAATTCAAATCTTGTCAGAATCAAACAAAAACTGCAAGATCCTTCAAGATAGCCAAGAGAAGAGTACACATGAAGTTTCGGGCCATTTCGACAACATTTGGCCTAACTTCACTTCTCCGACAGCTAAACGGGAGCTCCCGGCGGCGACATCATCGGAGACGTCAAAACTTCGATCAAAGCCTACAGATGACTCCAGCATGTCTCAAAAGGGCTCTATGCCAAATTTCAAGTCAAACCGACAACGTTTGACCCTCCATCAATGCTCGAGCAGCAAAATCAAGCCTCCCGGCGGCGAGAACCACCGAAGCCTTCGCTCATCAAACCAAGTGCATGAGTGGCTTCATCATGCTTCCAAAAGGCTGCACGTCGAATTTCAGGTCATTCCGACAACGTTTGACCAGGTTTCGATGCTCCGAGAGAAAATCAAGCCTACCGGCGGCGGAGCAACCCGGGACCATGACATCCAAAACGGAGCCCATGGAACGTCTCAAAATGACTCCAATAGGCTCCCCGTCAAATTTCAGGTCAATCGGACATCGTTTGGCCACATATCAAAGCTCGGCATTTTCCCCGCAGCAAAATCAAGTGAAGCATCGACGGGACCCAAAACGGCTTCAAAACTCAAACAAAAGCCTATGGTTGGTCTTATTTATTGCTCAGGAGGCTTCACCTCAAATTTCAGGTCATTCCGACATCGTTTGACCAAGTTTCAGCTTCTGGCGGAAAATCAGCAGCTCTACGCGACAAAGTCTTCGGCTTTCCCGGAAAATTGGAAACTTTGCACTCTAAAAATGCAAGGATTCTCATCAAGTTTTCTACAGGGAAATCAAGCCAATAAATGAGAAGAAATGTCAAGAAAAATACAGAAGAAAACGGCGACGAAAAAGACCTCAAAACGACCGCAAAACGGGCTGCGAAGGGGAAAAATCCCCCAGGGTCGCAGACCCCTGCGACCATGGAGGTCCGGGTCACCGGATTTTCCGCCGGTGACCCGTTTTTCCGTCTTTTTTTTTGCGTATCGCGTACTTTGGCCCCTGTGGTTTCCTGAAAATGTGATTTTTAGTGCTTTAAATTGACTCATATCCGACGACATCTCGGATCCACCGTCAAAAGCATAAAATCATCATTGATCGCTCCAAGATCGCCAACCGGTCGACCAAGAAAGTGCACTTTCTGTCCGACCGATCGTGAAATCGACAAGACAGATGTCACCGGCCCGCTCTTAGCTATCAATGTCTGAAGTTACATGTTCATCCGATGTCGATCAGCATGTAGCTATCAATGTCTGAAGTTACATGTTCATCCGATGTCGATCAGCATGTAGATCCATCGATGATCATCGCCAGAAGAATTCCAGAAGACACGGCATGGCCCGCGACTCTTCGACTGCTCGGCGACCAATTAATGTGGTTAATTGACTAGCTTTATTGCAGTCATTAATTCATTTCTTTGGACGGCCCAATCAGAAGCAAGCATTTGGGAGTTACAAGTCAATTGATTCATGGCATTTAAACCATGAAACTCCTCCCATTATGGTAATTAAGGTGATTAAAAGCCCTTAATCTCCATCGGCCAATCAGATTCAAGGAAAAAGGAGTTACAAAATCAAGAAATAAATCTTGTAACTCCTCCCATTAAAGCCATTAAGGCTCATAAACCCTCCTAAATGGCTACCAAAGGCCTATAAATAGGAGAGCATTCCATTGAAATTCGGATCGAAAAAAGATCAGAAAAAAGAGGAGAAAATCAGAGGATCAGAAAAAAAAGATCAGAAAGAGATCTGAGAGAAAGAAAAAGAGAGAAAAACTCTGCTGAAGTTCTGCACCGGCCACCACTACAAGGTGACAAAAGTCTCTTGGGGGGCACCCCCCCCCCAAGGTCCTTGCCTTCTCCCGCTGCTTCCAATGGCTTAGACGTGGCTTTTCAGCCCGTCTACTTAGCTTTTTATTGGACATAGGACCTTCTCTTGGTCTTTGTCCTCTAAAAACCTGAGGTTATAGCCAAGCCAAGCGAATCAAGAGCATCTTCTGTTCTCATCTGCATGGATGATGGCGAAGCCCATACATGGCTTGCGACCGTCAATCTGAACGAGTCCCCCACAATCTCCTGAAAAGTTAGATCTTCCTTTTCTTGCTTTTCATTGTAGTTTGTATTTTTCTAAAAGAGACAAAAATCACAACTCTTGTCTTTCATTATTGATGAGAATTGTAAATCGGCTATAAACGCCAAAATCGGCTATAAATGCCAAACAAAATCGCCTTTCACGGCAAACCAAGAAAATGTCTCTTTTCTTAAATATTTGTGCAATGGAAAACTTGAAAGAAGTTGATTTCCTTTTTACTTGCGAAGGTTGATCTCCGGATGACCACTTGCAATTCCAAGTAAAATAGAAAATCTGGCACACCCACACAAAAGAAATGTTGATGCACGCTTCAGGGCCCGCCAGGGCGCGAAAGGGCCGGACCCGACGGACTCCCACGTTCCGCCGACCCCGGTAGCCGCCCCAACGGCGCCTCGGAGCGCGTTCCATCAGCGGCGACATCATCGGAGACGTCAAAACTTCGATCAGAGCCTACAGATGACTCCAGCATGTCCCAAAAGGGCTCCATGCCAAATTTCAAGTCAAACCGACAACGTTTGACCCTCCATCAATGCTCGAGCAGCAAAATCAAGCCTCCCGGCGGCGGGAACCACCGAAGCCTTCGCTCATCAAACCAAGTGCATGAGTGGCTTCAACATGCTTCCAAAATGCTGCCCGTCAAATTTCAGGTCAATCGGACATCGTTTGGCCACATATCAAAGCTCGGCATTTTCCCCGCAGCAAAATCAAGTGAAGCATCGACGGGACCCCAAACGGCTTCAAAACTCAAACAAAAGCCTATGGTTGGTCTTACTTATTGCTCAGGAGGCTTCACCTCAAATTTCAGGTCATTCCGACATCGTTTGACCAAGTTTCAGCTTCTGGCGGAAAATCAGCAGCTTTACGCGACAAAGTCTTCGGCTTTCCCGGAAAATTGGAAACTTTGCACTCTAAAAATGCAAGGATTCTCATCAGGTTTTCTACAGGGAAATCAAGCCCATAAATGAGAAGAAATGTCAAGAAAAATACAGAAGAAAACGGCGACGAAAAAGACCTCAAAACGACCGCAAAACGGGCTCCGAAGGGGAAAAATCCCCCAGGGTCGCAGGCCCCTGCGACCATGGCCCATGGTCGCCGGCGACCATGGAAGTCCGGGTCACCAGATTTTTCGCCGGTGACCCGTTTTTCCGCCTTTTTTCGCGTTTCGCGCACTTTGGCCCCTGTGGTTTCCTGAAAATGTGATTTTTAGTGCTTTAAATTGACTCATATCCGACGACATCTCGGATCCGCCGTCAAAAGCATAAAATCATCATTGATCGCTCCAAGATCGTCAACCGGCTGACCAAGAAAGTGCACTTTCTGTCCGACCGATCGTGAAATCGACAAGACAGATGTCACCGGCCCGCTCTTAGCTATCAATGTCTGAAGTTACATGTTCATCCGATGTCGATCAGCATGTAGATCCATCGATGATCATCGCCAGAAGAATTCCAGAAGACACGGCACGGCCCGCGACTCTTCGACTGCTCGGCGACCAATTAATGTGGTTAATTGACTAGCTTTATTATAGTCATTAATTCATTTCTTTGGACGGCCCAATCAGAAGCAAGCATTTGGGAGTTACAAGTCAATTGATTCATGGCATTTAAACCATGAAACTCCTCCCATTATGGTAATTAAGGTGATTAAAAGCCCTTAATCTCCATCGGCCAATCAGATTCAAGGAAAAAGGAGTTACAAAATCAAGAAATAAATCTTGTAACTCCTCCCATTAAAGCCATTAAGGCTCATAAAACCTCCTAAATGGCTACCAAAAGCCTATAAATAGGAGAGCATTCCATTGAAATTGGGATCGGAAAAAAAGAGATCAGAGAGGATCAGAAAAAAAGATCAGAAAGAGATCTGAGAGAAAGAAAAAGAGAGAAAAACTCTGCTGAAGTTCTGCACCGGCCACCACTACAAGGTGACAAAAGTCCCTTGGGGGGTACCCCCACCCCCAAGGTCCTTGCCTTCTCCCGCTGCCTCCAATGGCTTAGACGTGGCTTTTCAGCCCGTCTACTTAGCTTTTTATTGGACATAGGACCTTCTCTTGGTCTTTGTCCTCTAAAAATCTGAGGTTATAGCCAAGCCAAGCGAATCAAGAGCATCCTCTGTTCTCATCTGCATGGATGACGGCGAAGCCCACACATGGCTTGCCACCGTCAATCTGAACGAGTCCCCCACAATCTCCTGAAAAGTTAGATCTTCCTTTTCTTGCTTTTCATTGTAGTTTGTATTTTTCTAAAAGAGACAAAAATCACAACTCTTGTCTTTTTCATTATTGATGAGAATTGTAAATCGGCTATAAATGCCAAACAAAATCGCCTTTCACGGCAAACCAAGAATATGTCTCTTTTCTTAAATATTTGTGCAATGGAAAACTTGAAAGAAGTTGATTTCCTTTTTACTTGCGAAGGTTGATCTCCGGATTACCACTTGCAATTCCAAGTAAAATAGAAAATCTGGCACACCTACACAAAAGAAATGTTGATGCACGCTTCAGGCCCGCCAGGGCGCGAAAGGGCCGGACCCGACGGACTCCCACGTTCCGCCGAACCCGGTAGCCGCCCCACGGCGCCTCGGAGCGCGTTCCATCAAAAACATATATGCAAGATAAAACAGATAGAGTAACCAAGGAATACAGGAAACGAGCAAGATGGCAACCACACAAAGCTAAATCCTCTATCACCGAAGTGATAGAGTAAGCAAGTCAAGGCGTTGACCCCAGTCACCGAAGTGAGGAGGTACAACGAAATACATATACATATATAATATATACAAGACATGACCACGGTAGCGAGCCGGGCATTAGGAACCACAGTAGCAATCTACGGTATCAGGACAAGACCACGGTTAAATAACCGGGTAGCAAGATCCAAACTGTAGTTGGCGGGACAAGAGGGGGATCACCTAGTTAGTAGATCAGACTAACAATGTATCCAAGCTTAGTGGTGCCAACTCATAGGTCAAAACATGGAAATCAAGACATGTGTAATAATAATCAAGTACAAGACTATAATCGGGCAAGGCGGGGTGCTCAAGGCACATCTATCATATCAAGTCGGGCATGTATGTCAAGACTAGTAAAACAGTACAAGTATGCTTTTCAAAGCTTTCGAGAATACAGTCACTTAGGGTAAATCTCGGGTAAAAGAAAATACAAATGAACTATTGGGGTTTTGGGCAAAATATCGGATTCAAGATTCGTTTAGGGTGAATAGGTATTCCGTATGTCAATCTAAAGATAGCTTGGTACTCTTGGAATTGGAGACATTCCGGAACACTTATACACCTTGAAATTTCTGAAGAACTTTAATGGATCTGTGTTGTGGTTTCCCTTCTCAAATGAACTTCAAACGTTGTCTTACAGGTATTCCGGTATCAAGGGATTCCTTCAAAAACAATTTCCGGGCTTTAAAAATGCTTTAGACCCGAGGGGGGGTGCGCTCGAGCAGACCAAAGGGCGCTCGAGCGGACCTGAACCACGCAGGAACCAAGGCAACCAGCAAGGTTGTCCGCTCGAGCGGACATATGTCCACTCGTGCGGACGACATGCGCACTCGAGCGGACATATGTCCGCTCGTGTGGGCAGTCTTACTGCCGCCCGAGTTTGGCAGCAGATTGGCTGCGCGCTCGAGCGCCCCGTAGCGCGCTCGAGCGGGTAGCCAATCCCAGCTACCCGAGAATGGTATTCATGGCCTTTCTTTCCCCATGCTCTCATACATTTTCTCCTACAATAAAATGACCTTCTTGCCCCCAATAATCAAGCATCAAATGCTACTTGAAACCCCCCATCAACTCCCATGAACCTTTACTTCCCAAACATCTCCTCCTCCACATTCAACCATACAAAAGAGAGAAGAACATCCACCAACACAAGGATTCATTTAAGTCTTCAACAAGAAGTAAAACAAGGAAATATAAATCATGTTTTCAAGATCATAAAGAGCTAACCAACCAATTTCAAAGGCATTTATGATACATTGAATGCAAGCAAACAAACCATTAGTGAAAATATAAAATCCATCATGTTTGTCATGAAACCATTTAAAACTCAAAGCATCTAGTCATTCCACTTGCCTCAAGGTCTCTATGCAAGAAAATCAAGCTATTACTCTCTTCCTCCAAGCCAAGAATGCAATCTACACAAAACCCCCAAAATCCAAACCCTAAAATGGGTCAAACCAAGAAACAAGAAGAGATAACTCTCAAGAATAAAAATAGAGCTCTCCCAAGACTAGAAGAACATGGATCTAAGAGATTAGGGAGGAAGCTTACTTGTAGGTTCTCCAATGGGACAAGGTGAGCTCAAGGAGGGTCTTGAGTTGAGTAGATCCTTCCACAAATGGTATTAAAGAGAAGCTTGCAAGGTGGGGAAGAAGGTTGAGATCTCCATTTCTTGATTTGAGTAAGGTGGGGTGGTGCTTGATGGTGGAGAAGCAAGAAGAAGAAGGGAAGGAAGCAAGGAAACCCTAGGTTTGTGCTTGTGCTGGAAAAAGGGTAAATGGAGAGGATGGGTCTCCTTATATACAAGTGGGGTGTGGGTTCCCCCACTAAGAAATCTCTTTGGGCTGAAATCACTAATATCAGGACCTCGGATGAAATCGACGAAGAAGAGAAAAGTGATCGTCGAAATATCTTGTTTCCAAAAAGTATATGTTTCGCGGGTTTCGGGGATATCGACTTTTGGGTACAGATTTGGTGTAAAAGGACTGTTTTGCCCTCAATGCAAGAAAATTGGGCTTCGGGGTTCCGTACGGTTACGAGCTCAACATGAAAGTTGTAAGGATCGACAACATAAGTAAAACGGGATCAAGACAAGGATTAGGGGAATATCAATCAACATCCAAAAGCGAACAAGACTATCAAAAAGGAACCCCCAAAGGGTCCCACTAAACACTAGACACTAAAAAGCTCCCCAAAGCTATAAAAAAACTATACTAATCCAAGTCTAGTCAAGACCACTAATCAAGCTTAGCACTAACACACAACTTAATTAGTACTAATCGAGTCACTCGGGTCGGGGTCTTACAGGTCCAGACCACTGACCCACAGAGGTAGGACTTAGTAGTGTTTTAGTTGGTCTAGTGGGACACCTGGACTCACACCAAGGCATCCCCATGGAAGGAATTTCTTACCCGATCTTCTCAAAAAGATTTGTTGTATAGGATAACCAATTAGTCAGTCAGCTTTTCGGGTCAATGCTCTAGACTGACACAGATTACTCTGCAACAGGAAAAGGGTCATAGGATTGGATCCTCAATATCAACATATCTAGGAAAACAAAGAGGAAAACACTGGTGTCAAGCTTCAAAATAAGTCGACTGCAAACCAAGTAGTTCAATATCTCCAAGAAATGAAAATGAAATCAAGTTTCAAATAGGCCCACCATTAGCATCTCATTGTCAGTAGTTTAAGACTTTGGTGAAAGGCATAACCTTTCCTTTCATCCCCAACTAAGAATAATGAACTTAAAATCAAAGGATAAATGAGCTATGAGATAAAGGACAATGTCACTCTATAGCTAGTTGCTGAAATTGACATCCACATGGATGACACCAGCAATATTACAGATAGGAGTTGTTCGATCAGGTCAAGCACACTGCTAGAATCCTAATGCATAATAGGAAGGATTGATGAAAGAAATGCAATTCCTAAACCGAAGCTTTAAGCAAACACAGGTCAGATATAGTAATCACCAGTGGAAAATCAAAATCAATCAAATGAAACATACATTCAAAGTAATCAATGGATTGGAATTGAAACAATTACGTCCATATAGAAGACTGGACATCCCATACCCTGTGTCTACACTAAGACACTATAACTCCTAACTTATAAACTATAACTCCTAACTTATAATCCAACAAAGGCTTCTAAAAAGCAATTGCTTATTAGGGACTCAATATACCATAACAAACTCTAACAAGACTCAAACTTGGAGAAGACTGTAACCTATAAGTAAAGAGGCCATAACTTCTTCAAATTATACCCAATTTTGGACTCATTGAATAGTTAACTGAATAAGTCCTCGCACACCTAATATCATGTTATTTGGAAATCCCTTTGGCTAATTGGCTCTCAAAATATGCCCATTTGTGTAGAACACAGGATTTTTAGACTAAAAAAAGTTAATGATGGTGTCAATCCAAGCCCAAACTCGCAGGCCCATTTAGGCCCAGTCATTGTATTTTATCATTAGTCAAAGCCACACGTACATACTTAGTTTGTTAGCTACTTTTTAGGATCTGATATAAGATTAGATATTGTTAATTGGATGTAATTAGGGCATTCAACCCCTATATATGGGAAACAGAGTCGACCCTCAAAGGGTACAACATTCAGCACATCACTTTGTTTTGTGTTCATCTCTCCTATTGTCATGGTATCAGAGCATGTCAAAAATTAGTGCTTCAGCTAATCTTATCCTTCAAAGATCTAAGGAATAGTGGATTCTCCCAGTCATCTTCCAAGATCTGGAAGCCCTTCAGAGATCATATCTCCAGCCTGATCCACGTGGCCCACTTCAGATCATCATCACAACATCTGCGGAAGCAACCTAATGTGGTCGCCTGTTATTTCTCTTATTTATGGTGATTTTCCAGCAATTTTCGATCATCAGTGTCCGACCCCGGACCGGACTTAGGGACCAAATCCGGGATCGGGACTAATGTGATGAGATAATGTAATGGACATGCGTTCATATGGTGATGACAATGATTAAAGATGTGTTCATGATCAAGCGTACATGGGTTAATAAAAGGACACACATTACCCGTGCACGTGATTTCCCACAGGTGTCCGCTGTGAGGATTTTCCAACACACATAAACATTTAGTATGATTGCGGAAGCGTGTAGCAAATCAAGCATGTATTTCATTCCCAACATAACAAGACTGATTACATTTAAATAACAAGTATCAGAATGAGCAATGTTCTATAGCGTAACCCAAAATTTCTGTTAAAGTTAGGACATATATCATTTAATTACAGTTCCCAAAATTAGAGGCCAACAAAGGCCAATATCGACAAAACAATAACCACCAAAAATTATAGTTTCTAACATTCCCCAAAATGATTCGCAACTTGACGACCGGATGTTTACATAACATCGTCGGCATGCCACTCAACTAGCTGATGTGGTTCTCAGACCGCCTCCTCAGGCTCCTCCTCGGGGAGACCAACAACGGGACCTGAGTACCAAAGCAAAGGGGTCAAACACGACGGTCTGGCAGGTGGATAAAAAGGTATAAACAATTAATAATAAAATAATTACCTTGGAAAACATTTAAGCCTGTCTAAACAATACTTTCATGAAGTAAATGCATCATTTAGTTAAAAACATATATGCAAAGTAAAACATGTAAAGGTAACCAAGGAACTTAGGAGACGAGCAAGATGGCAACCACACAAAGCTAAATCCTCTATCACCGGAGTGATAGAGCAAGCATATCAAGGCGTTGACCTCAGTCACCGAAGTGAGGAAGTACAACGAATTACATATACATATATACAAATACAAGACATGACCACGGTAGCGAGCCGGGCATCAAGAACCACAGTAGCAATCTGCTGTATCGGGAGAAGACCATGGTTAAATAACCGGGTAACGGGATCCAAACTGCAGCTGGCGGGACAAGTGGGGGATCTCCAAATCAATGGATTAGACTGACAAGGTCATCCAAGCTTAGTGGTGCCGACTCATAGGTCAAATCGTATAAATCAAGTCACGTGTAAAACAAATCAAGAGCAAGAATGTACTGGGCAAGACGGGGGTGCTCAAAGGAACAATTGTAATATCATGTCGGGTGAGCATGTCAAGACTAGTAAAACAGTACAAGTACATCTCCAAGGCATTCGGGATTGATAAATCATAACTCATAAATTTTGGGAATAAAAGGTGAAACAAACTTTCGAAATATCGAAACAGTATCGGTGTTTAAAACTAATTCAAGGTAACCGCCAGCCAACCGCATAGAGACAGTCACTTTTCTAGAGAGCTGTAACCTCGCGGTCAGCTAGCGGCTAACCGCCGAACCCATCGGCGGCTAACTGCTAGCCAACCGAATTGAAGCGGTCACAATTCCAGAGAGCTGCAATTCCACGATCAGCCTCACGGTCAGCCAGCGGTTAACCACCGGGTCCTCTAGCGGCTAACCGCTAACTGACTGCTAGGTAACCGAATTTCCCTGAATTCTATGAATAAAAGGGGATTGAAGGGAACTTCCATTCCATTGCTTGTGAACCTTTCCGAGAGCAATGGACACCGCTCACCTGGGAATGTATTCGAAGCAGAGAAGAAAGATTTGTTGGGAGCCCGTTCGAGAGAGAAGCCACATCATAGAGATTCATTTAAGCATTGAGGCTACTAAAGTGTATAAGGAACCCGGCACGTCTTCATATTCAAAGAGTACCAAGTAAATTCAAAGTAGACATACGGGATCCCTATTCACTTGAATTAGTTTTTAACCCCGACACTGTCTTGACATTTCGAAAGGGTACTTCACCTCTTTATTCCTGAAATTTATGATTTGTTATCTATCAATCTCGAAAACATGAAAGTACACTTGTACTGTTTTACTAGTCTTGACATACATGCCCGACCTGATATGATAGTTGTACCTTCGAGCACCCCCGTCTTGCCCGGTTATATTCTTGCTTTTGATTTGCTTTACACGTGTCTTGATTTCCATGTTTTGACCTATGAGTCAGCACCACTAAGCTTGGATACCTCGTTAGTCTGATCCACTGACTTGGAGATCCCCCTCTTGTCCCGCCAGCTGCAGTTTGGATCCTGCTACCTAGTATATTAACCGTGGTCTTGTCCTGACACCGCAGATTGCTACTGTGGTTCCTGATGCCCGGCTCGCTACCGTGGTCATGTCTTGTATATAGTAGATATGTATATGTATTTCGTTGTACCTCCTCACTTCGGTGACTGAGGTCAACGCCTTGATATGCTTGCTCTATCACTTCGGTGATAGAGGATTTAGCTTCATGTGGTTGTCATCTTGCTTGTTTCCTGATTTCCTTGGTTACCTTTACTTGTTTTACCTTGCATATATGTTTTCTAACTAAATGATGCATTTACTTCATGAAAGTATTGTTTAGACAGGTTTAAATGTTTTATTATGAAATGTGTTTACCCTTTTATCCAATTACCAGACCGTCGTGTCTGACCCTTTGCTTTGGTACTCAGGTCCCGTTGTTGGTTTCCCCAAGGAGGAGCCAGAGGAGGCGGTCGAAGAACCGCAGCAGTTAGTAGAGTGGCATGCCGATGATGTTGTCTAAACATCCGGTTGCCTTGAGAGATATGAAATATTTTGGGGGGAACGTTGGAACTATTTGTTTGGTGGTTATTGTTTTGTTATATTGGCCTTTGTTGGCCTCTAATTTTGGGAACTATAATTAAATGATTTATGTTCTAACTTTAATAGTATTTTGGGTTACGCTATAGAACATTGCTCATTCTGATACTTGTTATTTAAATGCAACAAGTCTTATGTGTTATGAAAATGATTTACATGCTTGATTTGCCATACGCTTCCGCAATCATACTAAATGTTTATGTGTGTTGGAAAATCCTCACCGCGGACACCTGTGGGAAATCACGTGCATGGGTAATGTGTGTCCTTTTATTAACCCGTGTACGCTTGATCATAAAAATATCCTTATTTATTGTCATCACTCAATATGATCACATTATCTCACCACATTAGTCCCGATCCCGGATTTGGTCCCCAAGCCCGGTCCGGGGTCGCGACAGGTGGTAAACCTGGAATCTCCTCCGAAAATACATCCGGGAACTCCCAAACAATAGGGATCTCCTCCACCCCTTGGGATCGTTTATCCTCCGTGATAAACGCCAAATAGGCTTCACATCCACCTCTCAATAGTCTATCAGCCTTCAACGCTAAGACAAACCCTGTACGAGGATTTCTCCTCTCTCCCTGGAATAACACCCCTGCTGGTGTCTCATCCAACTTGAATGTAAGGGTCTTCTGGAAACAATCCATTGTGGCATGGTACCCTGCCAGCCAATCCATCCCTAAGATGACATCAAAATCCTTCATCTACAACAGAATAAGATTTGTGGGTAACACAACTTCTCATATCCGGACTATACAACCAGGGTAATAACTAGTACACACAACTTGTATTCCTACTGGGGTTGCCACAGTCAAAATGTATTCAAGATCTCTACCATGCACATCAATCAATCTAGAAAATGCATGGGATATGACTAAATGCGTAGACCCAGGGTCAAACAATATCTTAGCTTCTATCCAACTAACAAGAAGTGTACCTTCCACAACATCACTCGCTGCTTCTGCATCAGCTCTGTTGACCGCATACACTTGTCCTCGCTGCTGTGGCCTGATAGGTGCTTGCTGCTGCCTTCCTTGAGGGGCATTTCTGTTTTGTTGCGGTGGACGCTGATTCTACTGTTGCCCTTGCTAACGGGCTTGTTGTTGCTGCTGGGGTCTATACTGTTGCTGTGGTGCCTGTTGCTGGAGTGGCCTTACCTGATTTTGCACTACTAGTGCATTCTGTGGCGGTGCCTGACACGGTGGTCCTTGCTGCTGCTGATTCTGCCAGTTATGTCTTGGACAATTCCTCATCTGATGGTCCATAGAGCCACACCTAAAGCATGCTCCCGAGGCTGTACGACACTGGGCACTATCATGGTTCTTCCCGCAATGAAAGCAAACAAGCTGCACATTTTGGTCTTGCCTCTGTCTCTTGTTCTGTTGATTCTTCTGCTGGTTGTGCTGCTGTTGGGGCTGCCCTTATCCCTTGCCTTGGACCTTAAGAATCTTATGGTGGAAGTTCTCAAACTTATACGCTCTCTTGACAGTTTCTTCAAAGGTGAGAGGTGGTACTACACCGGTGGCATCCCTCTCAATGATGGGGTGGAGTCCTTCTAAGAATTTAGCTATCTTCTTCTCCACCGTGTCCACCAACTCCGGAGCATACCGTGATAACCTCTCGAATTTGGTGAGGTACTCTAGCACTGTCATACTGCCTTGGACAAGCTGCTGAAACTCCACTGCTTTCTGCCTCTTGACATGGGCGGGCACATATTTGTCTCGAAATTGCCTCTTGAAGTTTGCCCAAGCCACTGCGTCTAGCATAGTCCTGTATTCCTCCATTACTGTCTTCCACCAATTATCTGCCAAACTGGTGAAGAGTGATGCTGCTAGTTGTACTTTCTCACCTCCATTACATCTGAAGACTTCAAATATATTCTCTGTATACTCTAGCCAGTCATCTGCAGCCGAGGGGTCTTCTGTCCCCACAAACTCCTTTGGACCTCTCTTTCTGAACCTCTCAAACAGTGCATTGGGGTCATGCTCTCTCTGGTTGATGACAAACGTAGGCTGAGGTTGAATAGGTTCAAGTCTCCTCTGTAGCACCTCCAACAACTGTCTTTGCATATCTACCAACTCTCTGGCATGATCCTCATCTTTCTTAAGCATTTGTTCTTGCAATCTTGTTTGGTTCTCATTGGCTAGACGCTGTTGATCAAGCATAGCTTGCATCATCTGTTGGAATTGATTTGGCATTGCATTTTCAACTCTTGTATTCTCAACTCTATCTTCTTCAATTGGTTCGGTAAAATCACTGTTACTCGCTGTGGGATTGCCATTTACCGGGCGCTTACGAGGTGGCATGATGCTGCAAAACAAGTTGTTAGCACATATAAATTCAAAACAGGGTCACACATTGCTCACGCGATTCTAGCTAGCGAAAGATCAAACGAATCCTCGCCACGTCCTTAGGATTTCTAGTTTCTTTTAATTGCTTGAAACACGTCTCGCTCTGATACGAGTCTGTCGCGACCCCGGACCGGGCTTAGGGACCAAATCTGGGACCGGAACTAATGTGATGAGATAATGTAATGGACATGCGTTCATATGGTGATGACAATGATTAAAGATGTGTTCATGATCAAGCGTACACGGGTTAATAAAAGGACACACATTACCCGTGCACGTGATTTCCCATAGGTGTCCGCGGTGAGGATTTTCCAACACACATAAACATTTAGTACGATTGCGGAAGCGTGTAACAAATCAAGCATGTATTTCATTCCCAACATAACAAGACTGATTATATTTAAATAACAAGTATTAGAATGAGCAATGTTCTATAGCGTAACCCAAAATTTCTGTTAATGTTAGAACATATATCATTTAATTACAATTCCTAAAATTAGAGGCCAACAAAGGCCAATATCGACAAAACAATAACCACCAAAAAATTATAGCTTCTAACATTCCCCCAAAATTATTCGCAACTCGACGACCGGATGTTTACATAACATCGTCGGCACGCCACTCAACTAGTTGCTGCTGTTCTCCGACCGCCTCCTCAGGCTCCTCCTCGGGGAGACCAACAACGGGACTTGAGTACCAAAGCAAAGGGGTCAGACACGACGGTCTGGCAGGTGGATAAAAAGGTATAAACATTTAATAATAAAATAATTACCTTGGAAAACATTTAAGCATGTCTAAACAATACTTTCATGAAGTAAATGCATCATTTAGTTAAAAACATATATGCAAAGTAAAACATGTAAAGGTAACCAAGGAACTTAGGAAACGAGCAAGATGGCAACCACACGAAGCTAAATCCTCTATCACCGGAGTGATAGAGCAAGCATATCAAGGCGTTGACCTCAGTCACTGAAGTGAGGAGGTACAACGAATTACATATACATATATACTATATACAAGACATGACCACGGTAGCGAGCCGGGCATCAAGAACCACAGTAGCAATCTGCGGTATCGGGACAAGACCACGGTTAAATAACCGGGTAGCGGGATCCAAACTGCAGCTGGCAGGACAAGTGGGGGATCTCCAAATCAGTGGATCAGACTGACAAGGTCATCCAAGCTTAGTGGTGCCCACTCATAGGTCAAATCGTATAAATCAAGTCACGTGTAAAATAAATCAAGAGCAAGAATGTACTGGGCAAGACGGGGGTGCTCAAAGGAACAATTGTAATATCATGTCGGGTGAGCATGTCAAGACAAGTAAAACAGTACAAGTACATCTCCAAGGCATTCGAGATTGATAAATCATAACTCATAAATTTCGGGAATAAAAGGTGAAACAAACTTTCGAAATATCGGAATAGTATCGGGGTTTAAAACTAATTCAAGGTGAATAGGGATCCTGTATGTCTGTATAATAAAGAAAACTTGGTACTCTTTGAATTTGGGAGACATGCCGGGTTCCTTATACACTATAGTAGCCTCAATGCTTAAATTAATCTCTGTGATGTGGTTTCTCTCTCGAACGGGCTCCTAACAAATCTTTCTTCTCTGCTTCGAACACATTCCCAAGTGAGCGGTGCCCATTGCTCTCAGAAAGGTTCACAAGCAATGGAATGGAAGCTCCCTTCAATCCCCTTTATTTCATAGAATTCAGGGAAATTCGGTTACCTAGCGGTCAATTGGCGGTTAGCCGCCAGAGGATCCGGCGGTTAACAGCTGGCTGACCGTGAGTCTGACCGCGGGATTGCAGCTCTCTGGAATTGTGACCGCTTCAATTCGGTTGGCTGGCGGTTAGCCGCCAATGGGTTCGACGGTTAGCCGTTAGCTGACCGCAGAACTGGCCGCGAGGTTACAGCTCTCTAGAAAAGTGATCGTCTCCATGCGATTGGCTGGCGGTTAGCAGCCGATAGATTCGGCAGTTAGCCACTAGCTGACCGCGAGGTTACAGCTCTCTGGAAAAGTGACCGAAACTATTTCGGTTAGCCATCAATCACCAGACGGCTAGCTGCTCGGTGACGCTGGCTAACCGCCAGTCACGGGAATTCTTCATTCTCCTTCTCTTACAAACCCACTTTCTTGGGGTTCCATTATACACCAATGGAGGGCATGTAAGCACCTCAACATCATCTCCAAAACTCCATCAAAACTCCTCACAACATCCACCAATCATCCATCCATTCATTCATTTTCACATTCAATCACAAGGAGAAAGATATAACCACAATTACATAGATTCATTCAAGTTTTAGGCACAAGATAAAACAAAACTATCAATCACATTACAAGACAATAAATGGGCTCAACGACCCCTTTCAAGAGCATTAAAATCATATTGAATGCAAGTAAAACCAACCATTAATGAGACAATAAATCCAACATGTTAATCATAAAAATCATTGAAAACTAAGACATCCATTAAATCCACTTGCCTCAAGGTCTCTAACAAGAAATCCAAGTTCTTCAAGCCAAAGGTCCAAGCTACACAAAAACCCCCAAAACAAACCCTAAAATGGGTCAAACCAAGAAACAAGAAGAAGAAACTTACAATAATGAAGATAGAGCTCTCCCAAGACTAGAAGAACATGGATCTAAGAGATTAGGGAGGAAGCTTACATGTAGGTTCTCCAAATGGACAAGGTGAGCTCAAGGAGGGTCTTGAGTTGAGTAGATCCTTCCACAAATGGTATTAAAGAGAAGCTTGCAAGGTGGGGAAGAGGGTTGAGATCTTCATTTCTTGATTGGAGCAAGGTGGGTGGTGCTTTAATGGTGGAGAAGCAAGAAGAAGAATAAAGCAAAGAAACCCTAGGTTTGTGCTTGTGCTGGAAAAAGAGTAAATGGAAGAAGATGGGTCTCCTTATATACAAGTGGGGTGTGGGTCCCCTTACTAAGAAATCTCTTTGGGCTGAAATCACTAATATCGGGAGCTCGGATGAAATCGACAAAGAATAGGAAAGTGATCGTCGAAATATCTAGTTTCCAAAAAGTATATGTTTCGCGGGTTTCGGGGATATCGACCTTTGGGTACAAATTTTATGTAAAAAGACTGTTTTGCCCTCAATGCAAGAAAATCGGGTTTCAGGGTTCCAGACGGGTACGGGCTCAACATGAAAGTTGTAAGGGTCGACAAAATAAGTAAAACGGAATCAAGACAATAATTAGGGGAAAATCAAGTAACATCCAAAAGCAAGCAAGACTATCAAAAGGAAACTCCCAAAGGGTCCCACTAAACACAGGACATTAAAAGTTCCCCAAAGCTATAAAAGAACTATACTAATCCAAGCTTATTCAAAACCACTAATCAAGCTTAGCACTAACACACAACTTAATTAGTACTAATCAAGTCACTCGGGTCGAGGTCTTACAGAAATAGCCAATCAAATCATGTTTGTCATGAAAACCAATATAAACTCAAAACATCCTATAAATCCACTTGCCTCAAGGTCTCTAACAAGAAATCCAAGCTTCTAATCAACTCTTCCAAGCCAAACTCCAAGTAGGAAACTCCTCAAATGGGCAAGACTAGTTCAAAGAAGATCTTAGCATGGAGGTCTTCCTTCAAAAGTTGTATCAATGGAGAGCTCTAAAAGAGAGGAAGAAGAAGATGACTTCTATCTCTTGATTTGAGTAAGGTGGGTGGTGCATGATGGTAGAGAAGCAAGGAGAAAAGAAAGAGATGGAAACCCTAGGTCTTAGTTGCTCTTGTGCTGGAAAAAGGGGAAATGAGGGAGAAGAGTCTCTATTTAAAGCAATTGGAAGTGGGTTCCATCACTTAGGAACTTTGGAGGCTGAAATCACTAATTTCGGGACCTCGGACGAAAACGACGAAGAAGAGAAAAGTGATCACCGAAATATCTAGTTTCAAAAAAGTATATGTTTCGCGGTTTCGGGAATACCAAGTTTTGGGTACAGATTTCATGTAGAATGACTGTTTTGCGCTCAATACTAGGAAAATCGGGTTTTGGGGTTCCGGACGGGTACAGGCTCAACATGAAAGCTGTAAGGATCGGCAAAATAAGTAAAACGGGATCAAGACAAGAATTAGGGGAAAATCAAGTAACCTCCAAATGTAAGCAAGACTAATAAAAAGGAACCCCCAAAGGGTCCCACTAAACACAAGACACTAAAAGTTCTCCAAAGCTATAAAAGAACTATACTAATCTAAGCTTATTCAAAACCACTAATCAAGCTTAGCACTAACACACAACTTAATTAGTACTAATCGAGTCACTTGGGTCAGGTTCTTACATCCTCCACCCCTTATAGCATTTGGTCCTCCAAATGAAATATAAAACTCAACTCGGATAGGAGATACGGATACTTCTTCTACACTTGATCTCGCAATTCCCACGTTGCCTCTTCCGGCCCATGATTCTCCCAAAGTACCTTCACCCACTGAATAGTCTGTGTCCTCAACTCTTGCTCTTTTGTATCAATGATCTGGATGGGCTTCTCTACATAGGTAGTATCTTCTCTGATTTCTAATGGTTCATGCCGGAGTACATGCGATGGATCGGGAATGTACTTCTTCAACATCGACACACGGAAGACGTTGTGTACACCGGCTAGCTCGGGTGGTAAGGCTAATCTATAAGCACATCACCAATCTTACTTATGATATCGTACGGTCCGATGTACCTCCGTGACAACTTGCCCTTCTGCCCAAACCTCAATGTTCCTCTAATAGGTGACACTTTCAGGAAAACCTTATCTCCTTCTTTGAACTAAAGATCCCTCCGGTGAGAGTCTGCATAGCTTTTCTATCTACTCCGAGCTACTTTCAAACATTCCTGAATCTGTCTCACTTTGTCACTGGTTTCACTCACTATGGTCGGTCCATGGAAACTGCGGGTGCCAACATCTTCCCAACAAACAGGTGTTCTAAACCTTCTACCATACAAAGCCTCAAAGGGCGCCATTCCAATGCTCGAGTGGTAGCTGTTGTTGTAAGCAAACTCACACAACGGTAGAGTCTCATCCCATTAAGTCTTGAAATCTAACACACAAGCACGGAGCATATCCTCAAGAGTCTGAATTGTCCTCTCTGACCGACCATCTGTCTGAGGGTGATAAGCCGTGCTGAACTGTAGCTTCGTACCCATAGACTCATGTAGGGTCTTCCAAAATCTCGAGACGAATCTGCTGTCTCTGTCGGATGTGATAGAAACTGGCTGTCCATGTCTACTGACAATCTCATTGACAAATAACTCTGCCAGGGGTAACATGTGCATCTTCTTTCCTATCCTCATGGGAATAAAATGAGCTGACTTGTGAGTCTGTCCACTATAACCCATATCGCATCATTGCCTCTGCTAGTTCTCGGTAGTCCCGAAATAAAGTCCATGGTTATGTGCTCCCATTTCCATTCTGGGTTCTCTAATGGCTGCAACAACCCTGGATGCCTCTGATGTTCTGCCTTTATTAACTGACACGTCATACAACGAGATACAAACACTGCAATCTCCCTCTTCATGTTGTTCCACCAAAATCTGCCCTTCAAGTTCTGATACATCTTCGTGCTGCCCGGTGCATGGAGTACTTCGTACTGTGAGCTTCTTCCATGATGTCATTCCTCACATCTTCTATGTTAGGCACACACAGACGATCCCGAGAATAAAGAACTCCGTCAACAATACGAAAATCGGGACGTTCTGCCATATGTTCTGAAATCTTGGCCAACTCTAGATCTTGCAACTGACTGTCCTTAATCTTCTGGATGAATGAAGGCTCTGACACTGACATATTGGCCATTATAACACCCTTTCTCAGTGGCTGAAAATCTATCCTCAACTCCTCGAATTGATCAAAAATACAAGTGCTACTTAGATTCGCCATGCCCATTGATTTTTTACTCAAGGCATCGGCAACTACATTCGCTTTCGCCGGGTGATACTTGGTCGAAAAATCATAGTCCTTGATATATTCCATCCATCTCCTCTGCCTCATGTTCAATTCCTTCTGAGAAAATAGGTCCTGTAGGCTGCGGTGATCAGAATGAATCTCAAACTTCTCTCCATAGAGGTAATGTCTCCACATCTTCAATGCAAAGACGACCGCTGCCAACTCAAGGTCATTGGTCGCATAATTCTTCTCATGATCCTTCAACTGCCGAGACCCATATGCTACAACCCTTCCTTCTTGCATCAACACACAACCAAGTCCAACCTTTGAAGCATCAGTAAAGATGGTGAAACCGTCACTTCCGGATGGCAAAGTAAGGACTGGTGCGGTGGTTAATCTCTTCTTTAGCTCTTGGAAACTAGTCTCACACTGATTTGTCCACACATAGGGTATATTCTTCCTCGTTAACTTCGTCAACGGTGCTGCAATCGACGAAAAACCTTGTACAGCCCTCCGGTAATACCCTGCCAATCCAAGGAAACTCCTGATTTATGACACATTCTTCGGTCTTTCCCACTTCACTACTGCCTCAATTTTGGACGGGTCTACTGATAAACCTTCCTTGGAGATAATATGTCCCAAAAATGCGACTTGCTCTAACCAAAATTCACACTTGTTGAGCTTCGCATACAGCTGGTTCTCTCTCAAAAGTTGCAACGCTATCCTCAGATGTTCTTCATGCTCTTCTCTGGTCTTGGAGTACACCAAAATATCGTCGATAAACACTACTACAAACTGATTCAGAAATTGGGCAAATATCTTGTTCATCAATGCCATGAACATTGCCGGTGCATTTGTCAATCCAAATGGCATCACTAGAAACTCATAGTGGCCATATCTTGTCCGGAAAGCTATTTTCAACACATCTGATTCTCTAACTCTCAGCTAATGATAACCGGATCTCAAATCAATCTTCGAAAAGTACGAGGCACCTTGTAACTGATCAAACAATTCATCTATCTTTGGCAATGGATACTTGTTCTTGATGGTCACTTGGTTCAATCTCCGGTAGTCAATACACATTCTCATCGAACCATCCTTCTTCTTAACAAACAAAACCGGAGCTCCCCACGGTGAAATACTAGGTCTTACAAAACCTTTGTCCTACAACTCTTGCAATTGTATCTTCAACTCTCCTAATTCCGCCGGAGCCATTCTATATGGTGCAATAGATATCGGAGCGGTCCCCGGTAACAACTCAATAGTGAAATCAATTTCTCTTATGGGTGGTAAACTGGAATCTCCTCCGGAAATACATCCGGGAACTCCCAAACAATAGGGAATCTCCTCCACCCCTTGGGACCGTTTATCCTCCGTGTCACAGCCCCGCCCAACTCAGCGTGAAATTGTCCGCTTTGGCCCATGTGCACGCTCGGGGACTTCCCAGGAGGTCACCCATTGTAGTACTGCTCCCGCCCGAGCACGCTTAACTACGGAGTTCTTATGGTTTCCGGGGCCGCACGGTTTTAAAAGGCCTCATGCTAAGTTAATACGGGGTTTGACTTATAAGCCCAAGGTTAGGACTTGGATATTTCTAATGCGAGCTAACGGAGACTCACCGTTTGAAGCCCGTGGTTGACACGCTCCGCCCCGTGGTTAAGGGTGCCGCCCGGACCAAGTTCTCACATTCTCCCCCACCGGAAATAGAGCCGTCCTCGGCTCTGATACCAATTGTCACAGCCCCGCCCAATTCAACATGAAATTGTCCGCTTTGGCCACGTGCATGCGCGGGGACTTCCCAGGAGTTCACCCATCCTAGTACTGCTCCCGCCCGAGCACGCTTAACTACGCAGTTCTTACGGTTTCTAGGGCCACACGGTTTTAAAAGGCCTCATGCTAAGTTAATACTGGGTTTGACTTATAAGCCCAGGGTTAGGACTTGGATATTACTAATGTGGGCTAACGGAGACTCATCGTTTGAAGCCCGTGGTTGACATGCTCCGCCCCATAGTTAAGGGTGCCGCCCGGACCAAGTTCTCACATTCTCCCCCACTGGAAATAGAGCCATAACCTAGCTCTGATACCAATTGTCACAGCCCCGCCCAACTCAGCATGAAATTGTCCGCTTTGGCTCATGTGCACGCGTGGGGACTTCCCAGGAGGTCACCCATCCTAGTACTGCTCCCGCCCGAGCACGCTTAACTACAGAGTTCTTACGGTTTCCGTGGCCGCACGGTTTTAAAAGGCCTCGTGCTAAGTTAATACAGGGTTTGACTTATAAGCCCAGGGTTAGGACTTGGATATTTCTAATGCGGGTTAACGAAGACTCACCGTTTGAAGCCCGTGGTTGACACGCTCCGCCCCGTGGTTAAGGGTGCCGCCTGGACCAAGTTCTCACACTCCGTGATAAACGCCAAATAGGCTTCACATCCACTTCTCAATAGTCTATCAACCTTCAACGCTAAGACAAACCCCTGCACGAGGATTTCTCCTCTCTCCCTGGAATAACACCCCTACTGGTGTCTCATCCAACTTGAATGTGAGGGTCTTATGGAAATAATCCATCGTGGCATGGTACCCTGCCAGCCAATCCATTCCTAGGATGACATCAAAATCCTTCATCTCTAACAGAATAAGATCTGCGGGTAACACAACTTCTCCTATCCGGATTGTACAACTAGGGTAAAAACTAGTACACACAACTTGTTTTCCTACTGGGGTTGCCACAGTCAAAATGTATTCAAGTTCCCTACCATGCACATCAGTCAATCTAGAAAATACATGGGATATAAAAGAATGTGTGGAGCCAGGGTCAAACAATATCTTAGCTTCTATCCCACTAACAAGAAGTGTACCTTCCACAACATCACCCGCTGCCTTTGCATCAGCTCTGTTGACCGCATACACTTGTCCTCGCTGCTGTGGCCTGATAGGAGCTTGTTGTTGCCTTCCTTGAGGGATGTTTCTGTTCTGTTGCGGGGGACGCTGATTCTGCTGCTGTCCTTGCTGACGAATCTGCTGCTGCTGTTGCTGGGGTCTATACTGTTGCTGTGGTTGCTGGAGTGGCCTTGCCTGGTTCTGCACCACGAGTGCATTCTGTGGCGGTGCCTGACGCGGTGCTCCTTGCTGCTGCTGATTCTGCCTGTTCTGTCTTGGACAATCCCTCATTTGATGGGTCATGGAACCACATCTAAAGCATGCTCTTGAGACTGTACAACATTGGGCACTGTCGTGGTTCTTCCCACAATGAATGCAAACTAACTGTACATTTTGATTTTGTCTCTGCCTCTTGTTCTGTTGGTTCCTTTGCTGGTTGTGTTGCTGCTGAGGTTGCCCTTGTCCTTTGCCTTGGACCTTAAGAATCTTATGGTGGAAGTTCTCAAACTTATATGCTCTCTTGACAACTTCTTTAAAGGTGACAGTTGGTACTACACCAGTGGCATCCCTCTCAATGTTAGGGTGAAGTCCTTCTAAGAATTTAGCTATCTTTTTCTCCACCGTGTCCACCAACTCCGGAGCATACCGTGATAACCTTTCGAACTTGGTGAGGTACTCTAGCACTGTCATACTGCCTTGGACAAGTTGCTGAAACTCCACTGCGTTCTGTCTCTTAACATGGGCGGGCAAATATTTGTCTCTAAATTGCCTCTTGAAGTTTGCCCAAGCCACTGCGTCGGGCATAGTCCTGTACTCCTCCCTCACTGTCTTCCACCAACTGTCTGCCAAGCTGGTGAAGAGTAATGCTGCTAGTTGTACTTTCTCACCTCCATTACATCTGAAAACCTCAAATATATTTTCTGTATGCTCTAGCCAGTCATCTGCAGCCAAGGGGTCTTCTGTCCCCACAAACTCCTTTGGACCTCTCTTTCTGAACCACTCAAATAATGCATTGGGGTCATGCTCCCTCTGCTAGATGACAATTACAGGTTGAGGCTGGACTGGTTATGGCCTTCTCTGTAGCACTTCCAACAACTGTCTCTGCATCTCTGCCAACTCTCTGGCATGATCCTCATCTTTCTTAAGCATTTGTTCTTGCAATCTGGTTTGGTTCTCATTGGCTTGACGTTGTTGATCAAGCAGGGCTTGCATCATCTGTTGGAACTGATTTGGCATTGTATTTTCAGCTCTTGTATTCTCAACTCTATTTTCTTAAATTGGTTCGGTAAAATCACTGTTACTCGCTGTGGGATTGCCATTTACCGGTCGCTTACGAGGTGGCATGATGCTGCAAAACAAATTGTTAGCACATAAAAATCCAAAACAGGGTCACACATTGCTCACACGATTCTAGCTAACGAAAGATCTAATGAATCCTCGCCACGTCCTTAGGATTTCTAGTTTCTTTTAATTGCCTAAAACACGTCTTGCTCTGATACTAGTCTGTCGCGACCCCGGACCGGGCTTAGGGACCAAATCCGGGATCGGGACTAAGTGATGGACACGCGATCATGGACTGATGACAATAATTAAAGATATGTTTTTGATCAAGCGTACACGGGTTAATAAAAGAACATACATTACCTGTGCACGTTATTTCCCACAGGTGTCCGCGGTGAGGATTTTCCAACACACAACCATTTTGTATAATTGCAGAAGCGTATGGCAAATCAAGCATATATTTCATTTCCAAAATAACAAGACTGATTACATTCGAATATCAAGTATCAGAATGAGCAATGTTCTAAAGCGTAAACCCAAAAATACTGTTAAGGTTAGAACATATATCATTTAATTACAGTTCCCAAAATTAGAGGCCAACAAAGGCCAATACTAACAAAACAATATCCACCAAAATATAAATTCAACCACCCCCAAAATGTTTCACATCTCGACAACCGGATGTTTACATAACATCTTCAGCACGCCACTCAACTAGCGGTTGCGGTTCTCCGACCGCCTCCTCTGGCTCCTCCTCGGGGAAGCCAACAACGGGACCTGAGTACCAAAGTAAAGGGTCAGACACAACGGTCTGGCAGGTGGAAGTAAAGATATAAACATTTAATACTAAAATATTTACCTTGGAAAACATTTAAACCTGTCTACACAATAATGTCCTCAAGTAAATGTACCATTTAATTAAAACATATATGCAAGGTAAAACAGGTAAAGGTAACCAAGGAATTCAGGGAACAAGTAGGATGGCAACCACACAAAGCTAAATCCTCTATCATCGTAGTGATAGAGCAAGCATATCAAGGCGTTGACCTCAGTCACCGAAGTGAGGAGGTACAACGAAGTTACATATACATATACTATATACGGGACATGACCACGGTAGCGAGTTGGGCATCAAGAACCACAGTAGCAATCTGCGGTATCGGGACAAGACCACAGTTAATAAACCGGGTAGCGGGATCCAAACTGCAGTTGGCGGGACAAGAGGGGGATCTCCAAGTCAGTGGATCAGACTGACAAAGGCACAACTGTCATATCATGTCGGGCATGCATGTCAAGATTAGTAAAACAGTACAAATATACTTTCAATGTTTTCGAGATTGATAGATAACAAATCATAAATTTCGGGAATAAAGAGGTGAAGTAATCTTTCGAAATGTCAGGACAGTGTTAGGGTTAAAACTAATTCAAGTCAATAGGGATCCCGTATGTCTACTTTGAATATACTTGGTACTTTTTGAATTGAAGACATTTCGGGTTCCTTAGACACTTGGAAGTTTCCAAAACTTCAATGAATTCTTGTGATTGTAGTCTCTTTCTTAACCGAGCTTCAAACAACGGTTATAAGTCTTCTCATCACGATAGGGATGTTAACAACCTCCCTCTATAGTTAGAATATTTCATTTTTGCTTCCAAAGTGGCCCCAGATGAACAGCACACATCGCTCGAGCGGACATGGGGTTCGCTTGAGCGAAGAGCTCTCTGGAATGGCCTTCTGGGAGGGTTCGCTCGAGCAGACCTGCCCCGATCAGGATGGCACGAGCGAACGATTCGTGCGCTCGAGCCAACCATTCTCTGGATGGTTGCTGGAAGAGTTCGCTCGAGCGGACACTGGGTTCGCACGAGCGAACAGCTCTCTGGAATGACACGAACCCTTTCCTGGGTAGTTCGCTCGAGCGAAGTATCAGGTTCGCTAGAGTGAACTGTCCAGAACTGTTTTCGTGGATAGCTCTTTTCTCCATTCTCCTTCTCTTACAAACCCACTTTCTTGGGGTTCCATTATACACCAATGGAGGGCACGTAAGCACATCAACATCATCTCCAAAACTCAATCAAAACTCCTCACAACATCCACCAATCATCCATCCATTCATTCATTTTCACATTCAATCACAAGGAGAAAGATATAACCACAATTACATAGATTCATTCAAGTTTTAGGCACAAGATAAAACAAAGGCTATCAATCATATTACAAGACAATAAATGGCTCAACAACCCCTTTTCAAAAGCATTAAAATCATATTGAATGCAAGTAAGTAAGTCATTAATGGAAATAGCCAATCAAATCATGTTTGTCATGAAAACCAATATAAACTCAAAACATCCTATAAATCCACTTGCCTCAAGGTCTCTAACAAGAAATCGAAGCTTCTAATCAACTCTTCCAAGCCAAACTCCAAGTAGCAAAACTCCTCAAATGGGCAAGACTAGTGCAAAGAAGATCTTAGCATGGAGGTCTTCCTTCAAAAGTTGTATCAATGGAGAGCTCTAGAAGAGAAGAAGAAGAAGATGACTTCTATCTCTTGATTTGAGTAAGGTGGGTGGCGCTTGATGGTGGAGAAGCAAGGAGAAAAGAAAGAGATGGAAACCCTAGGTCTTAGTTGCTCTTGTGCTGGAAAAAGGGGAAATGAGGGAGAAGAGTCTCTATTTAAAGCAATTGGAAGTGGGCTCCACCACTTAGGAACTTTGGAGGTTGAAATCACTAATTTCGGGACCTCGGACAAAAATGAAGAAGAAGAGAAAAGTGATCACCGAAATATCTAGTTTCCAAAAAGTATATGTTTCACGGGTTTCGGGAATATCAAGTTTTGGGTACAGATTTCATGTAGAATGACTGTTTTGCCCTCAATACTAGGAAAATCGGGTTTCGGGGTTTCGGATGGGTACGGGCTCAACATGAAAGCTATAAGGATCGACAAAATAAGTAAAATGGGATTAAGACAAGAATTAGGGGAAAATCAAGTAACCTCCAAATGCAAGCAAGACTAACAAAAACGAACCCCCAAAGGGTCCCACTAAACACAAGACACTAAAAGTTCCCCAAAGCTATAAAAGAACTATACTAATCCAAGCTTATTCAAAACCACTAATCAAGCTCAGCACTAACACACAAATTAATTAGTACTAATCGAGTCACTCGGGTCGGGGTTTTTCAATATTGATGAGAATCTTAATTCTCTATCAGACAATGAACATTATCTAGTTGATGCATATGAAAGTCTTTTCAAATACTCGAAGAGGATGACTCAACTGAATGACATTCTGAAGGGAAAATGGAAAGCAGCTGATAAGGAAAATTCAACTCTTAAAAAGGGACTTCAGGAAGGTCAAGGTCAAGTATCTCAACTTGACTCACAATGTACCAATCTATCTAACAAGTTGATTGATGCAGGAAACAAATGTGACATGCTGCATGAGCAATTTGTCAAAGTTGAAAAGGAGATACAAATCCTAAAGAAAAATTTGAATTTCTGCAAAGGAGAAAATGCTGACATGACTGGAAAGTTACAGATGGCTACCTCTGAATTAGCCGCTACCAAAGCTGATCTAGATTGAATGAACAAAGGGTAAAAGAAACTTGATGAAATTTTGAGTGCACAAATCAAATCAAGTAACAGGCATGGACTCGGATTTGACTATGGTGCATCATCTTCACAGAAAATAGGTAAATTTGTAAAAGGAAATACATTGTTTGCTATTGAACCTACTGTCTATCATACTACACATGTGAACTCCACACCAAAACAGAATATGCCTCAATGCAAAAACGTTCCTACTTGTCACTACTATGGAATCATTGGTCATATTAGACCACATTGCAACAAATTGCGTAACAAACTTCAAAATCAATGGAGAAATAAAAAACTAAATTTCTCTTCAAGTCAAAACAAAAACCATATGGGTTTGCAAGACTGATCTTTATTGCAATGTAGTTCTAACTGCTCTTAGAGCCCAAAGTTTCACACGTATGGTATCTAGACAGTGGGTGCTCTAGACACATGTCAGGGGATAAATCTCTTTTCACATCTCTTGAAAAAGACAATGGTGGAAACGCCCAATTTGGTGATGGGAGTAAATCAAAAGTCATAGGTAAGGGATCAATCAACATACCAGGTATGTCAATAATACAAAATGTTTTTCTGGTTTAGGGTCTAAAGGCAAATTTGTTGATTTTAAGTCAATTTTGTGAATCAGGAAATGAGGTTCATTTCTCATGAAATAAATGCTCTATTGTCGATCACCATGGGAAAAATGTACTTTCTAGCAAAAGAAATTACGATAATTGTTATCTGGTTGTTAATGAAAATAACATAAAATGCAATTCCTCTATCATTAACATTGTTGATATGTGGCATCAACAGTTGGGACACATTAACCACACTGATTTAGAAAAATATCTCAACAAGATTTGGTTAGAGGACTTCCCAAACTTCATAAGCCCTCTAATCATGTGTGTGGTTCTTGCCAAATGGGAAAACAAATTAGAGTACCACATAAGAAATTGGATTTGCTTACTACCAAAAGACCACTAGAGTTACTTCACATGGATCTCATGGGTCCTTCTAAAAATGAAAGCATTGGTGGTAAAAAGTATATTTTTCTCACGTTGATGATTTTTCAAGGTTCACATGGGGTCGATTTCTTAGAGATAAATCTGAAACATTTGATGCTTTTTACTACTTATCGTTACAATTCATTGCAGATAAAGGAAATCAATTTGGAGGAGTTTCATGGATCAGATCTGACCATGGAATTGAGTTTCAGAACTCATCATTTAATTTTTTTTGCAATGAGAATGGCATAAAACAATGAATTCTCTGCTCCCAAAACCTCTCAACGGAATGGAGTTGTTGAAAAAAAGAATCTGGTTGTGCAGGAATTCTCTGATCCACAGTAAGAATGTTCCTCAAAGATTTTCGGCCGAGGCGGTAAACACTGCTGTATATGTGATAAACCGAGTATACCTCCAGCCCCGCACAAAGAATACACTGTATGAGCTATGGAATGGAAGGAAACCCACCGTAAAATACTTCAGAACCTTCGGGAGTAAGTGTTATATCTTGAAAGACCGAGAGCATCTCGGAAAATCTGACTCCCACGGCGATGAAGGAATTTTTCTTGGGTATTCTTTAAATAGCAGAGCATAGCGTGTATTTCATTTGAGAAATTCTACTGTCATTGAATCCATCAATATAGTAGTAGATGATGCTGGACCTTCTTATTTCTCTGATGATGAAGATGAATTTCCAATCACTCCTATTCTTTCTCAACAGGATGAGCAAGTGGGAAAAGAAGTGGCAAATCATGTAGACCAAATGCCACCAGCCCATGACACTGTTGTTCCTGATTCATACTCAAAACCTGAAGTAGAAATTTCTAGATCAAAATTGCAGCATTCTGTTTCAGATACTTCACATCATCCACCATCTCCAAGCAAATCAGTGCATCCAAGTTCACAAAAAAGACAAGTCATCAATGATCATCCCCTCAACAAAGTCATTGGTGATGTGCATGCTCCATTGAAAACTCGAAATCAGGTAAAGAATGAGGTAAATTTTTTGTGTTATGTTTCTTCCTTAGAACCAAAAAATGTGAATGAAGCACTTATTGATGACGCCTAAATTAATGCCATGCATGAGGAATTAGGAGAATTTGAGTGTATTGGTGTTTGGGAACTTGTCCCTAGGCCCTCACATAGAAATGTCATCGGTACAAAATGGATTTTCAAAAATAAAACCAATGAACTTGGCCAAGTTATTAGAAATAAGGCAAGATTAGTTGCCCAGGGCTATACTCAAGTGGAGGGAATTTATTTTGATGAAACATTTGCCCCGGTTGCTCGACTTGCGTCCATTTGTATTCTCTTGGCAATTACTTGTTCCTTGAAAATCAAACTATATCAAATGGATGTCAAGAGTGCATTCTTGAATGGCTACCTCAATGAGGAAGTATATGTTGAGCAGCCAAAGGGTTTTCAAGATCCTCACTATCCTCACCATGTGTTTAAATTGAACAAAGCCCTCTATGGATTGAAGCAGGCTCCCCGGGCATGGTATGAAAGGTTGACCACCTCCTTATTAGAAAATGCCTTCAGAAGAGGTAGTGTGAATAAAACATTATTTATCAAAAGAGAGAAGCATGATATTCTCATTGCCCAAGTCTATGTGGATGAAATCGTCTTTGGCTGTACATCTGAAAATTTATCCAAACCTTTTGCCACTTCTATGTCCAATGAATTTGAAATGAGGTGGGAGAACTTTTATTTGTCCTTGGGCTTCAAATCAAGCAATGTGAGAATAGGATTTTTCTCTCTAAATCTAAATATGCCCGTAATCTCTTGAAGAAATCTGGAATGCACACATCCAAACCTTTCAGCTCTCCAATGAGCCCTTCTATCAAACCGAGTTTAGATTCTTCTGGGAAAGTCTTTGATGAAAGGTTGTATCAATGCATGATTGGAAGTTTGTTGTACTTGACTGCAAGCAGACCCGACATCTCCTTCAGTGTATATGTATGTGCTAGATACCAGTCAAGACCAAAGGAGTCTCATGTTCAAGCAGTAAAGAGAATTATGAAATATGTTAGTGGTACCACAGAATTTGGGATATGGTTTTCAAGAGATACCAACAGTAATCTTGTTGGTTATCCAGATGCTAATTGGGCAAGCTATGTTGATGATCGCAAAAGCACATCTAGTGGTACAACAAGAAACAAACGTCCACCTCTCTATCTACAGCTGAGGTAGAATATATAGCAGCTAGAAGTTGCTGTACACGATTATTGGGGATGAAGCAAACGTTGTCTGACTACGGGATTGATCAGAAGACCATGGTAGCTATTGTGATAACAAAAGTGCTATTGACATATCTAAGAACCCAGTACGACATTCCAGGACCAAACATCTAGACATCAGGCACCACTTCATTAGAGATTTGGTTGAAGAGAAAATCCTTTACTTGGAGCATATTTCTCTGGAGAACCATTTGGTTGACATCCTCACCAAACCTTTGGATCCCACTAGGTTTGATTCCCTCTGTAAGTCCCTAGGTAGTTGCTCTTACCTCTGATTTTTTATAATTTTTATTACACGATCAGTCATTGTGAATTATTTGATTTCCTAGGTTGTGATTCACTTAAGTTTGCCAAGTTATAGATTTTTTTTTTTTGCACACTTAAAATTCATTGTTTGATGGTTATGGTGTGTTTGCATGATTTTTGCATGAACTCCTCTCCTGGCAATTTAACATACGAATTATAAAAATAAAAAAACGGTTACAAGATCACGTTGGGGGGGGGGGGGGTGGTGTGGGGGAGGGGGGTCATTCTTTTAAACTAGAGAAACAAAGCTACCTAAGAGTATGTGTAATAGCCGCCATATGACTGAAAAGTTTCATTGGAAAAGGCTACCATATTCATTAGCGTGACAATCACCAATGATGGTTTCACATTAAAAAAAAAAAAGAAAAGAAGGGTAGAACAAGCCTGAAATTTAGGGGGAGATTTGAAATGTTTCTTTTGCCAGTGAGGATGATTCTCTCTTGTGTTAATGCATCATTTATCCTAGCACAAACTATTTTTTCCAACTTATCACTCTTAGTAGCACTCTTAAGCTTGGTCAAATTTTTGTGCATGATCATTAAGGGATTTTATTTTTGACACTTTGAGTTGATAATTTGCGATGCCCCTCTCTTAGTTTTTCTTTTGGTTGATGTTTCTTTTTTTAATTTTTTTATTTTTCTTCGAGTCGTATCAGCCCAGGTTCGATCGATCGGACCTCCCTGTTCGATCGATCGGACATTGTAACTAGACCTTTATTTACTTACCTGAGTTTTCTAGCTTTTCATTCTTTCTTGCTCCAAGCCCTAGCTCCTCCTTTCCCCTTTCACCAAGGCTTTCACCCTTGTGCTTCCAAGCTCTTTCAAAGGTATTCTCTTCTCCGTTTCTCTTAAAATCATTCTGTTTGCTTCCTATTGCTTGGTTTTGGTTGGTGTATTGGAAGATTAGATTGTGGCAATAGTTGTTGAAGTGGAGTTTGTGTGATTGTGATTGTGGAGGCAACCCTTGTGGTGCTATTGTAGAGCATAGACAAGGTTGTGTATTCTATTCGTGGGTGTAGTTTGTTTTGAGGAGTACATTGCAAGGTTGGTGATTGGCTTCTTCTCTATACCTTTTGCACACCAAGTGTTTGTTAGTTTGCCTCTAAGAGATCTCATGGCACCCAAAGCATCCCAATCTCGTAAAAGGCCTACTTATCGTGGGAGTTCATCTTCTTCCCCAAGTTTTAACAATCAAAAGTTTCTAAGCTTGGCCAAAGAAACTTCATTTGAGGAAGTCTTTTCTAAGAAACAAGTGCTTGTGGAAAGACAGCTTGATTTGCAAGGGATTAACAATGACTTCCGCCACTGGATACTTTAGTGCGACTGGTCTTCTCTTTATGCGTTTGATTGTGCAGCCTATGGATCCTTCATTAGAGAATTCTACAATAACATTCATGAGATATGCCAGGAGTCCTTCAAGTCATTCATTCATGGAATTATAATTGAGATCAATCCAAATTTTCTAAGCAATTTCTGCAGATTGATAAAAGCTTGGATGCTATATATCCCACTCCGACCCAGACTCCGATGACATGAATTATCAAGACAACATTGATTGGGATGCGGTGTCAATCACTTTCTATGGCCATCGTATGGAATGGTTCAATAGTCTTCTGAAACAAAAAGATCTCACCCCTGCCTACCGTCTTCTCAATATTTTTTCTTGCTCCGATATAGAGCTAGAGGGTCGTACATCTGAGATTACTATGTAGACGGGTTATTTGTTGTACATGATTGGGATAGGACAACCCATTGATCTTCCTCTGGCTATTTACAAACATATGTTGAATGCACTTGAAGGCACAAGAAATACATCTCTTCCATATGGGTTCCTTGTGACGCGAATTCTTTTTTCCCATGGTGTGGTAGTAGGACCAGATGATACCATTATTTGTGGAAGAGGGAAGATTACATATCAGACTATCAGTCTGTCTTCATCCCACGTACAGTCTGCTAACAGTGAAGTTGAGGAAGAATACCAAGGTGCTACTGCAGATAAAGGCTCCTCCTATGTATGATCCATAGATGCCAGGCTACTTTCAGGATTTTGAGAACCAGTTGTATGATCAATCTACTCAGATTGAATTGCAAGAAAAAAGGATGGATACTCAGTTCCACGAGGTCTTTGCTCTTATGGAACAAATGAACATACATGGCAACAAAATTGAGGGAAAGCTTGATACCCTCATTCGTCGATTCCCATCACCTCCGTAGGCCCTAGTGTTTCTTTACTAGAGCTGGCTCTGTCTGTTTTCTTAGTATATTAGTTGTCTAGATGATTTCGGTTCTTCTCTCAATGCTGTTCTTGTTCACTGACTTCTTGTCTTTTATTGATGCATCAATTGCTTTTTGTAATCATTACGCATCATCGGACTAATATAAGTTTCTTACTCTTGCCAATTTATGTCCAAAAAGGGGAGAATGGTGTGTGTTATATTCTATCTTCATATTTAATCTTCATCTTCAAGTTGCATTTAACATGATCTTTTGTCAAAAATGTATGGGACAAGATTTGTAGGAATCAAGGCTTTCAAGATGGATTATACCAAGTGATATGTTGAAGATTATGTTCTCTTTTTTTTTGGTAGATTGAATGTATTAGTTGTTTTGTCCATGAATTGCCAAGGGGGAGATTGATTGGTTTTGAGTGCTGGCAGATTCATTTGGATGGAGAAAACATGGGCCTATAAAATGTAATTTTATATTTATTTTGGATAGACCATATCAAGCATTGAAGAACTCTGAAGATGCATCAAAGACAGTTTGTAGTTGGATCAGTTCATCCGATCAATCGGACTCTCTGTCCGATCGATCGGTTCTGAAGCGGTCTCAGTTATTTCACCCTGTCCTATCAATCGGACAACGGTGGATTTGCTTTTTTGTTTTGAGATCTCCAGTTTCAAACTTTCATTTCCAATGTTGTTTCATCCCAATCTCTTGTATACGATCCACAACCTCTTAAAACCCCCAGGCATCACAAAAGAACTCATCTCTCCTATTTCTAAACCCTAGATCATTGTTGACACAAAAAAAATCACTTTGCCTCCTCGACATCAAGAAGCCACATGAAGCTGCATTCTACTACAAACAGGCGATGCTACTTCAAGCATCAGATCTTGTCAGAATCAAATAAAAACTGCAAGATCCTTTAAGACAGTCAAAAGAGGGGTACACATGAAGTTTCGGGCCATTCCGACATCCTCTGGCCTAACTTCACTCCTCCGACTATTGACACCAAAAAAGTCATATGTCTCCTCGACATCAAAAAGCCACATGAAACTACATCCTACTACAAACATGTAAAACTACTTCAAGCATCAGATCTTGTCATAATCAAACAAAAACTACAAGATCCTTCAAGACAGCCAAAAGAAGGGCACACATGAAGTTTCAGGCCATTCCGACATCATTTGGCTTAACTTCAATCCTCCGACAGCTAAATAAGCGCTCCCAGCGGCGACATCATCGAAGACACCAAAACTTCGATCAGAGCCTACAGATGGTTCCAAAATACCTCCAAAGGACTCCATGCCAAATTTCAAGTCAAACCGACAACGTTTGACCCTCCATCAACGCTCGAGCAGCAAAATCAAGCCTCTCGGCCGCGAGAACCACCGAGGCCATCACTCATCAAACAAAGCATATGAATGGCTTCAACATGCTTCCAAAGGGCTGCACGTCGAATTTCAGGTCATTCCGACAACGTTTGACCAAACTTCGACGCTCTGAAAGAAAATCAAGCCTACCGGCGGCGGAGCACCCCGGGACCATGACATCCAAATCGGAACTAATGGATCACCTTTACATGACTTCAATAGGCTCCCTGTCAAATTTCAGGTCAATCGGACATCGGTTGACCGCATATCAAAGCTCGGCATCTTCCCCGCAGCAAAATCAAGTCAAGCATCGATGGAACCCCAAATGGCTTCAACAGTCAAATAAAAGCCAATGGTTGGTCCCATCCACTGCTCAAGAAGCTTCACCTCAATTTTCAGGTCATTCCGACACTATTTGACCTGGTTTCTATTGGAAGTATGTGGGCCTCTAGAATAGGTTTCAAAACTTTTGACCCACTTGACTCATGGATCATCTATCCAGAAGGCTAAAAACCCAATTCAGGATGCATAAGTCTCAATCTCACGATCATGTACAGTAAATAAATCTATCTAAATGATAGAAACAAGCATACAACAAGCATCCATAAAATCTACAATATGCAACGAAGTAGATAATACCTTGGAGCTCAGCTGTGCTCTAATGGAGAAGTTGATTCTTTCTTTGATGATGAAACTCTTTCACTTGTCAAAAACGAATCTCCAAGACCTTTTGATCTTCCACGCTATTTCCCGTATCAGATTCTCTTTTCTTAAGAAGATGGGTGGGATCTCCAAGAGAAAGCTCTTACGAAAACTAGAAGAGAACCAGAAGAGGGAAGAGAAGAACATGTGCAACTCTTGCACATACAAGCCTTGGGCGTGATTCCCTAGGTGGGATATGTCATAGACGTCCAGCCATGTATACCCTCTATTTATTGCTAAAAAGCAAGCTCCTCTTTGTTATCTAATTGAAATAGAAGTCTTACTTCCTTAACAATTAGTAACTCCCTTCTTTCTAAATAGAAGTCTCACTTCCATTATAATTAGTAACTTACTATTACCACTATTAGAAGTCCTACTTCTAATAGAAATAGTAACTTTCTATTTCCTTTTAGAGTTCTACTATAATTAGTATCTTTCTAATAACTTGGGCTAGCGTGAGGACCACTAGGGATTCCTTAGAAAGCTGGCTCCAACTGGGACTCGCGACCCCACATCTCATGTGCAATCCGGGCCCACAGTTAATTGCAAATAACTCCACTATATAAATGTAATTGAACTCCAGTCTTAGGAATAAATTACATGGAAGACCCTAAACTTCCCGATTACCATAAGTAGGCCCCTCTATCAATATCCATGGATCAATTGGAATAAATCTGTCTCTTCCAATATTAGTTTCATATCTTATTATCCTTGAGCCCCAATTAATCACAGTGATCATCAGTACCATCCAATTAACTCTTAATCGAGATGGGAGTGTACTTACTAATGATAAAAACATTAATTGGCACAAGGGGATAATAGAGATAGATTCCATCTTGATCATTCAATGTTCCCACGGTCCTACTACCACATACACAAGACACCAAGGTGTTGACCTACAGTTGGCCTCACTCATTGGTGACTCAAAGCAAATGAATAGATAGAAACTTGAGTTCATCAATGTCTCAGGATTAAGAGCTTATTGCTAGGGAATTATGAGAGCATACCCTATTATAGAGACGGAATTCCATAAGGTGCTTCTCATGGTCCTTCAATACATCCAATGTACTAGCACCATGATCCAGAATCTTCCATTCTGATAATCGAGACAAATCACACTATCTCATAGTGATCAAAGTGTTGCAACCTTATCTGTCACGACCCCAAACCCGGGGTCCGTGAGTAATAATTATGTTTCTCCCAAGATCCGCGTGTATGAGGATTACAAATTCCAACACCCTCTGAATATTTTGCTGAAGCTTTCGTGGTGTTGCGGCTCGGAGTCCATGGCCATTGGATTCCGCACCGCACGCAACCCAAGCATATAGTCATCTTATCAATGATCCATCTCAGACTGGAATAAAACATCACAATAAAAGTACAGAGCTGACAGTAACAGGGTATTACATTCCCATATATGTTCAAATTACAAATAACAATGTATATTAATTACAAATCCCAAGCAACAAGGCTAAAAGAAGCCATACAAAAACAAGCTAATGATCACTACCCCATATGTGACGTAATTCCGATGTCAAGCTCAATGTCTACATGACATAGCCGACAAACAACCTGTAAGCTCATGGCTCCACAGCCAACACGTGCACTCATCTCGGGTGAAGAAGTCTGAACCTGAGTACCAAAGTAGTGGGTCAGACACTGATGGACCCGAAAAAAAAGGGGGAATCTTCCGTCCTCTCCCTCCGCACCCCGAGGGCTGACCTGGGTCTCGGCGGAGGAGGGAAGATCTCGGGCATCAACATTTTTGTATGGGTATGCCAGATTTACTTTCTACTTGGAATTTGGAATGGTGATAATCCGGAGATTCACCTTCACAAGTGGAAAGGAAATCAATCCTTTTTTCTAACTTTTCAAATTGCATTAATATTAAGAAAAGAGACAAGTTTTTAGAATGCCGTAAGAGGCGTTTTGTTTGTTTGCCGTGAAAGGCGATTTTGCCGTGAAAGACGATTTTACAAAACTCATCAAATATGAAAGACAAGAATTGTGATTTCTTTTTGTCTCTTTAAGAAATACAAACTACAATAGAAAAGGAAGAAAAGGGATCTAACTTTTCAGGAGATTGCGGGGACACGTTGAGATCGACGGTCGCAAGTCATGTATGGGCTTCGCCATCGTCCTTCAAATGAGAACATGTGATGCTTTGATTCTTTGGCTTGGCTCCTAACCTCGGCTTTTTAAAGGACAAGGACCAAGAGAAGGTCCTATATCCAATGAAAAACCGAGTAAACGGGCTGAAAAGCCACGTTTAGGCCATGTTGGAGAAGGAGGTGACCTTGGGGGGGGTGGCCCCCCAAGGGACGTTGATCACCTTGTGGTGCTTACGGGAGCAAAGTAGCAGGACTTCGTCTCTCTCTTGGATTTTCTAGTTTTTCAGAGCTTGCACTTGGGATCTCTTTTCATCATGCTTTCTTTTGGAATGGACCTCCTTTTATAGGCTTTTGGTAGCCATGAGGTGTTTATTGGCATTGATGGCCATGATGAAAGAATTGATGAGGAGTTACAAGTTGATTTTGTATCTCCTTTTTCAAGGCTTGTGATTAGCCGGTGAAGGTAGCGGGCATTTAATCACCTTTATGCTTCATGATGATGGGAGTTTCATGGGTTTAATGCCATGATTGCTTGGATTTGTAACTCCCAAATGCTTGAATCTGATTGGGCCGTCCAAAATAATGAGTTAATGACCGCATTAAGTAGTCATAAACGGGTCAATTAACGTCATTAAGTGGTCGCCCAGGCATGTGAAGAGTCGCAGGCCGCGCTGCGCCTTTTGAGATTCTTCTTGCGATCATCACAGGTGGATCCACGCACTGTTTGATGTCGGATTGCGATGCAATTTCAGACATTAGTTGATGTAGGTGGGCCGGTGACATCTGTCTTGTCGATTTCACGATCGATCGGACAGAAAGTGCACTTTCTTGGTCAGCCGGTTGGCGATCTTGGAGCGATCGGTGATGATTTCATGCTTTTGACGGCGGATCCGAGATGTCGATGAAGATCAGTCGTTTTCAAGCATCAAACATTGGATTTTCAGAAAATCACAGAGGCAGGAACACCCGAAACGCGAAAACGATCGAAAATCGGACGTTTTGGTGCAAAATCCGGCGACCCGGATTTCCAGGGTCGCCCGGCGACCTTGGGCCAGGGTCGCCGGCGACCATAGGGCTTTGGCCCATTTGGTCGTCGAGCGTCGTTTTCGGCCGTTTTTTCGTCTTTTTCGTCCCTTTTTTCTTCTGTATTTTTCTTGACATTTTTCCTCAATTATTGACTTCATTTTCTTGGAGAAAACTTGATGAGAACCCGCACGAAATCGGAGCACAAAGTTTCCCATTTTTTGGGAAAGCCGAAGACTTTGTAGCCGATTTTCCGTCAAGCGTTGAAACTAGGTCAAACGATGTCGGAATGACCTGAAAATTGAGGTGAAGCTTCTTGAGTAGTGGATAGGACCAACCATGGGCTTTTATTTGAGTTTTGAAGCCGTTTGGGGTCCCATCGATGCTTCACTTGATTTTGCTGCGGGGAAAATGCCGAGCTTTGATATGTGGTCAAACGATGTCCGATTGACCTGAAATTTGACGGGGAGCCTATTGGAGTCATTTTGAGACGTTCCATGGGCTCCGTTTTGGATGTCATGGTCCCAGGTTGCTCCGCCGCCGGTAGGCTTGATTTTCTCTCGGAGCATCGAAACCTGGTTAAACGTTGTCGGAATGACCTGAAATTTGACGTGCAGCCTTTTGGAAGCATGTTGAAGCCACTATGTATTTTGTTTGATGAGTGATGGCTTCGGTGGTTCCCGCCGCCGGGAGGCTTGATTTTGCTGCTTGAGCATTAATGGAGGGTCAAACGTTGTCGGTTTGACTTGAAATTTGGCATGGAGCCCTTTGGAGACATTCTGGAGTCATTCGTAGGCTCTGATCAAAGTTTTGGCGTCTTTGATGATGTCGCCGCGGGAGCGCTAGTTTAGCTGTCGGAGCAGTGAAGTTAGGCCAAACGCTGTCGGAATGGCCCGAAACCTCAGGTGTACCCCTCTTTTGGCTGCCTTGCAGGAT
Source organism: Umbellularia californica (assembly GCA_028538565.1). Taxonomy (NCBI): domain Eukaryota; kingdom Viridiplantae; phylum Streptophyta; class Magnoliopsida; order Laurales; family Lauraceae; genus Umbellularia; species Umbellularia californica. The sequence goes on from JAPQWN010000011.1 coordinate 31,666,477, forward strand.
CCTTCAGTTTCTGTCTAATTCTGACAAAATCTGATGCTTGAAGTAGCCTTGCCTATTTTATAGCATGATGCAGCTTCACGAGGCTTCTTGATGTTGAGGAGACATATTGACTTTTTTGGTGTCAATAGACACGACGGTCTGGCAGGTGGGTGAAAAGATATAAACAATATACTGAACGATATAACATGTAATAAATCATGCTGTCTGATCAAAATTGTACATAATTACAAATGTATAGGAAATCATGAATCTCTTGACAAAATCCTGTATTCATATAAAACGGGTATGAAACATAAATATTTGACAAAACAAGTATTCCTTTAAAGCATGTATAAAACATGGACATTTTACAAACCGGAAACTCATTTTAAACATGTATAAATAATAAACATTTCACAAATCGGGAACTCATTTAAAACATGTACGAATAATGGACATTTCACAAATCGGGAATTCATTTAAAGCATGTATAAACAATAAACATTTTTCAAATTGGGTACTCATTTAAAGCATGTATAAATAATGCACATTTATTAAGAAAAGACGTGATCAATGTAAAGCAGTATGGGTATCAAGGATCAGGAACTATCAAGATGGCAACCACACAAAGCTAAATCCTCTATCACCGAAGTGACTAGAGTATCAGGCGTTGGCCTCGGTCACCGAAGTGAGGAGGTGCAACAAGATTTACATATACATATACAATAATACGGGACAAGACCATGGTGGCAAACCGGGTATCGGGAATCACGGTAGCGAAACGGATATCGGGAACCGCGGGAGCGAGCCGGGTATCGGGACGGGACCACGGTTAATAAACCGGGTAGCGAGATCCAAGCTGTAGCTGGCGGGACAAGTGGGGAATCTCCAAGTCAATGGATCAGACTGACAAGGTTATCCAAGCTTAGTGCCGACTCATAGGTTATATGCACGTAAACAAAACAAATACATGTATGCATGTTCTCTTTTTGGCTCATGGGCTCGCACTACAAAGCTCTGGCCCCATATTGCCTCAAGGTTTTATTCTCATGGGTCAAATAGATACATATGACGGGACGGGGTGCTCATAGCACAAAAACATTTCTGTATCGGTCGGGCATGTACGAGCTAGCAACAATGCTAAAAACATGAATTACAATACTGCCGGGTAAGTCTAGTCATAAAACACGAGATTTAAAGTGTACAAGTGAAATTCGGGTCAAATTAAGGCATGAATGGATTTCTCATATTCTCCGGGCCAAGCGTTGAAAGTCCAAGATTTGAATCAATATACTAGGGTCCCGTATGTTAGGTTTGATATACATTTGGTACTCTTTAAGAATTGGAAACATTCCGGGGCCTTATATACATTAACAAATCTAAAAGACCTAAACAACAAAGTCATGCTGATGGAATTTCTCCTTCAATATAGTTACACGAATTCTTTAAAATAAATCTTTCAGAATTAGAATTTTGGTCAACCCTCGGTTGGCTTGTCGGTTAACCGACGGTGTAATGTCAGTCGACCGACAGGCTGACCGACGGCTAGCCGAGATCAGAAATGGGGAGAAAATAGCTCTCTGGAATTGGGACCGAGAGGTTGTCGGTTCACATGTCTGTTGACCGACACTTTGACATCAAAATTTTTCAGGAAATGGTAGCTCTCTATAATTGGGACCGAGAGATCTGTCGGTTGGTTCTCGGTTGACCGAACCAGGGCGTTCGGTCAGCCAACAGCTGACCGACAGATTTCCTGATAGAAAACTGCTCTCTGGAATTGGAGCTGAGAGATGTCAGTCCATCTTGGTTGGCTGTCGGTTAGCCGATAGGCTGACCGACGTTACTGCGGACACAGAATTCTGAAGCTGTTTTCAGTCCCTTCTTTCTCCCAACACTCCTCATTCTCAAGGGTCAGATCCCTGTAATAAAGTGAGCTCAAGATCCTCCATTTCAAGCAATCAAAACTTCATTCTCAACACTTCAAATTCACCATCCAACTACATCCATTCTTCCATCAAATCATCCATTCCATTCACATTCAACCAAAAGAATTCCAACACATGAAACAAGTCAAAACTTAATATCATCAAGGTACCATTTTCAAGAAAGCAATATACTAGAAAGATACTCTAAAGAGTGTATTTCAAATCTCAATAAAAGCATGTCATGAAGTAAAGCATAAGTAATGAAAATCATTAATGAGAGCTACACATTTGTATAAAACATGGTCAATGAAAATAAATCATTTCATCCACTTGCCTTAGGTCCAAGCTAATGTAAATCAACCACTAATCACCTCTCCAAGGCAAAATCACAAATCTACACAAAAACCCCAAATACAACTCCAAAAATAAAAAACAGTTCAAAACAAAACGAAAGCTTTCAATAATCGAAATGGAGCTCCTCTAAGACAAGAAGAACACAAATCTAGGAGATGGGGAGAATCACTTACATGGAAGACCTTCAAATAAGCAAGGAGAACACAAGGGAAATCTTGGAATGGGCGGTTTTCTTCAAAAATGGTGTCAATGGATAGCTCTTGAGATGAGGATGAAGATGGTAGGGTTCAATCTAGGCTTAGCAATGGATTGGTGGTGCTATGAGATGGAGAAAGCAAGAAAGGGATGGAGGGAACCATGGCTGTTGGGGCTGCTCCTCTCTTAGAAATTAGGTCAAGAAGGGAAGAAGAAGAAGAGATGGGTTCCTTTTATAACAAAGGGGAGATGGGTCCCACAACTTAAAACATTTGTCGGGCTAAAAACAAGAGTTTCGAGGCCTCAAATGATTTCGATGAAGAAGACAAAGTTGATCAACGAAATTTCTAGTTTCCAAAAAGTATATATTTTGCGGGTTTTGGTGATATTGAAAATCGTGTCCAGATTTTGGGTGAAAAGATTGTTTTGCCCTCAAATTGAGAAAAGTCGGGCTTAGGAGTTTCAAACGAGGACGGGTCCAACATGAAAGTTGTAGGGATTAACAATATAAGTTAAATGGGATGAAAACACAATTTTTTAGAAAATCAAAATAAATCCCAAGCTCACACAAAATCGCAATAAGAACCCCCAAAGGGGCCCACAAGTTAAGAAGGTTCTCAAAACTTTTCAAAACCAAAGAAAAGGGTAGTTAAACTAAGAAAGTTAAACAAACAACCATTAAAACCACTGAGAAAACTAAATCACGATTAAAACCACACTAAATCAGGAAATTAGGGGTCGAGTTCTCACATTATCAGATGAGATGTCCAGTCTCATCACTAGTTGTAAAGATATTTAAGTATAAGGATTTGTGACATATATCTCTCGTGCATGGATCTCATCCATACACATATATCACATCTAATATACTAATGGGATCCGGTTCAACTCATGAACCATTATGTTATATGTATTGGTCATATGCATAAAGTGATAAATTAACATTTATCTCATGAAAGTAAAGCATGATATTGTTGATAAATAAAGAAACTAATCAATTTATCATACTAACTGATGGATTGAGTCCATACAATCTAACAATCTCCCACTTGGGCTCAATGCCAGTCAGGGTTGCATCTCATGCACATCCCATCTACTAACTGCACAAAAACTTTGGTAGTCAAAGGCTCAGTAAAGGGATCTCCCAGATTGTCTGCAGAGTCTATCTAGGTGATAGCAATATCACCTCTCCGCACAATCTCTCTGACCATGTGTTACTACCTATGTATTTGGCTCCTGGTTTCCTTTGGACTTATCGACTGCCCTGCTGTTATCACAGTAAACTGTGAGCGACTGTCCTGCCAAAAGTACCATCACAAGTTCCATAAGGAATCTTTTGAGCCAATCTGCTTCTTTAGCTACTTCTCAAGTAGCTATAGCATAAACACATACCCAGAAGTTGATTTCCTGGAATCCTTATCTGATATGAAGTCAGAATCTGTATATCTGATTGGAATCAACTCATCACTGCTATCAATCATCATGTAAACTCTAATCCTTCTCAAGTATTTGAGAATACACTTTACAGCAGTCCAATGTTCAGGTCCTGGATTAGACTGATATTTGCTGACCAGGCCCACTGCATGACAGATATCTGGTCTAGTACATAACATAGCATACATGAGGCTACCAACAGCCGAAGCGTATGGTATCGACCTCATCTGCTCCTTTTCCTCATGTGTCTTGGGACACTGATCCTTGGAAAAGTGCACTCCATGCCTGAAAGGTGTAATGCCCTTCTTGGAGTCTTGCATAGCAAACCGTACCAGTACCTTATCTATGTATGCAGCTTGGGATAAGCCAATCATCCTATTTTTCCTATCTCGATAGAGTTTAATTCCTAGGATGAAGCCAGCTTCTCCCAAGTCCTTTATATCAATAGTTTTGGCCAACCAAACTTTTACTATTGATAACATCCCTATATCACTCTCTAAGAGAAGGATGTCGTCAACCAGAAAAATTACCCTGCCTCCTTCACTTTTCATATACACTCATGACTCATCCGTAAAAAATCAAATGACTTGATTGCCTGGTCAAAACGGATGTTTTAGGTTCGGGATGCCTGCTTTAGTCCATAAATGGACTTCTGCATCTTGCAAACTCTTTGCTCTTGGTTGTTTAACTATAAAACCGTCTGGTTACATCTCATAGATGTCTTCGTTAAGATAGCCGTTTGAAAAACACCGTCTTGACTTCCATTTGCCAAATATCGTAATCGAGATGAGCATCAATAGATAAGAGTATTTGGATGGATTTGAGCATGGCTACTGTGAGAACCCGACCCCTAATTTCCTGGTTTAGTGTGGTTTTAATCGTGATTTGGTTTTCTCGTGGGGTTTAGTGGTTGTTTGGTTGAGTTTTGAGTTAGAATGACTTTTCATTAGCTTTGGGAAGTTTTGAGAGCCAGTGAACCTAGACAGTGACCATAGGGTCCCATTTGTTTTGTGTGGTCAGCATGGGGAGATTCTTAGTGATTCCCAAAAATTCTCATTTTAGCTTTGTTTGACTAATCTCGCCATTCCCTACAACTTTCGTGTTAACTCCGTGCCCATTCAAAACTCCTAAAATCAGTTTTCTGGAAATCCCAAATTTTCCATTCTTTAACCCCTTTGACCAAACAGTTGACTTTTTATGTGGACCCCGGAAGTATGTTAATATTAACCTTGTTGGAAAGATAATTTTATTCCAGACACTTTTCATGTTTTAAGTTTCTTGATCCGAGGTCTAGAAAACCCTCTAATCCCCATTACAAATTCTACTTAGTGTGGACCCCACACCCACCCTTTTATAAAAGGGCAACTTCCACTCTTTCTCCCACATTTCCCATTTCCATCGGCTGCAACTCCCTGCTATAGTACCAGCAGCCTCCCTTCTTCTTTTTCTTCCATTTCTCTTGCTCAAATGGAGCCTCCAAGCCACCAATCCGACGAGGAAACTCCGGCAACTTCTTCCCCTTCATCTCCTCTCTCTTTTGACATCATTTTCATGGGAAACCAAGGTGGGCAGCCCCTCCTCCAAGCTCCTTCTTGTTGATTAATGGCCCTAGAGGTAAGGATCTCTTTCCATCTTTTATTCTTGAGCAATGGCTTTCCCCTAGGTCCTATTTCTTAGCTTGTTTGAACCCATTCCTTCTCTTTGTTGAGTTACTATTTTTAGGGTTCTAAATGGGTTTGTTTTGGGGGTTTTCTTTGCTTTGCTTGTAGGTTGATCTTGATAGTGTTTTGAGCTTGGATTTGCTTAGCTTGGACCTAAGGCAAGTGGATGATTGGATAGTTTTAGTATTTATTAAACTTTGTGAGGAATGTGATTTGTTTGCTTTTTATACTCATGTTTACGAACTTGCATAGATTTGAAATAAATGCTTATGAAAGTAGATTTTATGTTTTGGAAACATGGTGGATTTTAGTCTTTGTCTATCTCTTGTTTTTGGCTTAAATGAATCATGGTGATTGTGGAGTTTCTCTTCTCTTATGGTTGAGAGTGAAAAAGGAAGAAGTGATTGGATAATGATATGTAGAAGTTTTGATGTTGGAGAAGTGTTGAAGGTGGAATTGGAGGAGCTTTTTAGCTCATGCTACTGCAGGAAAGTGAATGGAGAATGGGAGAAGTTGATTTGAGGAAGAAAAGACCTGAATCTGAACTCAGTGAGGAATTCCCGTGACTGGCGGTCAGCCAGCGGTTACCCAGCGGCTAGCCGTCCGGCGACTGGCGGCTAACCTCCAGCTAACCGAACCGGTTTCGGTTCCTTTTCCAGAGAGTTGTAACCTTACGGCCAGCCTCGCGGTCAGCCAGCGGCTAACCGTCGAATCCATCGGCGGCTAACCGTCAGCCAACTGAATTGAAGTAGTTACATTTCTAGAATGCTGCATTTGGTCGGGTCAATCACGGTCAGCCCCGCGGTCAGCCAGCGGCTAACCGCCGAATCCATTGGCGGCTAACCGCCAGGTGACCGCCAGGTAACCGAATTTCCCAGAATTATGGGAATAAAGAGAGATGAAGGGGGTTCTCATCCCATTTGCTTATGAACCTTTCCGAAAGCAATGGGCACTTTCGGCCTGGAATATGTTCGAAACAAAGATGAAATGTTTGTTGGAAGCCCGTTCGAGTGAGAAACCACATCGCCGAGATTCGTTGAAATGTTGAGGTTACTAAGGTGTGTAAGGAGCCCGGAATGTCTCTAAACTCAAGGAGTACCAAGTGTTTACTGAAAAATAGACATACGGGATCCTTATCCATCTTGAGTTATCTTGAACCCCGATACTTGTCCCGATATTTCGAAAGTTTATTGCACCCCTTTTTATTCCCGAAATTTATGAGTTGTAATTTATCCATCCCGAAAGCACTGAACTGTACTTGTAGCATTTGTGCTAGCCCCGATTTGCATGACCCGATATTGAAATGATATTTGTGCCTTGAGCACCCCGTTTTGCCTGTTTACACAATTTCATCAAGTGTTTTATACATGCCCGATTTCTTGCATATGACCTATCAATACTTGGGGCCTTGAAACATTGTTTTAAGCTTGGGGAGGTATGGTTTGGAGCCCCAATGCAATGTAAGAACTTGGAAGACATTTTATGGAGTCCGGATGAAGAGAAACCTCATTACGAAGATTCGTCAAGGATCCTTAGACTTGTCAACGTGCATAGGGATCCAAGATGTCCTTAATTCTCATGGAGTACCAAGTATATGTCAAATTAGACATACGGGACCCTATTCACATCGATATAAATCAAGGACCCTCAACGTTTGGCCCGAAAAAGTATAGAAATCCATTATGTCTTATTTTAAAACTTGAATTTCACTTGTACACTTAAAATCTCATATTTTATGATTAGACTTGCCCCGAAGGTATTGAGAGTTATGTTTCTTTTTAGCATGTTGCTAACCCGTTTATGCCCGACCCGATACAGACATGTTTTTTGCCTATGGGTACCCCGTCCCGTCATATGTATTTACTTGACTTGATTTCTTGTATATGAACCATGAACCAAAACCTTGAGGCAATATGGGGCCAGAACTTTGTAGTGCGAGCCCATGAGCCAAAAAGAGAACATGCGTACATGTATTTATTTTGTTTACTTGCATATAACCTATGAGTCGGCACCACTAAGCTTGGATGACCTTGTCAGTCTGATCTACCGACTTGGAGATCCCTTTCTTGTCCCGCCAGCTGCAGTTTGGATCCCGATACCCGGTTATTTAACCGTGGTCATGTCCCGATACCGCATATTGCTACTGTGGTTCCTGATGCCCGGCTCGCTACCGTAGTCATGTCTTGTATATAGTATATATGTATATGTAATTTCGTTGTACCTCCTCACTTCGGTGCCTGAGGTCAACGCCTTGACATGCTTGCTCTTATCACTTCGGTGTTAGAGGATTTAGCTTCTTGTGGTTGCCATCTTGCTTGTTTCCCGAATTCCTTGGTTACCTTTACATGCTTTATACTACATCCATGTTTTCAGTAAATGATTGATTTCTTTCGTGAAGATTATTGTTTAAACAGGTTTACAACGTGAGGCATACCCGATTTGTGAAATGTTTATTGTTTATACACGTTTTAAATGAGTTCCCGATTTATGAAATGTTCATGTTTTATATATGTTTTAAAGGAATACATGTTTTGTCAAATATTCAGGTTTCATACCCGTTTTATATGAATACAGGATTTTGTCAGATGTTCATGATTTATTACATGTTTTATCGTTCAATATATTGTTTATATCCTTTCACCTACCTGCCAGACCGTCGTGTCTGACCCACTACTTTGGTACTCAGGTTCAGACTTCTTCACCCGAGACGAGTGCACGTGTTGGCTGTGGAGCCATGAGCTTTCATGTTGTTTGTCGGCTATGTCATGAAGACATTGAGCTTGACATCGGAATTACGTCACATATGGGGTAGTGATCATTAGCTTGTTTTCTTGTATGGCTTCTATTAGCCTTTTCTTGGGATTTGTAATTAATACACATTGTTATTTGTAACTTGAATATATATGGGAATGTAATATCTTGTTACTGTCAGCTCTGTACTTTATTGTGATGGTTATTCCAGTCTGTGATGGATCATTGATAAGATGAGTATACGCTTGGGTTAAGTGCGGTGCGGAATCCAATGGCCACGGACTCCGAGTCGCAACACCACGAAAGCTTCCGCTAAATATTCAAAGTGTGTTGGAATTTATTTTTAATCCTCACACACGCGGATCTTGGGAGAAATATAATTATTGCTTCACGAACCCCGGGTTTGGGGCCGTGACAGCTATCGACGAGAAGGGTTCCTCATAATCGATATCCTCTTTTTGAGTATATCCTTTCGCAACAAGCCTGACCTATAAAGGTCTCAACTCTTCCATCTGGTCTTCTCTTTTTTTTGTAGACTCACTTGCACCCAATGCGTTAATATTGGCAGGCAAGTCCACAAGTGTCCAGACCTGATTGGAGTACACAGACTCCAACTCAACTTTCATAGCATCTAACCAATCTCCCGAAACTATTTCATAGATTGCTTCATCATAGTTACAGGGATTTTTATTCCTGTTCTTCCGGGATTGTCTCGTAAGACTCTCCCAAAAAATCGAGAACCTGTTAGGCATCCTGACAATGCTCCCACTACGACAAGACACTGTGTAATTACTAGGTTAGGTATGGGTGAATTTTCTTCAAAGTCCGGTTATATTTGGATGTGGAATTGATTGTTCTTGAATCTCTATTAAGATTACCTTTTCTAAAGATTTCCGATCCATCATATAATCTTTCTCTAGAAAAATCGTATTAGTGCTGACAAGCACTTTCTACTCTCTATGGGATTATAGAATGACCAACCTTTAGTTACTTTGGGACAGTTTATAAAAGTGTATACTTCCGACTTCGATTCCAATTTATCCGTCTTAACCTTCAGCACGAGTGCCAGACAACCCTTATGTTGTAGACTAGGCTTTAGCCAGGACTAGAACTCCCAGGGAGTCTTAGGTACAGACTTAAATGGAATGAGGTTTAGTATATACTTTGTAGTTTCCAAAACATATCCCTATAGGTAACCTTGAGAAAATCAACATAGTCCTGATCATGTCTAAAAGAGTCTAGTTCCTTCTTTCTGCTACTCCATTCTGTTGAGGCATACCAGGAGTAGACAACTGGGATAGAATCCCGTTTTCTTATAAGTATCCCATAAAATTAGCAGAGAGATATTCCTCTCTTCGATCTCATCGAAGAGTATGATACTTTTACTTAAATGCCTTTCCGCTTCCGCTCGAAACTCTTTGAACTTTTCAAAAAGTCTCAAACTTGCGGTGCATAAAGTATATGTATTCATGTTTTGAGTCATCATCGGTGAAAGTGATGAAGTACTCATATCCTCCTCTGACCCTGACATTAATGGGTCCACACACATCAGTATGCACTAATTCCAATAAATCTTTGGCCCTTTTGCCCTTAGAAGAAAAGGGTCTTTTGGTCATTTTACCTTCTAGACAGGACTCGCAGACAGGCATTGGTTCTACCACCAATGAAGGCAAGATACCATCTTTCACTAGCCTCTCAATCCTGTTTAAGTTTATATGACCTAGCCTCAAGTGCCAAAGTTTTGTTGGATTAGATGAAGGTGACTTTCTCTTTAATGATGGTCTATTAATTGTTTCAATATTATGTATCTCATACATTGTGGGAGTTAACAAATAAAGCCCATTGGTTACCTGCCAGAACATATGAAATTACCATTCCTCTTTATGACAATTTCAGTACCAAAAGCTATAGAATAACTTTTATTCATCATACTAGAATCTAAAATTAAATTCCGCCTTCAAGACGGTACATAAAATGTATCTGACAAAACCAATTTATTATTTGAGAAGCATAAAGTAATAACTCCCACTGAAATAGCCTCCGCCTTAGCGTAAAATCCTAGGTTGACAATGATTTCTCCATCACTTTAGCCTCCTGGTTTCCCTGAACCCCTGCAACGTATTACATATGTGATTAGTTGCCCTGGAGTCCATACACCAAGATTCTGAAGTACCAGTTGCAAAACTAACTTCAGAAATAAGTGACTCAATCATACCTGAGGTCTTCTTCTTAGACAGATATTCTGGGCAATTCCTTTTTCAATGTCCTGTTTTACCACAGTGGAAACACTTTCTATTTACTCTCGTACCCTTAGCCTTGGCTATACCACAAGTAGAATCATTCTCCACCTTAGGACCCTTGATGACTGATTTCTTCTTGCTATCTAGGTCTTTGCCTTTCGGCTTGGTCCTAGCAATTGACTTTTCTGTCATGAGGGTATTTTGATTTTTCTTCATGATTTTCTCAGTCGCTACCAGCTAGCGTGACAGCTCAGCTATGGTCATTTCTAATTTATTATAATTGATCTCGAAATGATTGAAATAATCCGGTAGTGACTGAAGGATCATGTCGATCTGGGATTCTGTATCAAACACCCAGTACATCTAACTCATTTAGTGCGAAAACCATTTTCATCAAATGTTCTTGTACTAGGGTTCCCTCAGCCATCTTAGTGTTCATCAGCACCTTGAAAACAGCTTGCCTAACAGGTCTAACCTGGTCCGCAAACGTCTCCTTTAAGTTCGATATAATATCGTAAGCTGACTTATAGGATTGATGTTGGTGCTGTAAAACACTAGACATGGATGCCTGAATAAAACTTCTAGCTATCTCATTGTCTTTGGTTCGCTTGGTGCAAGCATCCTTTTCATACTGAGGTGAATTAGGCTCAGGCTCAGGGAGGGAGGGTATGGTAAGGACATATCTGCATCCTGAAGCTGTCAGGACAACATCCAGAGCCCTTTTCCAGTCTGTAAAGTTGGATTCCATCAACTTATTCCGGTTGAGGATGGTCACAAGTGGACTGAAAGTATTTGAATTCATGCTTGTAAAACTGTAGCACATAACCATACATTCAATTAATGAATTTAAATGACATTGGGTTTAGTATTCTACCAAAATTATGTGGGAATCCTCATAACCACAATATTCAGAATACATCGGAACCCCAATCCTCTGGGGTATGCCTCCTTGGGGAGTGCGAATACCGCCTAGACTGGTGCGGATCATAGTTGGTCAAAATTGGAATTAAGACTAACTTTTCATGATCTCCATCATTCATTATTATCTAGGTATCTCATACCAAATAATATATGACTCCCGATTAGCTTCGGTTTCTAAAATACATGAGGCAAATCCTTGGGGATACTATATCATTATTTTAGTTAAGTGTGACCCACTAACTTAGCATTACATGACAACCGTTCCGGGCAGCTCCTCCTTGGGGAGTGGGCCCCCGCCCCGTCTCATCAACACTATCCATAGGAGATCCATATCTAGTATCCAGACAAATACAAGCCTTCCTTGGGGAACGGCCATTCTCAAGATGGCGCAAGGCTAATACTTTACTTACAATGGACCTATGGTGGAAAAACCATGAGGATTTCTAAAAATAAATGCCCCGCTCCCACTTAATATTTTAGAATAGAGGATTTCCTTATAGGTATATGGGCCCACATATATATAGACATCAAATCATCTCCTGATATGACCAATGATTGGTTCCAAGTCAAGTTATTTTATGGAAAGTCCAGTTTCTAAAATTAGTGTTACCAATGAATCCATCTCATGGGCCCATTAACTCTAATTAGAACTCTTTCCAAAAACTAATTTGATTTGACCAATTTTGGAAATTGCTATGTTTGGATCAGATTTGGAAACTTTCTAAAACAAACATTCATCCATAAAAAGAAAGTGCTATAATTAGAAACTAGTCATCTCCTCCACATGGCCCATGCGGAATAGACTTCTTAAACTTTTAGACTTTCTATAGCTTTGGGATTCCTTAAACTCTTTGGGTATCTCCAAAACTCCTTGGTAATCTTCAAACTCTTTTGATTAGAAGTTCATCTCAACTTTCCTTCTTTGTCTCGGACATCTCCAGAATTTACATAAATTCCTATGTCTCTACAATGAGACTTACATGGTAATCTAAACATGGAAAGAAAATGGCTATGGGGAAATTCATCATACCTTGCCCTTTCACGGGAAACCAAGGAAACCATGATACCCTTTACACTTAGCCACAAATAAACCATTCAACCATAATAGAAAGTAAATGTCATGTGGGCCATATGGAGAGGACATTATCACCTGCAAGTTAGTATCTCATACAACAAAGCATCTCACAAAACCAGGTTGCCAAACCACAATGGAAAAAAGAAGATGCCAAAGATTTGCCACTTCTACCCAAGATGCCCTACGCAGAGGGGGTCCAGGGGGCAGCGCCCCCGGTGGGGTCCAAGGGGCAGCGCCCCTGGTGGGGGTCGAGCTTGTAAGACCCCGACCCAAGTGACTCGATTAGTACTAATTAAGTTGTGTGTTAGTGCTAAGTTTGATTAGTGGTTTTGAGTAAGCTTGGATTAGTATAGTTCTTTTATAGCTTTGGGAAACTTTTAGTGTCTTGTGTTTAGTGGGACCCTTTGGGGGTTCCTTTTTTATAGTCTTGCTTGCTTTTGAAGGTTACTTGATTTTCCCCTAATTCTTGTCTTGATCCCATTTTACTTATTTTGTCGATCTTTACAGCTTTCATGTTGATCCCGTACCCGTCCGGAACCCCGAAACCCCGTATATGGATGGACTCGGTTCCATTCCCTGCAAAATTCAAACAACCTACTCTCCAAATATATACGGGGAAAGGTTTAGCTAGGCAGCATGTCATCCACTTCAAGATCTTGACGGGAGCTATCGCAGATCAAGATGCCCTCAAGATTCGCCTCTTTGCAAGTACCCTAAAAGGTATGGCTTTTGTTTGGTACTCCACTCTGCCGGAGAACTCCATCCAAAACTGGGCTATGTTGGAGACACGCTTCCTGACCCATTTCCAAGGTGAGGACCATCCTGTTACTATACCTCAGCTCTGCAGCCTAAAACAAGGAGAGAATGAGTCAACATACGACTTCATTCACAAGTGGAAGGCAATGGTGTACAAATGCTCAGATGTATTGCCACAAGCGTCTCTAGTCGACATCTGCCGTAACAACATGAGAGAAAGAATCCGCTCCATGATCATCGGCAACAAATCAAAGAACCTGGGAGAACTCCTCGAAGCTTCCATGGAGGCTAAAATGGTGATCAAAGACCTCAACAGTCGGAAATCATCAAAGAAAGAGCCAACCGCCATTACAACCTCAAAACCAAAGAAAAAGGAGGTTCTTAATGTGCAGACCAAGTCAGCTCCTCAGCAGCCAAAGAAAGCTGAAAACAAAGCTACAGGTAAAAGACCTGAACTCTCTGATGCCTTCAAAGAACGTATAGAAAAGAAATACCCATTCGATAAAGATGTCGAAGAAATCTTTGAGGCTTTCTTAGCAAACGGCAAACTCACCTTGCCTGAGCCCAAAAGACCGGGAGATATTGGCAAAACCAACGATCCCCGGTATTGTCCATATCACCAGATGATCTCACATCCTCTCAATCAATGCTTCGTTGTGAGAGAGAAGATCAATGAGATGTGGAAAAACGGAGTCATTACTTTTGACAAAAACTACGGCTCCGCCTCAATCAACATGGTGTCATATGGGCAAACTTCAAATTCACCAAAGGAGAAGATCATTACTTCGTTCAAGGTGATAAATGGCTCAAGCGTCCCAAGAGTTGGTTCCCTATCCAACACCAGATGGACAACCCATATGAGTGCATCCCGATCTCCTAGAAGATGAAAATTGGGAGATCGTCAAAACAAAGCCGACCGCTCAGTAGCGCAGGCAAGCCAAGAGACAACTCTGCAAGCTCAAACAGCAGTAGAAGTCTCAACCAAAACAAGAAGTCCTTGAAAAGGTGGAAACCTCTTCCACTACTTCACTAGGGGTGACGGAAGAATCTCTTCCCAAAGCTTCAAAGGTGGTAAGAAAATTCACCCTTGATGATTTCATGCCACCTCAATACAAAAATGAAACTACGCAAGGGGCATCATACTCTTTCAACTCGGTAGTTGGATTCTCCATGGATGGATATGAGTCCAGTGATACTACCGGTGATATCAATGAATGAGAAAAATCCCTTGAAATAGGAGAATACCTCTCTGATGAGGATTGGATTCCCGAGTCTCATCTTATGCCAGTAATCTGGTATAACCCATTACAGCCACAAGGATCCTGGTCCGATGATGATGAAGACCAAGAGGCTGTTCAAGAAAATGATGTTGATCCAGCACCGGTCAATGCTCTAGTGGAACTCAATATTGATGGACCGCAAGGAGCAGATGACGAAGAAGATTTGGCTCCTATGCCTGATCTTGAAGAATATGCAAGAATCCTGCAACATCTTGCCATAGAGCAGGAGCATGATCGCGTCAACAATCTTCGTCATGATCCAGAACCAGAATTCCTTGAAAATCAATGGGAACTTTCTCCCTCAACTCCTGAAAATGGAGAAAAATGCTGGATCGATGATCCTCTTACATCCGAGGATGAGTCCGATCCCCAACAGTCTATACTGGGGGCATCGTGCAATGCGATAGATCAGGATGATAGTGCCTCTGAAGCTTCCAAAGACATGTACTCCCCAATTGGTAGTATATCTTCCGGAGCTACATCTTCTCAAGTGACTTCCACTGAGATAGCATCTTCTCAGCCTTCGTCTCCTGAAACTGTGACATCGGAACTCAAACCTCTTCCGATTGATCATCCTGGAAAAGCTCCTACCAATGAAGTCTTCTTCAATTAAAATCCAGTCGATTGGTCCCAGTTACCCGATCTCATAGACGATGTTTGGACCGATAATTACTCGACATAGAAGAAAAGTTGATGGATGATGTTCAGGACTTGTTCCCGGAAAATACTCCATGCAACGCGATCACTGAAGATGGCAATGCTGCTACAGAGACGTCTTCAGCAAATGACGATGATCAACCCTCTATCCTGAGAGTGATCTTCCAAAAGAAGACCCTTCTCTAGAAGCCCTTGAAGTTGGTAGAGGTACCCGCTCTGACAGGGATTACCACAAAAATTACAACCAACCTTCTTCTTCTTATGTAAATCCTTCGGGAAAGCAAGTTGTAAATGCCCCAAGTGGCAACAATAATGAAAATGCAGGCCCGAAGGAGGCTTTCAAGTATGACTTGATTGAGCACTTCAAACCTTCCGACAGAAGATCCTATTCAAAAGATAGACTTAGGAACACCTGATAACCCACGTCCTGTATTCATAAGCAAGAATATAAAGGATGATGAGTTACCCGAGTATATCTCTTTTCTCCGTGAGTTCGTCGATTGTTTTCCATGGTCTTATGCTGAAATGCCCGGCTTTGATCCCAAAGTAGCAGTCCACAAACTCAACTTGCAAAAAGAAATCAAGCCTGTCAAACAAGGCCAAAGAAGATTCCGTCCTGAGGTGATGGACAAAATTGAACAAGAAGTTCAGAAACTCAAAAACGTTGGCTTCATCCGTAAGGAACATTATCCTGAATGGTTGGTCAACATCGTCCCCGTAACAATGAAAAATGGGCAGATAAGGGTCTTATCGACTACAGGGACCTGAATAATGCATGTCCTAAAGATGAATTCCCACTCCCCATACCAGAGGTGATGATTGACAACACCTGTAGGTTCGAGCGATTGACATTCATGGATGGATTCTCTGGCTACAATCAGATAAAGATGCATCTTGAAGATGAAAGACATACATCATTTCAGACTCCATTTGGCGTGTATTGCTACACTGTCATGCCATTTGGTCCGAAAAATGCAAGTGCAACATATCAAAGGGCTATGATGAGAATATTCCAAGATATACGGCACAAGACGGTCGAATGCTATGTTGACGACCTCGCCATCAAAAGCAGAAGAAAAGAAGACCATCTCGACGATCTACGAGAAGTCTTCCTCCGACTTCGCAAACACAAATTGCGGATGAATCCACTAAAATGCTTATTCGTTGTCTCATCGGGTAAGTTTCTCGGATTCATAGTACGGAAAACTGGAATAGAACTTGACCCCACCAAAGTCAACGCTATCCTGGAAATGCCATCTCCAAGGACCCTAAGAGAATTAAAAGGGCTTCAAGGAAGACTGGCATACAACGACGGTTCATCTCCAATCTGTCAGGGAAGTGCCGTCCATTCTCTTGCTTGATGAAGAAAGGTGTGGACTTTGTCTGGGATACTGAATGTGAAGCCGCATTTCAAGACATCAAACCATACCTCACCAAACCTCTAGTGTTGGCTGCCCCCACAACTGGAAAGCCATTCATCTTGTACACAAGAGCTCTCGATCACTCTTTGGGTGCTCTGCTCGCACAAGAAAATGACGACGGAAAAGAAGCTGCTCTATATTACCTCAGCCGCATGTTAGTAAGTGCAGAGCATCACTGCTCCCTAGTCGAAAAAGAATGCCTAGTAGTGATGTTTGCCGTATAAAAGCTGTGTCACTACCTGCTATCCAACACAATCTACCTGGTTTCGAGGATCAACCTCTTAAAGGTCCTTGTCACAAAAGCAGGTTCTCTCAATGCACGACTGGCGAAATGGTCCATCCTTCTATCGCAGTTTGATATTAGGTATGTACCATAAAAGGCAATAAAAGGCCAAGCTCTAGCAGACTTTCTCGCAGAGCATCCGTTGCCTAAAGATTCTCCACTCAGGGATGATCTCCCAGACGAATTTGTCTACAACGTGGAAACTTCCTTATCATCAAATGCCTCTTGGGACATGTACTTTGACGGCGCAACCAGGGCAAATGAAAAAGGAAAGCAGATATCGGGAATTGGCATTCTCTTTGTCAGCCCCGACAAATACATGATTCCATACGCTTTCTCGCCATTGGAACCATGTTCAAACAATGCAGCTGAGTACCAAGCACTGATTATAAGATTGGAACTCGCCCTCTAAACCGGTATCACCATGCTGGAAGCTTTTGGGGACTCTCAACTGATCGTCAACCAGATGAATCAGAAATTTGAAGTCAGGAAGCCTGATTTGCTGCCTTACTACAACAAGGCACAGTCACTTCGACAAAAATTCAACATCTGTCACATCACCCACATCCTCAGAGGTGAAAACATCCGTGCAGATGCCCTGGCCGGACTCGCCGCATCTATGGCAATCCAAGAAGGGAAAAACATGCAAATTACAGTGTGTCAAAGAAGGATTCTCCCTCCTCTTAACACACACCAAGCAATTGCTGAATGCGACAAAGTGGTTGGAAGTCGGATGTCCA
This sequence comes from Umbellularia californica, assembly GCA_028538565.1. NCBI lineage: Eukaryota > Viridiplantae > Streptophyta > Magnoliopsida > Laurales > Lauraceae > Umbellularia > Umbellularia californica. Next base: position 31,684,149 of record JAPQWN010000011.1, read on the forward strand.
TCCTCAAACCTCCGATCGGTGACTGGAGGGATCCGTTCATTGATTACATCATATTCGGAATCCTACCTGAAGATCCAAAAGAGCGGGTAAGCATCCAAAGACGAGCCCTGAACTTTCATTTGGATATTCCTTCAAAAGCACTTTACAGAAAATCTTTCAACGGAGTACTTCTACGCTGCTTGTCACAACAAGAGGCTGAGTAAACTCTTAAAGAAGTGCATTTTGGTCTTTGTGGAGCCCATCAGGCTGGTCCTAAGCTCTACGATCAGATAAAAAGGCTAGGTTATTATTGGCCTACCATGGTAGCTGACGCAATGCGATTTGCTAAACGCTGCCAATAATGCCAAATTCATGGAGATTATGTCCACATGCCTCCATAATGGCTACATCCTACGGCAATCTCATGGCCTTTTGAAGCCTAGGGTATGGACATCATAGGTCCTATCTTTCCCCCATCAAGCAAAGGTCATCGCTTCATCTTCGCCACTACAGATTATTTCTCCAAGTGGTCAGAAGCATTTGCGCTCAGTGAAATGAAGACCTCATCAGTCCTTCAATTCTTGCGCACCAACATTATTTGTCACTTCGGTATACCTAAAATATTCATCCATGGTAACAGACCGCAATTCCGGGATCATAGATTCTACAGGTTCTGCGACAAGTATAAAATCCAAAGTTGTCCTTTGACTCCATATAATCGTAGAACGAACGGACTAGCAGAAGCCTTCAACAAGACACTCTGCAAAATTCTCAAGAAAATGGTCTCTAGTCACAAAAGAGACTGGGGCGACAAACTATCAGAAGCTTTGTGGGCCTATCGAACCACCGTTAGAGGACTAACCCATAGCACACCATTCTCTTTGGTCCATGGATGAGAAGCTGTTGTCCCTTTGGAAGTACAAATTCCTTCCTTAAGGGTATCTCTGTAAAATGACATGACGCAAGAAAGCAATGTCAAATTGAGACTCCAAGAGCTGGAAAATCTTGTTGAAAGACGGCTGGAAGCTCTACAAAGCATTGAGTTGTACCAAGTATGCATGGCAGGATCTTTCGACAAGAAAGTCAGGCAACGTGCCTATAAAAAGGGCGACTTGGTTCTTGCAGTAAAAAGACCCATAGTCTTTGCTCACAATTCCAAAGGCAAATTTGAACCAAAATGGGAGGGACCCTTCGTCATTGATAAAGTCTTCTCCAACGGTGCATACGCTCTTTTAAACACGGAAGGAGATAGATGTATGTTGCCCATCAACGGCAAGTTCTTTAAATGGTACTACCCTTGAAGACTTCCTCAAACGGGTCAGAGCGATATCTACACGGCCAAAGCCTATTTCCAGATACTTGCTCGTCAAACCCACCCCTTTTGAAATTTTCATATTTACGATGAAATTTCTAAAAAAAAAAAAAACTTTCAAAACAATGCTTACTTTCATCATTTCATTGTTAAAAAAAAAATCATCAAATTAAATCCAAAAAAATCCAAGTTTAGGAGCCTCTTCTCGAACTAAACCAAAATTTTCGATCCTTGAACTCAAAATTCGTGGTTTGAAACAAAAATTAGGACTCAGGAATTTCCACCCTAGTCCACCCCGACTTTTACAGCCAAAAATGGTTTTAAATCAAAATTTACGACCCTCGTGTCTTTAAACAAAAATGGTTTTTAGAAACTGGAAGGATGCGAACCCCATTCGATACTTCCAAAACCCCAAAATCGGAAGGATGCGAACCCCATTCGATACTTCCAAAACCCAAAATCGCAAGGAAGCGAACCCCATTCGATACTTGCAAAACCTCAAATTTCAAAAAAATCGTGGAGACAAAACATTCCAGTTGATATCCAACACCCAAATTTCTAATGGTTCGAGAAAACCTCAAATTTCAAAAATCGTGGAGACACAACATTCCAGTTGATATCCACAACTCAAATTTCAAATGGTTCGAGAAAACCTCAAATTTCAAAAACAGTGGAGACGCAACATTCCAGTTGATATCCACAACCCAAATTTCAAATGGTTCGAGAAAACCTCAAATTTCAAAAAAAATCGTGGAGACGCAGCATTCCAGTTGATATCCACAATCCAAATTTCAAATGGTTCGAGAAAACCTCAAATTTCAAAAAAATCGTGGAGACGCAACATTCCAGTTGATATCCACAACCCAAATTTCAAATGGTTCGAGAAATCCTCAAATTTCAAAAATCATGGGGAAGCGACATTCAGTCGATACCCATAAAACCAAAATTTTTGAAAAAGCAGGGAAATGACGCTTAGTCGATACTTGCACCCCAATCCCACAATGAAGCAACATTCCATCGATACACGCAAACCCAGTCTGCGAGGAAGCGATATTCCATTGATACTCGCAAACCGAATGAGCAAGGTAGCGATATTCCATCGATACTTGCAAGACCATTCAGCGGGGAGGCGACATTTGGTCGATACCTGCATTTTGAAAACCAAAATCCAGCTATAAACGCCAAAACCCGGCTATAAATGCCAAAAAAATGGACTATAAACGCCAAAAATTCGGCTATAAATGCCAAAATTTGGCTATCAACGCCAAAAATCGGCTATAAATGCCAAAAAAATCGGCTTTCATGCCAACAAAACAAAACTTGGTTTTCAAAAAATCTGGCTATCATGCCAAAAACAGCAAACAAAACTTCGGCTTCCATGCCATCTCAAAAACTTTGGATCCCATGCTATAAACAAAAATTTTGGCTCCCATGCCGCAAACAAATTTTGGCTCTTACGCCAGAAAATTCGGCTTTCATGCCATCTCAAAAAAAAAAAAAAAAAAACTTAGGCTTTCATGCCATCTCAAAAACTTTGGCTTCCATTCCATAAAAAAAAAAACTTTGGCTTCCATGCCACAAACAAACAAATTTCGGCTTCCATGCCACAAACAAACAAAAGCTGGCTTTTATGCCACAAAATTTGGCTTTCACGCCATCTTAAAATTCTGGCTTTTATGCCACAAAATTCGGCTTCCATGCCATCCCAAAATCTTGGCTTTCAACCTATCAAAAACTAGGCTTTTTGCCACAAAAATTGGCTTTCATGCCCAGAACAACCCTTTGACAAAAGATTTTCAAAAAATGACAACCTTGTGATCAAATTCTCAAACAAACATTCCCATTCAACTCTTGCTTTTATAAAAAATGGTTTAAGTAAAAGGAAGGATACAAAAAATATATAGTACCAAAAATGTTTATACATAGAGGTGCCAAAGAAGAAAAAGAAGAAAAGGAGTTTGTTACAACTCAAGAGCTCAATCCAACATGGTCTTCAACCAAAGATTCAACTCCTCAAGCAGACCCTTGGCCTTAGCCTCTAAAGTTTTCAGGCCACGCTTCTTCAAAACATTCCCATAAAATGCGGCCGAACGCCGCGACCCATTTGCACTACGAGGAAGTTCTTCCCAGAGAACCTGCCACTGCTCATATTCCTGAGTCTTCCTCCGGAACTTACTCTCAGCCTCCTCAACCTGGCGAATGAGTGTCCCCTCCTTGGCACAAGCCTTCACAATGGCGGTCCATTTGGCAGCAGCTTCTTCCTCCAAAAGCTCAAGACGCTGCCTAGCCTCGACAACCTCCTTATCAAGGCGGTTCAGGTCCTGTTTTAGCTCCATGATGGCCAACTCGGTAACGTTCCTCTCCCGAACGAACTGCTTCCGAGTCTGCGAGATCTCAGTCAGCTCAGCTTCGACTTTGCTGGAAGGCTTTATAAACATCTCATTAAAGAAGTCACCATCTGGAAAACTCTTGGTCTCAGTCCACTTGTTCCCGAAAGTAGTGACTTCATCAACGAAATCCTTGGCGCTTGTAATGTCCAGACCAACTTCTTCGCTATCAGCAAGAATGTCATGTACATGCTTGATCATGCCAAAGACAGCTTCCAAGTGACCCGAAGAGAGAGTCTCGACCCATGAGCTCAAAACACTCTTCAACACCTTCTTTGCATACTGAAGGTGCGGCCCAGATGAGGATTCGCTCTGCTCTAGCACCCGACTGCCCATCTCATACCCCATCGGAGCGCAGGTATCTCTTTTCAATCGAAGAAGCTGACTCGTTGAAAGTAGAAGAAGCCCCTACTTCTGGATTGGCTGCAGGTATCTCCTGTTCTGGTCTTGAGGAGGACGGAGGAACTTCTCATGTTGCTTCGCAATCTGTCAATGAAAAGACAAAGAGGTATGAATATGATCTTGTCAAGAATCAGTTTCGAGATTATTATTACAAAATACCTTTTTCGACGACTGGCAAAGTACTTTCTGCCTCTCGAAGCTCATCCGAAGCATCGTCAAAAGTTGCATCCATGGATGGCTTGAAGTCGTTAGAATCTTCTGGCAAGTCAGCTAACAAGAAAACAAAAAAAACATGTTGGCAAATGGCAACACAAAAAAAAATGCCAAAGCAATCATACCAGGTGAAGGTTCTGGAACCACTCCAGAGTCCCTGGGCTCTTCCTCAGATGCTGCGACCGGATCCATCATTGCCTCATCGACTGGAACCTCGGGCATCATCAAATCATCATCCTCTGCCAAAAGAAAGAAAGCAGCGGATAAAAAAAATCTCTCATAAAAGAGAAAAAAAGCAGCAAAAGAAAGAAGTAGGATCATACCAGTCGTCTCCTCTTTTCTGGAGGCTCGTCAACATCCCCAGGAGCCTCCTCAACAATGGTGAGAGGAACTTCTAGATTAGAAGGACTTTCATGCCGTCTCATATTACGACACTGTCCTCTCTTCCTCTTGCTTCTGCGGGATAGTCTGCTTGAAGATCCTGCCCCACTATCAACATCAGGCCTCTCACTAGAGTCCTCACTGGATGGTCTGCTTTTTTCGGTAGAATCCATGGAAGCCTTTGTGCGCTCTGCTTGCATCCAAGCATCGATCTCGGCCTCCTCCTCTTCCAGCTGTCTCAAGACCTCACTAGGAATCCCTTGTGCAGCTCCTGATCTGATGACGTCCTGCTCATTGAGAAAGCCTATCTTGTGCCTCTCTCTAGAAAGGAAAGCCAAAACTTCATCTCGACGAACAACATCTGATTTGCTAAGACCCTTCCCAAGAGATTGCTTGACATCAAGCTCCTTCTTGGAAAGCCCCTGGTACACTAAGAAGCTCTCCACGAACCATTTCGTGAAGCCAGAAGTCCGGAAAGTGGGTAGCTCAGGATAGGAAATCATGACGGTAGTGTCTTCCGCACTGTAAAAAGCCCATGCATTCCTCCCATCCTGCAGACCTCCAAAACGCTTCACCATGCTCGAAGGCGCTCCAAAAACGCCTTGAGAGAAGCCAAGCTGCAATGCAAAACGCGAAGGGACATACAGCTGGATATCGACGAAAAGATATCTACGGTATACCATCGTACCAACCCGTATGTAGAAAAGCCATTTCTTCTCCGCATTTGTCAAAGCATAGTGTCTTCCCGACACTACCCTAGTCGAATCACGGGAGACACCAAAGTCAAAAACCTTCTTCCGTAAACCTGGAAAAAGCTTCACTGAAGACCTCCCAATCTCGACGCCCCTGAACCGTCGGATTCTCAATCGGGCAGACAAAAGAGATTTGGAAATGGCTGTCCCTCTAGCCAAACGAGTCATAAAGGGATCGTCGTCATGTACAACTCCCAACCGATGGAAGCTAGGACAGTGGTATACGTACCACGAATAGAAGATGTGGGTGGAAAATACCATGTTCATAGGGAGCCCAAGCCGAACCAGAAAAGCAGTAGCCTGCAGTTCGGTAAACAAGTAAAAGTAAAGAGTAGGCACTAAAGCTAGCCGCTCTACGAATGCCATCTGACAAGCCGGAAAATACAATACGGCCTGATGTGCATTCCATCTCCTCCAGCAAAAACAGCCTCACCCAGCCAATAAGTGAGGTAAACAGCGAGATCTCTCCGCAATGCAATGTCAGGACAAATGACGTCTGTGCTTACGAAGAACTTCCTCAACTCTTCTCGCATAGCAAAAATCTTCTTCAAACTTGGGTTTTTGGCCCTAGTATCCTGAGCCATGCTATCAGAAGACTCACCGCTGTAAAAAAAGTTGGAGCTGCAACTCTTCCAACTACTGCATCGGACTTTTGAGCCCTCCTTCTCCTTCAAAAAATCATAGAAGGCGACGAGCTGAAAGAGCACATGCCTGAACTCCTTAGACTGCTCCTCAAGGACACTGTCGATAGGCATGAACTCCTCATAGAGTTTGCCGAGGATAGGCAGCCCGATGATGGCGCTTAATTCCTTCAAAGAAAAACCAATCTCACCATTCGTAACAATGAAGGTATTGGTTTGTGGAAGGAATGACTCCAGCATGGCCATGAAAGCCTCATCGGAGAAAACAACGGTTTGCCGAAAAGCGTGAACCGCGTCAAAAATCTCGTCCTCCCTCAGAATGTCCCTGCCAATCTTCAGGGAGTGATAAGTCCATGAGTCCCAGGAGGTTCTTGACGGAAATCGGCTACAAAGTCTTTGGCTTTTCGAAAAAATGGGAAACTTCGTGCTCCGATTTTGCGCGGCTTCTCGTCAAGTTTTCTTCAGGAAAAATCAGGTGAATAATTGAGGAAAAATGTCAAGAAAAATGCAGGAGAAAAAAGGAATAAAAAAGACGAGGAAACGGCTGAAAATCGGCTACCAAAGGGGACAAAACCCTATCATTTTCCAAAAATCGGGTGGCCCGTTTTCCGATCCTCTTCGTATTTCGGGAGTTCTAGCCACTGTGATTTCCCAAAAATCCAATTTTTGATACTTGAAAATGACTTCATCAACACCTCGGATCCGCAGTCAAGAGTATGAAATCATCACTGATCGCTCCAAGATCGCCGACCGGCTGACCAAGAAAGTACACATTCTGTCCGACCGATCGTGAAATCGACAAGACAGATGTCACCGACCCACTGGCATCAATCAATGTCTGAAATTACATCGCCATCCGACATCAAATAACATGCGGATCTATCGGCGATCGTCACAAGAAGAATTCCAAAAGACGCAGCGTGGTCCATGACTCTTCAGATGCCCTGGTGACCACTTAATGTTGTTAATTAACCCGTTTAATGCGGTCATTAAACCATTATATTGGACGGCACAATCAGAAGCAAGCAAATGGGAGTTACAAGTCTAAGCAACCATGGCATTAAAACCATGAAACTCCCCTCATCATGCAGATTAAAGGAGATTAAATGCCCATCATTCTTCATCGGCCAATCACAAGCCAAGAAAAATGAGTTACAAAATCAAGAAATAAAAACTTGTAACTCCTCCCATCATGGAGCGTCATGCCATCAAACCTCTCATCATGGTCATCAATGCTCATAAACCACCCCATGGCTACCAAAAGCCTATGAAAGGAGGTCATTCCAAAGGAGAGAGACCTAGAGACACACATCCACAATAAGAAGGCCGAAGTCTGGAAAATCCCAGAGGAATTCTGAAGAAGTCCTGTTACTCTGCTGCAAGAAACACCACAAGGTGATCGAAGTCCCTTAGGGGGCCACCCCCCCCCCCCCCCCCCCCCCATGGCAAAGCTCTTCCTCTTCTTCTATCCAACATGGCCTAAACGCGGCTTTTCAGCCCGTTTACTCGGTTTTTTTTATTGGATATAGGACCTCCCCTTGGTCTTTGTCCTCAAAAAAAACTGAGGTCCAAGCGAAGCCAAAGAATCGAAGCATCAAGCGTTCTCATCTGAAGGACGATGGCGAAGTCCATACATGACTTGCGACCGTTGATCTGAACGTGTCCCCACAATCTCCTGAGAAGTTAGACCCATTTTCTTTCTTTTCTATTGTACTTTGTATTTTTTAAAGAGACAAAAAATTACAATTCTTGTCTTTCATTATTGATGAGATTTGTAAATCGCCTTTCACGGCACCAAAATCGCCTTTCACGGCAAACAAACCAAAAATCACCTCCTACGGCATTCAAAAAATATTGTCTCTTTTCTTAAATATTTATGCAATTTGAAAATTTAGAAGAAATGATCGATTTCCTTTCTACTTGTGAAGGTGAATCTCTGGATCACCACATCAAATTCTAAGTAGAATAGAAAATCTTGCATACCAGTACAAAAAATGTTGATACCCGCTTTTCTCCTCCGCCGGACCCCGGCAGCCCCCGGGGCGGAAGGAGAGGACGAAAGGCCGGGTCCATCAATCATTACCAGAGAGATTTCTCATCTCCAGAGAGACTTTGTGAGGATTATGTGCTGAAGCTATCTTCGTCTAGAGACTCATCCCCTACATTCTTAGTTGATTCGTCTTATGCAAGACGCGGAGATTAAAGTACTGGAGAAGGTGAACGGCGTGCTAATCGGTAAGATCCACTATGGTCTTAGGTTGTGTTCAACCGTAAAGGGTAATGAGTTTATCTTGTAACATTCATTTATTAGTGCTTTGATCTTTTCAAACAAGGGTGAGGTCCCGTGGTTTTTTTCCCTATCCAGGGTTTTCCACGTATAAATTCTAGTGTCCATCTGTATGATTGATTGATTGATTGACTTAGATCTTTACTTCCGCATTTCCATATTGAAATCTGTGTTGGGACTGTATTTATCGAATCAACCATCTTGGAATTTCACATTGCCCAGTTCCTTCCTCCAGCACACACCAGCAGGTCACTCCATCTTTCTTCAGCTCATTAGGTCGCTCTACTTGCCTATAGCCAGCCGGCCACTCCCCTCCTTTACAGATCAGCTGGTTATTTCACCTACAGTCAGCCCACCAGCCAGTCAACTCCACACAGCAGCCGGCCACCCCTGCAACAGTCCCTGCGGCCAACCCACTTCTTCTCCCCTGAAATCAGCACCTTTACATCACCTCCATGTTTCTAGCCTACTGATGGACCCATCGGAGGTTTCCGCACCCCGAGGGCTGACCTGGGTCTCGGCGGAGGAGGGAAATCGCGGGTATCAACATTTTTGTACGGATATGCCAGATTTACTTTCTACTTGGAATTTGGAATGGTGATGATCCGGAGATCCACCTTCACAAGTAGAAAGGAAATCAATCCTTTTTTCTAACTTTTCAAATTGCAAAAATATTAAGAAAAGAGACAAGTTTGTTTTTTAGAATGCCGTAGGAGGCATTTTTGTTTATTTGCCGTGAAAGGCGATTTTGCCGTGAAAGGCGATTTTACAAAACTCATCAAATATGAAAGATAAGAATTGTGATTTCTTTTTGTCTCTTAAAAAAATACAAACTACAATAGAAAAGGAAGAAAAGGGATCTAACTTCTCAGGAAATTGTGGGGACACGTTGAGATCGACGGTCGCAAGTCATGTATGGACTTCGCCATCGTCCTTCAAATGAGAACGGTTGATGCTTTGATTCTTCGGCTTGGCTCCTAACCTCAGTTTTTTAAAGGACAAGGACCAAGAGGAGGTCCTACATCCAATGAAAAACAGAGTAAACGGGCTGAAAAGCCGCTTTTAGGCCATGTTGTAGAAGGAGGGGACCTTGGGGGGGTGGCCCCCCAAGGGACGTTGATCACCTTGTGGTGTTTCTTGCAGCAGAGTTGTCACGTCCCCCGAACCCGATTAAGATTAAACCGGATCCGGAGAGTGAATTTTAGGACTAATTAAAATTTTTGTCCTTTGGGCCCACGGATCGTAAGTCCGCTGTGAGGATATTACATTTCAGACCTCATATAATTCTAGGCATATGGAATATCAGTCAATGAATAATACTTCTCATTAAATTAAAAGTTGCAAGAAAGAATAATAAAAAACTATTAAAGGAGTTAAAGTAATTTATTACATTGGCCAATCCCAATAAACAAGGCCAATAAAATTAAATCAAGTCAATGAAAGAAAAGGTCCAACGAGAGAAATAAATAAATGAATATATCTAATGAGTCCATGTGAATCTCTCTCGTGCCGGGAGTGATGATGCTACTCTACGTCATCGGCACGCCACTTGCGTTCCTCCTCGACTGGTTGGAGATCCTCTGGGATCTCCTCACCGGCCTGCTCCTCATAGTAGTAGTAACCACCTGAGGTGTCTGCACACTAAGGAATAGAGTCAACGACATGTTGACCAATAGATAAGCATAGCATAATAAACATGACATGCATCAAATATAGAGTAATGACAAGTACACATCATATGAACACAAGGAAAGCGAGTCTAGGCATAAAGCAAGAAAAATGATCGATAGAAATAATAATAGGAATCCTAACAACAATCTAACAATAACCACTATCATGCAATGCAAGACAAGAACAAGAGGGAGACTCCGAGGATGTCCAATGCCACCTCCCGGGGTACCAGTAACAATCCCAATCTGGACTACTAATACCAAAGTCCGGCTCCAGTAGGATCCTAGCTCCCGGTCCTGGGAATAGCAGCACGGTCCAATGCCCGCTCCCAGCTATTCAACGCCATGGACGCCGTCCAAAGCCGACTGCCCATCCCTACAACCGAGTAACCGGTTTGTCAATAAACCCCAAACTGCAGATGGCCATGATATGCAAACAATAATAAAGTGGTTTTGACACAAGGACAAACAAGACAAGCAAGTCTGGCTAGTTCAATGTACAAGACACGATCATAGGGATTATCTCATTTAAAACAATACCATACAAGCAAACCACGTAATAATCCCTTTCATTGCTAGCCAGTCATGTTCATCAATACAAGACAAGGTTCCTACGGTACACTCTAAGTCAGGTCCAAGCCTAAATTCTATAAGAATTTATGTTTCATAATTAGTTAAGTGTTTTATGCCAAAAGAATATACAAGGAATAATATCAACGGATAGAATTCACAAGTCAAGGGGGAATTACAATCCAACCTAGGCAAGTGGTGTCATCCCTATATTCCACATGTTCTAGCAGAGTACGTGTGGAAATTTAATCAACGATGCTTTTAGGAAAATTCCTTAGTGTGCAATCATGTTAAGCATCTAATGAAACAATTCCATACACATTCGGTTAAATCATGTGCAATACACGAATACCTAGACAACCCATCGAAGAACACCAAGCCACGTACTTCGATTTTAACCCCATTAATGGTCAAATGAGTGTGGGTGGATGGTTTCCAACATCTAAGGCCCAAACCTAAGTTATTAGTCTCATTTACAATAAAACATGATCTGAAACAATAATCTGCATATTTACATTACTTCCCGACCTTTGATCGTGATGAAACTAGAACCATTGGATTCTACATCTCGAGAGCTTTCCAATGGTATATTACATGTAGAATTCCAACGGTGAGATTAAACGTTATGCATTTCCAAAGTTCGCCTGTGCTGTCAAAAAAAGGCAGTCCGATCGATCGGACAAAAGGTCTGATCGATCGGTCTGAAATCAGCCACAGTTAAGTAACAGTACCGATCGATCGGACCTCGATCGGACTGCAGGTCCGATCGATCGGAACTGCAACCTGAACCCCGAAAATGGCCGAAAACTGGTTTTTCTGGCCCTTTTTCCTCCGGCCAATCCATGGCTAACCTGCATAAAATGAGCCACCTGCTCTCTCCACAATCCAATCCATCCACATTCCATTCCACTCCATTAATTGAATCAAATAACTACCATTTCCAATTTACATTTAATCAACCTAAACCAATAATTAACAATAATAATCCCTAAATCAGAACAGGCTTGGAATTAAGGAATTCTAACAAGGAATCATAGCCAATCAAATAGAAACAAACATACATGCTTAGAAATACAATGCAGATCTACTTGCCTCAACCAAGAAGATGATAGAATTTGGGCAAAACTCGAGGAGAAGCCTTTCTACCCAAAAATCCACGATCTAACCCGATAAAACGAAATCTAGGAAGCCAAGAAGAAGATAGGAAGAAAAAGAATTAAGATCAGACCTAAATCTAACCAAAAGAATACGAATGAAAAGATGAAAGTATGAGAATGCTTACCAAATTGATACCGGAAGCAAGAGGAGATCAAGAGAATGAGAACTAGCGGATCGGATCTTCGAGTTGATCTCTCTAGGCTAGAGATCTGGCTTAAGAAAGGAAGAAGAAGAAGAAGAATGGGGCTGCAGTTTCTTTCGTTCAATTGCAGAGAATAATGAGAGAGATTAGGTTAAGAAGAAGATAGGGAGGAAAAGACCTAAGTTGCCCCTTTTAGTGGGTCCGGTGAAAGAATGGACCACTTGAAGGGTTTCCAGTTGTCGGATCATGATGAGTCAAGAGACAAAAATGATCAGCGCGACGAAACCTTTCCAACGAACCCATAAATCACGGCGTTTGGAATATTTTGGAAAACACTCAATTTTCCCTAAATTGCAAACTACCCCCCTGCTATCAACAAATGAACTCGGAATCGCACGAAACTTCGCAGATACTATTCTAATGCTAAAAGAAACTCGCTCATGCTCTAAACCCACTTAAATATCTAAAATACAATTAATTATAATAATAGCTAAATAAATGGGTCAATGGGCTTACTATTGGGCCCAACCGACCCAGTAAGGTCGCAGACCTTACAAGAGTAACAGGACTTCGTCTGTATTTCTTCGGGAGAATGCAAGCGTGCAAGTGCAGAATTTCAAGTCGATGTGTGTATCGATTCCTTCATGTTGATTTCTTTTCTTTTGGACCTCCTTTTATAGGCTTTTGGTAGCCATGAGGTGATTATGGGCATTGATGGCCATGATGAGAGAATTGATGAGGAGTTACAAGTTTTTATTCCTTGATTTTGTAACTCCTTTTTCATGGCCTGTGATTGGCCAATGAAGGGTAGTGGGTATTTAATCGCCTTTAATATTCATGATGATGGGAGTTTCATGGGTTTAATGCCATGATTGCTTGGATTTGTAGCTCCCAAATGCTTGAATCTGATTGGGCCGTCCAAAATAATGAGTTAATGACCGCATTAAGTTGTCATAAACGGTCAATTAATGACATTAAGTGGTCGCCAGGGCATGTGAAGAGTCGCGGGCCGCGCTGCATCTTTTGAGATTCTTCTTGTGATCATCACAGGTGGATCCACACATTGTTTGATGTCGGATTGCGATGTAATTTCAGACATTGATTGATGTTGGTGGGCCGATGATATCTGTCTTGTCGATTTCACGATTAGTCGGACAGAAAGTTTACTTTCTTGGTCAGCCGGTTGGCGATCTTGGAGCGATCGGTGATGATTTCATGCTTTTGACGGTGGATCCAAGATGTCGGTGAAGATCAGTGGTTTTCAAGCATCAAAGATTGGATTTTCAGAAAATCACAGAGGCAAGAACACCCGAAACGCAAAAAGGATCGGAAAATAGGCCATTTGGTGCGAAATCTGGCGACCCGGATTTGCAGGGTCGTCGGCGACCATGAACCCAGGGTCGCCGGCGACCTAGGGCCAGGGTCGCCGGCGATGGCCCTTTTGGTCGCCGAGCTTCGTTTTCGGCCATTTTTTCGTCTTTTTGTTCCTTTTTTCTTCTGTATTTTTCTTGACATTTTTCCTCAATAATTGATTTGATTTTCTTGGAGAAAACTTGAAGAGAACCAGCGCAAAACCGGAGCGCAAAGTTTCCCATTTTTTGGGAAAGCCGAAGACTTTGTAGCCGATTTTCCGTCAAGAGTCGAAACTAGGTCAAACGATGTCGGAATGACCTGAAAATTGAGGTGAAACTTCTTGAGCATTGGATAGGACCAACCATGGGCTTTTATTTGAGTTTTGAACTGTTTGGGGTCCCGTCGATGCTTGACTTGATTTTGCTGTGGTGAAAATGCCGAACTTTGATATGTGGTCAAACGATGTCTGATTGACCTGAAATTTGACGGGGAGCCTATTGGAGTCATTTTGAGATGACCCACTAGCTCCATTTTGGATGTCATGGTCCCGGGGTGCTCCGCCGCCGGTAGGCTTGACTTTCTTTCGGAGCATCGAAACCTGGTTAAACATTGTCGGAATGACCTGAAATTCGACGTGCAGCCTTTTGCAAGCATGTTAAAGCCACTCATGCACTTTGTTTGATGAGTGATGGCTTCGGTGGTTCCCGCCGCCGGGAGGCTTGATTTTGCTGCTCGAGCGTTGATGGAGGGTCAAACATTGTCGGTTTGACTTGAAATTTGGCATGGAGCCCTTTGGAGACATCCTGGAGTCATCCATAGGTTCTGATCAAAGTTTTGGTGTCTTTGATGATGTCGCCGCCAGGAGCGCTTGTTTAGTTGTCGGAGAAGCGAAGTTGGGCCAAACGATGTCGGAATGGCCCGAAACCTAAGGTGTACCCCTCTTTTAGCTGTCTTGAAGGATCTCTCAGTTTTTATTTGATTCTGATGAGATCTGATGCTTGAAGTAGCTTTGCCTGTTTTGTAGCAGGATACAGCTTCATGAGGCTTCTTGATGTTGAGGAGACATAGTGACTTTTTTGGTGTCAACACCTACAACTTATTCCCTCCTCTAATCACAGCATGAAGTCACCTCCTCCATTGATCACAACCTGTAATTCAGTCCCTTCACAAACGATAGCCCGCACAGTAACTCCTCTCACGGCAATTTACTGCAGCCATTGTAGTGGCCAGATTGTTGTTAACCTTAGGCCAATGGGTTCCACACCGGGACCCGCAGAACCCAATCCCTTAGGCCCTGTTTTATGACCCATGAAACCTGAACTTTCCTTTGTTTCTCTCCCCTTTAAAATGTATTTCAAAATCAACTCGAGCAATTGTGAACACATGTGGAACACGATGACTTGTAATTTTACCCGAACTTAGGGATCGGATATTATTACCTTTGGATTGCATCAAGTGTACTAAATACATCTTTTGACTTGTAATTATTGGCCAGTGTTTGTTGGCACTAAAAATGTCACTTTGCCTCTTCAAGCCACATGAAGCCGCAGCCTACCAAAATAGGCAATGCTGCTTTCAAAAAACCAAATCTTGTCAGAATCAAATAAAAACTGCAAGATCCTTCAAGATAGCCAAGAGAAGAGTACACATGAAGTTTCGGGCCATTTCGACAACATTTGGCCTAACTTCACTTCTCCGACAGCTAAACAGGAGCTCTCGGCGGCGACAGCATCGGAGACATCAAATTCCCGATCAGAGCCTGTGGATGATCTCAAAATGCATCCAAAAGGCTCCACGTCAAGTTCCAAGTCAAACCGACAACGTTTGACCCTACATCAACCCTCAAGCAGCTAGATCAAGCCTCTCGGCGGCGAAAACCACCAAAACCATTACTCATCAAACAGAGCACATGGGCAGCTTCAAAATGCTTACAAAGGGCTACACGTCAAGTTTTAGGTCATTTCGACAACATTTGACCAGACTTTGACTCCCGAAAGCCAAATCAGGCCTCTCGGCGGCGGAGCTCCCCGGGACCATGGTTTCCAAGATAGAGCCTGTGGATCATCTCAAAATGACTCCAATAGGTTTCCTGTCAAATTTCAAGTCAATCGGACATCGGTTGACCGCACATCAAAGCGCGACATCTACCTCGCGGCAGAATCAAGCCTACTGGCGACGGGACCCCATACGGCTTCAAAACTCAAACAAAAGCCTATGGTTGGTCTTATTTATTGCTCAGGAGGCTCCACCTCAAATTTCAGGTCATTCGGACATCGTTTGACCCAGTTTCAGCTTCTGACGGAAAATCGGCAACCCTGCGCGACAAAGTCTTCGGCTTTCCTGGAAAATTGGAAACTTTGCAACCCAAATTGCAAGGATTCTCATCAATTTTTCTACAAGGGAATAAGGCCAACAAATGAGCAAAAATGTCAAAGAAAAATACAGAAGAAAAAACGAAGGAAAAAGACCTCAAAACGACCGCAAAACGGGCTCCGAAGGGGAAAATTCCCCCGGGTCGCAGACCCCCGCGACCCTGGCCTAGGGTCGCCGGCCCCTGCGACCCTGGAAGCCCGGAATCTCCGGTTTCGCCCCGGGAGCTCCGTTTTCCGTCGTTTTTCGCGATTCGAAGCTTCCAACCCTTGGGACTTTCCAAAATTCATACTTTTGAGGCACCAAATCCTCCGACATCCGTCAAAATCACGGGTCAACCTCCAAAAGTATCAAAATCAACATTGATCGCCAACCGGTCGACCAAAAAAGTGTGCTTTCCGCCCGATCGATCGAAAAATCGACAAGACAGATGTCACCGGCCCGCTCTTAGCTATCAATGTCTGAAGTTACATGTTCATCCGATGTCGATCAGCATGAAGATCCATCGATGATCATCGCCAGAAGAATTCCAGAAGACACGGCACGGCCCGCGACTCTTCGACTGCTCGATGACCAATTAATGTGGTTAATTGGCTAGCTTTATGGCAGTCATTAACTCATTCTATTGGACGGCCCAATCAGAAGCAAGCATTTGGGAGTTACAAGTCAATTGATTCATGGCATTTAACCCATGAAACTCCTCCCATCATGGCGATCAAAGGCGATTAAATGCCCTCAATCTGCACCGGCGAATCAGAAGCCAAGATCCAGGAGTTACGAAATAAAGGAATTAAACCCTGTAACTCCTCCATTTAAGCGGCTTAAGTGCAATTAAAGCCCATAAAAGCTCTCCAAAATGGCTACCAAAAGCCTATAAATAGGAGAGCATTCCATTGAAATCGAGATCGGAAAGAATCCAGAGCTCGTATCAAGAAGAGAATCGAATCCAGACGGATCAAACACAGAAAATCCAGAGAAAGAAAAAGAGAGAAAAACTCTGCTGAAGTTCTGCACCGGCCACCACTACAAGTGTTGACACCAAAAATGTAACTTTGCCTCTTCAACATCAAGAAAGCTGCATGAAGTCGCAACCTGCCATAAATAGGCAATGCAACTTCTCCAAAAAATCAAATCTTGTCAGAATCAAACAAAAACTGCAAGATCCTTCAAGACAGCCAAGAGAAGAGTACACATGAAGTTTCGGACCATTTCAGAATCATTTGGCCTAACTTCGCTTCTCCGACAGCTAAATTGGCGCTCCCGGTGGCGATGTCATCGGAGATGTCAAAACTTCGATCAGAGCCTACGGATGACTCCAGCATGTCTCAAAAGAGCTCCATGCCAAATTTCAAGTCAAACCGACGACGTTTGACCCTCCATCAATGCTCGAGCAGCAAAATCAAGCCTCCCGGCGGCGGGAACCACCGAAGTCTTCGCTCATCAAACCAAGTGCATGAGTGGCTTCAACATGCTTCCAAAAGGCTGCACGTCGAATTTCAGGTCATTCCGACAACGTTTGACCAGGTTTCGACGCTCCAAAAGAAAATCAAGCCTACCGGCGGCGGAGCTCCCCGGGACCATGGTTTCCAAGACAGAGCCTATGGATCATCTCAAAATGACTCCAATAGGTTCCCTGTCAAATTTCAGGTCAATCAGACATCGTTTGACCGCACATCAACGCGTGGCATCTCCCTCGCGGCAAAATCAAGTCTACAGGCGACGGGACCCCAAACGGCTTCAAAACTCAAACAAAAGCCTATGGTTGGTCTTATTTATTGCTCAGGAGGCTTCAC
This sequence comes from Umbellularia californica, assembly GCA_028538565.1. Taxonomy (NCBI): domain Eukaryota; kingdom Viridiplantae; phylum Streptophyta; class Magnoliopsida; order Laurales; family Lauraceae; genus Umbellularia; species Umbellularia californica. The sequence continues at coordinate 31,701,559 of JAPQWN010000011.1, forward strand.
CTCAAATTTCAGGTCATTCCGACATCGTTTGACCTAGTTTCAGCTTCTGGCGGAAAATCAGCAGCTCTACGCGGCAAAGTCTTCGGCTTTCCCGGAAAATTGGAAACTTTGCACTCTAAAAATGCAAGGATTCTCATCAGGTTTTCTACAGGGAAATCAAGCCAATAAATGAGAAGAAATGTCAAGAAAAATACAGAAGAAAAAGGCGACGAAAAAGACCGCAAAACGGACCAAAAAGGGGAAAAAAAACCCCAGGGTCTCCGGCGACCATGGCCCATGGTCGCCGGCGACCATGGAAGTCCAGGTCACCGGATTTTTCGCCGATGACCCGTTTTTCCGTCCCTTTTCGCGTTTCGCGCACTTTGGCCCCTGTGGTTTCCTGAAAATGTGATTTTTAGTGCTCGAAATTGACTCATATCCGACGACATCTCAGATCCGCCGTCAAAAGCATAAAATCATCATTGATCGCTCCAAGATCGCCGACCGGTTGACCTAAAAAGTGCTCTTTCTGTCCGACCGATCGAGAAATCGACAAGACAGATGTCACCGGCCCGCTCTTAGCTATCAATGTCTGAAGTTACATGTTCATCCGATGTCGATCAGCAGGAAGATCCATCAATGATCATCGCCAGAAGAATTCCAGAAGACACGGCACGGCCCGCGACTCTTCAACTGCTCGGCGACCATTTAATGCAGTTAATTGACTAGCTTTATTGCAGTCATTAATTCATTTCTTTGGACGGCCCAATCAGAAGCAAGCATTCGGGAGTTACAAATCAAGAGATTCATGGCACTTAAACCTTGAAACTCCTCCCATCATGACGATTAAATGCCCTCAATCTCCACCGGCCAATCAGAAGCCAAGATCCAAGAGTTACAAAATAAAGGAATTAAACCTTGTAACTCCTCCATTTATGTAGCTTTATGATAATTAAGGCTCATAAATCCTCCTAAATGGCTACCAGAAAGCCTATAAATAGGAGAGCACCCCAAGCATTCCGGGCATCACTTCCAAAGCACCACAGATCCAGAAATCTGAGAGAAAGAAAAAGAGAGAAAAACTCTGCTGAAGTTCTGCACCAGCCACCACTACAAGGTGACAAAAGTCCCTTGGGGGGTACTCCCCCCCAAGGTCCTTGCCTTCTCCCGTTGCCTCCAATGGCTTAGACGTGGTTTTTCAGCCCGTCTACTTAGCTTTTTATTGGACATAGGACCTCCTCTTGGTCTTTGTCCTCTAAAAATCTGAGGTTATAGCCAAGCCAAGTGAATCAAGAGCATCCTCTGTTCTCATCTGCATGGATGATGGCTGTTGACACCAAAAATGTCACTTTGCCTCTTCAACATCAAGAAAGCTGCATGAAGTCGCAACCTGCCATAAATAGGCAATGCAACTTCTCCAAAAAAATCAAATCTTGTCAGAATCAAACAAAAACTGCAAGATCCTTCAAGATAGCCAAGAGAAGAGTACACATGAAGTTTCGGGCCATTTCAGAATCATTTGGCCTAACTTCGCTTCTCCGACAGCTAAAATGGCGCTCCCGGCGGCGACATCATCGGAGACGTCAAAACTTCGATCAGAGCCTACGGATGACTCCAGCATGTCTCAAAAGGGCTCCATGCCAAATTTCAAGTCAAACCGACAACGTTTGACCCTCCATCAATGCTCGAGCAGTAAAATCAAACCTCCCGGCGGCGGGAACCACCGAAGCCTTCGCTCATCAAACCAAGTGCATGAGTGGCTTCAACATGCTTCCAAAAGGCTGCACGTCGAATTTCAGGTCATTCCGACAACGTTTGACCAGGTTTCGATGCTCCGAGAGAAAATCAAGCCTACCGGCGGCGGAGCAACCTGGGACCATGACATCCAAAACGGAGCCCATGGAACGTCTCAAAATGACTCCAATAGGCTCCCCATCAAATTTCAGGTCAATCGGACATCGTTTGACCACATATCAAAGCTCGGCATTTTCCCCGTAGCAAAATCAAGTGAAGCATCGACGGGACCCCAAACGGCTTCAAAACTCAAACAAAAGCCTATGGTTGGTCTTATTTATTGCTCAGGAGGCTTCACCTCAAATTTCAGGTCATTCCGACATCGTTTGACCAAGTTTCAACTTCTGGCGGAAAATCAGCAGCTCTACGCGACAAAGTCTTCGGTTTTCCCGGAAAATTGGAAACTTTGCACTCTAAAAATGCAAGGATTCTCATCAGGTTTTCTACAGGGAAATCAAGCCAATAAATAAGAAGAAATGTCAGGAAAAATACAGAAGAAAACGGCGACGAAAAAGACCTCAAAACGCAAAACGGGCTCCGAAGGGGAAAATTCCCCCAGGGTCGCAGGCCCCTGCGACCATGGCCCATGGTCGCCGGCGACCATGGAAGTCCGGGTCACCGGATTTTCCGCCGGTGACCTGTTTTTCCGTCCTTTTTCGCGTTTCGCGCACTTTGGCCCCTGTGGTTTCCTGAAAATGTGATTTTTAGTGCTTGAAATTGACTCATGTCCGCCGGCATCCGTCAAAATCACGGGTCAACCTCCAAAAGCATAAAATCATCATTGATCGCTCCAAGATCGCCAACCGGTCGACCAAAAAAAGTGCTCTTTCTGTCCGACCGATCGAGAAATCGACAAGACAGATGTCACCGGCCCGTTCTTAGCTATCAATGTCTGAAGTTACATGTTCATCCGATGTCGATCAGCATGTAGATCCATCGATGATCATCGCCAGAAGAATTCCAGAAGACACGGCATGGCCCGCGACTCTTCGACTGCTCGGCGACCAATTAATGTGGTTAATTGACTAGCTTTATTGCAGTCATTAATTCATTTCTTTGGACGGCCCAATCAGAAGCAAGCATTTGGGAGTTACAAGTCAATTGATTCATGGCATTTAAACCATGAAACTCCTCCCATTATGGTAATTAAGGTGATTAAAAGCCCTTAATCTCCATCGGCCAATCAGATTCAAGGAAAAAGGAGTTACAAAATCAAGAAATAAATCTTGTAACTCCTCCCATTAAAGCCATTAAAGCCCATAAACTCTCCTAAATGGCTACCAAAAGCCTATAAATAGGAGAGCATTCCATTGAAATCAAGGGGATAAAAAAAAAAGAGATCGGATCAGAAGAGAGCGGAAAGAATCCAGAGAAAGAAAAAAGAGAGAAAAAACTCTGCTGAAGTTCTGCACCGGCCACCGCTACAAGGTGACAAAAGTCCCTTGGGGGGCACCCCCCCCCCCAAGGTCCTTGCCTTCTCCTGCTGCCTCCAATGGCTTAGACGTGGCTTTTCAGCCCGTCTACTTAGCTTTTTATTGGACATAGGACCTTCTCTTGGTCTTTGTCCTCTAAAAATCTGAGGTTATAGCCAAGCCAAGCGAATCAAGAGCATCCTCTGTTCTCATCTGCATGGATGACGGCGAAGCCCACACATGGCTTGCGACCGTCA